>OX465424.1:30000-646755 GCA_950005045.1 Agrotis exclamationis
AACCGCCCTCAATTAATCCCGTGATCAGGTCCGCGATCCGTGGCCCGAGTTCCGGAGTGGGGGTGAAAAACACATATTTTCACTTAAAAAACTGGTTTTTCGGCCAAAACTCAAAATTTTGTCTCTTGTCGTTAACAATTTTATTACATATTCGGCTAGCCCGCGCGGAGCCCGATCCAAAGATACCCCGCACGTGCGTCTAGCTCGCAAAAAATTTCCCTTCATTTTTTCAAAATTTCGTCAAAGTCCCAAAATTGATATACCCCGGTAAGCCGTTGAAAAAAGTATCGATAACTTCTTTGTCATAGGTGCGATTTTGAAGCTGTTTTCAGCTAATTAGACCTAAAAAGGCGGACGCCTATCGTTTGACACAAATCGCAACCCCTAAAAATCAACCCTTAACCGAATTTTGCATTTTTTCAAAATTTCACCATATTTAATTCATTAACTTCGCCATTTTTCGACCAATTACAACCGTTTAAATTTTATATTAGTCTCAGCGACCGCCCTCAATTAATCCCGTAATCAGGTCCGCGTTCCGTGGCCCGAGTTCCGGAGTGGGGGTGAAAAACACCAATTTTCACTTAAAAAACTGGTTTTTCGGCCAAAACTCAAAATTTTGTCTCTTGTCGTCATTACTTTTATTACATATTCGGCTAGCCCGCGCGGAGCCCGATCCGACGATACGCCGCACGTGCGTCTAGCTCGCAAAAAATTTCCCTCCATTTTTTCAAAATTCCGTCTATCTCCAAAAATTGATATACCTCGGTAAGCCGTTGGAAAAAGTATCGATAACTTCTTTGTTATAGGTGCGATTTTGAAGCTGTTTTCAGCTCATTAGACCTAAAAAGGCGGACGCCTATCGTTTGACACAAATCGCAACCCCTAAAAATCAACCCTTAACCGAATTTTGCATTTTTTCAAAATTTCACCATATTTAATTCATTAACTTCGCCATTTTTCGACCAATTACAACCGTTTAAATTTTATATTAGTCTCAGCGACCGCCCTCAATTAATCCCGTAATCAGGTCCGCGTTCCGTGGCCCGAGTTCCGGAGTGGGGGTGAAAAACACCAATTTTCACTTAAAAAACTGGTTTTTCGGCCAAAACTCAAAATTTTGTCTCTTGTCGTCATTACTTTTATTACATATTCGGCTAGCCCGCGCGGAGCCCGATCCGACGATACCCCGCACGTGCGTCTAGCTCGCAAAAAATTTCCCCACCCACCCGCCCTGTGGCCTATAGCTAGGAGGGAAAACTTAATTTGACAAAAAATTTTTTTTTTTTTCGCGGAAAAGCTCCTATTGAGTGTCTGGACAGCCATAAACTGTTTAGCGCGGACAGGGTTGACTACACGTAAAAACAGACGTTTTAACCTATTTTTAAGTTAAATTTTATTTATATCGACTAACTACTCAAATTTTGCTCCCCCCTATTACAGTGACACAATTTAAGTCCTTTTGACCCGATCTATTGTCTGACTTGTAAAATCCTATTATTAATTCTATTTATTTTATAATTGTGTATTTATTTTAACTGATTATATTTATATATTCTCTGTGATTCCCCCTTTACAGGAACATAGAAGGATCCAGTGTCCCCCTCTCTTCTGAGCGGATAATCCAACCTGTATCTGACCCCCTCTTTACAGGGGTCCATATAATATTATCTGCACCATAACACCAACTATGTTCCGCACCCCAGTCGTTGTCACCAAGGCTCAGAGCTCCGGGGGCTCGCCGCGATCGGCTGAAAAGACGGGGCCGCCTCCCACGGAGGCTAGGAGGAGAATCTCATTTGGAGAGGATAGTCCTCCTGCGTCTCAGGTCGGCCCCGTACTTCCGGCGACGCGGCGAGTTGCTGTAGAAGCCGCCAAAACACTCAAAGAGTCTGTGGTCGGGCACCGCAGTCGTGTCGCGGAGGCGAGAGCTTGCCTAAATAAGGCAAAGGTCAATTTGGGCAACTCTCGCAACCTTAAAACTGACATTAAGGCTGCGGTGCTCGAGGCCATAAACAGGCTCTTTGAGCTGGTTAAAGAGTCGGAGCTTGACCGGGCTCCTTCCATCCCTACCGTCATACCGGTACCTGCTTCCACTGCCAACCATAGTCCGGACCCCGTTTCCGGCAACGTTCACGCTGGTCAGACTGAGCTTCTGAATGCCATCAAGGAGCATATCTCGGAGCTAAAAGACAACTCCAAGAAATTGGACTCGCTCCGAGACAGTCTGACCAGTAGGATAAATGTGGGGGAGACAATCTACGGGGGTGTAGCAGCCAACACAAAGAGCCATACTGGGACGCACGTCCCGGAGCGAACGACGCTGCACTCAGTGATTGTCTCCTCGACAGATGAGATGGAAACGGGGGACGAGATCCTCGAGAAAATCAGGAAAGCAGTGGACGCAAAGGAAGGCTGGGTACGGGTGGACAGAGTCCGGAAAGCCAAGGACAAGAAGGTGATACTGGGGTGCGAGACAACGGAGGAGAGGGCTAAACTCCGGAAGCGGCTTAGTCAGGCCGGAGAGAACTTCGTCGTCGAGGAGGTGAAAAATCGTAACCCGCTTCTGGTTCTTAGGGACGTACTTTCGGTCCACAGCGACGAGGAAGTGCTTCAAGCCCTTAAGAACCAGAACCAGGAGATTTTTCACGGCCTCGGGGACGAGGAGCAGAAAGTATGCGTCCGGTTTCGGAAAAAGTCACGTAACCCTCACGTGAATAGCGTTGTACTGAGTGTGTCCCCCGCGGTCTGGAGACGGGCACTCGAAGGAGGCAAGCTTAGGATTGATCTCCAGAGAGTGCGCGTTGAAGACCAAACTCCCCTGGTGCAGTGCACGCGCTGCTTAGCATACGGTCACGGCAAGCGTCTTTGCACAGAGCCGGCTGACCTATGCAGCCACTGCAGCGGTCCACATCTGAAAGTGGACTGCCCTGAAAAGCAGAATGGCCAACCAGCGGTATGCGTGAACTGCACTAGGGAAAAGCGGGGGGAGCACTCACACAACGCTTTCAGCAGTGAGTGCCCGGTGCGTAGGAAGTGGGACGCGTTTGCGAGGTTGGCAATTTCATATTGCTGAAGTTACGGATGCGCCCACTTCCTCGCTTGCAGAAAAAACCAATTCGACACAGCCGAAGAGCAGCCGCACTGAGCGAACCACTAGTGCTGACTCAATGACTGTGCCAAATTGTTGCCACTTTCATAAGAAAATGATGAAAATTATGCTGGGCCATGGGTCAGCGTTAGTGGAAACGCTCTGCTGCGTCGAATTGGTGAAACCTCTGTATGGTGAAATGTCATTTTGTTTTAAAGGTTTGCTAGAGATTGGTACCTACCAATGTACCGACGTGTCGTGTAATAATGTTGACCTGTATATTAAGTATACATGGCAAATATTATTTGAAAGGAAGAAGGGAAACAAAGTGCAGATGTTACACCAAACAGAGGACCGGACCAGAGCACGTATTAGAAACTTGGAAACTTAAAAATTATTGAAAAGCCATGAATTAAGAACAGAACAAAAAGCCATTAGAAATAATAATTATTAGAAACGAAAATGTATAAATTGTATTCAAAATTGAAATCTACAAAATAAGCTGCAGAAGCCGGAGCAAAACAAACTTGCGAATAAATGACACATGATCATCTCAACGGCCCCGACAGACAAACAAAACAGAAAATGAAAAGTGACGCCGCAAAAAAGGACTCTGCATATTTTTAGCAGAGGGACACTGGCAGGGCAGGAGTGGGTTTTAGCGGGTTCGAGTCCCGCACTACCTCGACTGTCTCATGGTCTCATTGAGACGGTGAGACAGCCGAGGTGTCCGTGGGGATTTCCCACTCCTGCCTCAAAAAAAAAAAAAAAAAAAAAAAAAAAAAAAAAAAAAAAAAAAAAAAAAAAAAAAAAAAAAAAAAAAAATCGATATTTTCTTTGTTACAGGTGCGATTTTGAAGCTGTTTTCAGCTCATTAGACCTAAAAAGGCGGACGCCTATCTTTTGACACAAATCGCAACCCCTCAAAACCAACCCTTATCCGTATTTTGCATTTTTTGTATTTTTCTTCAAAATTTCAACATATTTAATTTAATAACTTCGCCATTTTCAGATCAATTTGAACAGTTTTAACTTTATATTAGTCTCAGCAACCGTCCCCTACTAATCCCGTTATTTGGTCCGCGTTCCGCGGCCCGATTTCCGGAGTGGGGGTGAAAAACACCAATTTTCACGTAAAATAACTGGTTTTTCGGCCATAACTCAAAATTTTGCTTCCGGTCGTGGGAAATTTTATTGCATATTCGACCAGCCCGCGCGGAGCCCAATCTTTCGACACCCCGCACGTGCGTCTAGCTCGCAAAAAATTTCCCCCACCCACCCGCCCTGTGGCCTATAGTTAGGAGGGAAAACTTATATTTGACAAAAAATTATTTTCGCAAAATATTTCTTATTGAGTGTCTGGACTGCTAAAAACCTGATTAGCGCGGACAGGGTTGACCACACGTCAGAAAAACAGACGTTTTAATCTTATTGTTATTGTGTTCGTGACTTTTAACTTAATTTGTCTGTGTTCCCCCTTTACAGGGACACAGAGTTGACCTTTTTAATAATATTGACATTATATGACTCGTTAAATTATTTATTTGTATTTATAGTCTTAATTTGATTTAAATTTGTGTTTTACCGTGTCCCCCCTTTACAGGGACAGAAAGCCAGTGTCTATGATACTTACTTTTTCCACAGCGAAGAGACAGACGCGACCCTCCCTTTACAAGGATCCGTTTGTTTCCGCCCCGATGGACACCCCCGACCCCTATGACGCTCCGTACGAGCATCGGTCGACGGGTGAGTCCATGGGGGAGAAGTGTCTCTCCCCGTTGGAACGTGACGAGGTGAAGAAAAGGATTTCTTTCGAGGACGCCACCCCCCGCGACTTCATCGAGGTTTTTACCACGCCTAAGGGGCGCCCGCCCCCCGCCGTCGCCACCGGACTGCTCGAAGGGACTGGGGCCGAGCGTCGCAGCCGTCTTGAGGAGGCGAGAGCTTGCCTACAGAAGGCGAAGCTTAACCTGGGCAACTCCCGCAACCTCAAGACCAACATAAAAAATGCGGTGCTGGAGGCCCTGGAACGGCTCTTCGAGTTGGTCGAGGACGCGGAACTCGAACGGACCCCTGACGCGCCCGTGACCGTGCCGGAGCCGGCGCCCACCGCATCCACCGCTGTCCGTAGTCCCCTGCTCGTCCCCAGCGAGATTCTGGCTGGCCAGGCTGAGCTCCTAAACACCCTCAAGGAGCATATCTCGGAGCTGAAAGACCATTCCGAGAGGATGGATAGACTCCGAGACAGTCTGGCCAGCGGAGACAGTGTGGGGGGGACAACCTACGCGAGTGTTGCGTCTACGAATAAACGCCATACCGGGACTCAGGCCCTGGAGCGAAAGACGCTGCACTCCGTGGTTGTCTCCTCCACAGAGGAGATGGATACGGGTGACGAGATCCTGGAAAGGGTCAGGAGAGTGGTGGATGCGAAGGACGGCTGGGTTCGGGTGGAACGTGTCAGAAAGGCCAAGGACCGGAAGGTTATTATGGGGTGCGCGACAAAGGAGGAGAGGAAAAAGATAAGGGAGCGACTGCAGGCGGCCGGAGGAAACCTCATTGTCGAGGACGTGAAGAATAGGGACCCGCTTCTGATTCTGAGGGACGTACTCTCAGTACACAGTGACGAGGAAGTGCTCGCAGCCCTCAGGAGTCAGAATCGGGAGATCTTCCGCGGCCTCGATGACGAGGAAGGGAGAATGTCTGTCAAGTACAGAAAAAAGGTACGCAACCCGCATGTCAACTGCATTGTGCTGACTGTATCCCCTATTATTTGGAGGAGGGCACTCGAAGGAGGCAAGCTCCGTATTGACCTCCAGAGAGTGCGCGTCGACGATCAGACGCCTCTGGTGCAGTGCACCCGCTGCCTAGCTTTCGGCCACGGCAAGCGATTTTGCACGGAGCCAGCCGATCTCTGCAGCCACTGCGGTGGTCCACACCTTAGGTTGGACTGCCCAGTCAAGCAGAGCGGCGAGGCAGCGGCATGCGTGAACTGCACCAGAGCCAAACTGGGGGAGCATCAGCACAATGCTTTTAGTGATGTTTGCCCGATCCGTAGGAAGTGGGACGCATTCGCGAGGGAAGCAATAGCGTATTGCTAAGGGCCTCGATGCGCCCACTTCCTGCGTTACAGCGAAAACAGGCTCGACGCAGCAAGATCGCAAACGCATTGAGCGAACCACTAGGGTTGGCTTAATGTGGGGCGGAAACTGGAGTCACTTTCTTACGAAAGTGGCTGGAGTTGCGCAAGACAGTGAGTCAGCACTAGTGGAATCGCCGAGCTGCGTCGAGCTTGGTATAGAGTACCGTTGACCTTGCTAAGTAATATTTACCCGTATAATGAGTATATGGTTATTATATCACACGAGAAAGAAGCAAGAGAGCAATTGTAGTGCCTTACTTGAGCTAAAAATTGGTAAGCGTCGCAGCATGGGGGAAAACTATAACTACACATACGGAAATAGACAAATTAAAATAAAGCAAATCATATTAAAGACAGTTAAATTAATGTTAAAGTAAATTAATACAGTAAATCTTAAATAAGTCAAGTAGTCAATTAAAAGTAGTAAAGTAAAGTACTTACAAGTATGAAATATGTACCAAAACTGGTGTACCTTGATAATTTAAGCGCACCATAGTAAATATTATAAACAGCAAAATTAGCGTATCCAAGCAAATGAAACAAACAAAAACAGAAGACAGCATTCACCAAGCGGTCTCTACGGCCGCCTGCAGTTGTGACAATAAAAAATCGAAAACAAGGTCTCTGCCTACGACAGAGGGACACTGGCAGGGCAGGAGTGGGTTTTAGCGGGTTCGAGTCCCGCACTACCTCGACTGTCTCACGGTCTCTGTGAGACGGTGAGACAGCCGAGGTGTCCGTGGGGATTTCCCACTCCTGCCTCAACAAAAAAAAAAAAAAAAAAAAAAAAAAAACCTAACCTAACCTAACCTAACCTAACCTAACCTAACCTAACCCATCGATATTTTCTTTGTTACAGGTGCGATTTTGAAGCTGTTTTCAGCTCATTAGACCTAAAAAGGCGGACGCCTATCTTTTCACACAAATCGCAACCCCTCAAAACCAACCCTTATCCGTATTTTGCATTTTTTGTATTTTTCTTCAAAATTTCAACATATTTAATTCAATAACTTCGCCATTTTCAGATCAATTTTAACAGTTTTAACTTTATATTAGTCTCAGCAACCGTCCCCTACTAATCCCGTGATTTGGTCCGCGTTCCGCGGCCCGATTTCCGGAGTGGGGGTAAAAAACACCAATTTTCACGTAAAATAACTGGTTTTTCGGCCATAACTCAAAATTTTGCTTCCGGTCGTGGGAAATTTTATTGCATATTCGACTAGCCCGCGCGGAGCCCAATCTTTCGACACCCCGCACGTGCGTCTAGCTCGCAAAAAATTTCCCCCACCCACCCGTCCTCTGGCCTATAGCTGGGAGAGTGAACATTTTATATTCCTAACAAATTTTTTTCTTAAATATTGGATTTTCACTAAAACTGTTCGTTTAGGCTAGCTTATGCATTTTTGGTACGGGAAAGGGTATTTTTGACACAAATATTGACTTTTACTGTAACTTTATATTTCATATTTGAACCTAATTATATTGACGGTGTACCCCTCTATACAGGGACACATAGGTACTTGTAACCTACGTTATTAAATTTTAAAAAACACACTTTTATATTTTGACAGGACTATAAATTGTCCATAAGCAGACAGCGAATATAACTGTAATTATACTTTATCGTTAATTATACTGATTTTTGTTTATATATTGTATTATATGTATATTGTCTGCTGTGTCCCCCCTATACAGGGACACGGAAGAGGCCAGTGTCCCCTTGTCTCTCCTCCCGAGTGCGGACAACACCTTCTGATCGCCCCTTTACAGTAGTCCGTTGGGGTCGTTCGCACTCACGCAGAGATATGTTTCGCACCCCAGCAAAAGACGTGTGCTCTCAAGGCTCCTGGGGCTCGGCGCGTTCGGCGGAGAAAGTCGCGCCTTCGTCTCCCGGTGCGAGGAGGCGAATCTCGTTTGGAGAAACTACTCCTTGCATCGGCAAAGATTGCCCAACTACTCCGGGGACGTCCCGAGCTCCAGTAGAAGCAGCCAGGCCGCTCAAGGTGTCTGAGGCAAGGCACCGCAGTCGTACTGCGGAGGCGAGAGCTTGCCTAAATAAAGCTAAGCTCAATTTGGGCAACTCTCGCAACCTCAAAACAAACATTAAGACTGCGGTGCTTGAAGCCATAAACAGACTCTACGAGCTGGTCAAGGAGGCGGAGCAGGACAGCGCCCCGGTCGCGCCTGCGGTCGCACCGGAGCTGGCAACCACTGCACCCGCCGCTGACTGCAGTCCCCAACCCAGTCCCATCGACATCCTTGCTGGCCAGACTGAGCTCCTTATCAAGCTAAAGGAGCACATCTCGGAGTTGAAGGACAACTCTGAGAAGCTCGAAAAGCTTCGAGACAGTTTGGCTGGTAGGGAAACCGTGGAGAGGGCAACCTACGCCAGTGTAGCGTCTGGAAGTAAGAGCCATACAGGGGCTCAGGCCCTGGAGCGAACGACGCTGCACTCCGTGGTTGTCTCCTCCACGGATGAAATGGATACGGGGGACCAGGTTCTTGAAAAGGTCAGGACGGCGGTGGATGCAAAGGCCGGCTGGGTGCGGGTGGAGCGCGTCCGGAAGGCTAAAGACAGCAAGGTCATTATGGGGTGTGCGACAGAGGAGGAGAGGCGCAAAATTAAAGAGCGTTTGCGAGCGGCCGGAGGGAACCTCGTCGTCGAGGACGTAAAGAATCGGGACCCGCTTCTGGTTCTTAGGGAGGTGCTTGTAGTCCATAGCGACGAAGAGCTACTAAAAGCCCTTAGGAACCAGAACCGGGAGGTCTTTTGCGGCCTCGGTGACGGGGAAGACAGGATGGCGGTCCGATTTAAAAAGAAATGCAGAAACCCACACGTGAATAGCGTTGTGCTCAGCGTATCCCCCATGATCTGGAAGCGCGCACTCGAGGGGGGCAAGCTGCGCATTGACCTCCAACGAGTGCGCGTTGAGGACCAGACACCTCTGGTGCAGTGCACCCGCTGTCTGGCTTTCGGGCACGGGAAACGCCTGTGCTCGGAGCCCGCCGACCTGTGTAGTCACTGTGGTGGCCCGCACCTCGGTGCGGATTGCCCTGAGAAGCAGGTTGGCACGGCGGCGGCGTGCGTGAACTGCACCAGAGCCAAACTAGGAGCCGCTGAGCACAACGCATTCAGCAGTGAATGCCCAGTACGCAGGAAGTGGGACGCATTTGCCAGAGCGGCAGTAGCGTATTGCTAAAGTTGACAATGCGCCCACTTCCTGCTACACAGTGAGAACAGGTTCGACACAACCAGATAGCAGTTGCATTAAGCGAACCACTGGGGTTGGCTTAATGAAGAATGGTAACTGGGGCCACTTTCATGAGAAAGTGGCAGCAATTATACTGGACCGTGAGCCAACTTCAGTGGAATCGTTAAGTTGTGTCGAGCCTGAATACCTGAGTTGATACTGTACTGTATTATAAGAATATAGTTACAAGTCATCACATAATAGGTAACAATAAAAGGTAAAAGGTAAAACTTCATAATACAGAATAAACATAAAAGTAAGAATTAGATTGAAAATATAAATTGGTAAAGTTTTAGGAAAAAATTAGTAAAACAAATTAAATTCAAGGAAAACATAAAATTAGTTTACAAAGATAAAATAAATAAAACAGTAAAGTATGTTGAGTACAATATAATTAAAGAAACCACACACCGCACTGAATGTGGTCTCTCCGACCGCCTCAAGGCGCCCCAATAAAAATTAGAAACGAAGGTCTCTGCGAGTTATGGCAGAGGGACACTGGCAGGGCAGGAGTGGGTTTTAGCGGGTTCGAGTCCCGCACTACCTCGACTGTCTCATGGTCTCAGCGAGACGGTGAGACAGCCGAGGTGTCCGTGGGGATTTCCCACTCCTGCCTCAACAAAAAAAAAAAAAAAAAAAAAAAAAAAAACCTAACCTAACCTAACCTAACCTAACCTTTTTTTTTTTTTTTTTTTTTTTTTTTTTACCGGACCCGGTATACCCACTAAAACAACCCAGCGGCATTCCCGCTTCGTCTGAGTGGCGGGGACTGGGAAATCACTGGCATAGCCATCACTTCCAGTCCTCCGCCGACGAATGCCCTTCAGGCCGGGCCCTCACGCGGGCCCGGGAATATCTGACGAAGGTGGTGACGGGTGCAATGCAGGCAAAGGCGCCCCCGCGCCTGTCGCCCGCCCGTCGCCACCATGAGGAGAGAGAGGACGGCGCCTTCTCCGACCTCTTCTTCGTCTGCGGAGCGGCGCCGCGAGAGGATCGTCCTCCCGCACGCGCTCCGCCTCCTCCTTTTGCGAGATTACGTCCTCGCAAAAGGAGGCAACCGCTGTCCAGGCCTCCTCGCTCTCCACCATGGCTGCGACCACGGCGGGAAGCGAGAGGTCCTGACCAACCTCCGCGGTCAGACCGCGGCGCAGTTCGGACCATGCCGGGCACACTTCGAGGGTGTGCTGCGCCGTGTCCTCCGCTGCACCGCAGTCGTGGCACGCCGGGGTCTCCTCCCTCCCGATTCGGTGCAGGTGCGATCCGAAAGAGCCATGGCCGGACAACACCTGCACCAGACGGAACGAGAGGAAACCGTGTGACCGCTCGAGCCAGCTCCGCAGAACCGGACCGAGCGCGTCCAACGTCCGGCGGCCAAAGGCGGCGGCGGCGAGGTCCTCCGTCCAGTGGAGGACGATGGCGTCCTTCGCCTCCCGCCGCACGGCCTCCCGCTCTTCGGCGGCGGGGCGCTCCCCGAGCGCCTTCCGGCGCGCCGTCCACTCATATACTCTGGCAAGCACCCAAGCCTCCAACTCCCAAGGAGGGGTGCCCGCCAGAGCGCACGCCGCCGAAAAGCCCACTGAGCGGTAGGCCCTTGCCACCCGCTGTGCAATGGCCCTTTGGGGCCTGCGGATGGCGGTCGCATTCTCCCTCCTGTGAAGGGAGTCCGCCCAGATGGGAGCCCCGTATAGGGCCATGCTCTTGAGGATGCCGGCATACAGGCGCCGGCATTTCGCCTTGGGCCCCCCGAGGTTCGGGAGGAGCCACGAGAGGGCGTCCGCGGCTTTTAAGAGGCGCGTCGACAGCCCGCTGAAATGCGGGCCGAAGCGCCACCTCTCGTCCAGCACCAGGCCCAGATACTTCATCTGGGGCTGGACCCCTATCCGGACGCCCTCCACGACGATGTGGGCATCGGGAGGAGGGCGGCGCTGCCGGGGCCCGCGAAAGAACACGGCCTCGGTTTTGTGCAGCGCCACCCTCAATCCCAGGCGGCGGATCCTCTCTGCAACCAAAGATCCGCCAGCCGAGGCCAGACAGGCCGCCTCCCCAAAGTTCCTCCCCCGGGCAGTGAGAAGAGTGTCATCCGCGTAGCAGATGACACTCGTGCCCTGGAGGAGGGCTCCCCGCAGGAGCCAGTTGAACCCGATGTTCCACAGGGGAGGGCCAAGCACCGACCCCTGCGGAACACCGGACTCTGCGCCGTACCGCCTCACCGTGGCCGTCTTGTCGACGAGGAGGACTTCTCGGTCCTCCAGGTAGCTCGCCAGGAGGTCCCGCAGGTATTGGGGCACTCCGTGATACCGGAGCGCCTCCATTATCGTCGAGTGGGGCACGGAGTTGAAGGCGTTGGAGATGTCGAATGACACCGCCAACACTCCGTCCCCCGCCTCCACTGCCTCCTTCACCTGGCCCTTGAGTAGGGCCAGCGCCTCGATCGTCGAACGCCCACGGCGGAAGCCAAACTGGGCGTCCGACAGGTCCGGCCCTACCCCCCGCAAGTGGCTATCGAGCCGGGAAGCGACAATCCCCTCGAACATTTTACCGACCTCATCGAGCAGGACGATGGGTCGGTATGCCGAGGGGGAGTCCACCGGGCGTCCTTCTTTACGGAGGAGGCATAGCCGCCCCTCCTTCCACAGTTTCGGGAACCTCCCAGCCGTAAAGCACGCGCTGAAGAGGTCCCGAAACCTGTCCTCCATTTGAGAGGCGGCGATAGCCACCACCCGTGCGGGGACGCCGTCTGGTCCGGGGGCCGTCTTCTTCTGGCGGAGGTTGAGAACCCCCGCCCCGATCTCCGCCGCCGTTACCGGAGGGATCTCCTCCTCCGGCGGGGCCGCTCCTTGCGGGGGATCCATGGTTGGTGGGGTGAAGTCGGTCCTGCGCGGAAACAGGGACCGGACCACCCCATCCAGCAACACTGGCTCGAGGGTCTCCGACAGTGGGGGGCCACAGGGGCGTAGTTGGCTCCGCGCCGCCCTATATGGCCTACCAAAAGGATCCCTGTCGAGACCCTCCAGCATCTCGGCCCTCACCGAGTCCTTGGCGGCCCCCATTGCGGACTTGAATACCGTCGTCGCCTCCCTGTAAGAGGCGTATAGGCGGTCTTCTTCGGCCTGGTTTCGGGAGCTGCGCCGTCGGCTCCGCGCAAAGGCCCGTCTGGCCGCCACGCAGGCGGCCCGGAGCCCCGCCAGCTCCTCCGTCCACCAATAGACGGCACGACGGGGAGGCGGACGGCGAGACCGGGGCATGCTGGAGTTGCACACCTCGGTCAGGGACTCCCTCAGCCAAACCGCTGCGGCGTCCACGTCCCGGACCTCGCCAGGGGGCGACAGCCAGTCCTGGAGGAAGGCCGCCTCCTTGGCTGCCTCCCGGTCCAGGCGGGTGAGAGCCCAACGCGGGAAGGGGGATTGCCTCGCACGGGCCACCGCTCCCCCCCGGGTAGACATGTCGAACCGTACATATCGGTGGTCCGACAACGTCTCCACCATCTCTACCCGCCAGTTTACGACGCGGGCGGCCAGTGCGGGGGTGGCAAACGAGACGTCCACCACCGACCCACCCTGTTGCCGCACACACGTGTGGACCGCCCCCCTGTTGAGGAGGGACACACCGCATGAGGCCGCCCAAAACTCGACGGCGCGTCCCCGGACGTTGCAGCTGGTGGCTGGGTTGCCCCAGGCCACCGACTTGGCGTTCAGGTCGCCCAACACCATGGCCTGGCGTGGCGCCGCCCTCCCTACGACTGCGGTGAGGACCTCAAGGAAATCCTCAAAGTCCGAGAGAGGGCGGTTTGGGGAGAAATAACCTAACCTAACCTAACCTAACCTAACCTAACCTAACCAAGAATGCACACGAGAGACGAATAAAGGCTGTGTTCAAGGGTCAATTGGCGGTCCTATATTATGGAACGTGCTGCTGGATCCATTGCTACAGAAATTAGAAAAAGAGGGACTGTACGTGCAGGCTTTTGCTGATGATATTGTTCTGGTGGTGGATGGGGATACAGCCAGCGAAGTAGCTAGGATAACCAATGCAGCCCTCGCCCATGTTCAGAGCTGGGGTGTCCGAAACAAGCTGAGGTTCGCACCGCACAAAACTTGTGCGATGCTTATAACCAATAAGCTTATGTACGACACACCAGCCCTGAGCATGGCCGGGGTCGACATTGGTTTCGTCAAAAGTATTAAGCTGCTAGGGCTAGTAATCGACGAAAAGCTCACCTTTAATGAGCACGCGGCGAACGTCTGTAAGAAAGCTGCCGAGCTCTACAAGCAGCTATCTAGGGCGGCCAAAGTGTATTGGGGTTTGAGTAGAGACGTCATCCGAACCATCTACACCGCCGTGATAGAGCCCATCGTCACCTACGCGGCTGCAGCCTGGGCTCCCGCTACGAAAAAGCTGGGAATACGGAAGAAGCTTAGCTCTGTCCAAAGAGGCCTCGTCCAGAAGCTCTGCAAGTCTTACCGTACCGTCTCTCTAAACTCGGCACTGGTACTGGCTGGGATACTACCTCTAGACCTGCGCATACAAGAGGCAGCCGCCCTGTATGAAGCAAGGAGAGGGTCGTCCCAGTTTGTGCCAGGAGACCGGGAGATTGAGGGAATGGTGAGATTTGCAGAAGCTCCTCATCCAGCAATGCAAATGCCCCTGAAGTTCGTGTGCCTAGCTGATCAACAGCAGGTAGACGAAAACAATGTGCAGGCAGTGCGAATCTTCACTGACGGCAGCAGGATTGAGGGGAAGGTTGGAGCCGCATTATCCTTGTGGGATAATGAGGGTGAAATCCAGAACCTCAAACTTAGCCTCGCCGCGTACTGCACAGTCTACCAGGCGGAACTCTTGGCCATTTGTAGAGCGACGGACGTGGTCCTCAAGCGCAAAGAGACGAGCTATGGTTTGTACAGCGACTCAATGTCAGCATTGCAGACGCTTGCAAATCATAGCTCTCTCCATCCCCTGGCAGTCCGCGCACGAGCCAATCTGACTCAGGCCTTGGACCAAAAGAAAGATGTATCCTTGTTTTGGATCAAGGCACACGCGGAACTGCCGGGGAATGAGCGCGCGGACGAGCTGGCGAAGGAAGCAGCATTGTCGTCACGGAGGAAGCCGGACTATGACCTGTGTCCGATTTCATTCATCAGAAGTCAGATCCGCATGGGATCACTCGATGAATGGAATCGGAGATATGTGTCTGGCGAGACGGCCTCAGTGACGAAAATGTTTTTTCCGGATGCCAAAGCAGCCTTCCGTATTGTGAAACAGGTGCAGCCAACGGGTGTACTGACGCAGGTCTTGACGGGGCACGGTGGGTTCTCCGAATACCTACACCGTTTCAGGTGTAAGGAGAGCCCATCGTGCATCTGCGATCCAGGAGTGAGTGAAACTATCCCACACCTGCTCTTGGATTGCCCCGTGCACCTAGCTGAGCGATATCGTTTTGAGCAGAAACTGCAAGTTAAGCTAACTAAAGATAGCATAGCGGAGATTTTTAAAGGAAAGAATAGGGAACAACTGATAAATTACTGCTTAAATATAGTGAATAAAGTCATAGAGAGGAACAAAACCTAGGATTATAAGCTATATTTCATAAAATATATGTAGATATTTATATGTTAATATAGAAATAAGTTGTTTATCAGAATAGCAGTAATGTAAGTAGTCTCTAAGATAATAGTAATAAGATACTGTAAATTAGTAATAAGTAGACCGTAAGCATAAATTTAAAAAATGTAGAGTAGTAAAAACAATGTAAATACTAAAAGAACAATAAAGTTGTTACTGTAGTGTATTCTAGCGATGTGTGCGCTCACGCATGTGTGAGTGCCGGGTCAAACGAGCAGTCCACAATCAACGCTTGCACTGGCTGTACGTGTCTTATTTCCATACATCACAGTGGCTAACGAGGATTGTTTTAGCGTGCGGAATTGAACTTTATAAATTCTCGGTCAATATGACGATAGGGAAATTAATGGAATTTAGTGTACGTTCCGGGAATTGGACATTATATGTGGAGCGAGCGGAAATGTATTTTAAAGTGAACGAGATACCAGAAGCATTATGGCTACCCACATTAATCGCGGCAATGGGCGATGAAGCCTATGAATTGTTAAGTAATTTAACGAGTCCGGTTAAACCCAGTGATAAAACGTATGCTATAGTTACACAAGTGATGAAAGACCATTTACAACCCAAACCTTCGTTTATGGCGGAACGATATCGCTTTAGACAAAGAAGACAACAAGAGGGCGAGGGCATACCCCAGTATATCTCAGAATTAAAAAAGTTAGCGAGATATTGTGAATTTAAGACGGTATTGGAGGAAAACCTTCGTGATCAGCTGGTGTGTGGACTGAGCAGTGAGACGATCAGGCAACGTGTCTTCACGGAAGAGAACCTGGAATATGCCAGGGCCGTTAAAATCGCATGTGCGATGGAAGCAGCGGAGCGAGACGCGGCGGCGGTGGAGCGGCCCGAGACAGCATCGAGCAGCACCCGGGGCAGTGCTACCGAGATACTGCACGCCGAGATGGCGCGGCGCGGGCGCGGGACCTCGGGCCGAGGAGGCGCGCGCTCTCTGAGGGCACGGGCACAGAACGCGGGCGGTGAAAACAAGGTGGACCCTTGTAGTGCATGTGGACGTTCTGATCATCGGTTTGATGATTGTCAATATAATCGTTATATCTGCGGCAAATGTAGACAACGAGGTCACCTACGTAAGGTGTGCCCGGCGCGGGCGGAAGGAGCGCAAGCGCCGCGCGCGGGCAGCGGCGCACGTGGCGGCGGCGCGGGCGCCGGCGGCGGCCGCCTGCTGGCCCACGTGGAGGCCGGAGACCAAAAGCGGGACAGGGAGTGCAGAACAGACCTCTCTGTAGACGACGAGTCACCGGCTGAGGATGAAGAGTTGGAGATTGAGGAAGATCTGTATCAACTCTGTCTAAATGGCTATAAGCCGGTAAGCTTGTCAATAAGTATTGATGGGACTTATATACCCATGGAAATAGATACTGGTTCTTTAGTGTCCTGTATAAGTAAAAAAATGTACGAAAAGTATTTTAGTATCAGAACGTTAGAGAAATCGAATTTGGTGTTCAAATTTTATAATGGGGCTAAAATTAGGCCCTTAGGAGTTATTAAACCCTCTGTAAGCTATGGAAAGGAATCTAAATCTTTAGAACTTTTTGTGATCGAAGGTGGCACTACATCCTTGTTAGGAAGGCAATGGCTTTCCGAATTAAAAATAAAAATACCTACGTTGTTTAAAAATACGGTTGAGACAGAAAACAAGAATGATATTAATAAAAAATTATTGTCATTGCTTTCCAGGTATAAAGAACTATTCACGGAAGGACTGGGACGGTTCAAGGGGGGGACGGCTCGGCTACGGGTGCGCGAGGGGGCGACCCCGGTGTTTTGCCGCGCTCGGCCCGTGCCTTACGCGCTACGGAATCGCGTTGATGAGGAGCTGGATGCGATGCTGCGCACCGGCGTCATTGAGCCTGTTGACAGCGCGGACTGGGCCACTCCACTAGTACCGGTGCGGAAGGCGGACGGGGGACTTCGGATCTGTGCGGACTACAAGGTGACATTAAATCCTGTTTTGCTGATCGATAGGTATCCTTTACCCCGCATCGACGACCTGTTAGTTAAACTAAATGGCGCCAGAGTACTATCAAAAATTGATTTGTCCCAGGCTTACAATCAAATCGAGTTAGATGATCCCGATAATTTAACAGTAATTAACACTCACAGAGGCCTTTTTAGATATAAGAGATTGGTTTATGGACTATCCTCAAGTCCAGGTATTTTTCAGAGGATAATGTCTAACCTCCTTAGTGATATTCCTAATGTACAAGTTTTCTTGGATGATATTATCATAGGAACAACGACGATGACTCAGCATTTACAAACCTTAGAGAGATTACTCGAAAGATTACATAGCAGTGGAATTAAATTAAAAAAAAATAAGTGTTTCTTTATGACAAATGAGGTCAAGTATTTAGGGTATATTATCTCCGCGGAGGGAATCAAGGCAGACCCAGAGAAAGTAGAAGGAATAGTTAACATCCCTTCCCCTCGTAATATCACGGAATTAAGGTCATTTTTAGGAACAGTTAACTTTTATGCCAAGTTTGTTTGTAATTTGAGCACCATTTTAGCACCTTTGTATAATTTACTTAAAAAAGGTACCACTTGGAAATGGGATCACGAATGCGAGTTAGCGTTTAGAAAAGTAAAATCCATTTTAACGAGTGTAGATGTTTTAGCTCATTACGACCCAGATAAACCATTGTTTTTGACGTGTGACGCTAGCGCGCGCGGTCTAGGAGGTGTATTGACACAGCTGTGCGAAGGGGAAGGCGCGGGCGCAGGGAGCGGTACGGGCACGCGCGAGCGGCCGGTTATCTATGTGTCGCGCGCACTCACCTGTGCTGAGAAAAATTATTCACAAATTGAACGGGAGGCGCTAGCGATTGTATTTAGCTTGGAAAAATTGCATCAATATCTTTACGGTAGGCAGTTTACTTTAAGAACCGATCATAAACCGTTGGTAACCATTTTTGGACCCAAACAGGGAGTCCCATCAATGACGGCGAGTCGACTTCAACGTTGGGCCATTAAGTTGTCTGCGTATACGTACGATATTGAGTTTGTAGGATCGAAAGATAACGGGGCTGACGGTTTATCGCGGTTGCCGGCGCGCTCGTCATGTAAACAAAGCACTAAGGTACCGGAACAAACGTTCTTACATTTTGCACAAAATGCGATGCTAATGGATTATCAGGAAATTAGGAAACAGACTAGTCGTGATCCTTTGCTGAGCCGAGTTTTATCTTATCTTAGAGACGAATGGCCGTCGGATGACATTATAACTTCGTTGAAACCTTATCATAATCGAAAAAAAGAGTTATATGAAGAATTAGGATGCGTGATGTGGGGTCACAGAGTAGTAGTGCCGGAAACCTGTAGAACAAAGGTATTATCAGAGTTACACGAGGCGCACATGGGCATCGTAAAGACCAAATCATTCGCTCGTAGTTATGTGTGGTGGCCTGGCATCGACGAAGCAATCGAGACAATTTGCCGTACGTGCCAGACTTGCACAGCTGAGGCGGACGCGCCACCGCGACACATACCTTGTCCCTGGCCCTGGCCCGATAAACCGTGGGCCCGGGTTCATCTTGATTTCCTAGGACCAATCAGTGGTAGAATTTTCTTAGTTATGGTAGATGCCAGAACCAAATGGATAGAAGTAAGCCAGGTACAGAGTACGGCTGCTTCTCACACCATAAATAGGTTAAGCGAAGTCTTTGCTCGTTTTGGTTTACCGAAACAAGTAGTTTCTGATAACGGCCCACCTTTCACAAGTAGCGACTTATCTCAATTTTTAAACTCAAATGGAATAGAACATTTGTTTTCCGCACCTTATCACCCAGCATCAAATGGCGCTGCAGAAAATGCCGTTAGAACAGTAAAAAGAGTAATTAAAAAGGCATTCAGAGAAAAACAGGACGTAACTTTATTTTTAAACAATTTTCTATTGCATTACCGTAATACTGAGCACTGTACAACAGGTGAAACGCCCGCGTTGCTAATGTACGGCCGAAGGCTGCGAACCAAGCTTGATTCTTTGAGACCGGATAGAGGAACTAAGGTTAAGCACACCCAACAAAGACAACAACAAACAGGTGGCGCAAACGGGACACGCAACCTGCGACCAGGGGAAGACATTTGGCTCCGCCAGTACACGGGGGGTGATAGGTGGGTGCAAGGCAAGGTTGCGGAAAGGATGGGTGCAACGGACTACAGGGTAGTCGATGCGATAGGTAGGGAGTCTCATAAACATATCGATCAGCTCAAACATAGGAAACGTAGTTCACTTATTAGTCCGTCGAGTCCTCCCCGTACCAAGATCGAAACAGCTAGGGAGGGGGAATGGCCCAGCCCGAACCGTTCGGACAGAAACACGTCACAGGTAGTCACGGTAGAGGATGAGACTCAAGATCGGTTCGAAGACTGTCAAGAGCAATCTACACCGGAAGCTACACCACCGCCACACTTACCTACCCTTGAGCCGACCCAGTCCCGTCCCATGCGCCAATGCCGGCTAAATAAACCTCCTAAATATAAGTCCTAATTAGCTTTAAGATAAATATACTGTTTAAATGTAAGTTTAATTTGTAAACATAATAGCCAATTAAATGTAACAATATTGATTGGAAGAAAAACGTACCTATATATTTTGTCCTAGATTGTATTGATTCACTTAAATACAGTAACTGTTAAAGTTCATATAGTTTGT
This sequence comes from Agrotis exclamationis, assembly GCA_950005045.1. Classification (NCBI taxonomy): domain Eukaryota; kingdom Metazoa; phylum Arthropoda; class Insecta; order Lepidoptera; family Noctuidae; genus Agrotis; species Agrotis exclamationis. The sequence continues at coordinate 49,779 of OX465424.1, forward strand.
AACCCACTTGTTTTTTTTTATATTGATTTAGATAACTTAGAATAAGGGTGGAGGATTGTAGTGTATTCTAGCGATGTGTGCGCTCACGCATGTGTGAGTGCCGGGTCAAACGAGCAGTCCACAATCAACGCTTGCACTGGCTGTACGTGTCTTATTTCCATACATCACAGTTACAAAAGTTATTTCCCCTAAAGTGAAAGAAATAAAGAAAAGTAAAAGTATAGTTAGTATATATGGGCATCCCACCCATAAGACTGATAGCGGAAGGATGAAAGAAAGATATAGTATGAAGCATGAAAGTACGAGAGGCATAAAAGCGAGAACTGGTATGAATGTGGTTGTGAAAATAGGCGCCAGCTTTGTTGGTGGAGAAAGATATAAAAAAAAAAAAAAAAAAAAAAAAAAAAAAAAAAAAAAAAAAAACCTAACCTAACCTAACCTAACCTTTTTTTTTTTTTTTTTTTTTTTTTTTTTTTTTTTTTTTTTGCGCTGGGAAAAAATGCATTACGCATACCCTCCCATCGGGGGGATGGGAGGGTTATGTGGGACTCCCCAGTCTGACCCGGTATACCCACTAAAACAACCCAGCGGCATTCCCGCTTCGTCTGAGTGGCGGGGACTGGGAAATCACTGGCACAGCCATCACTTCCAGTCCTCCGCCGACGAGTGCCCTTCAGGCCGGGCCCTCACGCGGGCCCGGGAATGTCTGACGAAGGTGGTGACGGGTGCAATGCAGGCGAAGGCGCCCCCGCGCCTGTCGCCCGCCCGTCGCCACCATGAGGAGGGAGAGGACGGCGCCTTCTCCGACCTCTTCTTCGTCTGCGGAGCGGCGCCGCGAGAGGATCGTCCTCCCGCACGCGCTCCGCCTCCTCCTTTTGCGAGATTACGTCCTCGCAAAAGGAGGCAACCGCTGACCAGGCCTCCTCGCTCTCCAGCATGGCTTCGACCACAGCGGGAAGCGAGAGGTCCTGCCCAACCTCCGCGGTCAGACCGCGGCGCAGTTCGGACCATGCCGGGCACACCTCGAGGGTGTGCTGCGCCGTGTCCTCCGCTGCGCCGCAGTCGTGGCACACCGGGGTCTCCTCCCTCCCGATCCGGTGCAGGTGCGATCCGAAACAGCCATGGCCGGACAACACCTGCACCAGACGGAACGAGAGGAAACCGTGGGACCGCTCGAGCCAGCTCTGCAGAACCGGACCGAGCGCGTCCAACGTCCGGCGGCCAAAGGCGGCGGCGGCGAGGTCCTCCGTCCAGTGGAGGACGATGGCGTCCTTCGCCTCCCGCCGCACGGCCTCCCGCTCTTCGGCGACGGGGCGCTCTCCGAGCGCCTTCCGGCGCGTCGTCCACTCATACACTCTGGCGAGCACCCATGCCTCCAACTCCCAAGGAGGGGTGCCGGCCAGAGCGCACGCCGCCGAGAAGCCCACCGAGCGGTAGGCCCTTGCCACCCGCTGTGCAATGGCCCTTTGGGGCCTGCGGATGGCGGTCGCATTCTCCCTCCTGTGGAGGGAGTCCGCCCAGATGGGAGCCCCGTATAGGGCCATGCTTCGCAGGATGCCGGCATACAGGCGCCGGCATTTCGCCTTGGGCCCCCCGAGGTTCGGGAGGAGCCACGAGAGGGCGTCCGCGGATTTTAAGAGGCGCGTCGACAGCCCGCTGAAATGCGGGCCGAAGCGCCACCTCTCGTCCAGCACCAGACCCAGATACTTCATCTGGGGCTGGACCCCTATCCGGACGCCCTCCACGACAATGTGGGCATCGGGAGGAGGGCGGCGCTGCCGAGGCCCGCGAAAGAACACGGCCTCGGTTTTGTGCAGCGCCACCTTCAATCCCAGGCGGCGGATCCTCTCTGCAACCAAGGATCCGCCAGCCGAGGCCAGACAGGCCGCCTCCCCAAAGTTCCTCCCCCGGGCAGTGAGAAGAGTGTCATCCGCGTAGCAGATGACACTCGTGCCCTGGAGGAGGGCTCCCCGCAGGAGCCAGTTGAACCCGATGTTCCACAGGGGAGGGCCCAACACCGACCCCTGCGGAACACCGGACTCTGCGCCGTACCGCCTCACCGTGGCCGTCTTATCCACGAGGAGGACCTCTCGGTCCTCCAAGTAGCTTGCCAGGAGGTCCCGCAGGTATTGGGGCACTCCGTGGTAACGGAGCGCCTCCAATATCGTGGAGTGGGGGACGGAGTTGAAGGCGTTGGAGATGTCGAATGACACCGCCAGCACTCCGTCCCCCGCCTCCACTGCCTCCTTCACCTGGCCCTTGAGTAGGGCCAGCGCGTCGATCGTCGAACGCCCTCGGCGGAAACCAAACTGGGCGTCCGACAGGTCCGGCCCTACCCCCCGCAAGTGGCTATCAAGCCGGGAAGCGACAATCCCCTCGAACATTTTACCGACCTCATCGAGCAGGACGATGGGTCGGTATGCCGAGGGGGAGTCCACCGGCCGTCCCTCTTTACGGAGGAGGCATAGCTGCCCCTCCTTCCACAGTTTTGGGAACCTCCCAGCCGTAAAACACGCGCTGAAGAGGTCCCGAAACCTGTCCTGCATTTGAGAGGCGGCGATAGCCACCACCCGTGCGGGGACGCCGTCTGGTCCGGGGGCCGTCTTCTTCTGGCGGAGGTTGAGAACCCCCGCCCCGATCTCCGCCGCCGTCACCGGGGGGATCTCCTCCTCCGGCGGGGCCGCCCCTTGCGGGGGATCCATGGTTGGTGGGGTGAAGTCGGTCCTGCGCGGAAACAGGGACCGGACCACCCCATCCAGCAATGCTGGCTCGAGGGTCTCCGACAGTGGGGGGCCACAGGGGCGTAGTTGGTTCCGCGCCGCCCTGTATGGCCTTCCAAAAGGATCCCTGTCGAGACCCTCCAGCATCTCGGCCCTCGCCGAGTCCTTGGCGGCCCCCATTGCGGACTTGAACACCGTCGTCGCCTCCCGGTAAGAGGCGTATAGGCGGTCTTCTTCTTCCTGGTTTCGGGTGGCGCGCCGTCGGCTCCGCGCAAATGCCCGTCTGGCTGCCACGCAGGCGGCCCGGAGTCCCGCCAACTCCTCCGTCCACCAATAGACGGCACGACGGGGAGGCGGACGGCGAGACCGGGGCATGCTGGAGTTGCACACCTCGGTCAGGGACTCCCTCAGCCGAACCGCTGCGGCGTCCACGTCCCGGACCTCGCCAGGGGGCGACAGCCAGTCCTGGAGGAAGGCCGCCTCCTTGGCTGCCTCCCGGTCCAGGCGGGTGAGAGCCCAACGCGGGAAGGGGGATTGCCTCGCGCGGGCCACCGCTCCCCCCCGGGTAGACATGTCGAACCGCACATATCGGTGGTCCGACAACGTCTCCACCATCTCTACCCGCCAGTTTACGACGCGGGCGGCCAGCGCGGGGGTGGCAAACGAGACGTCCACCACCGACCCACCCTGTTGCCGCACACACGTGTGGACCGCCCCCCTGTTGAGGAGGGACACACCGCATGAGGCCGCCCAAAACTCGACGGCGCGTCCCCGGACGTTGCAGCTGGTGGCTGGGTTGCCCCAGGCCACCGACTTGGCGTTCAGGTCGCCCAACACCATGGCCTGGCGTGGCGCCGCCCTCCCTACGACCGCTGTGAGGACCTCGAGGAAATCCTCAAAGTCCGAGAGAGGGCGGTTTGGGGAGAAATAGACCCCCACTACCGCTATGTCTCCCCACGCGGCGGCCACGTATCCCGGTCCCCTCTCTAAGAGCGAGAGGGGAGGGGAGTCTGTGGAAGACCGCGTCATCAGCGCCACGAGGCCGTCTCGGTCACCCAGCCAACGACCAGGGACCGAGTAAGGCTCGGCGACCACCGCCAAGTCCACCAACCACTCAGCCATGGTCTGCATCAGCAGATCCTGGGCTGCCCTGCAGTGGTTGGCGTTCGCCTGAAGGATGCGATGTTCGACCCTATCCATCAGTCGGACATCGCACCCCCCTCCACAGCCGCCGCAGGAACGACGGCGCCAGCAGCAGTAGCAGGCCCGGTCGGTGCCTGCGCTTTGCCCCGCTTAGGGGGAGGATTGCAGTTCCTCCCCTTCATGACGTGGGCCGCCGGGCGGCCACTGGCGGCACAGACCGCGCAGTGCGGCGTGGCGACCTTGCAGGAGGCGGCTTTGTGGCCCTCCTTGCCGCAGCGGTAGCACGTGTCCGTCCTGTCTGCCGTGGACGGACACAGGGGCCGGGTGTGTCCGATGCCGAAGCACCGGAAACACCGCAGTGCCTGTTCCTCGAGTGCCCGTACTGCACCCGAGCTGAACCCTACTAAAAGCCGTCCCTTCGCAAGGACGGCTTTGGCAGCGGCGATTGGGCACTCGAGGCGAATGGTGCCCATGCCGCCTCGGCCGGGTCTTATGTCCCGGCCTTGGACCGCCGCGACGCCACAGCCCCCTATCGCTGCGACCGCCGCCACCACCTCCTCCTTGGTGACGGAGTCATCAAGGTCCGTCACCTCTATGGCCGCCGCTTTGACCGGGCGAGCGACCTTTGCCGAATCCGCGATGACCTCTTGCAGCTTGGCTGCGAAGAGGTCCGCATGGGCACTCCCCTCTGCCCCCGGAAACTCGAAAATTCGAGCCCCGGCTTGGGTCCGCCGGCAAGAGACGTTGCCGATCCCCAGTTGGGCGGGATCGGCATTTGCACGCGCCCGCACCAGAACGGACGCGTACGTCTCCCCTCGCCCCGCAGCCTCCGCGGTGAGCGTCACTACGACGGCCGCGGTTTTCGGAGGTACCAGCGTCCCCTTTCCCCTCGCATTTCCCTTCCCCTTGCCGGTCATCTTTGACTGGCCGGGAGCGGTGGGAGCGGCAGTGGCCTGGCCGGCAGGGACGACCGTCGCCGACTTCTTACCCTTGCCCTTCCCCTTGCGGCCCACTACCGTCCACTCGTTGACCAGTGTGGTCGCGGGGAGAAGGGCATCTTCCGCCTGGGAGGAGGACGGCCCCGGCTCGCACTGCCGTTTATCCGCCGCAAGCGGCGGTCGGAGGCGTTTCTCCGGCAGGAGCCGGTCCTCAATTCCTGCGATGCAGGCTCTAGTGAAGGCCCTCTCCTCCATCACAACCTTGCGGATAATATCCTCAAGGTTGGAGGTGGGGCCCTCTCTCGCGGGACTCGCCTCGGCTTGTTGAGGCCTGCCCGTGGCTTCGGCCAGCTCCTTGTGAAGCTGGCTGACCTCCGACTGCAGGCGATCAACCTTCGCCTGCAGTTGCCGCGTCTCTTCGGTGGCCTTACGCCGGACCAACTCCGCGACGACACCGCGAAGGCTCGCGGCCCGGCACTTGAGGGCCTTTTGGAAGGTCCCCTTCAGGTGTGAGGACTTCGTGGCGACCTCCACGATCTCCCCCTCGTCCTCCTCCGCCATTCTCTCCAGCTCTGTTAGGGAGAGGTCCGCGTATACAACGCGGGACGCGCCGTACCCGGATTTGGCACGTGCGGCGTGCGCCCGCTCCTCGCTCGCCGCAACCCGCTCCTCCAGCTCTTGTTGGAGCTGCTCCCGCCGAGCCAGATCCAACCGGCGTTGGGCGTCCGCGAGCCCAACGGCATGGGTGTCCGCTACGGCCGCCGGCTTTTTAGCCTTCGGCTTCGCCCTACCCGAGGCCGAGGAGCCCCCGGACCCACCGCTCCGGTGTACCCGCTTCCGCGAGCGTGAGTCATCTGTGTCCGACACTCGGACAAGAGAGTCGTCAGACGACTCGTCCGCCTCTCCGAAGAAGCTAGCCGCAGACGGCGCGCGGCTAGCCTCTGACGCCACAGCGTCGGAGTGGCCCTGAGAAGGGCCTTTGGGTTGGCCCTGAGAAGGGCCTTTGGGTTGGCCCTGAGAAGGGCCTTTGGGTTGGCCCTGAGAAGGGCCGTGGAGTTGGCCCTGAGAAGGGCCGTGGAGTTGGCCCTGAGAAGGGCCTTTGGGTTGGCCCTGAGAAGGGCCTTTTTGTTTCGAGAATCGCCCGCAGGCGTCCCGCGCAAGGTTTTTCTCAGGCATCATAAAATTCCGCAGTTCGTAGCTTCGCAAGGCAAGATAAAAAGAGCTTCGAGCACAGTGTACTTTGGCCAACCCAGTCTGCCACTCCGTTACGGTGGTCAGAACTGGGTCGTTTCCAGGGGACGCGACGTGGACGCAAACACTGTGGGGTGGTCCCCCAACCTAACCTAACCTAACCTAACCTAACCTAACCTAACCCATCGATATTTTATTTGTTACAGGTGCGATTTTGAAGCTGTTTTCAGCTCATTAGACCTAAAAAGGCGGACGCCTATCTTTTCACACAAATCGCAACCCCTCAAAACCAACCCTTATCCGTATTTTGCATTTTTTGTATTTTTCTTCAAAATTTCAACATATTTAATTCAATAACTTCGCCATTTTCAGATCAATTTTAACAGTTTTAACTTTATATTAGTCTCAGCAACCGTCCCCTACTAATCCCGTGATTTGGTCCGCGTTCCGCGGCCCGATTTCCGGAGTGGGGGTAAAAAACACCAATTTTCACGTAAAATAACTGGTTTTTCGGCCATAACTCAAAATTTTGCTTCCGGTCGTGGGAAATTTTATTGCATATTCGACTAGCCCGCGCGGAGCCCAATCTTTCGACACCCCGCACGTGCGTCTAGCTCGCAAAAAAATTCCCTCCATTTTTTCAAAATTCCGTCTATCTCCAAAAATTGATATACCTCGGTAAGCCGTTGAAAAAAGTATCGATAACTTCTTTGTTATAGGTGCGATTTTGAAGCTGTTTTCAGCTCATTAGACCTAAAAAGGCGGACGCCTATCGTTTGACACAAATCGCAACCCCTAAAAATCAACCCTTAACCGAATTTTGCATTTTTTCAAAATTTCACCATACTTAATTCATTTACAACGCCATTTTTCGACCAATTACAACCGTTTAAATTCTATAATAGTCTCAGTGACCGCCCTCAATTAATCCCGTGATCAGGTCCGCGATCCGTGGCCCGAGTTTCGGAGTGGGGGTGAAAAACACCAATTTTCACTTAAAAAACTGGTTTTTCGGCCAAAACTCAAAATTTTGTCCCTTGTCGTTGTTAATTTTATTACATATTCGGCTAGCCCGCGCGGAGCCCGATCCGACGATACCCCGCACGTGCGTCTAGCTCGCAAAAAATTTCCCTCCATTTTTTCAAAATTCCGTCTATCTCCAAAAATTGATATACCTCGGTAAGCCGTTGAAAAAAGTATCGATAACTTCTTTGTTATAGGTGCGATTTTGAAGCTGTTTTCAGCTCATTAGACCTAAAAAGGCGGACGCCTATCGTTTGACACAAATCGCAACCCCTAAAAATCAACCCTTAACCGAAATTTGCATTTTTTCAAAATTTCACCATATTTAATTCATTAACTTCGCCATTTTTCGACCAATTACAACCGTTTAAATTTTATATTAGTCTCAGCGACCGCCCTCAATTAATCCCGTGACCAGGTCCGCGATCAGTGGCCCGAGTTCCGGAGTGGGGGTGAAAAACACAAATTTTCGCTTAAAAAACTGGTTTTTCGGCCAAAACTCAAAATTTTGTCCCTTGTCGTTGTTAATTTTATTACATATTCGGCTAGCCCGCGCGGAGCCCGATCCGACGATACCCCGCACGTGCGTCTAGCTCGCAAAAAAATTCCCCGTAGTTTTTAGTATTTTAAAATTTTATGTGACTTAAAGACATCAATTGTGTTCCCCTGTTTACAGGGACATATTTTAAACTCCATAGTGACTTATTTTTTAATTTTTTTTTAATTATAATAATTTATTTCTTTTCTGACTGGATCCCCTCTTTACAGGGATTCAGTTCAATTGATTTTTATCTTTCCCCCTATACAGGAATACAGAAGGTTCCAGAGTCCCTCCCTCTTCTAAGCGGATAATCAACGCCAATCTGACATTACAGGGTACCGCACCAAACAATGTACCGCACCCCAGTTGTATCCACCAAGGCTCAGAGCTCCGGGGGCTCGCCGCGATCGGTGGATAGGGCGGGGCCGCCTCCCACGGAGGCCAGGAGGAGAATCTCGTTTGGAGAAGACAGTCCTCCTGTGTCTCAGGTCGGCCCCGTTGTTCCGGCGACGCGGCGAGTTGCTGTGGAAGCTTCAAAAACACTCAAGGAGTCTGTGGTCGGGCGCCGCAGTCGTGTCGCGGAGGCGAGAGCTTGCCTAAATAAGGCAAAGGTCAATTTGGGCAACTCTCGCAACCTTAAAACCGACATTAAGGCTGCGGTGCTCGAGGCCATAAACAGGCTCTTTGAGCTTGTTAAAGAGTCGGAGCTTGACCGGGTTCCCTCCACCTCTACGGTCATACCGGTACTTGCCTCCACTGCCAACCATAGTCCGGACCCCGTTTCGAGTAACGTTCATACTGGTCAGACTGAGCTCCTAAACGCCATCAAGGAGCATATCTCGGAGCTAAAAGACAACTCCAAGAAATTGGACTCACTCCGAGACAGTCTGACCAGCAGGATGAATGTGGGGGAGACAACCTACGCGGGTGTAGCAGCCCACATAAAGAGCCATACTGGGGCGCACGTCCCGGAGCGAACGGCGCTGCACTCGGTGATTGTCTCCTCGACAGTCGAGATGGAAACGGGGGACGAGATCCTCGAGAAAGTCAGGAAAGCAGTGGACGCAAAGGAAGGCTGGGTACGGGTGGATAGAGTCCGGAAAGCCAAGGACAGAAAGGTGATACTGGGGTGCGAGACAACGGAGGAGAGGGCAAAACTCCGAAAGCGGCTTTGTGAGGCTGGAGAGAACCTCGTCGTCGAGGAGGTGAAGAATCGGGACCCGCTTCTGGTTCTTAGGGACGTGCTTTCGGTCCACAGCGACGACGAAGTGCTTCAAGCCCTTAGGAACCAGAACCGGGAGATCTTTCACGGCCTCAGGGACGAGGACCAGCGAATGTGTGTCCGATACCGAAAGAAAAGCAGAAACCCTCATGTAAATAGCATTGTGTTGAGTGTGTCCCCCGCGATCTGGGGGCGGGCACTCGAAGGAGGCAAGCTTCGGATTGACCTCCAGAGGGTGCGCGTCGAAGACCAGACGCCTCTGGTGCAGTGCACCCGCTGCCTGGCTTACGGGCACGGTAAACGCCTGTGCACGGAGCCTGCCGATCTGTGCAGTCACTGTGGCGGCCCGCACCTTGGAGTGGACTGCCCGGAGAAACAGGTCGGTACAGCAGCGGTGTGCGTAAACTGCACTAGAGCCAAGGGGGGGGAACACTCGCACAATGCTTTTAGTAGCGAGTGCCCAGTACGTCGTAAGTGGGACGCATTCGCGAGAGCTGCAATATCTTATTGCTAAAGGCGTCGATGCCCCCACTTCCGCGTTTAGAGAAAAGACCAACTCGGCACCTCAGAAAAGCAGACGCACGGAGCGAGTCATCAGGGTTGGCCCTGAAAAAAGCATTAATTGCGGTCACCTTCGTGGGAAAGTGTCGGGATTTGTGTTGTGCAGGGGGCAAAATCCGATTGAATCGCCGAGTTGTGTCGAGTTGGAACTCCTGTTTGACTGGTGGCTGCTTTGTGCCTGTCCCAAAAGTCGTACAAATCCGACTCATATATTGAAGTATATACTGCGGATATTGACAGCTGGAAGGACGACACAAGACAAAAGTAACAGCGGGCAGTCAAATAGAAGCCGAAAAATATGGGTAATAACAAAAAGCGTAAAATAGTTAAATGTTAATAGGGTAAAGAAATTAAAGTACAAAATTAAATAGTTAATTTTTTTAGGAATATTTAAAAAAACCGAAACAAGAAAGTAAACTAAATAAAACAACAAAAGCTTAATCAAAAATTAAGATAAAATAAGATATTATAGACGCTGAGAAATAAAACTTTAAGATCGGAAACCACATAGCATGGTCTCTTCGGCCGACAACAAACAAAAACGCAAAGAAGCTGCAGATCCCAGAAACCTAAGGTCTCTGCAAGCTTATAGCAGAGGGACACTGGCAGGGCAGGAGTGGGTTTTAGCGGGTTCGAGTCCCGCACTACCTCGACTGTCTCACGATCTCTGTGAGATGGTGAGACAGCCGAGGTGTCCGTGGGGATTTCCCACTCCTGCCTCAACAAAAAAAAAAAAAAAAAAACCTAACCTAACCTAACCCATCGATATTTTCTTTGTTACAGGTGCGATTTTGAAGCTGTTTTCAGCTCATTAGACCTAAAAAGGCGGACGCCTATCTTTTGACACAAATCGCAACCCCTCAAAACCAACCCTTATCCGTATTTTGCATTTTTTGTATTTTTCTTCAAAATTCCAACATATTTAATTCAATAACTTCGCCATTTTCAGATCAAATTGAACAGTTTTAACTTTATATTAGTCTCAGCAACCGTCCCCTACTAATCCCGTGATTTGGTCCGCGTTCCGCGGCCCGATTTCCGGAGTGGGGGTAAAAAACACCAATTTTCACGTAAAATAACTGGTTTTTCGGCCATAACTCAAAATTTTGCTTCCGGTCGTGGGAAATTTTATTGCATATTCGACTAGCCCGCGCGGAGCTCAATCTTTCGACACCCCGCACGTGCGTCTAGCTCGCAAAAAATTTCCCCCACCCACCCGCCTTGTGGCCTATAGCTGGGAAGGTAAACTTGACTTTAGGAAAAAAAAAAAAAATTCTTGACTTTAATTATTTAAGCATCTGACATTCGAAGATAAGCTTCTGTACGGTAAGGGATTCATTCTGCCTTTATTTGACCTTGTTTTATATATTTTTTACACAATTTTGACCAGAATTATAAATATTTTATTTTAGCTGTGTTCCCCCCTTTACAGGGACATAGTATTGACGTAATTTAACGACGCATATTTATTTAATTATAAGAACCATATAAAATTTTTGATTAATTATTTATTCTTTGTGTCCCCCCTTTTACAGGTACGTAAAGCCGGTGTCCCATGTTACTGACCTTCTCTACAGCAATCAGACCTGTACGACCCTCCCTCTACAAGGGTATGTCCGTTTGCGCCCAAATGGTCACCCCCGACCCACATGACGCTCCGTATGAGCATCGGTCGACGGGTGAGTCCATGGGGGAGAAGTTGCTTTCCCCGAAGGAACGCGACGAGGTCAAGCGAAGGATATCCTTCGGGGATGCCACCCCTCGTGAACACATTGAAATCGTATCAACGCCAAAGGGGCGCCGGCCTCCTGTGGCCACCACCGGATTGCTCAGGAGGACTGGGGCCGAGCACCGCAGTCGTGTTGAGGAAGCGAGAGATTGCCTACAGAAGGCAAAGCTCAACCTAGGCAACTCTCGCAACCTCAAGACCAAAACATTAAAAATGCGGTGCTAGAGGCCCTAGAACGGCTTTGCGAGCTGGTCGAGGAGGCGGAGATGGATCGAGACCGGGCCCCTGCCGCACCCATACCTGATCCGGTACCCGCGTCCGCCGCCGAATGTGGTCCCCATCCCAGTCCCATTGAAATCCTTGCTGGTCAGACTGAGCTCCTTAATACGCTGAAGGAGCATATCTCGGAGTTGAAGGACAACTCCGACAAGCTCGAGAAGCTCCGAGACAGTCTGGCTGGTAGGGAGACTGTGGAGAGGACAACCTACGCCAGTGTAGCGTCCGGAAATAAGAGCCACACTGGGGCACAGGCCCTGGAGCGAACGACGCTGCACTCCGTGGTTGTCTCCTCCACGGATGAAATGGAAACGGGGGACCAGGTCCTCGAAAAAGTCAGGACAGCGGTGGATGCGAAAGCTGGCTGGGTGCGGGTGGAGCGAGTAAGAAAGGCGAAAGACCGAAAGGTGATAATGGGGTGCGCAACCGAGCTGGAAAAGCAAAAAGTAAAGGAGCGATTGAGAGCAGCCGGAGAGAACCTCGTCGTCGAGGACGTGAAAAACAGGGACCCGCTTCTGATTCCTAGGGACGTGCTTGTGGTGCACAGTGACGAGGAGTTACTGGGGGCCCTTAGGAATCAGAACCGGGAGGTGTTTCGCGGCCTCGAGGACGAGGACCACAGAATGACGGTCAGATACCGAAAAAAGCTTAAAAACCCACATGTGACAAGCGTTGTGCTCAGTGTGTCTCCCACGATCTGGAGGCGTGTACTCGAAGAGGGAAAGCTCCGCATAGACCTGCAGCGAGTGCGCGTCGAGGACCAGACGCCTCTGGTGCAGTGCACGCGCTGCCTGGCCTTCGGGCACAGGAAACGCCTGTGCTCGGAGCCGGCAGACCTCTGCAGCCACTGTGGCGGTTCGCACCTCAGGGTGGACTGCCCAGAGAGGCGAGACGGCGCAGTGGCCGTATGCTTGAACTGCACCAGAGCCAAATTGGGGGCCACTGGGCACAATGCTTTCAGTAGTGAATGCCCAGTACGCAGGAAGTGGGACGCGTTCGCCAGAGCAGCAATTGCGTATTGCTAAAGTTGTCAATGCTCCCACTTCCTGCTACACAGTGCGTACGGGTTCGATACAACCGGATAGCAGTCGCATTGAGCGGACCACTGGGGTTGGCTCAATGAAGAATGGTAATCGGGGCCACTTTCATGAGAAAGTGGCTGCAATTATGCTGAATCGTGAGTCAACTCTAGTGGAACCGTCAAGTTGTGTCGAACCCAAAACACGTAGTAATACTATATTGTATAATAAGTATACATATATGAGTGATTACGCAGTGATACACGCAACAGAACAAGGCAAATTAAAACACAACAGGATAAGTAGAAAACCACATAGCGAATTATTTGGGTAAAATTAATTTAAATAGAGAAGAAAATAGAACAAATTAGAACAAAATAGGTAACTTAATATTTGAAACTATAGACAGATTAAGAAAACAACAAACATATAAGAAAATACAAAAGTGAAACTAGATAAACAGTAAATATAAAAATTAACATTAAATACACGGTAAATATAAGAGTAAATATAAGTAAGATACAAATACATAGAAATAACTAATCTGAAATCTGACCGTCAATAAATGTGGTCTCTTCGGCCACCAGAAAGGCAAAGAATTAAAGCAGAGCAAAAAAGGTCTCTGCAAGCTTACAGCAGAGGAACACTGGCTGGGCAGGAGTGGGTTTTAGCGGGTTCGAGTCCCGCACTACTTCGACTGTCTCATGGTCTCAGGGAGACGGTGAGACAGCCGAGGTGTCCGTGGGGATTTCCCACTCCTGCCTCAACAAAAAAAAAAAAAAAAACCTAGCCTAACCTAACCTAACCCATCGATAACTTCTTTGTTATAGGTGCGATTTTGAAGCTGTTTTCAGCTCATTAGACCTAAAAAGGCGGACGCCTATCGTTTGACACAAATCGCAACCCCTAAAAATCAACCCTTAACCGAAATTTGCATTTTTTTCAAAATTTCACCATATTTAATTCATTAACTTCGCCATTTTTCGACCAATTACAACCGTTTAAATTTTATATTAGTCTCAGCGACCGCCCTCAATTAATCCCGTGACCAGGTCCGCGATCCGTGGCCCGAGTTCCGGAGTGGGGGTGAAAAACACCAATTTTCGCTTAAAAAACTGATTTTTCGGCCAAAACTAAAAATTTTGTCTCTTGTCGTCATTAATTTTATTACATATTCGGCTAGCCCGCGCGGAGCCCGATCCGACGATACCCCGCACGTGCGTCTAGCTCGCAAAAAATTTCCCTCCATTTTTTACCCGACTACGGCGAAGCAAAAAGGAGGGTTATGATTTTGACCGGTATGTATGTATGTATGTATGTATGTTCATCTGTTCCCTCATAACTTCTGAACTACTTATCACTACTTGACCAATGAGGTGTCGTTAAAAGCGTCTCAGTTGTCCGCTGGTTATAGGGTAGGTGACGTGTCACCAAATCCAATATGGCGCCCTCTAGGGGATGAAAAGTCGTAACCGAAAAAAAAAATATTTTCGCACAGTATCGACATGGGTATCAAATTAAAGGGCTTGATGAGCACATTTGAAATATATATACATTATATAGCTTTTACTAGTTACTTTGCCTGTTTCTAACAGTGTCAACATGGGTATCAAATGAAAAGGCTTAATAAGTAAATTTTAAATTCACTCGCTGCTTTGCTTATTATATCAAATAACCCCAAAATAGTGTAAATAAAAAATAAGTTAAAAAACTAAAACCCGACTACGAAAAAATCGCGCACTAAAAAGTATAAAACAAGAACAATCCGTGTTATTTAATTAATAGCCGTGGTCGTATGCCACCTGCGGTTGTTTCACACAATCTTTATTGGCTAGGTGGCATACGACCACGGCTATTAATTAAATAACACGGATTGTTCTTGTTTTATACTTTTTAGTGCGCGATTTTTTCGTAGTCGGGTTTTAGTTTTTTAACTTATTTTTTTTCAAAATTCCGTCTATCTCCAAAAATTGACATACCGCAAAAAATTTCCCTCCATTTTTTTCAAAATTCCGTCTATCTCCAAAAATTGATATACCTCGGTAAGCCGTTGAAAAAAGTATCGATAACTTCTTTGTTATAGGTGCGATTTTGAAGCTGTTTTCAGCTCATTAGACCTAAAAAGGCGGACGCCTATCGTTTGACACAAATCGCAACCCCTAAAAATCAGTGTAGGTTCGTCCTTACTTGTCCACTTTGTGCTCGGAGTTTTACGGCAAAAGTTGGATATGCGAGTCACTGGAGAGCACATGAAAGGGCATATCAAAACTCTCAACCACTCTAAAAAAAAGTCATCGATTGCAGTCGCTGTGGCCGAAATCGGCTAGATGGCATCATCATGCTTGACCTGGTGGAGGACTGGAAAGTTACCGCAAATCTCACGAGCGCTGACCACAATGGAATCAGCTTCAAAATTGAACTTAAAAAATCCAACGGAGTAAGTGTCCAAAGAACCACCAGAATATACAACAGTAAAAAAGCCAATTGGGATACGTTTCATGAGAAATTTAAACAATTGAAACAAGTATATAACTTAGAAGTAGGCAAATTTCAGGAAATTAATAAGGTAGATCAGATAGAACAAGTAGTTAGCGATTATAACAAAATAATGACAGAAGCTAGTAAAGCATCAATGCCACTTAAGAAAAATCTGGAGACACTTACCCTACCGTGGTGGTCAGAGGAGCTCGCGAAGATGAAGCAAGAAGTCACCACCAGGAAACGCCGGATCAAAAACGCTGCACCGATACGAAAACAGAGCGTAATAGACGCCTATATCGAAGCGAGGGATAAGTACGAACAAAAAGCAAAAGAGGCCCAGATCCAGAGCTGGAAGGACTTCTGCTGTAAACAAAACAAGGAAAGCCTGTGGGAAGGGATATACAGAGTTATAGGAAGAACGTCCAAGAGGGAGGAGAACGTGCCTTTAGAGGAGAACGGCACCACCCTTGACGCAAAAGGCTCCGTGGATCTGTTGGCAAAAACATTTTACCCGGAGGATCTAAGGGAAGATGAAAACAAGGAACATCAGGAAATAAGGGACCGAGCGGCAAAAGTGAACCTCTTACCATCCGAAGAGCACCACGACCCGCCATTCACAGCAACCGAAATGTTCACAGCACTCGATTCCCTGAATCCAAAGAAAGCCCCCGGAGCCGACGGCTTCACGGCCGATATATGTGGCCACGCCATCAGAAGCGACGCAGAACTTTTCCTGGGAGTACTCAACAAATGCCTGGAGCTTCATTACTTCCCAGTAATCTGGAAAGAGGCTACAGTCATTATGTTGAGGAAACCAGGAAAGGACTCATACACAAGCCTGAAATCTTACCGCCCTATAGGGCTACTACCGGTACTGGGTAAGGTGTTTGAAAAAATGTTGGTCGCCCGACTGAAATACCACCTGCTGCCGAGACTTAACCCGAGCCAGTTTGGGTTCATGCCCCAAAGGAGCTGCGAAGACGCCCTCTATAAACTAATGCAACATGTTAACACCAAGTTAAACGAAAAGAAAATTATAACTGTCGTCTCATTGGATATAGAGGGCGCCTTCGACAGTGCCTGGTGGCCTGCGATTAGAATCCAACTCGCAAACATGAACTGTCCAATTAACATCAGACGAGTTATGGATAGTTACCTGAATCAAAGGAAAGTCTCGGTACGCTATAGCGGAGAGACCTCCACTAGGGCGACCAATAAAGGATGCGTACAAGGGTCAATCGGAGGTCCTATCCTCTGGAACGTGCTGTTGGATCCTTTGCTTAACACCCTCCAGGCTGAGGGCTGCTATGTGCAGGCGTTCGCCGACGACGTTCTACTAGTATTCGACGGTGATACAGGACAACAGGTGCAAGGACAAGCCAACGCCGCACTCGAACGTGTCCGGGTGTGGGGTGTCAGGAACAAGCTCAAATTCGCGCCTCACAAGACCAATACCATGGTAATCACGCGCAAGCTTAAGTTCGACACCCCGCACCTACACATGGGTGGGATCGACGTTGGTATGTCCAAGCAAATCAAAGTGTTGGGCGTAACCATAGATGAGAAACTCACCTTTAAACCGCATGTAACCAATGTATGCAAAAAGGCCATAAGTGTGTACAAACAACTCGCCAGAGCGGCAAAGGCGAGTTGGGGTCTTCACCCAGAGGTGATCCGCACTATATATACAGCGACTGTAGAGCCCATCATTTTGTACGCGGCGAGCGTCTGGGCATCAGCTGCCGGGAAGATTGGAGTGCAAAGGCAGCTTGGAGCTGTGCAAAGAGGCTTCGCACAAAAAAATATCTAAGGCTTATCGCACGGTCTCCCTGAACTCAGCAATGGTCTTGGCGGGGGTACTCCCACTCGATCTTCGTGTGCGTGAGGTGGCCTCACTATACGAGATCAAGAGGGGGGCGGCCCTGCCTGGACTGGGGGACAGGGAGATCGAGCGCCAAGCACCAGCAACTGAAGCACCACATCCAGCGGCGGCCACAAATCTTGTGCTGAAATGCCTAAGAGACCGATCCGATGTAGAAGAAAATAGTGACTGTGCTGTTAAAATTTATACTGACGGCAGCAAGCTGGAGTGTGGAGTTGGCGCAGCACTATCAGTGTGGGAAGGCGCAACGGAAACCAGGGCCGTCAAGCTCTGCTTGCCGTCGTATTGCACAGTTTACCAAGCTGAACTGCTGGCTGTGTGCGAAGCCACGAGGAGAGTGAAGAAACATCGATCGACCACGTTCGGAATATACAGCGATTCCATGGCGGCACTGCAAACAGTGACTGACCTCGGATCCCTCCATCCACTAGCAGTAGAAGCACGCGAGAATATAACAAGTTCATCTCGACAGAACAAAGATATATCCTTGTTCTGGATAAAAGCGCATGTAGGATTGGAGGGAAACGAGAGAGCAGATACACTCGCAAAGGAAGCAGCCGCTGCATCAAAGAAGAGGAAACCAGACTACGACAGATACCCCATCTCATTTGCGAAGCGACAGCTACGACTGGAAACGCTTCGCGAATGGGACGCGCGGTACAAGTCAGGTGAAGCAGCTGGAATTACAAAACTGTTTTTTCCGAACGTGATTGAAGCATATAGAGTGATACGGAAGTTCGAGCCGCACTACATGAGCACCCAGTTGTTTACGGGGCATGGGGGATTCTCCGAGTACTTATGCCGCTTTAAGTGCAAGGAGAGTCCCTCATGCACCTGCGACCCCGGAATTAAGGAAACAGTTCCCCACATTATCCTGGAGTGCCCAGTTTTTGGTACTGAAAGACACAATATAGAACAGCTATTGGAAACAGAATTAACAGTAGAGAACATTAGTGGCATAATGACTGGCAAAAAAAGACAAAAGTTTATGGACTATTGCTTAAAATTAATAGATAAAGTCGTAAAGAGAAACAAGTAGTAAATCGCATGATGAAAATATATTATTGAATATATCTTACATCATACACGGCAAAGTAAGAAATATTATTGACAAATAAGTAGAGATAAGCATAGTAAATATTATAAGAAAAGTCATAGCTAAGTAAGTAGACATGTAAGAATAAATTGTTAACAAAACATAGACTGGGCATGTTATAAGGAAGCCAAAAGAACTCCCAACCCACAAAATGTGATAGTAAATAAGTAGATTAAACGACCAATATTAAGATAGAAATAAGAAACAAATGTAAATTAGCATAATATAAAGAAAGAAATGTAACAGATTTCAAGATTTCGTTGAAATTATTTAAATAAAGATACTGTGTATGTTGTACACCCGAAACCTAAATAAAGAAATAAAGATAAATAGACAGAATAGGTAAAGATCAGACCGGAATCCCACCGGACAAGAGAATGAAAGATGATGCAAAACAGAAAGATAAAGTATGAAGAATAAAAGTACGAGAGGAATAAATGATAGAACTGGAATGAAAGAGTAGCCGTAGTAAGAATAGTCTCTGACGATTGTGTCGGAGGAAAAGGCGCCGTCCTCTCCCTCCTCATGGTGGCGACGGGCGGGCGACAGGCGCGGGGGCGCCTTCGCCTGCATTGCACCCGTCACCACCTTCGTCAGACATTCTCGGGCCCGCGTGAGGGCCCGGCCTGAAGGGCACTCGTCGGCGGAGGAATGGCTGTGCCAGTGATTTCCCAGTCCCCGCCACTCAGACGAAGCGGGAATGCCGCTGGGTTGTTTTAGTGGGTATACCGGGTCAGACCGGGGAGTCCCACATAACCCTCCCATCCCCCCGATGGGAGGGTATGCGTAATGCATTTTTTCCCAGCGCAAAAAAAAAAAACCTAGCCTAACCTAACCTAACCTAACTTTTTTTTTTTTTTTTTTGCGCTGGGAAAAAATGCATTACGCATACCCTCCCATCGGGAGGTTGACATCGAAAGTTAAATTCGATCACGAAGTCGGACGCGTATCCAATGCCTCGCATTGATGAACTACTGCAGTCTACCAAAAGAGGTAGTTGTCACATGAGTACAATTGACCTAGGATCAGGATACTGGCAAGTGTCTGTTAGAGAGGAAGACAGAGACAAAACAGCGTTTGTCACTCCGTTTGGAACTTTTCGTTTTAATAGGATGCCGTTCGGTTTAAAAAACGCCGGCCACTTTTCAACGCTTAATTGACAGAATGCGTTCCGGTTCGGTGCTGAAGGATATAACCATGTTAGGTTATTTAGACGATCTGCTTATTATTTCAGTAGATGGTTTTAGTAAACACCTGGAAGACCTGCGTGTCGTTTTTTGAGCAGCTTATGAAATTCAAATTGCGTGCTAATCGTGAAAAATGTGTGTTTGCAAGAGAATCGGTCAAATATTTGGGCCATGTGATCTCACAGGAAGGAGTATCAGCTGATAGGATAAGATACAGGCTATCTTGGATATGGAGCCACCATCGTCTCTGAAACATCTGAGGACATTCATCCAGACTTGTTCGTGGTTCAGAAAATTCATCCCCGGATTTTCTCAAGTCGCTGAACCACTTACTAGATTAACTAGGAAAAACCAGTCATGGACATGGGGCCCGCAACAAACAGAAGCTTTCAGTGCTTTAAAGAAGCTGTTGACGTCCACGCCGATCCTTATACAGGCAGATTACTCCAAGCCGTTCATTCTGCGCACGGATGCCAGTAATTATGCTCTAGGGGCAGTACTGCTACAAGGCGAGAAGAACGAGGAGAGGCCTATCGAGTTTGCCAGCCGTTTATTGTCTTCAGCTGAAAGGAACTACTCGACCACCGAGCGGGAAGCTCTGGCAGTCGTGTGGGCTGTGGATCGTTTTCGAGGATATATTGACGGACATCCCGTGGTCATAGGTAGTGACCATCAGCCGTTGAAATGGCTTTTATCATTGAAGTCGCCATCAGGTCGCTTAGTGCGTTGGGCACTAAAAATACAGAGTTATGATCTTCATTTTGAATACACTCCAGGAAAAGTAAATGTAGTGGCAGATACGCTCAGTCGCCCCGTCTGCACAGAAGAGTCTCGCGAATTCTGCGGAATATGTTCTGTTATTGTGGATTTACCGACGCGTGACCTTACAGAACTGCGTGCAGAACAGCAATCTTACCCAGATATTAACAAGATCATTAAGGAGCTTGAAGATACAGAAGAAGTTGCGACTCGACGTTGGACAGAACGTGGCTACTTGTTGGACCGTGGTATACTTTACCGGTATAACCCAGATACGGACAACGAGTCACCATAACTGGTAGTACCTGCTTGCATTCGTGAAGAGATTTTACGCGAATGTCACGATGCTCCAGTAGCGGGTCACCCTGGAATTGAAAAAACTTACCAGAAGGTTGCTCAGAATTATTTTTTCCCTGGCATGAGAAGAATAATCACAGATTATGTTAAATCCTATGCTACTTGCCAGAAGTATAAAGCGACGAATGAAAAACCACCAGGTCTCATTCAAACGCCGATTTTAAATCAACGCAATGAAGTGTTGGCTATAGACCTTTTTGGACCACTGCCTGAGGGTGAAAATGGGGAAAAGTGGATCCTATTAGTAGAGGACACTGCAACTAGGTGGGTGGAATTATATGCTCTTAGAGAAGCCACCTCTTCTGCTTGTGCAAAAATTCTCATAGAAGAATATTTCCTACGTTATGGTTTCGTCGTGGTGTCGTCGTATAATATCAGATAACGGTGTTCAATTTGTTTCTGCTGTCATGCAAAAATGCATGTATATACTGGTTATTACACAGGACCTAATACCCTTCTATCACCCGGAAGCCAACCCAGCTGAAAGGAAAAATCGGGATATGAAAACCCGATTGGCACAATTGGTGGGCACAGATCATCTTTCCTGGCCTAAACAGTTTCCGATTGTTCGTTTCAGCATGAACAGTTCAGTGTGTGAAACAACAGGAGTTACTCCAGCCTTCCTAACTTTTGCTCGTGAGTTGAAATCTCCGTTAGAAGTCTACAACGACCCGAAGGCTATCCTGGAGAAAGCAAATTTTGTGCCTCAGATTACTCCATATCTTCGCAAATTCTTGAACTCACTTAGTGAAGTTTGTGATAGAGTAGAAAAACAGGAAGATAAAAGAAAGTTATATGCTGATCGGTCAAGACGCGAAGGCGAAGCCTTTAATTGTAGGGCATAGTATTATATTGTCTGTGGTATAGGATTATTATGTCTATGGTAGAGGCGGCTGCGCCCGCCGACCAATGTCATTGTCAGTCAATAAACGCATTTTTTGACAGCAACAGGTTTATCGTTTTCTTCCCGCTATCTCCATAGTGCCACACCAAGTATACCATCACTAAACTGGTGAAACCGACGTGATTTATAGTGGCCGACGTGATAGGTACATTTTCGTGATCGATTCAGTGATATTCTGTGTAAGGAAAATAGACTGTTAAAGTTTTAAGATGATGCCTACTCAGGGCGTGAGTCAACCTGCAATGCCGGCTACAGACCCGAAGCTCGAGCCGCGTGTGGAAGGAGAATCTGTATTAGCCAGCATCAACGTATCTTCAAGAATACCAGAGTTTTGGGCGGACCAACCGCGGCTGTGGTTTGTCCAATTTGAGGCAGTGGTGGACAATCAAAAACTCAGCGATACCGCGAAGTCAAACCTAGTTGTTACAAAGTTAAATAAAAGTGCTATACAATAAATTAGCGACCTACTACTAGCTCCACCGGACACACAGAAATACCAGTCCATGAAAGATAGACTGCTCCAAGTTTTTGAAGAATCGGAGACTCGACAGTTTCAAAAGTTGTTGGGGGAAATGGAGCTTGAATTTCTTACCAACTGCCACTAAAACTGCGCTCGTACAATCCCTTCTGCTCCCGATCCTTGACTATGCTGATGTTAGTTACCCAGATCTCACTGAAGTGCAGCTAGATAAACTTGAGAGACTCCAAAATTTTTGTATCAGATTCATATTTGGTTTACGCAAGTATGATCATGTTTCAGAGTTTCGCGTTAAGCTCAAGTGGCTGCCTATCCGTCTTCGCCGGAATACTCATATTTTATCATTATTGTACAATATCCTCTTTAATCCTTCAACGCTTTTCTATCTCAAAGAACGTTTTAAGTTCCTACATGACATACATTTAAGACACTTGAGGTCATCGGAGAATCTGAGACTTTTAATGCCTGCTCATTCCACCAAATATTTTGATCAGTCTTTTACAGTCCAAGCAATACGTTTGTGGAATGCATTACCAGTCTCGGTAAGACAAGCACAGTCACTCGTTACCTTTAAAAGATTAGTTGTAAATCATTTTCTTTCACTCTGACATTTATATCTTTCCTTTCAAACTTTTTCCTTTTCCTTTTTTTTTATCTCTATATCACTGTAGGCCTGCTGCCTCTGTCACTTAATACTAAGGAACACATTATAAACACATTATATATATATGTATATATATATATATAATTATATATGTCGGAATCGAGACGTATTCGGAACGCCAGCGCCATCCGGTGGCGCTCGATGGAGTTAGTGTGAGGGGCGCTAGCGACGGTCAACGGAACTTCACTGTTGGCAGCCGGCGCGAGCGGATCACTGAAACCATCCCGCGATCTGAGATACGTATACCTACATTTTTTAAGTACAGTTATAGTGCAGTGTTCATTAGTGCTAAATAGGAAAAATAAACCAAGATGATTGTCAAGTGTAAAACACTGCTTTCTTTATCCAACACTACCCACCGATGACGCCCACAGCAAAGAGGACCTACATTGTGTGCCAATAATGACGATGGAGACGGTTATCCTTCGACATATATATATATATTATATATATCGGTATATATGTTATTTATTGAACTAGATATATATTTTATTATTTAAATATTGTTATTTATTTGACATACATATGTTCCTAAATAAATTATTTAGAAATACAGTGCGCCAGTGGCTACCTCCACCTTTTTAATTTAAGTTCGTACAGTCCATCCAAAGGTTGTCTGGAAGATATCGCTATTAGCGATAAGACCGCCATTGTAACCATAGAATTAGTAATGTTTATAATAGTTGTGTAACAATTTTGGTGTACAATAAAGTATAATTCTATCTATCTATCTTGGTACCCAGAAGCCTTCGCAACTTTTAAGGCGGAGTCAACTAATAAAGAACTTATATTCAGGATGCAAAAAAGATGTATACGAGCAATGTTTGGTCTAAGAACAACGGATAGTTGCGTAAATTACTTTAGACAATCAAAAATTCTAACTTTACCATCATTGTACATTTTAGACATGCTAATCTAAAAACATGCTGATCTAAAATGTTTAATAATACCCTGTATACCGTGTTTTATGCAAATAAACTATCTTATCTTATCTTATCTTATCTTAGAAACTGCACTTTTCGTAAAAGCAAACCCGCAATTTTTCCAAAAATTTTCAGACGTAAAAAGAACCCCAATTCGTTCTCAATATCAGAGTTTGTTGTGTCCAATCAAGTGCAATACTGCCTTACTGAAAAAGAGCTTCTTTGGTAGGGCACCCATTATCTATAATAAAATACCTGATGTTGTTAAATGTTTACCTTTAACCAAATTTAAAAAGTCCGTTCAGGGGTTTTTACTAGAAAAGTGCTATTATAGCGTAGATGACTTTTTAAATGATAATCTTTTGCAATAGAATTTGGAATATGTACCTACCTGTGTTATTATTTTTTTCTAATATGTATTTTATTTAAATTGAATTTAAATTGTTGACATTTTAATTTAATCCTATTTTTTTTCTTTGTAAGTCATTGTTTTAATTGGTTATTAATGATTTCATAATTGTCTTTTTGTAATACTTAGTTGTCTTAGCGCGACTAATTTTGTACGCCATGATTGGCAAAACATGTAGCTACCTCTCATTATTTTTTAAGACCTGTATAATTCTGCACTCATGTTTTACAAAATAAATATCTTGTATCTTGTATCTTGTATGCGTGACCTAGCACGTGGAAAGATACCCGACGCGACTTTACAAATTATGTGGAGTGGACATCTTCCAACTGCAGTGCAAGCCGTTTTGGCAGTGACTGAAGTAAAGCAGTTAGATAATTTGGCTGTTGTAGCAGACAAAGTCATGGAAGCAACTCGTCCTGCGGAAATAGCGACGGTGACGACTAATCCCGCCACCAAGGACGTTGCCAAGGATTCCGACACAGTGTCGGAGTTAGCTGCCATCGTGAAGAAGCTGAGCATCGATGTCGCCGAATTACGACGCTCGCGTTCCAAAAAGAGGTATGAACGTGGTACGAGAAGTTACCGCCAGTCAAGGTCGCGCACGAGAGATGAAAGCAGAGCTCGTAAAAATCCCGAATGGTTGTGTTTCTATCATCACAGGTATGGATCCAAAGCTGCTAAATGTGTTGACCCATGCAATTGGAAAACATCAAAAAACGCGACCCCATCGGAAAACTAAGTGTGATACAACCCGTGGCGAAGGTATGTATCGTTACATCAAATAATCGACTTTGTGTGTTAGACAAAAATAGTGGTTTAAAATGTTTGATTGATACAGGTGCCAATGTATCGGTAATCCCGGTTAATAAGTTCAAAAAGGTTGTGTGTGATCAATATAAGCTTTATGCTGCAAACGGTTCAGAGATAAAGACATATGGTGTTCGTACTTTAGTTTTAGATCTTAATTTAAGGAGAGCTTTTCGATGGACATTTATAGTGGCCGATGTAAAGCAGCCTATTATAGGGGCAGATTTTTTAACCCATAACAGGTTGTTAATAGACTTAAGTACACGTAGGATTATAGATCAAGTTACTCGTTTAAATGTTGTCGCTTCAATGGTATGTCACAGTGGTTGTGAGTCGTCTATCAAAACTATAGTTAATAACAATGTATGGCATGGTATATTATGTAATTATCCTGAAGTAACTAAACCTGTATCTTTTAAAGAAATACCTAAGCACCCAGTGTGCCATTACATTGAAACTTCAGGGCCACCGTTACATGCTAAGGCAAGACCACTTCCTCCGGATAGATATAAGAAAATAAAGAATTTCAGAATATGATAGATTTAGGCATCTGTAGACCATCCAAAAGCCCTTGGGCAAGCCCATTACATGTGGTGCCCAAGAAAAATGGAGAGCTTCGCCCGTGCGGAGACTACAGACGGCTTAATGCAATAACCAAACCAGACCGCTTTCCTATTCCGCGCATAAATGATTTTAAGTACTTATTGGCAGGAAAGAAAACTGTATTTAGTAAACTTGACTTAAACAGAGCTTATCATTTTATACCAGTAGCCCCGGATGATGTAGAGAAAACTGCAATCATAACACCGTTTGGATTGTTCGAATTTCCACGAATGACTTTTGGTTTGCGCAACGCTGCACAATCCTTTCAAAGGTTCATGGATTCGGTAGTACTGCGTGGTTTAAATTTCGTTTATATTATATTGATGATGTATGCATAGCAAGTGAGTCAGAAGCTCAGCACAAAGTGCATTTGAATGCAGTTTTCCAAAGATTTGATGAATTTGGTATTACAATTAATATTTCTAAATGTGTATTCGGTGTGTCAAAATTAGACTTTTTAGGTTTTGAGGTGTCGACAGATGGCGCTCGTCCGCTAGATGAAAAAGTGCAAGCGATTGTAAATTTTCCGAAACCCGAAACGGTCGAACAATTACGTCGTTTTCTCGGTATGGTTAATTTTTACCGCGCACATATCCCTAGAGCAGCCGATTACCAATCGGAATTAAATAGTTATTTGCATAACAGCAAAAAGAAAGATAAAACTTTAATTGAGTGGACTGATAAGGCCAACGAGGCGTTTGAGAAATGTAAGCTTAGCTTAAAAAATGCTGCTACATTATCCTATCCTTTGCCTGACGCCAATTTATCATTAATGTGTGATGCTTCAAACGTTAGCATTGGTGCCGTATTACAACAGCAAGTCAACAATATTTGGCAACCACTAGGATATTATTCTAAGAAATTAACGCAAACTGAAATAAAATATTCAACATATGATAGAGAATTGTTAGCAATATTCATGGCTATTAAATATTTTAGAA
This sequence comes from Agrotis exclamationis, assembly GCA_950005045.1. Lineage (NCBI taxonomy): Eukaryota > Metazoa > Arthropoda > Insecta > Lepidoptera > Noctuidae > Agrotis > Agrotis exclamationis. The sequence continues at coordinate 75,636 of OX465424.1, forward strand.
GTTTAGTGGAAGGTCGAAAATTAACAATATACACAGACCATAAACCACTTTCATATGCGTTTTCTAAATTAAATAGTGATAACGAAAGTCCTAGGCGCATCCGACAACTTTCCTTTATTTCCGAATTTACTACCTCTATATGTTATATTAGTGGTAAGCAAAATATCGTAGCAGACACTTTTTCTCGCATAGAGACAATTAACTGTCCCACTGTACTTAATTATGCAGAGTTAGCTGAAAGGCAAGCTAGCGACGATTACCTACAGCAAGCTTTACGAGTATCGGATAACAACTTGCAGTTTAAGCAATTTCAAGTACCGGACTGTGAGAAACAAATATATTGCGAAGTCTCACATAATAAAATTAGACCTTATTTAACAGAAAATTTTAGGGTGACAGCTTTTCATTCAGTTCATAACCTTAGTCACCCGGGCATTAAATGTAGTAAAAAGTTGATTAAACAAAAGTTCTTTTGGCCAAACATGGATAAAGACATTGCTAAATGGGCCAGAGCATGTCCTCAATGCCAAAAAGTCAAAATAACAAGGCATACAATTTCAGACGTAGGAAAATTTGAAAGAGTCGATCGCTTTCAACATTTACATATCGATATAGTCGGACCCTTATCGGCTACAGCTGATGGGTATAGGTATTGCATAACCATGATAGACCGTTCCACGGGGTGGCCTGAAGCCGTTCCTGTCCAAAATATTACAGCGGAGATCGTCGCTAGAATAGTTTTTGAATTTGGATGCCCTTCGAAGCTTACAAGCGACCAAGGCAGACAGTTTGAGAATGACCTGTTTATTAACCTCATGAAGTATTTAGGCATACACAAATTGCGCACGACGCCTTATCATCCGCAGAGTAATGGCATGATAGAACGTTGGCATAGAGCACTTAAAGTGGCTCTCATGGCACGTTTACGATGCAACACTTCTTGGGTCGAGGAACTTCCAGTAGCGCTATTAGGTCTGCGTGCCGCTATTAGAAGTGACACGGGAGTGAGCGCGGCGGAATTGACCTACGGTAAAACGATTCGCTTACCAGGTGATTTTTACGAAGAATCAAAAATATTTACTTCGGACTCGGAATATTTACAGTCGCTTAGGGATACTATTAATAAATTAAAACCACGACCACCGAGTCATGGATATTCACGTGCATTGTTCGTAGCAAAAGATCTTAGTTCGTGTCAATATGTATTTGTAAGAAATGATTTAATGAGAAAATCACTGCAACCACCATATGATGGACCTTATGAGGTGGTTAAAAGACTTGGAAAAACATATATCATTAAAATAGATGATAAAGAAAAATCCATATCCATGGATAGGCTCAAACCCGCCTATATAATCGAGAACGATAACTATAGTAGTAAGGATAGTTCTAGAATAGTTTTAACGGATCAAACCGACGTAGATGTAAGTGATAACAAAGCCACTTCTAGCAATATTATACATCCTAAAACTACACGAACCGGCCGAGTAGTCAAAACACCGATACGATTCTCTTGAATGTTGGCACGTTAATTCTAAGCAGTGCACTATTGATTGCAACATCACATCATTAGGAAATATAGTAAGCACCGTATAACCTTAGAATAAGATCCAATTCTGCGAAATATGTTTTTAATAAATAAATTCAATTGTAATACACTGAAGTAGTTCAGCAATAATTTCGAGAGTAGGCTAGATCTAATCTAAGTAAGTTATCTAATTGTACTTAATAAGTATTGATCTCAAAAAATGTATAGTAAGTACTTCTTAGTGCCTAGTTGTTTATGAGTAAGTGTTGAAAAAGTTTTTATCTGAAGATTTTTTTGTTAAGGGGGGAATGGTGTAGGGCATAGTATTATATTGTCTGTGGTATAGGATTATTATGTCTATGGTAGAGGAAAAAAGCGCGGGAAACTACTGAGTTAACCAGGCGGGATTTTTGAAAACTTTGTTTAATTTAAGTGATTAAACCTTTATTAATAGAGTTTTTGGCAGTGAAAACAAGTAATAATTCATCAAATCCTTTATTAAATCTAGAAATTACAATGGGGAAGGTGCGAAAAAGAAAAAAACCAAAGAAGGATGGAGAGGGTGAAAAATCTGAAATAGAGTCGACATCGTCAGAGTCCGAGATTGAAGTAGCAGATACGTATAAACCATATCTAGTTACAGACTACAAAAGAAGATATCCCGAGGATTCCGGTGCTGCAGAATTTGTGGTATTTGTCGAGTCTTCTAATGCTGATATACCTTTAGGAACACGAGATCTCATGTCCATATCCAGTTGCATCAAAAGGTTTAATAAAGGGGTCAAATACCTTAGATGTATGAATAAGTTTAAAATAGCTATATATTTTGAAAAAGCCAGCCTTGCTAATGCCTTTTTAAATAATGTTACATTTTTAAAGGATTATCAGTTTAAAGCTAATATACCAGCACAAAGCACGGAAATTACTGGTATAATTAAAAATGTGCCTACCAATCTGACAAATAAAAAAATCTTCACAATGCTGTCAAGTTACAAGAAAATAATATCTGTTCGAAGATTTACAAAACGGACTAAAATTGATAATAATTTCATCCAACAGCCGCTGCAAATAGTAGCCATCACCTTCGCGACGTCTGTTCTTCCAGACTACGTGGATTTGGAAGGTTGGCGGCACAACATCTCAGCGTATGTTCCACCTGTCAAACAATGTTTCCGGTGTCTCAGGTATGGCCATTTAGCAAAGTTTTGCAAGAACTCTGAACGCTGCTCCATCTGCAAAGAAGTTCACTCATTTAAAGTTTGTAAAACACTCATTGAACATGCCAAATGCTTCCATTGTGATGGCAATCATATCAGCATTTCAGCTCAGTGTCCAGTAAAACAGAAAAAAATTCAAGAAAATAGACAAAAAGTTAAGCCACCATCATTTGCTGACATATTTAATCATGAAACTTTCCCATCTCTGGGCCCTAAAAAGCCTGTATGCGCTGCTGAATGTGGCGCACACAACTTGAGATTTAGATAGGAAGAAATCACTGATAGTCAAAGAATATCCGTTTATTATATACTTCACTACCAAGTAACTAATGCTATCTATGTTGATGTGGTGAGTACCGATGTATATGAGTGCTGAACGTGTACTGTCGCTTTATAGAGTGATTTGAGTAAAGCGATGTAAAAGTGCTGATGTGAATGCGCGCGTGCCCTGTACGATACATGACTCGTACATATTCCCGGGCGAGAGAGATGTGAGTGGATGATGATTTTGAGTTTACAAAAAATGCTTAAATGCTAAACTTATAAATTTCACTCAAGTTACAATTTATATTTTTATATTGACTGGCCTGTTGGTCTAGTGGTTAGTGACCCTGACTGCTATGCCGGAGGTCGTGGGTTCGATTCCCACCCAGGACAAATGTTTGTGTGATGAGCACGATCATTTGTTCTGTGTCTGGGTGTAATTTATCTATAATATGTATGTATTTAGAAATATATAAGTATGTTTATCAGTTGTCTAGTACCCATAACACAAGCTCTGCTTAGCTTGGGACTAGATGGCGTTGTGTGATAGTTGTGGAATATTATTATTATTATTATTATTATTATAACATAAATCTATGCTTAAACATAAACTGAATCAGTCACTGTCAGTAGCCACTGGTTTGGTGAACACTGGAGGTGTCTTCTTGTGCCGCTTTATGCTGCTGAGTATGCTATTGAAGTTTCTTAATTCCACGGTCTCTTCTCGCGCCTGATGATCTGCGTCTCTCGTGTGTGGCGTCGGACCGACGACGGGGGTGGCGTGCACTCTGCGCGCAGGCACCGTTGGAGGCTGCATCTCGGAGTCCGAATGTAAGTCGGCGCTCCTCTGCCGACGACGATAAAACCACCGACCAAGAAAAACTAGTACTGTTAATACAGCACCCAAAACCAGCACGTAGATTACTGAATATTGATGTATGTCGTGGCTTGATATTTCAGTATACAACTTCTGATAGTTTTGATGTTCAATACTGCAATGTATCTGTCGATACATTTTTTCTATGTCCGCCGTGTAAGCGAACTCATATTGCCTCCATCGCAAGATTAATGACATGAGATCTTGCTGTAAATTGGGGCCACGCTTCATGAGGTCATTCAACGTATGGCCCGTGGATGTCTTCGCCGATGCGTTGAATACTACTCTTAATGCAGTAGTTGTAGAATCTGCGCGCTGAACGCAATGATGAGGCAAGTAGCAGGCCGGTGTTATGTTACTGGTACACTCGATCATATGATTCATTGCTTGATATTCATGAATAAATTGTTTGTATGGTTCTGCTAATTGTGGTTGTTTGCTGAATTTCCTCTCAAGTTGCCGAAATTGTGCCAAAGCCATGGATTTTGAAGCTCCTAGTTTTTCTTGAAAGTTTGGTTCGAATGGCAGCTCAACAATGTAGCGACCGTCTTCGTTACGAGTTGTTGTGTTCTTATAGTGCTGTAAGCAATCCAGATCATCCTGTGACATCCCTGAGCTTTCAGCTATGTCTTCGACTGACCAAAATTGACGAATTTCATCGATGTTATTTATCACAACGTTGCATTGGAATGTTGTTTGCACGTTCCCGCACAAAATCCAGCCCAAGCGCGTTTGTTGTGCAACCGGTTGTGATTTTTCGTGCTTGATGATACCTTCTTGAATTATGTTTGAGTATATATCGGCCCCAAGTAAAATGTCTACAGGGCGACTTTCATTAAAATCTGGATCAGCCAACGTGATATGTTCTAAAAACTTCCATGATTTTGGCTTTGTAAATGATTTATTCGGCAAATTGTTCACCAAATTGCGCATAATGAAAACATCGGTTTCAAATGTATAATCACTATGAATGGCACTGCACGTGATTCGTATGACACCTTTGCAATTATTTTCTTTAGCTCCGACACCGAATATGACCCCTTTGCAGCGGCCACGCGGTATTCGTAGCCTTTGCGCTGCTTTTTCCGTTATCAGGGATGATTGTGATCCCTGATCAAGGAGCGCTCGCAAAGTTATCAGGGACCCATCATTTGCTTGCACGTTGACTAATGCTGTGGTAAGCAGAGTTTCTGATAAATCTTCTTGAGACACATGATTGGTACTGTTGCTAGTAGTTTTCTTGCTATCAGCGACGGTTGTGTTTTGCTGCACTGATCTGTTGTTTGATGTCTGTCCACCCCATTTGCCGTAAGCGTCGTGAAGAAGTGTATTATGATCTGAATTGCAGTCGCGGCATCTTTTTCTTGACAAACATCCGTTGCTTTGCGTATGCACAATTAGACAATTTTTGCATAAATTGTATTTCGCAACCGCCTTCCGTTTTGCATCAGGCTGTAACTCGAGAAATTCTTTGCACGAAAACAATTTATGTGCTTGATTGCAATGTGGGCATTTTGATGCACCTTCATTTTCCTTTGTCAGTGAATTAGACTTATAATCGTCGTTTTTATTTTGTTTTGCACTGAATGCTTTGTATGAATGAAATTTCTTTTTCATGTGTGTAGACTCAGACTGGGATGCTTTTGATGTTTCAGGCTTGCGACGAGATGATTCCCATGATACGAACTTCCCTTCCAAAAAATTGAGAAAATCTCTAGGTTGGGAAGCTCACGTGGCTCTACTAGTGACTCTAAGTAGTCGTTGTGAGTCTCTGCGTCCAACTTTTGAGAAAGTAAGTGTACCAATATTGGGTCCCACGATGACGTATCCACACCGAGATTCTTAATCGCATTTATACATTCTTGCGTAGTGTCGTGGAGCTTTTTAACTGACGCTGCTGATAAATGTTGAGTGTTAGGTACACCGAGCAAGGAATTGAGATGTGACGAGAAGATCAGTTTCTTGTTGTTGTATCTGCGATTGAGGATCTCCCAGGCAGTCTCATAGTTTTCCGAGCTGATCGATAGATGCTGAATGAGTTTTTCCGCTTCTCCCTTCACTTTGCTTTTGAGAAATTGCATTCTCTGTGCCTTAGAAAGCGATGGATTGGAATGAATAGTCTCAACAAATAAATCCTTGAATGCGGTCCAGTGTTCGTAGCTGCCACTAAATGCTGGAATTTCGATCTTTGGTGTTGATTTTTCTCGGTGAGATACTGACCACATTTTGGTGTTGATGTTTTCTTTCATTTGGTTATAAACGAGCTCACATGCGTTTTAAGACATTTCATATTGTACTTCAGCTTCATTGGGTAAACTGTCAAGGTCCCAATAAAGTGCATCAACTGCTTTCCATCTTGATTCCAACAACTTTAAGGCGTCTTCAAACTGCCAATTTTCTTTAAGGAGGTCGACGTTGATATGGGATACTGTTCTTTGGAATGCTTTAATATTGCTCCTTTGTTTGCGTAACATCTCGTCCATTTTGCTGTTACCCGCGGTCTCCGCTGCCTCAGGCACCGCTATGGAAAAGGGTGCCTGGTTACTGCGTTCAACTGCACCTGCACCTTGCTCATGAGTGAATTTTTGCTCCGATAACTTTGAGGTAGACGGTGCCGGTTCGAATGTAAATGTTGGCGGCTTCAATACGGGTGAAACTGGGTTTTGCTCTTGAGTTAAATACTTGACAAAAAATTCCCTGGTGCTGTTGTAAAATTGTCTTGTTTGCTCAAAGGAATCTTGCACAAAGTATTGATGAGAGGGATCTTCGCGCTCGCGAATCTTCTCGTGATTGTTTTGAAATTCTACCCAATACTTGTCGAGGAGGTCGATTTTCTTCTGCACGTAGTCTGGCGTCTTACGGCTCGATCCGTCCTTTTTGAAATTGGTCACAATTTTGTTCATGGCTTGCATGATCTGGTACTGAGTTTCAATAGCTCCCTCCATGTTGAAAATTGAGTGATGAAAACTTCGAGTCACTGAAAATGCTTCTGAAAATGTTGTTGATGTGCTTCAGTTAACTCTTGTATTTGTTGCCGGTGGATGATGATCTCAGGATCAGAAAGTATTTCTACTACGATATGTGCGCCTTCTCAATCTGACTGGGGCGATCCGCTTGTGGAAGACCAGCCAAACCGATTCGCTATCGTAGATAGAAGCACTTCGTACCTGAGGTGACTTGCAGGTCTGTAGTTCCAAATCCGGCTCGAAGGACCGTAAAGATGTATGCGCTGCTGAATGTGGCGCACACAACTTGAGATTTAGATAGGAAGAAATCACTGATAGTCAAAGAATATCCGTTTATTATATACTTCACTACCAAGTAACTAATGCTATCTATGTTGATGTGGTGAGTACCGATGTATATGAGTGCTGAACGTGTACTGTCGCTTTATAGAGTGATTTGAGTAAAGCGATGTAAAAGTGCTGATGTGAATGCGCGCGTGCCCTGTACGATACATGACTCGTACAAGCCTCTAGATCTCCTCACTATATTAAAATCTAACGACAAGGCACTTAACCTTTTAGTGCAAAGTATTATCAAGATGATAACATTAAATAAGACACAAGATACTCCAATATCTTCCAAAAACGTTTAAGATGTTTTGAGTGATTTTTACCACGTTTTTATACACTCACTTTTCTTGTTTGTTTGTTTGTTTGTATGTTTGTTTGTTTGTCGTTCCGGTTGGACTTTTGCAACTCAATTTTGAGGCACTTCCCGATAAGCTAGCAGGCTGAAATTTTGCACACGCTCTGAGTTCTGATGACAATACATGACTAGCTAAGAAACGTCATAGCAAATCCAATATGGCGGCCTCCCCAAGATGGCGGACTGGCTGTTTGAAACCCACCCCCATGATATGGGTATCAAATGAAAGGGTTTGCTGTCAGAAATACGAAAAAATAGTCACGTGACTTAAATTCAATATGGTGGACGTCCAAGATGGCAGACAGGCTATTTGAAATGCACAGCTATGATATGGATATCAAATGAAAGGGTTTGCTGTCAGGAGTACGAAAAAAATAGTCCCGTGACTTGAATCCAATATGGCGGACGTCCAAGATGGCAGACTGGCTGTTAGAAATCCACCCCCATGATATGGGTATCAAATGAAAGGGTTTGCTGTCAGGAATACGAAAAAAATAGTCATGTAAGTCATGTGACTTAAATCCAATATGGCGGACGTCCAAGATGGCGGACAGGCTTTTAGGCACTTCCCGATAAGCTAGCAGGCTGAAATTTTCAGGGTAGCTTCAAACCCGATGAACAAAGATAAAAATAATAAAATAATTAATAGATTTAAAAAATCTAAAAACCCACGTTTTTAAATGTCCTAAAAATAAGAAAATAACCCTACAGGGCTGAGAGAGGGGCCACTCAAAACGTGGGGGCGTATCTTTGCAAGTTACACCCACGATCTATACACGTCATGTAAATTATATCCCATAAATAATCCCTTAAATAATATACGCCCCCACGTTTTGAGTGGCCCCTCTCTCAGCCCCGTAGGGTTATTTTCTTATTTTTAGGACATTTAAAAACGTGGGTTTTTAGATTTTTTAAATCTATTAATTTTTTAACCCCAGTGACACAAAGAACATTATTTCAAATTCACAGACAAATTAAAGTTAGTACAGTGGAATGCTCAAAGCTTGTTATGTAATAGACATATTTTTACTCAATTTCTATATGAAAATAATATTGACATAGCTTTAATTTGCGAAACATGGCTTAAGCCTATACAACACTTAAATATTAAAGGATACTCCATAGAACGCAATGATTGTGGCAATAATTATAATGGTGTTGCCATTGTCATTCGTAATAGCATACAATATAATAGATTAACGACATATTCTGATGACTCACTACAGAATATTGCAATCAAAATAACATTTAATAATAGATCACTATCAATAGCCAGTCTTTATATTCCGCCAAATTGTAGCCCTACTTTTAGCAAAACTAAGTTTTTAAACCTCATTAATTCATTAGCTAAGCCATGTTTAATAGCAGGTGACTTTAATGCTCATCACACCATGTGGGGTTGCCAATCTGTCAGTCCACGTGGAAGAGATGTCCTCGATGCTGTAAATGAATGTAATTTAGTGTTATTAAACGACACACAACCAACAACAGTCGGTACAAATATCTGGAGACCAAATGGTTTAGATTTAACTATAGTTAGTCCATCTGTCGCCCTTAACTGTAACTGGGGAGTTCATAATGATCCTCTGGGAAGTTATCATCTACCCACAATAACAGACATAATATTCAATACTGTTACAGATTCAATACATGACTTTCCTTCTAACTTTTCTCAAGAAAACTTATCAGAACTCAAAAGACCAAATTTACGACTCGTAAATTGGGAAAATTACACAATAATAGTTGACAATTTGATTAAAGAATTTATTATTAATTATGATGATCCTTTACAGTCATACTATGAATATTGCCATATTATACAAAAAGCTATAAATCAATCAATGTTTAGAAATCAGGCTCAAAATTTAAATACCAATAGTTTGAAGCAGGCAGGGACCAAATCTAAATACCGCTATCCTCCTCTTCCATGGTGGAATGAAAAGTGTGCTAATGCAGTGAAAAAAAGTAAAGAAGCATTTATTGCATTTAAACAAGATCCAAGCGAGTCAAATTACATAAATTTTAAAAAGAATCAGGCTGAGAAGAAACTTATAATTAAATTAGAGAGATTGGATAGTTGGAAGAAGTATTGTTCAGAAATAAATAGATCCACTCCTATTTCAAAAATCTGGCAAACTATGCGTAAATTTAATAAATCCTACAAAAGAAATAACAATCTCAACAATAATAGTGAAACATTTTGGATAAATAACTTTTTAAGAAAATATACACCCGACTTTGTCTCACACCCCATACAATTAACTAATACCTCTGTAAATCCCACCAATAGTTACATTATTAATCCATTTACCATAGATGAGTTAAAAGCAGCCATCAAATCACGTAAAGATACCACCTTTGGTTTAGATTGCATTTCATACAAAATGTTTAAAAAAATGAACACATTTTGCCTTATAAAATTTTTAAACATTTTAAACTTACTTTGGGAACAAACAATAATTCCAAAAGAATGGAAGCAAGACTGCTTGGTTCCAATTCTTAAAGCAGGAAAAGATCCAAATGATGCAGATTCTTATCGTCCAATAGCTCTAACATCCTGTGCAGGTAAACTTTTTGAGCAATTAATAAAACAACGTCTTGAGTTATAAATAGAATGTAATCATATTCTTCCAAGAAATCAATTTGGGTTTCGCCGTGGTTGTTCAGCAAGAGAAAGCATAGGACATCTCTTCCATGATATTGATACTGCCATTAACAATAATAAACATCTTGTATGTGTTTTCTTCGATATTGTAGGTGCATTTAACAACATTAATCATTCAGTTTTATGTACAACTCTTTCTTCCTTGGGAATACCTGAAAAATGTGTCAAATGGATTTATGAGTTCATTAGTGATAGAGAAGTATATATAAAAATGAGATCCAATAACATTTATGGACCCAGATTGTCAAACAAAGGTGTTTGTCAAGGGGGCATTTTAAGTCCTTTACTATATATACTTTATATTCATAGGCTAAATGAAATATTAGGATCAGAAGTCAGCAATTTACAGTTTGCTGATGATTTGGCTATTTATTGCAGTGGTGATAACATCTCATACACAAATCAAAAATTAAATTTTGCACTAAAACAATTACACAGTTACTTTCAATATTTAAATTTAGAAGTTAGCACTGCTAAAAGTAAGATAGTTGTATTCTCAAAGAAGAAAGTGTCTGCAGTTAAGCTACAGTATGATTTTCCAAGCAAAATTTTTAGGAGTAATATTTACACATAATTTGTCATGGTATAAATATGTTGATTGCATAGCAGAACGAGCTTTACGAGCTACAAATACTTTAAGATCTTTGGTTGGCAGCCAGTGGGGTGCCGATCCCAAGATTCTAATAACTTTATACAAAGCTCTAGTAAGGAGTCATTTTGACTATAGTTTTTTCTGTTACTGCATAAATTCTAAATTAGTAGATAAACTTGAAAAGATTCAAAACATAAATTTAAGATTAATATTGGGAGCCTTTAAATCATCACCTATTAATTCAATGCAAATTGAGTGTAACTTGTGTCCACATAATATCAGATTTTTACATTTAAAATACAATCTAATCATAAGATTGTTGTCCGAAACTGGAAATCCCCTTCTTTCGAAACTGTTAAAGATTAATTCTAATAACTTTTTAACACACAACATCCAAGACATTTTGTCATCTATGAGTGAACATAATATTTTTAATAGTTGTACTTTGCCCTGCTATGAGGGAACTTATGAGAGCAAGTTTTGTGGCTTGAACATTGACGTAGACAGGACACTGACTGATAAATATGCCGTTTACAATAAACTGGATGAGCATACAGATTATAGGCAAATTTATACAGATGGTTCAAAATATAATGATAATGTCTCCATGGCATACTATGATCCTGTCACTAAATTGGGACATGGCTTCAGACTACCATCGAATGCAAGTATTTATACAGCAGAAGCCCAGGCCATTTATGCAGCCTTAGAATATATAGAAACAACTAACCTCAGTTTCAAGAAATGGTTGATAATTTCGGACAGCATGAGTGTTTTAATGGCTTTATCAAATCCTTCATACAGCGGTAGCACAAATTATATCATTTACAACATTAGGCAGAAATATAGCAGGCTTAGGCTTAATCAAGACAGAGAAATACGATTTATTTGGACACCATCTCATATTGACGTTTCGGGTAACGAACTTGCCGATAAACTTGCCAGCTCCATAGTTAAAAATCCCAATATTAGTCAAATACCAATTAAAAATATTAAGTTACCACCTTCAGATTGTAAGACCCTCATCATGAAAAACATCAAACGCCAATGGATAACCCATTGGGAAGAAACAGTAAAAATAAAAGGAAAATGGTATCGTTACATTAACTCGGACATCAAAAAACCATGGTTTACTAAAGGAAAATATATACAAAGAAATTTTTATACAACAATTTGTCGCCTGAGATTGGGCCATGGCAGATTTAATGAACATTTATTTAGACTAAATATTATACCTTCCCCAATATGTACACATTGCAATTCTGAAATTCAAACTCTGAATCATATATTTTTTGATTGCCCTCAATTTAATATACAAAGACTGGTACTCATTGACAACTTATTGGAAATTTACAAAGAAGCCCTGGATGTCCCGCGCTCTATTCAGGATTTGCTCAAGAACACTAAAACATTTTATCCCATTTATGATTTCGTCAAGAATACTATTGAAGTTATTTGAAAAAGCATTACCGGAATAGACCTCTACCTGATTTGAAACTACAACACGGATATGACATAAAAATATACCGGTTAATGAAGAAATTTAATGGAAAAATGATATCATCGTACGGAAGACAAGGCCATTATTGGCCTCTATTTTTATTATTACTGAAGACTTAGAACTGAAATAAGACCAGGCTGTATGGGCTTAAGCCCTTCGCCTTTTCCGATTGGAAGGAAAGAAAAATACAAAAAAAAAAAATGTCTATGGTAGAGGCGGCTGTGCCCGCCGACCAATGTCATTATTAGTCAATAAACGCATTTTTGACAGCAACAGGTTTATCGTTTTCTTCCCGCTATCTCCATATTGCCACACCAAGTATACCATCACTAAATTAATGTTGGTGATAAAGTTTTATTGATTACTCGCCAGATAAGCGATGCCAGCAAATCAAAAACTGCAAAGTTTTTCCCTAAAAGAGATGAACCTTATATTGTGCTGAAGAAAATGAGTCCAACAACATATTTGATCGCGTCTGCTGAAAATTCCGCTGAGGTATTGGGCAAGTTCCACGTTAGTGAACTGACTCCGTTTCAGGAACGAGGAGATGATCAGGTTCAACCGCTCGTACCCAAGAAAAAGCGAGGCCGCCCTCGTTTGCAACCTGTCCTAAGGGACCTTATTGTAGGGCTAGATCACGATCGAGGACGTTATCGTGATCTAGAGGGGGAGTATGTAGCCCAGAATCCGGCAGTTAGTGATGTTGGCTCCACTGTACGTGGTAGCCAATCACAGAGCAGCCTCAACGACCAATCAGGTGCGTTGAACGTTGGCGCCAGAAACACGCCACCCGCCGAGCCCTCGCGCGTCACGGCCCGCCAGTCGTTACAAAATCTCTGTGCGCCGCGACACGTTTCGACTCGCGCCCAGACTTAACCTATAAGTGTATTCGTTTAAGTTTTCATGTGTATTGTATTGTTTTCCCTCTTATTATATTGTTTTACACCAGTTAAACCGTATTTCCTTGAAGAAATCCCGTCAACCCCAGGAGAAGGCCTAACCCACACACCCGTCGGTTACATCCCTTAAATAATATACGCCCCCACGTTTTGAGAGGCCCCTCTCTCAGCCCCGTAGGGTTATTTTCTTATTTTTAGGAAATTTAAAAACGTGGGTTTTTAGATTTTTTTTAAATCTATTATTCACTATTCAATTGATTCAAACCTGGGATCAATGGCGCCAGACCAAATACGCGCGCTCAGTCCCTTCCGCAGGTAAAAACCAACACCCCCACCACGACCCGAGCGCACACTCGCTGGCCGCGGCGTGTGGCGCAGACGATAGCCCGGTACCAACGGAGCGCGCCCCTCTTCCCCTGGCCGTAACCAAGTCTCGTTAATAGCTAACACGTCAAAACCATATCTGTCGATTGCACCGATCAAATTGTCGTGGCCTGTACCCAATGAACCGGCATTAAGGAAACCTACTTTAAGTGATTTATCACGTATTGGCATCATTATAATGATAGTAAGGATCTTTTTCGTTATTTAGCGATAATGACATCATATGTGCACATTTGTTCATAGTGGTTTCATTAGATTCGTTGCAATTGTAAATTTGTGAGTAGTATATAAAAGAATGAAGTCGGTTAAAAATTATACAAATAATACAGTTAATCAAAGATACAGGTGTTAGAAAACGGTTTATAGTTTGTGGTTTTGTAAATAATAAAGTAAATAATATTTTTATACATAATAGTTTTGTTGTAAATAAGTGTCTTAATATAATGAGGTGTAGATGAGTTTGTGTGTAGTTATAAAACTGGTTTACGTACTGTTCGCCGAGATAGTGCGCCGCGAGACACACGTTAGCTAGTAAACAACAACGAATATATACGTAAATGTTAAAGAGACATAACAAAACTTTTAAAACGCTTGTTGCCAAACATAAATTAAACAAAGGAAAAGATATAACGAAAACTGGTAATTGATTGTCAAACAAAATCGGAAAAAATATACTATTGAGGGCCAGTTTCGCTGCTTCCCGGTGCCGCACCAAAAATGCGCTGTATGTCAGCCATACGGCGCATATGACAAGCTGAGTCCCCGGGCTTGTATCGAGCAAGAATACGGCCTCTTTTTGTCCAGATGTATTGCCAACCAAGGCGACCGCCAACCTCACGGGCGGCCCGAAACAACTCCCGGTTCAATTTAGTTAGGCGCTCGTTCACATAGAAGCGAACCGCCGGGCCCGGCAGGTCAAGGTCAGCAGTAGTCACACCGCGTCGGACTCGTGCTCCTTCCAGCAGCTCATCTCGCAGATCACGGCGCGCGAACCGCACGACGAGGAAGCGCGGGCGGGTCTCCACCGGCGCCGCCGCCGTCGCCTGCGTAGCGTTAATGCGCCTGCCTCCTACACGCTCAGCGCTCATTATATCGCGCGCTTCGATTTTTATCCCCATCTTGGACGCAACTAACATTGCTGTGTGGGTAGGATTTTCTCCACTGGCCTCCGGAATGTTCGTGATCTGTATATCGTTTGCGAGCAGCTCCTGATCTCGCTCATTCAGGTCACTCCGCAGTTGCGCAAGCACCTCGTCCAAATCTGGCGAGGCTTGGGCCTGAACCGGTTTATAGTTTTCCACGACCGTAACCCTCTCTTCCAAATTACTCAACCGGTCGTTCGTTGCCTTTACGGAAGATCTCAGTTGAGACAAATCATCCCGTAGCAACTGGAATTCACTCCGCACTGTGCTCAATAACTCTTCCTTAAACATTCTTAGCTCTTCCCTAAGAAGATCCAAGTTAAATTCCTGAGTGACGTCCAAGGCTGTGTTATTTATGGGGCTGGTGGTATCCATAAGGTTGACCAGACTTTCCTCATGCGGGGCTGGTGTTAGTCCCCTAACTGGTGTCTCAGCCCTGTTGTCCCTTACCACATTCTTGTTGCACTCAGGGCAATGCCAGGCGGTCGAAATTTGGCCGGTATGTGGTATTTCGACGCACAACCGATGGTAGTAGGCCCTGCATCGAATGCACCTAGCGGCCTCTGTCGGTGACAGGAACTTGCCGCTTCCACCGCACTTAGCCATAGTTTCAATGAAGTACGTATACGTTCGGCGTACGATCGATTTAAATAGTGCGTTAAAGCGACAACAGATGGCGCTATACTCAGTGATAACGTTTATGGCAGTTTCACGGCGACCACGGTGTGAGTAGACACCGTAGGATATTAGCAAGTAACTGTGTAAGGTTACGCGCACACTGGAGATAGATCACTGTATTTATATTTGTGTAATAAAGAAAGTCAGTTTATTTTCCATACGGTATCGGGTATACCAACATTTGTTTACAAACTGGAATACCTATTGTTTTTAGTTTTATTTTTATTAACACAACACAAAAATCCTGGATAACAATTGTAGATGAAAATTGCACTATTAAATGTCTTTTTATAATAAAGTTTCACGAATTAAGCACTTGTTTTTATTTTATCAACGGAAGGCGTAAGAGCACGTATGGCTGATTTGACATCCGTGACGTCAGTCTGGATAATAATTGGGTCTTTTATATACAGGATTCCCAGGTCTTACTTCCAAACAGGGTTAAAATTTTGAACAGGTTTATATGGGCCCAGTTTGTAGCTGGCCGTTTAGAATCAGTAAGAAAAAGTAAATTGTCTTTATGACGGATGTTTTTATGATTGCCGAAGTGTCCCGAACTGAAACGACCGAAACGACGTTACAAGAGTGTTAGATTGTTTTCTTAAGTATCTTCGTTAGGGGTGCTAAGACAGGAAACCTCCACGTGCGCCCGTGGACTGGAGTTCCCTCTCGGATACGTCCGGGGGGAAGACCAGTTTTTCGGGCCGGTGCGCCCTGGGATGCGGGCAAAAACTCTCCTTAGGCACTGTGTGCCTAAGGGGTTTCTTTGCCCGTATGCAAATAGCCTGTCGGGTGGACGCTCCAACGCGTGTCCCTCTGAACAGCAGAGGGCACAGCGGCGGAGCGGGCTTGCGGACGGTGAGTAATGGGTATGCTCGCCGTCCGACCGTGTTTCACGCGTCACCGACGGGGCCCCTTGTGGGGCCAAATGCCTGCCGGGGTCGCGGATTTTTCTTAATCCAGGATACCGTGGCCCCGGAACGTAAAGGGCATCCGACGGAACACGGGTGGATTTTAGTCAGTAAGAGTCTGACAGTCCCTCCAGCCCCACCCAGGGCGGGAGGACTCATTTGATGATTTTGCCACCCTAAAAAAAAAAAAAAAAAAAAAAAAAAGTAGGTATCTTCGTTACGGAATTTCTTGATTCGGTCGCCGCGCTCAGAGCCCGCATATAAAAGCTCAATCTTGTAGACCAGTCTCAGCACTCATTTTTGTAGACCACTTACACTTGACCAAAAAATAAAAACGCCAAAATTATCAACATCAAAATATATAGCTAAAGGTTCCTAAGAAAGTTTTCCCGTCTCTGATGCGGATTTTTCCCTTTTGGCCAATTTAAAAGAAAGACCCTGTATAGGTCCTATAATATTATTTATATTTTTTGCCTTGTCAGCTTGCCACGATCGACTTGACTAATGGTCGCGATCGACCGGTTGGCCAACCCTTTTTTTTAAAAAAGCGCCTCGACTTGTCGGGGCAGCGGGAATTCTCCCCGGCGCCGCGCCTCCACGCGCCACTCATAGACGCGCAACGTAAAGGGCTACTGAAGAACACCGTGGATTTTAGTCAGTACAAGTCTGACAGTCCCTCCCGCCCTGCACGGGGTGGGAGGACTCATTTGATGATTTTACCACGATAAAAAAAAAAAGCATTTATAATTACACCGGATTATAACAGTATTACTTATCGTTTTTAACCGACTTCAAAAAAAGGAGGAGGTTCTCAATTCGTCGGAATCTTTTTTTTTTTTTTTTTTTTTTATGTATGTTCCCCGATTTCTCGAAGACGCCTGGACCGATTTGGAAAATTTTTCTTTTGTTCGAAAGGGTATACTTTCCAATTGGTCCCATGATCATCAGGTCAGGATCTGATGATGGAATCCCAGGGAAATCGAGGGCAACCTTCAAATTTTATAGGCACATATAGTACCATTTTCATATATTTTCTAAATCTGTTCAAGTATTTGCATCTGATAATCATCATCTCAGGTGGATGAGCTGACGATGGAAGGTACAACTCCTCAACGGCTTGGAGTAGGCATCGACTGATTTAGTTTGTGTTCGCATATCTCTGGAACTACAAGTCCGATTTAAGTAATTCTTTTTTTGTTGTACTAAGTATTGTTTAACTTACGGAATACTGCAAGTTTCATCAAAATCGGTTCAGTAGTTTTTGAGATAGGGAATTTTATTAGCATATTGTGCACTTGAGCGATGTTGTTACCGGTGTTACGGATTACAAAATTTTAGTGCACATACATGTAAGAGAATGATTAATTTGACAAGAATTTGAGTTGAATATTTAAACTTATAAGAGTAAAATAAAAAACTTTTTCAAAAAAAAATGTAACCGCCTTCAAAAACAACCACAAAAAAGGGTAAAATAACCTACAAAATAACTTTTCTTTCAGAAGTCGGTGGCAAAAAAAACAATGAAATGAAAAAAAATAAAGGCACCGACTTCTGAAAGAAAAGTTATTTTGTAGGTTATTTTACCCTTTTTTGTGGTTGTTTTTGAAGGCGGTTACATTTTTTTTTGAAAAAGTTTTTTAATTTTAAAATACGGAGCACAATTTTGACATGTCACTCGGGCAGTGTTGCCACCACATTACTTACAATATCTCAATATATTATATCCCTAATCTATGCTTGCTACTACGGAACCCTTCATGGGCGAGTCCAACTCGCACTTGACCGGTTTTTGTCTATAATTTCTTTAAATCCCCTAAATGATGTGTCTACCTGGAACCACTGAAGTTGCATTGTTTTAACACGTTTTACTTTTTCAATCATCTTATAAATCTACCATGAAATCGAATCAAATAAAACAACATAGCTACTTACTATTGGTTTTTAAAACCACTCTTTGAAGAGTGGCTGGAGAGGCGTCACGGCGTCCTTACCTTCCGCCTGACTTGCGCCCTGCCTTCCTGTGTCTTATCAGGCGAGAAGAAACGCCTGGGTGTCACTATTGTGAGAATAGCCCGGAGGCATTGCAGGTGTGCAACGGTTGGGCAGAGCACCGCCGTGTCTTCACGGAGGCGACAGGTGGTTTCCACCACTCAAGCCATTGGTTGAGGAAATGTTGCGGGGCGAGACGGAATGGGAAGAGGTCGCCTTCTTTGGCCAAGCAGTCATGCTAGCGAAGGAGGCGGGCGTCGTGGGACAGGATAGCCCGGACCTCACGACCCAGTCACCGTAGAAGACGCCCACGGTGACGGACGTCGCGAGATGATCTCCGGCCACCGTAGGCACGGGCATGCTGAAAGCGAGTAAAAGGTGACTTGCCGTTTGATCATGGACCATAATCAATACATGCCCGGGTCGACAGCGCATCGTGTCCCACGCGCGTGTATAAGAGCAGTCAGCAATCTGATGGGGCCTCCCTTAGAAGGCCAAAGCTTGCCGGGGCCGCAGAACTGTCTTATAAGGTAACCTGTCACCCCGTTACGTAAAGGGTGTTTGAAGGGTTCCATGGATTTTACTCAGTACGAGTCCCTCCCGTCCCACCCTGACTGGGAGGACTCTATTGATAATTTTACTCAGTACGAGTCCCTCCCGTCCCACCCTGACTGGGAGGACTCTATTGATAATTTTACTCAGTACGAGTCCCTCCCGTCCCACCCTGACTGGGAGGACTCTATTGATAATTTTACTCAGTACGAATCCCTCCCGTCCCACCCTGACTGGGAGGACTCTATTGATAATTTTACTCAGTACGAGTCCCTCCCGTCCCACCCTGACTGGGAGGACTCTATTGATAATTTTACTCAGTACGAGTCCCTCCCGTCCCACCCTGACTGGGAGGACTCTATTGATAATTTTACCAGGTAAAAAAAGAGTCAGTGATGTAGTTATGGTTATTTTTACAATCTCTATTGTAATAAAACCGCATTACTTATAAACAATCGTTTTATTTCGTCTCTATCAAAAGAAATTCGACTTATTTTCGATCGTGTCGTTTCGTCGTATAAACTATAATATGTATGTATATTATTTACAACATCGTAAAATTACGTTTTGCGGGGACCCAGGACGCCGAAAAAATATAAACGGACATTTATGGAGTCCCTGGGTCACCGTAACAAATAAATTATAAAAAAGACGTGCACACTGCGGCAGCTCACAGTACGCTGCGTGTAACGCCAGTGTGCGCCCGCCCTTGTATTCAGGCGTGGGCACGGCAGCGCTGCGTGGGCACGGCGGAGCAGCGTGGGCACGGCAGTGTCTAACGCGGTGGCGGTGGGCGCGGCTTGGCCGTCGCGTACGCTATTTCCGAAAGGCGCACGTCGATGGGAGCGCGCTCATCGTACAGCGTCGGCGCCTGCAGGATGATGCCGGCCGAGCCCACCACCACGGCCAGCGTGAAGATCCACAGGAACAAGCGATCCAGAACCATCGCCACATACTTCCAGTCCTCTTTCACCTGCGGAATAGAAATCCAGTGAGGTCGAGGCCAGTTAGACGACACAGAACGTGGGCGCCTCGGAACCGCTTCACTCACCCTAGTAGACTCCTCTTCTTTACGCGTTTGCTCAGCGATATAGTTGATGCCATCGATTGCCTTATTGAGCTCGGGGCAGCGATGCCAGCGGCGCAGCGCGTCGCAGAGCGCGGGTGCGTCGTGCAGGCGGCACGAGCGGCACGCGCTGCACTCGGCCGGCCCGCCCGGCGAGCCCTCCTCCCACGGCGCGCTCTCGCTCACCGCCGTCACCAGCCCTGCACTACACACACACACATGAGCCCCTCGCGCGCGGCGCGTGCGCGGTGCAAGTGTAGGAGACACTACTCACAAGCGGCTGCGGTGCGGGTCGACGCGGTAGTGCGGGCGCCGCATGACCAGCAGGCGCGGCAGCACGTGGATGAACACGCGCCGCACCCACGGCGCCATGGTGTGAGTCTGCGGCGACCGGAAGTGCACGTTCAACACCACCACCGTCACGCATATACTGGCCCACAGCACAATTCAATATTATTCTATTATACTTACGTATTATCAGGTTACTTTTTACAACTCAAGTCCCCAAAAATTATAATTGTCTATCAACACAATACCGCTGACCTAATTCAACAGTAATAATTATATTTTGGTAGGATATGATCGAGTTATCGATACTTTTGTGACTTTTTTTTTTTTTTTTTTTTTTTTTTAGGGTTGCAAAATCATCAAATGAGTCCTCCCGCCCTGGGTGGGGCGGGAGGGACTGTCAGACTCTTACTGACTAAAATCCACCCGTGTTCCGTCGGATGCCCTTTACGTTCCGGGGCCACGGTATCCTGGATTAAGAAAAATCCGCGACCCCGGCAGGCATTTGGCCCCATAAGGGGCCCCGTCGGTGACGCGTGAAACACGACGCGCCACCGACCCGGGCTTGGTCCTTGGTCGGACGGCGAGCATACCCATTACTCACCGTCCGCAAGCCCGCTCCGCCGCTGTGCCCTCTGCTGTTCAGAGGGACACGCGTTGGAGCGTCCACCCGACAGGCTATTTGCATACGGGCAAAGAAACCCCTTAGGCACACAGTGCCTAAGGAGAGTTTTTGCCCGCATCCCAGGGCGCACCGGCCCGAAAAACTGGTCTTCCCCCCGGACGTATCCGAGAGGGAACTCCAGTCCACGGGCGCACGTGGAGGTTTCCTGTCTTAGCACCCCATACTTTTGTGACTTAACCATGGATTCATTTGGGCAGGCGGATGACGAGTATTGGGTAACTCGCCGTCTGATCATGGACCATGCCCGGGTAGACGGCACGTCGTGTTCCACACGCGCCTTAAAGAACTGTCAGCAATCTGACGGGCCCCCCCTTAGTGGGCCTAAGCCTCAATCATCAAATAACCGTGATCCTGGAACGTAAAGGGATATTGAAAGATCAACATGGATTTTAGTCAGTCAGTCAGTCAGTCATGCTGCATCCAATTATTTTTTAAACACAGTAACGCTATCGAAAAACGTTGAAACGAGGTAATAGAGAATTTCAGCTTGCAAGTGTGGGTTGCGATGACCTAGTTGGTAAAGCGTCTGGAGTACTTATCCAGAAGACGCAGGTTCGAATCCCACTTGCAACTGAATTTTTCTTTCCTCGAAAATCATCTTTATCCTGCATCCAAGTCTGGGTTTTTGTCGCGGAATTAGAAGTAGATATTTTTCATAACCTTATATTTAATGCAGACTCGGGCAGCCACCGAAGGACGAGCAGCAGAGTCCTTGGTAAACTTTCGGTGACCTCACTGCGATCCCCAAGCCGCCTGCCAAGCGTGGGAATTATGGCAAATTATTATGATTGACAATCACACGGCCCTCAGTCCCCGGCAGCTTCGCTATTACTGGTCTGGGTAGCGGATCGGGTAACGGCGGAGCAGGGGTGCTAAGAATCCCCGGCAGGTGCCCCGCTACCACCCCCAACGAACTTTGGTCCTAGCAACACACAACATCTGCACACTGAGGACCGATGAGAAGATTGTCGAGCTGGAGGAAGAATTGAGCAAAATGCGCTGGGTTATCTTGGGATTATCTGAAATCCGAAGAGAGGGCCAGTATACGATAGTTCTAGATTCCGGCAACATGCTCTTCTACCGGGAAGGAGACCGTAAATCCCAGGGTGGTGTTGGATTTCCCGTCCGCAGGTCCCTTATCAACAACGTTATGAAAGTCGACAGTGTGTCGAGTAGGGTAGCATACGTAATACTTTTTGGGGTGGCAAAATCATCAAATGAGTCCTCCCGCCCTGGGTGGGGCGGAAGGGACTGTCAGACTCTTACTGACTAAAATCCACCCGTGTTCCTTCGGATGCCCTTTACGTTCCGGGGCCAAAGTATCCTGGATTAAGAAAAATCCGCGACCCCAGCAGGCATTTGACCCCATAAGGGGCCCCGTCGGTGACGCGTGAAATACGACGCGCCACCGACCCGGGCTTGCTCCTTGGTCGGACGGCGACCATACCCATTACTCACCGTCCGCAAGCCCGCTCCGCCGCTGTGCCCTCTGCTATTCAGAGGGACACGCGTTGGAGCGTCCACCCGACAGGCTATTCGCATACGGGTAAAGAGACCCCTTAGGCACAGTGCCTAAGGCAGAGTTTTTGCCCGTATCCCAGGGTGCATCGGCCCGAAAAACTGGTCTTCACCCCGGATGTATCCGAGAGGGAACTCCAGTCCACGGGCGCACGTGGAGTTTTCCCTTAGTGTCTAAACACACTATGCCGAAGTTACGCGACCGAAGTTCGGCACAATTACGCCTGCAATGCTATTTGAATTACTGACGACACACTATGCCGAAATTACGTCGCGTCATAGATTTGAATTACTGACGACACACTATGCCGAAATTACGTCGCGTCATAGCGTACAGCGTAACTTCGGTCGGGCGTAAGTTCGGCGGGAACTTATTCTGTGACCACATACCACATACGCGACCGAAGTTCGGTTCGATTACCGACGAAGATCCGGGGGCGGGGAGCAGCAGGGAGCCGCCCGCTACACCCGCGCCGAATTTCCGCCACGTAAGTTCGGCACTTATGGTGTGTCATATCAGCCAAATACGTCGGAACGTGAAATCAGCCGCCGAACTTCGGTCGCGTAACTTCGGCATAGTGTGTTTAGACACTTAGAATAACCAACCGGTATTCGTTGAAGGTCTTACAGGTATATCCACCGACCTCGACACATTCTGATGACGAGGTAGAGGCATTGTATGAGGAGATAACCGAGGCCATACATGTACCTCCGAAACATACTACACCGTTGTTATGGGGGACGTCAACGCGAAGGTAGGCGCACGGAATGGCTATGAGTTGAGAGTGGGGCCATTTGGGTATGGGCAGCGAAACCATAGGGGCCAACGACTGGTCGACGTCATGGAAAAGGAAGAACTCCTTTTAATGAACTCCTATTTCCAGAAGCGGCCATCCGGGAGGTGGACTTGGGTGGTACTACTAGAAATGAGATAGACTTCATCATGACGACCAAGAAGCGAATATTCAGTTATGTCTGTGTGATCGCCAAGGTAAAAACCGGTAGCGATCACCGAATCGTCAGAGGCACATTGAATATCAATGTGAAGCTTGAAAGGTCTCGTCTGGTGAAGTCCACGCTCCGACCTGGTCCTGCCCACATCCAGAACCCCGAAGACTTTCAACTCGAACTGCAAAATCGCTTCCAGTGCCTAACCGAATGCGAAACTGTGGACGAGGTTAACAATGGGTTGGTGGAAACTGTCCAAGCTGTGGGGTCCAAGTTCTTTAAGACCCCGCGCCGCAATAAGCCTCAAAAGCTTTCGAACGGAACCATCAAGCTGATGCAAGACCGAACCGAGATGAGGCTGCAATCTTCAGCTGATATGTCGTTATACGGCAAACTCAATAGACGAATCTCTAAATCAATGCGACGTGACCTGCGTGCCTATAGTGCGGCACAGATCAAAGAGGCAATCGAGTCGAACCAGGGCTCAAAAGTTGTTCCGTCCCATACGAGAAACGAAACGCACTTGACGTTTTGACGTTCGTGGTTGACAGATGACAGATCGTTCTCTCGTTTTCTTCTTTTGGTTGACCATATTGTTGTCACGATATTACGTGAAAACCTTTGTTTGAGACTTGGGATTTGTTAATCTAGTCTAATCAGTGCGTGATTCTAATTGTTATTGTGAATACGAGCATATTTTGAACTTAATTCCTTTTTTGTTTGTAAAAACCGGAATATTTTGAGGTTAACCTACCGGCTCACTCGTGGTGTCTTGGAGCCGTAAATTACCTAACTATTTGTTGGTGCTAAAACCCTTGTGTGCGTGTGCTTGAACGTTTCGATTGGCCCCGTGCGTTGCTGGTGGTGTTTGAACCCGGCGGCGAATTTGGAGGGTGACCGTGCCATGTGCTGAGTGTCGAGTCGACCGGCACGTTGCTTGGAAGCAGCTTCATCTTGGTTCCACATACTAATACACGCACCACACTTCCACCAATACTTTCACATCACATACAGAACCTGACATTGGCCTATGAAAGCAACCCTGGATAACTCGGTAAGTGGATACTTTTGTTTATGGCGGGTGACATTCTGAGGTGTCATTGAATTGCCTCCGCGTAGCGCGGACATACGGATAGCTCCATCTCGCCTGGGGCTGGTCCGTACAAAAGTCTTCGCAAAGAATTCTTCTATTGGGCAAAGCCAAAATACAAAGCTGAAACCGGAAATCCTGAGAGAGCTTGAGAGGTTTTACGAACAGCTATACACATCAACATGACAACCCAGTGTCGGTACAGCTCGAGACGCAAGAGCTAAACTGACTCGACACTACACTGAGGATATCCCAGACATCAGCCTGTACGAGATTAGAATGGCTCTTAAACAGCTCAAGAATAACAAGGCGCTCGGTGAAGACGGAATCACAGCAGAACTTCGGAGAGTGGGTGAAAAATCGGTATTTCTAGTCCTCCAGAAGTTATGTAATTCCGTCATACTTGAAGGTACTACGCCAGAAGCATGGCATAGGAGTGTGGTTGTTCTTTTCTTCAAAAAGGGTGACAACACCTTGTTGAAGAACTACAGAACAATCTCACTTTTGTGCCATGTATACAAGCTGTTCTCAAGAGTCATTACGAACCGTCTCGAACGCAGGGTTGATGACATCCAGCCTCCCGAACAAGCCGGTTTCCGAAAAGTAATTTAGTACCATAGACCACATGCTCCGCCAGATTATACAGAAGACAGAGGAGTATAACCGGCCTGTTTAGCGTTTGTGAACTATTAAAAAGCCTTCGATTCAATCGACGCCTGGGCAGTATTGCAGTCCCTCCAACGATGTCATATCGACTATAGGTATACCAAGTCCATCCAACTTCAGGAAGAGAGCACGAAAACAATCCAATTGCAGAAAGGCGTGATGTTTCACGCCTTTCGGAGACGTTATTTCTCCGAAACGGTTCACGAATGCGTTGGAGGACGTTTTCAAGCTCTTGGAATGGAACGGACTCGGCATTAACATCAATGGCGAATAAATCACTCACCTTCGTTTTCCAACGATTCTGCCATGATGACTATATCATCGGATATAGTCATCATGGCAGAATCGTTGGAGCACCTCAATGCTATGCTCAGCGACCTCAGTATCGTTTCCCAACAGATCGGCCTTAAAAATTATGAACATAGACAAGACGAAAATCATAATATCGAATGATCATGTGGCACCCGTACCGGTTGTTGTTGGGAATGATACTCTCGAAGTTGTAGAGCATTATATTTACTTTGGACAGATGGTTCAGTTAGGTAGGTCCAACTTCGACAAAGAGGTCGCCCGAAGAATCCAACTCGGATGGGCTGCAGCGTTTGGGAAGCTACGTGATATCTTCTCATCGAGAATCCCACAGTGTCAGGACAAGGTAGTTTCTGTTTAACAAGTGTGTGTTGCCAGTGATGATGATGGCTCTGAAACGTGGTTTTGTTTCTGACTGCTGGCCTTTAGAGAGACTAAGAGTCACTCAACGAGCGATGGAAAGAGCTATGCTCGAAGTTTCTTTGCGGGATAAAATCCGGAACATGGATATTCGGCGAAGAACCAGAGTCACCGACATAGCTCTTAAAATTTGCAAGTTGAAGTGGCAATGGGCAGGCCACATCCCTCGTAGAAGTAACAACCGATGGGGAAGAAAAGTTCTCGAGTGGCGACCACGGACCGGAAGCCTCAGCATAGATAGGCCTCCCAGTAGGTGGACCGACGACATCGTGAGAGTCGCGGGCAACCGATGGATCATCAACATCATCATCAGCCTATAAATGTTCCCACTGCTGGGACACAGGCCTCCTCTTTGTGAGAGGGAGTGGGCCGTAATCTATCACGCGGACCCAGTGCGGATTGGTAGATGTCACATGTCTTCGAATTTTTGGTTCTAGGACATGCCGGTTTCCTCACGATGTTTTCCTTCACCGTTTTGAGAGCAGTGGTGTTGAAATAAATTACACAAAGCAATGCTGACCTACAACTCGTAAGTCGAGGCCGATACCACTGGGCCACCACTGCTCTCGGTGGCTCACGATGGATGCAAGTGGTGAATTGTCGTTCGGCGTGGCGGTCTAAGGGGGAACCTATGTTCAGCAGTGGACGTCATCTGGCTGATGATGATGATGAATATTTAATGTTATGGATTTCCGGAAAGTAGGTAATGCCTGTTTCCATAATTTATCGATAGCTTAGTATTTGGGTGAAACAATAAGACGAAACATTCATATGTCGCAGAATCAACACAGAAGCATAATAATTTAGAATAACGCCATCTATTATCGTGCTGCGGAATCAAAACAGAAACACAATTTGAAGTCTCTATTGATTATTGTTAATTTAGAATAACGCCATCTATTATCGTTAGTGTGGAATCAAAACAGAACGCAATTTAGAATCTTTATTGATTAGTGTTAATTTAGAATAACGCCATCTATCTCTCATTGGAGGAACTATGAAGTTAGATTTGACAGGTAACGTTTAGAAACGTCAAGTTATTACACTTGGGGATGGTTATCGTGGAGTAATGGCAACACCGAGCGAATAGTCGAGTTGAATATCGATTCGGAAGTCTAATCGGGTATTCGACGTTGACAGGTACTGACGTTGATAGATATGTTGGCAACCTGTGTGGGGTAGGCCACTTGGACGGCGACGACTTGAGTGAAGTGAACACTTTGAATCGGTCCGTCAAGCTGTGTAGACATCTTGGTCACGCCACGTCGTCCACAATAAACTTCCCGCGTTCCTAAGTTTTTAATCGAGCCATATCTCGGACATCCTTGATTATTTTGTATTCAGTGTGTGTTAGCAAGTAATTAAAAGTGTTAACGAAGGTTTTGTGAGTGTTATTTCCGATATCGCGACCCTTCTGATAACGATTCTTCGACACATATAAAACATCGTGTTAGATTATTATTTTTGTCTAAGATTTTGTTAAGACGTTCCCTCTTCTTATCGTGCCTGCGCTGTTCTCTTATATTTTTAAAAAACATTGACCCACACCAGGAATTTCTCCTGTATCATGGATGCATTTACAAATATAGAACTCACTCACAAACAGAAACACACACACGCTGACAAACACCCAGACCCGGAGCAAATACTAGCAGAAAGAAAGTTATAATTATTGTCCTTTTTTTTTTTGATTTTTTGTAAATATGTCTTACTGTTGACCTGAGGCAGCGAGCCAACGATATAGGTAGTAATTAAGTATTTTACACATAAAATTAATATTTATATTGTGTTGCGGTATAAATGTGTAGTGGTCACAGACGCGCAGGCGATACCTGAAGGTGTCGAGGATCATGGTGAAGAGCACGAATTTGCCGAGCAGCGGCACCACGAGCGAGGTGGGCGGGATGATCTCCGCCAGTAGCAGGAAGAACACCGTCAGCGACAGCAAGATGGAGATGGACAGCGACACCTTCTCGCCGCTGTCGGACGGCAGGTAGAACACCAGCACCGTCAGGAACGAGATGCCCATGCAGGGGATGATCAGGTTCACGGTGTAGAACAGCGTCTTGCGCCGCATGGTGATGTTGAACGTTATGTCCAGGTACGGCTCATCGCAGCACGTGTAGAACTTCTCGTTCCTGACGAACAAGTGCAACAAATGTTTAAGTCCATAGAGGCAGTATGTGTCGGTACGAGGCAGCAATCGAGCGAGCGTTACCTGACAGCGGGCACCTCGAGGATGTCCCATTCCACGGAGGTGTAGAACTCGGACAGGTCCACGCCCAGCTCCACCACGTTAGTGCCGCGCGCCTCGTCGATGTGCCGCAGGTCCACCTGAGCACAAACGCATGTAGCACACTCCGCTGATGCACCGTCTCTGTGGCGCTGTGCCGTGGTGGTGAACGGCGGTGGTTACCTGGAAGCCGTCGTACGTCCATGAACCGAACTTCATGACGCACGTCTGCTGGTCGAAGGGGAAATACTCCACGTCAATCTCACAGGAAGACTTGTAGATGGCCGGCGGCCGCCATTCCACACGGCCCGTGTAGTTCAGTGTCGCTTTCGTCGCTAGCGTCACCTCGAAGTTACCGTCGGCACTGCGACAATAGCTCGGTTAGCTGGTGGTGACACAATCTCGCTTAAAGAGAAGCAGTCACTCTCACTTACTTATTGTAGAGGACGATGTCAGGCCGCCAAATGTGGTCGGAGGGCACGTGTAGCATCTCAACTCCACCGTACTCACGCGGCTCCCACGACAGCTTGTAGTCGTACCAGCTCTGCGGACAAAGCACGGACACGATCAGACGGGGGCCGCATTCGACCATCTGCTGCTGTTGACGCAATGCTTACCTGCTCCACCCACAAGTTGGTCGTCATGATCTGATTCTTTAGGTTCTGTAACAGAAGCGAGACTCAGGTGAGAGGGGCTCGGTCGAGTGGCGGAGAGCGGGTGTGTGGGTGTGCGGGGGTAGGGAAGGGCTCACCACGTCGATGAGCTGGCTCAACTTGAGCTTGATGCGCACGGTGAGCGCGTCGCTGACGTTAAGTACGGGCCGCACCAGCTTGTTGTAGTTGGACAGCAGGTCGTCGTAGAGGCGCTTGGCGTCGGGATTGGCGGCGCAGCCGGCAAGCGCGGCCGCCGCGAGAAGCAGCAGCGCGGCCGCGGGGTGCGGCGCGGCACGGCGCGGCATGTCAGCCCGCGCATGACGTCAGCGCATCGCGCCGCCACCGCGCGCCGCCTGCTCAAGTTCTGCACACACAACAAAACAAACACTTAGTGAGTTGACTACTACGTAACGTGTACTTCTACCCAGCCCAGACCCGTTACTTGGGACTTTTTTTTTTTTTTTTTCCGTGGTAAAATCATCAAATGAGTCCTCCCACCCCGGGCAGGGCGGGAGGGACTGTCAGACTTGTACTGACTAAAATCCACGGTGTCCTTCAATAGCCCTTTGTGTTCCGGGGTCACGGTAATGAGATAAGTCCCGCGACCCCGGCAGGCTTTGGCCCTCTTGGGCGGGGCCCCGTCATCGTGCTGACGCTCTTTGAGGCGCGCGTGGAACACAACGCGCCGTCGACCCGGGCATGGTCCATGGTCGGGCTGCGAGTTGCCCTTTACTCGCCGCCCGCATGCCCGCGCCTACGGTGGCCGGAGATCGTCTTGCGACGTCCGTCGCCGTGGGCGCCAACCACCGCGGGTGGGGCGGAGGGAGGACTCTGTCCTCTCTCTCTCGCGGCGCGCCTCCTCCTTCGCGAGCATTACTGCTTCGCAGAAGGAGGCGACCGCTTCCCACTCCGTCTCGCCCCGCAGCATGGCCGCAACCAATGCCGGGCGCGAGAGGTCTCCGCCTACCGTTACTTGGGACTTGGCAGACAACTAATCTATGACTACTTTTGTTAGCTTGGGTATTACCTGTAATAGCAATTGTACCTATGTGTTATTGAAATAAATAAATAAAAATGCAACATTGCAGGCAGTGCAAAAAATACTCCGCGTTTTCAAAATAATTACTTATTTGAAAGTATATTATTTTAACCTATGGTTTGACCTCGTGTGAAATTTAAACCGCTAGCAAATAAAAATACATTGGTAGGATTCATAAATCGTCGGCCTAATTCGTTAACCTGCTAAGTCCATTTTTGGTAAAATTGACTTTTTGATGCAGTTCGAAAATTCAGCCTAATATCTACCGTAGCATTTAAGAAATAACAGCGATATCAGCCTAAAAAGGTGACAAATGCTATGCCCGAAAAACTGCTTTCTTATCACTAGCCAATCTCCACAACGCAAACCTGCTAAATCTTCTTGAGGCCTCAGTTTTGCACTGACAACGTTCCCAAACTCACGTACCGTTTGGGAAAATTGATTATTTTATTTTATTGTTGTAATAATTAATTGATTGTGATACAGTAGCAGTAGTAAAACAATATTTCATAGCTGTCATTAATAATAATAAAATACTTAGGAGTACAACACGTACTACAAGACAGACAACACAGTATAATAACGTATATTAAAACTATTACTGATTGTTTATGAAGAGTTTAGCATTTTTTTATCGTGGTAAAATCATCAAATGAGTCCTCCCACCCAAGGCAGGGCAGGAGGGACTGTCAGACTTGTACTGACTAAAATCCACCGTGTCCTTCAATAGCCTTTACATTCCGGGGTCACGGTATTCGTAAGTCCCGCGACCCCGGTAGGCTTTGGCCCTCTAAGGGGGGGCCAAAGCCGTCATTGTGCTGACACTCTTTGAGGCGCGCGTGGAACACAACGCGCCATCGTCCCGGACATGGTCCATGGTCGGACAGCGAGTCGTCCATTACTCGGCGCCCGGAGGCCCGCACCTACGGTGGCCGGAAATCGTCTAGCGACGTCCGACGCCGTGGGCGTCTACCACTGCGGCTGGGCTGTGAGGTAGACGCTGTCCTCTCTCCTACGCGTCCCACCTCCTCCTTCGCTAGCATGACTGCTTTGCAAAAGGAGCCGACTGCTTCCCATTCCGTTTCGCCCCGCAGCATTGCCTCGACCAATGCCGGGCGCGAGAGGTCGCCGCTTTCGCCGTCGTGAGGACACGGCGTGGTGGTGTTCTGCCCAAGCGGGGCAGTCCTGCACCGTATGCTCCACCGTGTCCTCCGGGCGATCCTCGTAGTGGTGACACCCAGGCCTTTCTACCTTCCCTATCCGACACAGGTACCTGCCGAAACTTCCGTGTCCGATGAGGACCTGCGTCAGGCAGTAGGTCAGGACGCCGTGACGCCTATCCAGCCACTCCTCAAGGAGGGGTCTTACCGCCGCGATTGCGGCGTACCCAGACCTCGGTTGCAATAGTCGCACCCTCCATACTGCCCTGAGATCGCGCCGGAGCTCTTCCCGCCGCACTTCGAGAAGTCGAAGCAGCGGGGATTCGCTCCAGCGATGCGCCTCCACGCGCCACTCATAGACGCGCTGGAGAGCCGTCGCCTCCAGATCCCAGGGCAGCAATCCGGCAAGGAGGTTGGCCGATTCGCCGGCGATCGTGCGGTATCCTCGGATCATCCGTATAGCCATGAACCTCTGGCAGGAGGCGTTTGGCCCGTTGAGACTGGGCAGGAGTCGGCCTGAGGGTGGCTGCTGCCCGGTTCAGCTTTGGGGCCAAATGCAGGAAGTGCACCCTGAAGTTCCACCGGCTGTCGAGGACGAGTCCCAAGTACTTCATCGTTCTCCCGACGCCGATGCGAACCCCTCCCACCGATGAAGAGTTCAGCTTAGATATTTTAACCCTGTTTCCTATTAAAGATTGTTAAATTTTTAATTTTAAATATTTTATAACTGATTGAATTCGTTTAACTGCACAATTAAAATAATTATCTATAGGTACACCATTATAACCATTAATTTACCATACTAAATTTAATTTAAAAAAAACTGCTAAGTCCTCAACCAAATTGAAACTTCACTTCGAATAACTGCTTGATTATTGTTTTCCTCAATTTTGTAAAATGTGTTTAGGTTTTCTTAGATATTATGTTTTTAAAATATCAAGAAAAAATATATACGCCAACGGGATTTTCAAAATTTTGATTGCTAAACTAATAAAGATATTATTCAGTTTTTTCTTCGTCCTGTAAACTTTACAAAAACGTATTTAGCAGGTTAACGAATTAGGCCGACGAAATACTTTATTTTTTTGAGTTGCTAGCTGGGGCTTGAATGTCAGACACTTCAATTCCGGAATGGGGTTTCGATATTCAGTATTTAGATTCTGGAATTTCGGCACTGAAGTGTCTTTTTGCTGTGATAGTTAAAATGTAATTGAACCTAACTGTAAAAATCGCAATCACAAGACTTTTAATTTATTTGAATAAGACCAATATTTTTTTGTCACATGAAAAACTTTGCTATGAGGATTGCAATTTTATTGTATTTTTGTGATTTTAAAAATAAGTTTCAGATTTATGAATTCAAGAAAATAGACGGAAAATGTGAGCATTCATCCCTTATATCCTATGTAATGTTGAGGGGACCATTTTGTCCGTTTTTAGGGTTCCGTACGTCCGAATACAAAAACGGAACTCTCACTCGTGTGTCCGTCTGTCTGTCGCTTACAGTCAATTATCTCCGAATCTACTAGACCGATTGAGGTGAAATTTGGTACACATATCAATTCCTGTGACCCAATCACAGAGGTGTGACGTGAATAGATGAAATCTATATATGGGAGGTAATTATTGGGGGGAAGGGGAAAATTAAAAAAATAATAATTGAGAACTGCATCGTGTGACATATCAAATGAAAGGTTTTGTTGAGTTTTAAAATAAATAGTTTCCAAGTTATTCAAGAAAATAGACGAAATGTCACCATTCCCTTATCTCCGAAACTACTGAACCTAAAATTTTGAAAAAAATACAGAAATTAGTTTTCTACTTATAGATTATAGGAAAACCTATAAAGAGTCCATATCTGTATATGGGAGGTAATTTTTGGGGGGGAAAGGGGCAAATTGAAAAAAAAAATTGAAAACTGCATCGTGTGACTTCAACAAGATTTTTCAACTTCAATACAAGATTTTTTATAGTTTTGACAGTCTACCTACATACAAAAAAATAAAAAGGAAGATGTTACTGTTTTTTACCCGACTGCGCGACGCAAAGGAGGGTAATGTGTTTATCAGTCTATGTATGTATGTATGTATTTATGAATGTATGTATGTACCTATGCATGTTTGTTTCTATGTGGCGTTCTAGAGACCAAACGCGTAGGCCGATTTTGATAACTCTTACGTCAATCAATTCGTCTTAACCTTGCGAGTGGCACTAAAGACATGACAGTAATCAAAATTCACCACAGCGACAACCAGACGCCATATTGTCAAAATGAAAAAAATAAAAGTCGATGAACTATGTCAAGTGGGGTATCGTTGAATAGGTATTTTAAAATCATCTTTAGGTTTCTTTTATCATTTTTAATTTTAACTAATAGTTTAGGATATGTAACGATTTAAAGTTGTTTAACAAAACAATCATTCTCGCTAATTTTCTTACTTATTGATTTAAGTTTTTATTTCAAGTATAAACGATATAAGTACAAACAAAAAAAACAGTGAACAATGAATCGTAACTAAAAAGTATAAAATAAAAAAATAATTTAAAGAAAAACAAAAAACACGACTGCGTAAAAACTAATTTTGAAAAACATGTGAAAAGTTAACTTAAATAAAAACTAAAAAGAAAGAAACAAGCCCAACAGAACAGCAGGAAGAAGCAGAACAGAACGACTCACAGTCGGGGCCCATTCAAATTTTACCAATCAAATCTTCCCAAGGGGCCCCGACAGTGAGTCGTTCTGTTCTGCTTCTTCCTGCTGTTCTGTTGGGCTTGTTTCTTTCTTTTTAGTTTTTATTTAAGTTAACTTTTCACATATTTTTCAAAATTAGTTTTTACGCAGTCGGGTTTTTTGTTTTTCTTTAAATTATTTTTTTTTTGCTAGATAATATTAACATTCTGAGGCTTAATATAGCAGCCCACCTCATTTCATAAAAATAACTTAATATTTTCTCCTGTTTTCTCCCCCCTTTCGTCTCTGTCTGTTCTTTAGTAGTCTCTCTTAATAGTTCTCTCACCCTTTTTTTATATTTTTCAGTAAGTAACTACATCTTGAAATCATGCCTGTGATGACCCGTAAGGCTACTGCTCAGGATATAGAGCTCAAATTGAGAACGGCCCTCCAAGAACTGAAGGACTCTAAACTCCAATGCCAACAACTGTTAAAGGAGATCGAAGAGAGCGAGGAGGAAGTCAATAATGTTAACAACAAAAACACGAGCTTAAAACGGGAGCTAGTTGACCTTCACCACCAATATTTACATGTTGTTGATGAACGGGATCGTCTGAGGGAAGTCACGGATGGATTCAACACAACATGTAGCAACTTATATGAGGAGGCTTTGTGTAAAATTAGGGATTTAGAGAATGAATTTTAATCCGTGCAAACACACATATTTCAAAATTAGAAAAGGAGAAAAAACATATTTTCAGTTATTGAATACTAATTGTGGCGTATCTTAAGATTCAGCGCCCTGGGCCTGTAAAACTAGCCGACCCGGAAGTTATAGAAAAAAAAAATCAAGTGCGAATCAAATTCGCGCCCCAAGAGTCCAGTTTGAACGCCCACGTAGGCATTCAATAGTTTGTCAGCAAGGTTCTAGATCCAAGTTAGACAGTAGACAAAACGAAAAAAATAATTTTAAGAAAAACAAAAAACCCGACTGCGTAAAAACTAAATAAATACTAAAAAGAAAGAAACAAGCCCAACAGAACAGCAGGAAGAAGCAGAACAGAACGACTCACAGTCGGGGCCCCTTGGGAAGATTTGATTGGTAAAATTTGAATGGGCCCCGACTGTGAGTCGTTCTGTTCTGCTTCTTCCTGCTGTTCTGTTGGGCTTGTTTCTTTCTTTTTAGTATTTATTTAGTTTTTACGCAGTCGGGTTTTTTGTTTTTCTTAAAATTATTTTTTATTTTATACTTTTTAATTACGATTCATTCGAGAGAATTTATGATTTGTTATTATGTGTATATCGATTATAAAACTATTTAAATTGTGTAGTTATTTTAGTACTAATATTTTGTTGTTTTTAGCATTTATCAGTCCAAATTAAATTGAAACATATAAGTTATATACGAGGGTGGGTCAAAAAGTTCGCGGAATGAAAAGGAAGGGGGGTGAAATTAAATATGAAATTATTTTTCCTTTTCAATATATTCTCCATTAACCTTATAGCACTTTTCAGATCTTTAAAATAATTTATTATTACCTCTGAAAAGAAATTATTCGTCAAAGCCCTCGAAATAGGTGACTTCACTCCTTCGACATCAGTGAAATCATTACACGATGCTCTTTTTTCAAGTTTGGATACTAATAATAATAACAAAGGATCAAAACTAGACGGTAGGGTAGGTGGCTAGAAGTTTCGAAGCTGCATTTGTTTATGGCAGCCATCGCAACATGGCTCTTGTGAACGAGTGCGTTGCGTTGCAAATGGAGCACACCTCGACACCAGTTTCCCATTCTTTTAATTTTAAATTCTTGTTTACTTTTTATGTTAGCGTAGCGTAGTGCTTCCATATGATATTGATACCTTTATCTTTATAATCGGTCAACAAAATAGCCTCTGAATTCGTAAAAACTGTAGCCATCGGTTTTCAGGATGATTGTGACACCTTGAACTTCTTAGGCGGTGTTGTGTCTATTTGTGCCACTGCATGGTCTCTTATTTTATCTCAAGTTCATAATGATGAACCTAAGTTTCATTCCCAATCAAAATTTGGTTCATTTACTTATTCCTATTGTCACTAGACAGATCCAAAAACTCGCAACAACACTCGACGCGCTGTTGTTTTTGAAGCGGTGTGAGCAATGTCGACACTCATCTTGCACTGGCTCTAGACATGCCAAGATGGTCATGGAGAAAGCTCAAAATAGCAGTAGACGATATTCCAGTCACCTTTTCTCTATTTGATCTTCAAACAAGCATTTTCTAGAACAAGTTTTTGAACTTTTTCAACAATGTCTAAAGATGTTGCCGCAATCGACCGACTAGAGCACTGATCGTCTTCAATCGAATCTCTGCCTTGTTGAAAGAGGCTATGTCTCTTGCAAATTATTGACATTTCAGGGCAAGTGTCCATATAATCAAACTACATTCATTTCAAAATTATCTGAGGTGTTTTTCCCTGCTTGAAAAAGAGCTCTTTCACGGAACGAAACTCAATTTTCTCCAAAGTCACTGTTCTGTTCCCGTTTTACTTGTTTAAATAGCTAAATCTCAAAGATTAATGAACCGATCGGGCTGAAACTTAATATTCGTAGTTGTATTGAGTCACCAAGTACTGACAAGTAAAAAAAATCTTCCTATACCCACTCTAACCCCTCCATTCCGCGAACTTTTTGACCTCCCCTCGTATATTTTGGTAAACCATTTTTAAGATCCTTTATTTTGATATCCCACTTGATAGGATGTGAGAGATTTTAAAAAAATATTTTAATTTGGAACCCTTTGCACGCGAGTTCGACTCGCACTTGGCCAGTTTTGTGTACCCAGTGACACTCTCACGTTTAAGACGAATCTAACGACACCTCTCAAGTTAAAATCCATCAAGCCGTTTAGGCTGCAGAGCGTGCCAAAGAAATATACCCATACACATACATGCATACATACACTCGAAAAACATAACCCTCCTTCTGGCGCAGTCGGGTAAAAAAATTGCTGAGGAGTTTGAATTATGTCACCCGACTAAATAGCACCATTTTACTTTATTTTCAAAATTGTAGTCATACATAAAAACCTGTATTCATCGGTCTCTAGATCGCGACGCGACCACCAAAGCCTATCGTATTGTACTGTTAGCTATCTGTATTGTAATGCTTTATAACTTAACTAATTTTCATGAGTACACTGAAAAACCGAATAGGTTGTTTTAACCTTTTTTTTCAACCTTTATTTTAGGTTAATATAGCACCTACCGACATGATTTGTTGAATTAACAAAATTTAAAAATAGTTGAACTATAAAGGTAAATTTTAACCTGTGTTCAGTTTGGTTGTTTCAACATACACACATCAAAAGTGTCTAGGGATCAAGCATTTTTATGCGGATTTCTTGAGATTGAGATGTGGCTTTGTAATAAATTTATGATTTTATAAATTTATATGGATCCTTTTTGGTGCATTTCATAATTTGAATCAGGAACTGTGAATCAAATTCGAGTAAAAGATGAAAATCAGCTGTCAATATTTTCCCTATAAAAACATACAACGCATTGAAGATATTATTAGTGCTACTGTTTCCCTACTACTGAATAAAACCAACGTTATTATGGAGCGGCGACGTCATTTAAGCAGGGAAGAAATGCTCAGAGCCGTGGGAATGATAGAAGCTGGTTCCCGGCAACGTACTGTGGCTTTAGCTCTGAATACAAGTCAGAGTGTTATCAGTCGACTTTGGACACGTTACCGAAGCACTGGTACCGTGGCTGAGCGCCATGGAGGACGGTATCGCTGCATCACACGGAGACAAGACCGATACATTCAAATCTTAACTCGAAGAGCTCCAACAATAACCGCCATGATGTTAGCCGTGAGGCTTCATCACTCTTCAGGGAACTTAATTAGCGACCAAACAGTCAGAAACCGCTTGCATGAAGTGAACCTTCATTCCCGAAGACCGCTACGGGTACCACCTATAGCAATGCACAATCGTAGGATTCGATATCAATGGGCTCTTGAACACAGAAATTGGGCAGAAGAACAATGGCGTTTCGTGTGCTTTTCTGATGAGTCTCGTTTCGGTATGAGACCGGATACAAGACGTATACGACACTGGAGAACCCCTGGACGCCAACAGCGATTAAAATCCTGCCAGGAAGTCCATCCTTATAGTGGTGGAACCATCATGGTATGGGCGGGTATTTGGATCGGCGGAAGAACTGAGTTGATTTAGATCAGAGGCAACCTCAACGCTCAAATTTATGCTGAGACGATTGTATCAGACGTCATCGTTCCTCTACAAGTGCAAATCGGTCCCTTATTTCAGTTAATGCATGATAATGCACGACCGCACACCGCAAGAGTTGTAAGACAGACTCTAGCCGCAGCTAACATCAATGTCCTGCCCTGGCCTGCTCAGTCGCCAGACTTGAATCCGATTGAGCATGCATGGGATATGCTACAGAGAAGAGCTCTGCCGAATATGGAGGGTATCCAGTCGCAAGAAGACCTTTTTTTGTTGTTGCAACGAACATGGGCGGCCATTCCACAGCGTGATTTGGATGAACTCATTTTGAGTATGCCAAACCGATGTTCTTGTGTTGTTAGTGTTCGCGGTAGAAACACGGATTATTAATTGTTTAAGTTACCCAATAAAATTTTAAAGAAAACTGTTATTTCAGTCTTTTTTTCGAACTTTTGTGTTAGTGGTTCAAATGTCAAAAATCCCTTTATTAGGAAAATGGCAAATTTCTTTATTAATGCAAAGGTGACTTGGTTTATCGTTACTGTGACAAACGAAAACACTTTATTTGATGAATCCTTAAAGAAAATTTTAATTAATATCAATCAGGAGAAAAGTTATTGCAAAAATATATGTTGATCCCTAGACACTTTTGATGTGTGTATTTAAAAAATAGTAAATTCAACAATGTATGAGTAAGTTAATATACATAGAACCTACGTAAGAATATATAAAGTTTGTTTTACTGCCTAATATGTAAGTTAAACTTACAAATTTTGTATGTTGGATCTACCAGTGGTACTTTGTTAAAAACACCAGAATCTTGCAGTAAAATCAACCTACATTCATTACTATCCTTGATATAGCTATTAATGTAGAATCTACTCTAGGCGTATTGTTAGATGTACCTACGCATTTCAGTAAAATTAACCTACATGTTTAGTATTCTTGACCTAACTATTATGTAGAATCAACTTGTGGCGTAATTTTAGACGTACCTAAATCTTGCAGTAAAATTAACCTACATTAATTAGTATCCTTGACCTAGCTATATGTGGAATCAACTTGTGGCGTAATGTTAGACGTACCTAAATCTTACAGTAAAATTAACCTACATTAAGTAGTATTCTTGACCTAGCTATTATGTAGAATCAACTTATGGCGTAATGTCAGATGTACCTAAATCTTGCCGTAAAACTAACCTACAATAAGTAGTATTTTTGACCTAGCTATTATGTAGAATCAATTTGTGGCGTAATGTTAGATGTACGAAAAATATTTTGACTTTGTTCTAAGTCCAATATGGCGGACCATACAAGATGGCGAAAGAGTTATTTTTAATGCACTTCTACAATATGTGTATCAAATGAAAAGGCTCGTTGAGAGCAACTCGAAAGATAATGTGAAGTCATTCTAAATCCAAGATGGCGGAAAGTTATTTTTAATGCACTTCTACACTATGGGTATCAAATGAACGTGCTCGTTGAGAGCAACTTAAAGAATAATGTGACGTTGTTCTGATTCCAATATAGCGGACTATCCAAGATGGCGCAAATTTTATCTCTAATGCATTTCTACAATATGGGTATCAAATGAAAGGGCTCGTTGAAAGCAACTCGAAACATAATGTGACGTCGTTCTAAATCCAAGATGGCAGAACAATTATTATTAATGCACTTCTACAATATGGGTATCAAATGAAAAGGCTCGTTGAGAGCAACTTAAAGAATAATGTGACGTCATTCTAAATCCAAGATGGTGGAAAGTTATTTTTAATGCAGTTCTACAATATGAGTATCAAATGAAAGGGCTTGTTGAGAGCAACTTAAAGAATAATGTGACGTCATTCTAAATCCAAGATGGTGGATTAGTTATACGTGGCCTTAAGTAGAGTAAAATTATTAGAAGGCCTCATTATTGAAGAGCTGGATTGTTCGAAATTAATCGGCAAACGACCTTGCAACAATGATGCGTTGAATGAGATGAACAGACTAAGAAACCTAGCTAGCGACACAAAATAGTCCAGCGATAACTAAAAATTAAAAAATAAATTAAAAGAAAAAAAACTTTTTAGGAAAAGCTTTTATTTAAACGCTCGAAAAAGAAGAAAATAAAATTTACGTTTTTTTGTGTTTAGTGACTGGGCGACTGCAGGTATAAGAAAAAGTAAGGAAAGACTATTTGAGCTCTATGGCCTTAAGCCTTACATCAACACTGAAACTTTTAACAAACTATGTTTCTACATACTCGAAAGTGTTCAGAAATACCTGCAAGGCTGCTAAAGCCATGTACATAAGTAATAAAATCAAAACATCAGATAATAAAATCAAAACAGTTTGGAAAGTATTGCCCGTTTTTAGCAAGGTTTTTGAAAAGGTAATGCTTAATCAAATGCTTAACCATTGTAACATCAATAAAATTTTACATGATCAACAGTATGGTATGGTTTCACCAAGGGACGTTGTACAACTGACGCCGGTGCCACCCTATTGAAGCACATATTTACTGCATGGGAAGAGGCACAAGACGCCATAGGAATATTCTGTGATCTCTTCAAAGCATTTGATTGCGTAAATCAAGATACTTTGCTTTTTAAACTTAAGCACTACAGTCTAAGTAAACTTGCAATTAGTTTGGTAAAATCTTATTTTTGTGATAGACAGCAACAAGTTCAGATAAATGGTGTGAATTGACAAGGTTTAAAGGTAAAAATGGGGTTTCCGCAAGGCTCAATATTGAGTCCTTTTCTCTTTCTTGTATATATTAATGATTTACCCTATTTACTAAAAAACCAACCTCACAATAAAATATGGTGTTATTTGCTGATGACACTTCCCTAATTTTTAAGATAAACAGACGGGTCCAAAATCTAGACAACGTAAATAATGCCTTACGTCAGGTCCATGACTGGTTTACTGCAAACAATTTAGTATTAAATTGAAATAAGACCAAATGTATAAGATTTGCTTTACCAAATGTTAAAAG
This sequence comes from Agrotis exclamationis, assembly GCA_950005045.1. Taxonomy (NCBI): domain Eukaryota; kingdom Metazoa; phylum Arthropoda; class Insecta; order Lepidoptera; family Noctuidae; genus Agrotis; species Agrotis exclamationis. Next base: position 116,450 of record OX465424.1, read on the forward strand.
CACAAAAAAATATGATATAGTATTGAATCAAGAGATACTTGAATTTGTCGATAAAACAGTTTTCCTGGGGATAACGCTTGATGCACGGCTTTAATGGAGTCCCCATTTAACAACTCTTGCGGGGAGGCTAAGTTCAGCAGCATACGCTGTGCGAAAAATCCGTCAATTTACCGATGTAGATACTGCTAGAATCGTTTATTTTAGTTACTTTCACAGTATCATGTCTTATGGAATTTTATTGTGGGGACGGGCTGCCGACATCGAATCTATTTTCATTCTGCAAAAGAGAGCCATCAGGGTCATATACAATGTCCGTAGACGCGATTCTCTAAGAGAAATGTTTAAGGAAATTAACATTATTACAGTACCTTGTCAATACATCTATGAAAATATATTGTACGTTAGAAAAAATCTGCATCTTTTTAGTAAGAGAGGTGACAGACACAACTGTCACACTAGAAATAGGGATCAGTTAGTTCAGCCGGGCTTCAGACTCGCCAAAGTGGAATATTCTTTCATGGGATACTGTTTAAAGTGCTATAATAAAATACCACAAAATGTTCTTGAATTGAACGAGACTAAATTTGAATCATGACTGTATTAAACGCACACTATGTTTTAGCAAGTAATTAAAAGTGTTAATGAAGGTTTTGTGAGTGTTATTTCTGATGTTGCGACCCACTGATAACGATTCCTCGTTATATAGATAAATTATTTTGATTTGATTTAGACATCAAAATAAAAGCATTTATTTCAAGTAAGAATTGTCAAAAGACAAAAATAAAACACAATTTTTTTAAATAATTATGGTGCTACAGGAGACTGTTTCTATACCTTGTTACCACATTGTTCTCGCCGCTGAAGAGCTAATGACTAGAGCAGCAAGCTCCCTCAGAAGCGACTCACTAGCGACCCCGGCGCCTAAACTCAAGAAATCTTTCAAATATTGTGGAGTCAGGCCGTCGAGGCCACCGGCATAACTACTTCGAAAAGACCTCACGGCTTTGATCAATTGTGGGGCTGTAATTTTGATTTGAGTATCCTGAACAATGGGGTTAACGGGCGGATCAGGAAAGGTGAGGCCATCCGTAGGCGCTGGATGTTCTCTCTCCATAGCTGATAAAGTCTCTGGAGAGTAGGGCGCCACCACATCACTGCTGAACACAAGTCTGGCCGCCTCTCTAATATCACCCTCAATTAATTTCGACTTCACATGGGTACAAATGCCTTTTTGTAAAAAAATAATTTAGAATCTAAAAAGAAAAGTGAGTGTATAAAAACGTGGGAAAAACCGGCCAAGTGCGAAGTGGACTCGCCCATCAAGGGTTCCGTAGTAACAAGCATAGATAAGGGATATAATTATATTGAGATCAGAAAGTAATACTCACCTATACACAAACAATAAAAATAACTTTTCTTTTCATAGTGTTTGTATGAATGGCTTTTGTATGAATTCTAAGTGGGGGGGCACCCCCAAAATCCTAATGCGGTTTACATATTACATCTACTTACCAAGTTTCAACAGGATAGCTGCCTCTTATACTTTCGAAGAAAAGTGGCTGTGACATACGGACGGACAGACAGACAGACATGACGAATCTATAAGGGTTCCGTTTTTGCCATTTGGCTACGGAACCCTAAAAAGGGGCTGAAATGTTGCAGTTTTCCTTTATTTTCTGGTAAGACAGTAACTAAAAGTGGGTGATGTACCTAGGTGGTGGGAATGGGTTAACCCCATGTAGCAACTTTTCCTGGGCTGAAATTACTTATGGTTATAAACAACTTTTACTATGAAACCAACCCTGAAATTTCAAATAAATATTCAAGTGTTTCATACAAAATGGAATACTTTTCTATAAAATCTTTAATCTTTTTTATAAAACACCTCAATTCTGGGTTGTTTTACAAATAACCCTGTATACAACATTATTTATAGTATAATTATGCGAAACCTGAATATAATTTGTTCAGAATCAGTAACTGATTCGATTCCAATAATTTTTACACCATGATTGTTATATTTTAATTAAATATTACCAATTAATTACAATACAATCACCGTACCGTACCGTACCGTACCGTACCGTACCTATTGCCAAACTATTATCACGAGTGTATAACACAGGAGACGCGGTTTACGCGGGTGTACCGCGAAATGAATATGTTTTTGAACGGACAACCAGTACCCTAAGCACGAGTTTTCACTCTTTTACTTTACAGCGTCTTTCCAGTATTTACAGCGTTTCTTGTATGAAAAAATGGAACAGCGCCTCTGATGTGCGAAGAAGGAACTAATTTTTCCTTGAAAATTGTCAATTTGAAGTTGTCAAAGTTCCAGTTTACTTTACGTCTCAAATACTGAAAACTCGTGCTCAGGGTACTGGTAATAGGTTGAATAGGCTCGCAGCGAACTACCGTGCGGACGCATGAGGTCATCGCCCTCTGTGTGAAAATGTCATTGTTAAAGTGTAATACTTGTAATATTGTAATAAGCGAAGTACTCGCGTTCATACAAAATAAAATTCAGATTATGGACGAGGACAGTATAGTGAAAGTGTGTAGCTCTGCATTTACTGGAGAAGATGTAGATGTTGCAAAGTCGTTACTTTTCAAATCAGTGAAGACTACTACTAAGAAGATATCGCGTATATAGGAAGGAAAACAAAGTGTCGGGATCTCGAAGACATAATTTCCATATTTAAGAGCACAGACCTGGAAGATATACTTACCTATTTTTGTTGCGAGAGATCTTCAAAAGTTACCCCCTGTGACATTTGATCACGTAGATGTGACAAGATTATTGAAGGACATTATTGTGTTACAATCGGAAATCAAACATATTAAAGATGTGTACGCAACAAAGGAACAACTCGATCAAGTCCAATTAGCCGTTAAAAGCAGTAATTTATTAACCTTTGAACCGTAACCGGTTAATGTAAACTACAATAGACGCGGTGCGTCTACCCTCAACTTAGAAAATAATTTATCAGTTAGCGAGCCGTTGTGTGAAGTGGAATATTTGAATGTGGAAGAAAACAGCTGTGATGTCTTATCAAACGAGTATAGCTCGCGCCCGGTTACACACACGGGGATTAACGATGGTATCGTCCCGCTCACCGAACATCTTAGTGCATCGCATAGTGAAAGGCGCAAGTCGACCCCCGCGCATACTTTGTCGACGGAGGAGCAGAGTCAACAAATAAATGCTCGTGATTACGCCGATGCTGTGATTACGTCAATAACTAGACATACAACTAGTGACAGGCGATTTGTAAAACATATACCCGATAAGGAAGGGGAGTGGACAGTGGTACAATCTCGTAAGAAGCAATCTCGCTTTGTTGGATAAAAAGGAACCGCTAACGTTGATTTATCTACAAAATTTAAGGCCGCAGATGTTAAAATTCCATTTTTAATTTATAACGTGTCAAAAGATGTTAGCTCAGAGGATATTGCTAGTTACGTGAAGGAAAAAACACAGGTTGTCGTTGCACCGGAGCGGATAGAAATGAAACACTCCAAGGACTATGATTCTTATAAGATTTTAATACCAAAACATAAAATGGATTTATTCGATAATGATAATATGTGGCCTGAGGGGGTATTCTTTAGACGTTATTTTGTGTTTAAAACAAACAGCACACGAGGCCCGGTGAATAATAAAGCATAAAAATGATTACTTCTCGAGATAAACTTTTAAAGCGAGAATGTAAGCTTATAAGCTCCAATTGTAGATCAATTAAAAGGTCGGTTGATAATGTAAAGGAATTATGTGAATCGTCGGATGTCGTAGCTGTACAGGAGACGTGGCTTCTCATGACTTGGCGTACTTAAGCAGTATTTGTCCCGGTTTTGGTTCCACGGGTGTTGCGGCTGCGGAACCATCGGCCGGGCGAGGCCGACCCCAAGGAGGTGTCGCATTGCTGTGGAGATCCAGTGCTTTTGATAGTGTATCAGTGATTCAGTGTAATAATGTGAGGTTAACCGCGATTAAGGTAGCAATCGATAACAGAGATATTCTTATTTTTTCGGTATATGGATCAATGGTCTGAATTAAATAAATTATTATTATTAATATAAAAGCTTATAACTATGTGATTTTTTATGATACGGTTTTAAAATTTTGTAAATAGATTCTTTACACAAAAATACCAGGTGTATCGGGTTTCGCATAAACAAAAAATAATTTTGTATAGTAAAACTAGCTCTGCCCCATGGTTTCACCCGCTCAGTCGAAACTATTGTCACTCGTCTTGAGAGGTTGGAGGACACGAGGTGGCAATTTGTTGTTTATGGGTGCTTTCTTTCAGGATCTTACCACACGCGATCTAGGGTGAGTCAAGGAGCAGTTCTTGGCCCATTCCTTTTTAGCCTCATCAGTTTCATTGAGGTGCTCGGGGAATACGATGCACCGTCGACTCGTCCTTGATCGGACTACGAGCTACCCAGTACCCGCCGTCAACAAGTCTACGCTTGCGTCGGGCTTAAAATTGTTGCAAATAAGGTGAATCACTAGATTTACAGATCACCCTGTACAAAAACACTAGAAAGCAGATTTTTAACAATATGGAAATCTATCAACACAAAAGTTATATAAGTATACAATTATAAATGAGTTTCATTTCTAGACTAGATCTTTTCTTTCCAAATTCGCCGTACTTAGTTATTAATTAAATATTTAAAATAATCGATCAATGAAAAATAAACGTCTAATGTTTTATTAAGTTTTATTTAATTACAATCTATACATATAATAAAACTGTAGAAAAGTAATTTATGTCCATCAAAAAGAAAAACAAAAAATATAGCCAGGGTGTTAAAGGACAACCAATAGAACTCATTTCCAGCATTTTTGCAATTTTTGTCTGTTTGTTTGTTCGGGCATCACGTTTTTTTTTTCATCGTAATCAGTTTACATCTTACAAAAAATGTAATTTAATTACAGCGATTTTATGGAATCATAGGATAGTCAGGACGGGACAGGACGGGACAGGACGGGATAGGACAGAACAGGACGGGATAGGATATTTATGTACGCTCCAGAATGATGGTTCACAGCTGTGTTATAGTTTCCGCCAGATAAGTGTGGAATAAAATAAAATAAAATACGTTGACCCCCATATTTTGCAATATTTCAAAACCATTCGAAAAAATGTAGAACGACCAAAAGCAACGCATCGTGGTAAGACTTGACCTTATATTTTATTTTGTTTGAACGATGGTGGTATGAAATTCGAACGATGCATTATTAGTATCAATGACCTTTATTCCAGACTTATTTGGCGGGGACTATAGCTTATATAAAATATTGTATCGGTATCCTCCAACACCGCTTCGCACTAAAAATATAGATTGTTAAGTTTCGACATCCACGCGAACGAAGTCGCGGGCATAGCTAGTGTTAACTAAAGTTCAAAAATATTACATCATAGCAGTAGCATAGACTCGAAAGTTTTATGTCAAGCTTTTAGACTCTTAAATATTAACGTATTTTAAAAAATGCATGATCTTAAAATTTAAAGACCAGTTAAAAATTTATAAGACTACCTCCTGCTGCAGCAAGACTTAGACAGGTTTTCTGAATACTGTTCGCACAATGAGCTCCAACTATAACACATCTATAATTAAGTGTTGCTGTATAAGTTTTACCAAAAACAAAAATGTTTTGATCCATTCTTACATCTTAAATAATGTGAACCTAACAAGAGTGGTATTAGTCCGGGATCTTGGAGTCTTGCATATTAGTGAAATAGTGAACAACGCCTTCAGGATGTATGGTTTTGTGATGAGGTCATACACTGAATTTAAACATTGATCAGGTCTCAGAGTACGCTGTTGCGATGTGGAACCCTTTCTATACTAAGTCAGGCCTGTCTCACTCCGCGGTGTAGGCATAAAACTGCAAGTAGTTGCGGGGCCATTTTATCGTGGCCAATTCACTACGGCTGCCACGCGCCACCCGTTCCGCACGCGCTCCGTCTCCTTTATATTTTTGTTACGTTACGTGTAGTTACGCACAAGTTTCTTGCTTTTGGTGCTTTTGGGAAATTAATAACACAATATTACGAGTATTATGAAGAAAAAAAAATAGTAATTTAATAATGATCAACAAAATTATCTACCTGCTTATGAAGAATGGGCTTAACTGATCATGATTAGGTAGGTTACAAGTTTGGAAATGAGGCGAGATACTAGGGGGGGGGGGGGTGAGCCTACTCAGAAAATGGCCACACTACGCATTCAAGGTCAGCGATCGTAATTGGGTTACTAGGTTGAGTGCAAAATGATAAGGACTGCCTATTTTGCCATAGACGATAACAATCTTTTAAATATTATTCTTTTTTTTTTGGAAGATGTAATTTTCAAAAATATAACAATAATATGTAGAAAAGATAATATTATTATAAATATTATTCCTCACGTAAGGTGCCGTAAGTACATACCTACTATTAACATTCTGTGCTAACAATCGATAATGTATGTAGCAATCGATGAAGAAACCAAAAAGATATAGGCTGATGATAAATACAAAATTCCTTGAGGAACATAGGTATTTATGGTAATAATGTAATTTAACAAATGCATAAAATACGCATAGGTACCTACCTATTTGTGCCTAAAGTCGCAACCCTATTGAGCTTGACCCATAGTAACCTTTTAATGTCGTTGGCGTCAGATAAACCAAAATAAACTCTCGGGCGTAACCATTCAGTACATTTTTGCTTGCGCACGGGAAGTTTAGGCTATTATAAAAGTAGGTGGGCGGTACGGCTGCCAGTTAAAATGTACTTTATTCTCTCGTACACAGATTTTACATTTGTTTAATTTTTTTTGGGAGTATGACTTCTGTACCTATAGTACTATTAAGTATTCTGTGACTAAGTATTCAGATGCGATTGAAAAGGTACAGCGTAATTTTTTGAAAGCCATGCTTTTCCGTTCAAGCATCCTACAGTGACCTCCTGGATAGGTAGAAGCTACTAAACTTAAATTATTAGTGTTTTTATGTTTTCTTGTATTCCCCACGTGCTCTTGTTGCAGCTTCCATCGTTTTTTTTTTTTCATTGATCTTAATAGTGTTTTTATGTTTTCTTGTATTCTCCACGTGCTCTTGTTGCAGCTTCCATCGTTTTTTTTTCATTGATCTTTTTAGTTTTTTTATGTTTTCTTGTATTCCCCACGTGCTCTTGTTGAAGCTTCCATCGTTTTTTTTTTCATTGATCTTATTAGTTTTTTTATGTTTTCTTGTATTCTCCACGTGCTCTTGTTGCAGCTTCCATCGTTTTTTTTTTCATTGATCTTATTAGTGTTTTTATGTTTTCTTGTATTCCCCAGTTCCCCACGTGCTCTTGTTGCAGCTTCCATCGTTTTTTTTCATTGATCTTATTAGTGTTTTTATGTTTTCTTGTATTCCCCACGTGCTCTTGTTGCAGCTTCCATCGTTTTTTTTTCATTGATCTTATTAGTGTTTTTATGTTTTCTTGTATTCCCCACGTGCTCTTGTTGCAGCTTCCATCGTTTTTTTTTCATTGATCTTATTAGTGTTTTTATGTTTTCTTGTATTCCCCACGTGCTCTTGTTGCAGCTTCCATCGTTTTTTTTTCATTGATCTTATTAGTGTTTTTATGTTTTCTTGTATTCCCCACGTGCTCTTGTTGCAGCTTCCATCGTTTTTTTTTCATTGATCTTATTAGTGTTTTTATGTTTTCTTGTATTCCCCACGTGCTCTTGTTGCAGCTTCCATCGTTTTTTTTCATTGATCTTATTAGTGTTTTTATGTTTTCTTGTATTCCCCACGTGCTCTTGTTGCAGCTTCCATCGTATTTTTTTTCATTGATCTTATTAGTGTTTTTATGTTAGTTTGGCGTCTACCTTCTCACTCGTCTTGAAAAGCCACCTTTAGCTCCTCGGGGTTCCTGTCCCTTCTGTTCAGCTCATTCCATAGATGTTCAATGAGATAAATGTCAATACTTTTATCTTCCACCCCACGTAGGTACTAGAATACTATCGTGCCTGGATGTGGTCAGGCGTTGTCCTGCATTAGCGTGAAACCCTCGTCTACAAATCCAGCATAGGTAATTATGGCATTAAATGTTCTTCTAGCACCTCCGCTGTATCATGGTGCAGTCAAATTGCCTAGAAGAGGTCTTGATACGACCTAAAGATCCGTTTTTCCTCCCAAAGAAAATCCGCAATAAACAGTCCACGCACCTTCTTCTAAAGCAACTCGATCTTCAATGCAAGCCACTGCACCCATAATTTCCATGAAGACTGATTTGACACTCGTCCGAGAACAGTGCAACCTTTCATCGTTTTGAGTGTGCAACCAACGTGAACACGAGCAATCGAAGCCGCGGTTACCGATGCACGGAGGTTCATTTCGGACCATTATGGGGTTTGAGAGGATGCAATACGCTTTCTGCAAGTCTCCATCGTCGTCAGACCCTAAATCGATCAACTTGTAGACACCATACATCGATCATCTCGTGCTGAAGCAGCCCAATTTTTTCGTGAACTTGATCGTCACTGAAGCACCCAGTCTCTAAGAACCTTCCGTGTACTCTTCTTATTGGTCTGACTTAGATGAAGACATCTGGCCACGACGCGCGGTCTCATCCAGCCTGCGATGTGATCAGCGCTATAACTTGAACGCACTCAGACCAGTTCTATCCATTTTCACAGAGAGTAAAAACAATTTAACAAAACGGTAATTATAAACAATTAAAGCATAAGCAATATTTTTTTTAACACAATGCAATGTCACTAAGACTGCATTAGAATGAGAAATGAGGGGGTGTTCGAGTAAACGAGTCAATAATTATCATGAAAAACATCGCGTTTGTTGAAGTGTAGGGTAAGTTAACGTGTGAAACCTACAGCTTATGTCGATTTTTTTGTGCGTAAAATGACCATGAATAATCTGTTTTTATGAACTTTTGGCACTCGATGAGTGATTAGAGCTGTACAGACTTAAAGACGCTAGCAGCAGGCACGCACCGCGCGCCTCTTCTGGCGTGAGGGCGTGCAGCACTGCACCACGCATGGCTGTCAAGCGCGTTTCTAAACGCTGCACTGTCCGAAAACCCAAATGTAACAATCGACAATTACCAGATCGGGATGAAGCGGATCCTTAACGAAAGATTTAAGTGAGCAAGTCCAAGCGTTAATTCATCATTAGTGGGCACAGCACAGCACAGTTCGTGTGGGGTCGCCTCACGCGGCCGCGGCTCGGGCGGCGGGCATGTCGTACGCGGAAGAACCGCTGTGGTGTGCGCGTCGGGCGGGGGCGCGCCGGGGACTGCCGCGAGTGCCGCGCGCCGCGCCGCCGCACTCGCGCCCCTCGCCCCGCGCCCCCGTCCCCTAAGCCGCGCCGCGCGCCGCGACCGCTCGCCACGCCTCTACCGTACACAAACTTTTTACGTGGTGCGACTTCAAATTTTATGCACGACGCCAACTACATACTTCGCAGTTTTTGTCAGAAAGTCAATTACTCAAAAGTAGTTTTGCAACTTTTTTATTACCATGTAAGCCCATACACAATTTGGAGTAGTTGTCGAAGTGTTTCAAAATAGTTTCTAAAGTTTAGCTAATGTCAACAGGTTATACTTTTTAATTATTTTTAAACGCATTAACGCATGCGACGCGCATCTTAAAGATGATTTTTGAGGAAAGAAAAATCATCTTTGGGTTATACTTTTTTTTTCAACAATAACAAACCACTTAACCACTTAACCAACCACTTGTCAAATGAAACAAATAGCTAGTCCATTCACAGATCAAACACCTGGCCCCAAGAGTCAACTGCCCGACAAGTAACCGAGCACGTGAGGCAAAATTCTTCAATCATTCGTTAAAAAATGTAGGTATACCAACTTACAACTCAAGCAACCGGCACCTAGCAAAGATTGTCTATCATAGATTACATCATGATGTACAGGGTGAATTTTTCAAGTGGGCGTGGATGGCTATATCCGTAACTATGAGGAATATCGAAAAACATTGAAAGGAGTCTCTAGGCCGATTTTGACGAAAACTAAAACTGCATCGTTGGATTTTAGAAAATTCAATAATCCTGACCAGGAATCGAACCCGCTGATTTTGGAAAAAAACACATCCTGTATTATTACACCATTCGATAGTGTTGCTAATAAGGATCAAATTCTGGGAAGTAACCATTATACGGAAAACTTAAGGAAAACGTCTAATTATGAAAAAAAAACTGATCAATCTCAAGGCAATGACTGTATTCGAAACATAAATTAACCGTTTCTTCTTTGAAATATTTTTTTTTTGTTCAATTCAATAATTTCGTATTGCTGAATATAGTGCGGTTGTTGAGGCGTCAAATCCAGTGAATCTTCCTCATAGTTTCGGATATAGCCATCCACGCCCAGTTGAAAAATTCATCCATATAGGGTGTAAAAAAATTCTCTGCAGGAATTTCGTGTGCGTACTCGGTATCAAAAACCATAATATATATTCCAATTTTTTTAGCGACCAGCAAAACTTTGCCGGCCGATAAGCTAGCAGGCTGAAATTTTGTACACGCTCTGAGTTCTGATGACAATACATAACTAACTAAGAAACGTCATAACAAATCCAATATGGCGGCCCCCCAAGATGGCGGACTGGCTGTTTGAAATTCACCCCCATGATATGAGTATCAAATGAAAGGGTAGGTCAAAAATACGAAAAAAATAGTCATGTGACTTAAATCCAATATGGCGGACGTCCAAGATGGCGGACAGGCTTTGACGCACTTCCCGATAAGCTAGCAGGCTGAATTTTTCAGGGTAGCTTCAAACCCGATGAACAAAGATGAAAATAATGAAATAATTAATAGATTTAAAAAAAACATCTAAAAACCCACGTTTATATATTTATGTCCTAAAAATAAGAAAATAACCCGACAGGATTGAGAGAGGGGCCACTCAAAACGTGGGGGCGTATCTTTGCAAGTTACACCCACGATCTATACACGTCATGTACCTAGGTAAATATATCCCATAAATAATCCCTTAAATAATGTACGCCCGTTTTGAGTGGCTCCTCTCTCAGCCCCGTAGGGTTATTTTCTTATTTTTAGGACATTTAAAAACGTGGGTTTTTAGATTTTTTAAATCTATTAATTTTGAGTAAAAAACTTAACGTTAAAAATCTAAGGTTTTGATAAAATAAAAATCTGAAACACGTCCAACTGAAACTAAGTAAAGAAACACTCGGATGTGAAACTAAGTTCGGTCATGCCTGCGCTAAAAATAGGGTATTCTTATTTAAAACTTTCCAAATGATCGTTTCTATAGGACTTTGTCCGTATTACATTAATTTGTTAGTATATTATGGCATTCTCCTACTTTTTGTCTATTTATCTATATAATGTACACAGTGGTAACCGAAAACCAAACATCTCCTTTAAACAGCCTTCATTACCAGGGCCATTATTACACAAAAGAAGAATTGATGCACCCAGGAAAACAAAGGAATTTTTTTGATTCATCTTGTGGTCTTTTATAACCCACATAAAGCATGCCAATATATTTTTTTATTAAGAGACAAATTCCAAAGTGATGACGGCAAAAGGTGGACTGTATGGGAAACAATATTTTTAATGAACACTAAGATAAAAATAAACCAAGTGGAAAAAAAACTATTCTAACATCTCTTTTCCAATAAACGCTACGCCGTAGCACATAGGCGCTACACCGTAGCAAATAGGCGCTACGCCGTAGTCCACGAAGCGCTAGTCTATCTCGCGCTGCTACGTCGCGCTGTAGGACAAGAAGCGCTACGTCTTAAGGCCGCATAACCAGAAAGTTGGCAACGTCGCAAATGGCTGTCAAATATGAGTGTACTACGGATTTACAAGATTTAATTAATTTGGCAAAACTGTATGTAAATAAGAAAAATATTGCTCTGTAGTGCACTAAAAATAGATATACGAACGCAATTAAAACACTAAATTTGATGTTGTAACCGTTTCAGGTGTAAAAAATGCATTTGACAAGTATCCAAATACTTTTTTTTATCTTAATCTTAAACTATATATTCGGTGTTACGATATTAATGATTGCATTCCCTTATCAATTTTCTAGTGCACTACTGAGCCATATTTCTTATTTCCATACAGTAACATTGCTAAATTAATTAAATCTTGTTAATATTTGACAACTATCTACGACGTTGCCAACTTTCAGAATATGCGATCTCAAGATGCAAGGTGCTACGCCGTAGGCCACAAGGAGCTACACGTAGAACTAGTGACATTAAGAAGCAAGACCTGAAGCGCTACACCGTAGGACATGAAGTGCTACACCGTAGGACATGAAGCGCTACACCGTAGTACATGAAGCGCTACACCGTAGGACATCAAGCGCTACACCGTTGGACATGAAGCGCTACACCGTAGGACATAAAGCGCTACGACGTAGGACATGAAGCGCTACACCGTAGGACATGAAGCGCTACACCGTAGTACATGAAGCGCTACACCGTAGGACATGAAGCGCTACACCGTAAGACATGAAGCGCTACACCGTAGGACATGAAGCGCTACGACGTAGGACATGAAGCGCTACACCGTAGGACATGAAGCGCTACGACGTAGGACATGAAGCGCTACAGCGTAGGACATGGAGCTCTACGACGTAGGATATGAAGCGCTACACCGTAGGACATGAAGCGCTACACCGTAAGACATGAAGCGCTACGACGTAGGACATGAAGCGCTACACCGTAGGACATGGAGCGTTACGACGTAGGACATGAAGCGCTACACCGTAGGACATGGAGCTCTACGTCGTAGGATATGAAGCGCTACACGGTAGGACATGAAGCGCTACGACGTAGGACATGAAGCGCTACACCGTAGGATATGGCTACGACGTAGGACATGGAGCGCTACGACGTAGGACATGAAGCGCTACGACGTAGGACATGGAGCGCTACGACGTAGTACGTGAAGCGCTACGACGTAGGACATGAAGCGCTACGCCGTAGGACATGGAGCGCTACGACGTAGGACATGGAGCGCTACGACGTAGGACATGAAGCGCTACGACGTAGGACATGAAGCGCTACGCCGTAGGACATGGAGCGCTACGACGTAGGACATGGAGCGCTAGACCGTAGGACATGGAGCGCTACGACGTAGGACATGGAGCGCTACACCGTAGGACATGGAGCGCTACGCAGAGTATACATAAGATAGTCTACAGAAACTACCCAGAGTACGCTTCAGGTTATGATGAGCAATCTCTGATGATAATTGTTTTTGTCTAACTTCAAAGAGGAGGAGGTTCTCAATCCAGTCGTTACAGCTTCATCTTCATCAGCTTGTGACTTCTATAATAATAGTGTTGGACCTCGATTAAAATGATAAACACGACGTCATGACCTCGTCCAGACTCAGACCGTGATGGTTCTACACGGTGGTCATACAACATGAAGAGCTCACTGCTCAGAGCTTTCTAAAGTACCAACTAGTGCTGGTTGTGTCCCTTACAAGGTATGCAATTGCTATTCACTTGAGATTGTTCAGTTGTATTTAAAGTCATTTATGTGGAGTTGTTGTACAATTATCACAAAGTTAATTTGCCCCATTTTTAAAACGTCATTTACATTGAAAATTAACTCTCCACAGCTAAGTTTCATTATTGTAAATTTGCCACATTTCCTCATTTCACTTCAGTTTTGGTTAAAGTAGCGATAGCAAACAAAGATTTTTGTTTAACAAAACTAAAGTCTTGTAAATAAAATCCGTTACAATAAATTAATAAAATAATAAGCTTGGTAAGCAAAAATAATACTTGCTTGATACTACATAGTATCAACCAACAATACAGTTTGCGTGAATTCGAAGATCTATTCTAATCGTTACTGTCGTCACGCCGATTCACTCAAGTTTGAGGCAGAGCATTCTTATGATAAATGTACTAGGCTTGCATGACTTCAAGCAGGATATCAATCATTGTCGTTGTTTAATAGACACTCACTGTTAGACGTAGAAAGAAGACATTGTAAATATACCTCTGATATTTTATAATATTGTCAAAAAATGCTTTAGTCGCGACGTGCTTTGTAGAGGCGAGTGACGGCCGCGTGCGAGTGAAGTAGCTGATCAGTTGATCACAAAGGAGAGCTGTGCACAGCGACACATGGCGGCGCTCGTTCAGACCACGAGATAAGCTTCAGCTGGCAATCTGGAGAGTCATAACACTCTGCGAGCTCGTTTATCGTCGCTCGCTCCGGACGCTCCCCCGCCCGCGCCCCCGCGCTCCTCTCCGCTTCCCGAACACATCGCGCCTCTTATCACCTACGACGTAGTACGTAGTGCTGACAATAGTTGTCTCTAAGATATGAGCGAGTGTCGCCAACCGCCAACTAAGTATCCGCTGTTAGGTCCCCGTGCCCCGCACCCCGCACCCCGCACTCCGCGCCCCTCACCCCGGGCCCCGCACCACTTAATGTAGCTCGCGAGTTTGGAAGTCAAATCCTGCTTTCGTTTGTAGCCACTTGAACGATTTTTTTGGGCCGCTACGGTTGGCGCCCTAGATGAGCAATCTACTGCTGCGTAGTATTGCAGGAGTTTCTATGTTTGTAAACGCGCCCACAATACAGGAGAAGTTCCTAATATCGGGAAATGTTAAAAAAAAAAACAAATGGCTACCAATAAAAACAGTCTGGTCTTGGTGTTTCGTTCTTTACAAAACTGTGAGACAGAAGATGTTCACTTTTCAATGTTCGTACATTTATTTGAGTTACTAACAAATCTAAATTCTATGAACATCAAGTTGGTAATCAGGTTCTCAGTGGTCACGTGTTGTCTATGTTGTCTTCGCTTCGACTCTTTAAAGTAGAGTAGAAGTAGTAGAGCTGATTGCTAATACTGGTGATAGTGGCGACCCTCGAAAACAGCTTGCAGAGGTGACTCAGGAGTTGTTCTGTAGTTTTTGAGGTGATTTTTGTCTCCTTCTTGATAAACAATGTGACCACACCCCTGCTCCACGCCTCCGGGGTAGTCCCATTGGCTCTGACGGAGTTGAACAGCCAAGCACAGGTCGGCCTACAATATTTAGGAGCTCGGAGGTGGTTCCAGCTTTTCCGGGAGCCTTCTCGTTACTAAGCTGCCCGACGGCCGTCTCAATCTCATCTATCTCTACGTCTGGGAGAACGTCTGTGTAGTGGCGTGTAAGCGTGGCTCTTCGGTCATTTGCGTCGGGCTGCAGCTGCGGGGAATGCGAGGCGTAGAGTTGGCCATAAAAGTCTTCGATTTCGGCCAGAATCTTCGCAATTGATGCAATAATTCTGCCATCCGAGGTTTTCAACTTTGTCAGATGACTCCTCCCGAGTCTCTTGGTGAAGACCTTCGACCCTCGATTCTGCTTATTCACCTCCTCTATGAGGCGAGTATTCAAGCTACGAAGATCATGTCTTACTAAACTCCGAATCTTTTTATGGTGGGACTGGGTGGAATTAATTTCTTGTCGTTGTTTCATTAGCTTCAAGGACTCGCTCGAAAGTTATAAGACCTATAGCACGCTGTCTTCCACTTAGACTGCCTATTTCCCACTTCACGTATGACCTCTATGACGCTCTCTAGGTCCTTGCCCACGTTCTCTGTGGTTTTCAAAATGGCAAACCGATTACGGAGTTCCGATTGGAAGGCTTAGGAATCTTGCCCTGTCTGGACCTGTGTTGGCCGTAGAACTGACCTCATCATGCTGCATCTCTCAAGCCTAAAGTTGATATTAAGGGTGCGTCTTACTAGTCGATGGTCATTGCCAGTGTTGAACCTATTCACTACAGAAACATGTATCTGTGGTACTTGGCTTTTTGTCTGTCATAACAAAGTAAATCTCGTTCTTCGTCCTACCGTCGAGGCTTAGCCAAATCCGCGTCAGCAAAATTATTTATTTTCATAACTTTGTTAATCATTGTAATAAAGTTTCTTTTTATAAAACATTAATTTTTGGTAATGCGGAACCCGATACACTTGTCAAGTATTTTGGTGTTAAGAATCTATGGCCAAAATTTCAAAACTTTATTTTGAAAATTCATAAAGTTAAAAGCTTACTATGTTACCTGGTTGTCCTTTCAGAAATATTCTAATTTCGCGGCGGGGCGCGGTACCACCTCGCAACACAAATAGATTGGCAATAGGTACCTACTTAACCGTAGTGATTGTATTGTAATTAAATGATGTAAAAAACATAACATGGTGTGAAAAATATTGGAATGTGTTTCGGATTCGCATTATACTAAAAAAAACCGGCCAAGTGCGGATTGGACTCGCTCATGAAGGGTTCCGTAGTAGCAAGCATAGATTGGGGACATAATTATATTAAGATTAGTAAGTAATATACACAAACAATAAAAATAACTTTGTTTTTCATAGTGTTTGTATGAATGGCGAAGTTATATTTGCGGTTTTGAAAATGTACTATATCTCAAAACCTGCTAACTGTATCTCATCCAAACTAATTTTCGTTGGAAGTTTTTGTTGAGGTCTACATTACATATTTTTTTTAGTTTTATCATTTTCTTGTTTTAGAAGTTACAGGGGGGGGGGACACACACATTTTACCACTTTGGAAGTGTCTCTCGTGCAAACTGTTCAGTTTAGAAAAAAATGATATTAGTAACCTCAATATAATTTTTTCCCACGTTTTTCCCACGTTTTTATACACTCACTTTTTTATACACTCACTTTTCTTGTTTGTTTGTTTATTTGTTTGTTTGTCGTTCCGGTTGGACTTTTGCAACTCAATTTTGAGGCACTTCCCGATAAGCTAGCAGGCTGAAATTTTGCACACGCTCTAAGTTCTGATGACAATGCATGACTAGCTAAGAAACGTCATAACAAATCCAATATGGCGGCCTCCCCAAGATGGCAGACTGGCTGTTTGAAATCCACCCCTATGATATGGGTATCAAATGAAAGGGTTTACTGTCAAGAATACGAAAAAAATAGTCACGTGACTTAAATCTAATATGGCGGACGTCCAAGATGGCAGACAGGCTATTTGAAATGCACCCCTAAGATATGGATATCAAATGAAAGGGTTTGCTGTCAGGACTACAAAAAAAATAGTCACGTGACTTAAATCCAATATGGCGGACGTCCAAGATGGCAGTCTGGCTATTTGAAATCCACCCCCATGTTATGGGTATCAAATGAAAGGGTTTGCTGTCAGAAATACGAAAAATATAGTCATGTGACTTAAATCCAATATGGCGGACGTCCAAGATGGCGGACAGGATTTGAGGCACTTCCCGATAAGCTAGCAGGCTGAAATTTTCAGGGTAGCTTCAAACCCGATGAACAAAAATAAAAATAATAAAATAATTAATAGATTTTAAAAAATCTAAAAACCCACGTTTTTAAATGTCCTAAAAATAAGAAAATAACCCTACGAGGCTGAGAGAGGGGCCACTCAAAACGTGGGGGCGTATCTTTGCAAGTTACACCCACGATCTATTACACGTCATGTAAATATATCCCATAAATACTTAATCCCTTAAATAATATACGCCCCCATGTTTTGAGTGGCCCCTCTCTCAGCCCCGTAGGGTTATTTTGTTATTTTTAGGACATTTAAAAACGTGGGTTTTTAGAATTTTTTTATGTAGCCTATATTCTTACAAATAAATATTCATTCATTCATTCATATTCATTCGTATTCATTCATTTATTCATACATTCATTCAAGTTCTTGTCAGTTGCATAATTTTCTTACATAATATGCACTAGAATTTTGTAATCTGTAGCACCGGTAATAACATCGCCCATGTACACAATAAGCTAAAAATGCTCATAAAATAAAAACTACAGAACCAAACTAAATGAAAATTAAAAAGGGACCAAATGGTAAGTATACTGCATTGAACAAAAAAAGAATCACACAAATCGGACCAGAAACCTCGGAGTAATGAGTGTAGACAATGTTAAATTTTTTTTGACTTTTCAAAAAAACGCTTCTTCAATTTCATTAAAATAAATTCATTCATTTATTTAATAAAGGTCTGGAATTGATCTGATGATGGAGCCGAGAGACAGTCGAGGGAACTCCTCAACGATTCACAGCAGCTATCTTGTGTTTGAGCTTAATTAATTTGTATTGATAAGGACTTTACACCTTCATCATCAGACCCTTAATGACAGATGAGTTATAACTGTCATTAAGGGTCTGATGATGAAGACGAAGGACAGTTTAGGGAACTCCTTAACGGTTTACATTAGCTACCTTGTGTTTGGACTTTATTCATTTATATTGATGAGAACTTTACACCAAGATGAGTTGTAACTGTCATTAGGGGTCTGTCATTTGATGATGAAGACGAAGAACTGTTCAGGGAACTCCTCAACATTTATTTAAATTGATGAGAACTTTGCACCCATATGGGTTATTTTTCGATGCAGTATACCTGCCATTTGATCTCATAAAAAAATATTTAGTTTCGTTCAGTAGCTTTTAGCATTTTTGGCTTATTGTGTGCACGGGCGATGTTATAACCGGTGCTACGGATAATAAAATTCTAGTGCATATGTAAGAAAAATATGTATTTGACAAGAATTTGGGTTGAATAGTTAAACTAAAAAGGGTAAAATAAAAAACTTAAATAAAAATGTAACCGCCTTCAAAAACGACCACGAAAAAGGTTAAAATAACCTACCAAATAACTTTTCTTGCGGAAGTCGGTGGCAAAAAACGAAATAAAAAGCAAAGCCACCGACTTCCGAAAGAAAAAATATTTGGTAGGTTATTAACCGACTTCTTTTAACCTTTTTTAACCGACTTCAAAAAAAGGAGGAGGTTCTCAATTCGTCGGAATCTTTTTTTTTTTTTTTTTTTTTTATGTATGTTCCCCGATTTCTCGAAGACGCCTGGGCCGATTTGGAAAATTTTTCTTTTGTTTGAAAGGGTATACTTCCCAAGTGGTCCCATAATCATCAGGTCAGGATCTGATGATGGGATCCCGGGGAAATCGAGGGCAACCCTCAAATTTTATAGGCCCGCACATCGTTTTTCGCAAATTTTATGAAGTAATTTAAGTACTTGCGTATGATAATCATCATCTCGTGTAGCTGAGCTGATGATGGAAGGTACAACTCCTTAACAGTAAGGAGTAAGCATCGACTGATTTAGTTTGTGTTCGCATATCTTCGGAACTACAAGTCCGATTTAAGTAATTCTTTTTTTGTTGTACTAGGTATTGTTTAACTTACGGAATACTGCAAGTTTCATCAAAATCGGTTCTGTAGTTTTTGAGATACTTAGGGAATTTTATTAGCTTATTGTGCACGTGAGCGATGTTGTTACCGGTGCTTCGGATTACAAAATTTTAGTGCACATGTAAGAGAATTATTTATTTGACAAGAAGCTGGGTTGAATATTTAAACTAAAAAGAGTAAAATAAAAAAACTTTTCAAAAAAAAATGTAACCGCCTTCAAAAACAACCACAAAAAAGGGTAAAATAACCTACAAAATAACTTTTCTTTCAGAAGTCGGTGGCAAAAAAGACAATGAAATGATAAAAATAAAGGCACCGACTTCTGAAAGAAAAGTTATTTTGTAGGTTATTTTACCCTTTTTTGTGGTTGTTTTTGAAGGCGGTTACATTTTTTTTTGAAAAGTTTTCGTGGTCGTTTTTGAAGTCGGTAACATTTTTTTTGAAAAAGCTTTTATGTAACTACTTACACAAGTTGTATTAATTTATTGTTGGAAAAACCGTTAAAAATACGACAACTTCTCGCGCAATTGTATTCACAATGCGTGATTCTAGTCGAACAAGACTGGCAGTGAAGCCTCGCACCGACTGGCAGCGTGCAGAGCAGACGTGAACCCACCGTCACTGTTCTGCCACGCAGCCTTCTCGACGCTTGCAAGCTTTGCATCTGGAAGTAATTCAAGGCGAAGGTAGGAAGGATAGCTGGCAGTGGGTCAGTTCGCGCGACTTCCGGGAGTGTCGCGACAAGATCACGGGTTCCCCCGGTGGGGGAGGCGTGCGGGGCCGCAGTGGTGGGGGGGTGCGACCCGCCCCTGACCTAATTCGGCGCGGCGCGTGCGTTAGGTCGCGCTGCGTGCCACCATGTGCCGCGTCACGCGTGCAGTGGATCGCATCCCGCGGACGTATCCTCGCCACGGAATGAACTCCGTTATATTATACTGGGAACACTCAAATACTTCGAAATATTCTATTCCCAATTTCAATGTTCCGATTTCCAAAACTCCGAATATCATACCTAATACCTAAAAATTACAATACGAAAGATTCATGAAATTTATTTTACCGAAAGTCCTGTATCCGATTTGTTTGTTTTCCGATTTTCACATAATTATTCGAAAAATATAATGCTCGATGGGTTCTCGTTCCGAAAAACGATATTCCGATTTTCAATACTCCGAATAAACTGATCCCATTCTACAAAGTCAATAACAGAAACGAAATATTTTGCGCGAGAAAGACACATGCAGGATTAATGCATTTGAGATGTAGTGCTGGAGACGAATGCTGAGAATACCATGGACTGCGCAACGCACCAATGCATCGATCTTTAGTCAGCTTCGAGTGAAAACTCACTTATCAACTATATGCCAACAACCTCACCAACAACTCATTCTCTTCTATGTCGGCTACCTGGTGATGGCGAATAAGAAGAGGCGATGAAAGCTTGGAATAACTGATTGTGGTTGGGAACACCGACAGCAAACGATCGCGCGGTCGTTCACCATCTCGTCGGACAGATCAAGTGAAGGAATCATCAACCTCTAAATTCTACTCGGTGGTAAAGGAAGCGCCGGACAGAAACCGGTGGAGGCAGATCATCTGCTCCATATATGCAGCTCCGAAGCTGACCACGATCCTCAGACATGAGGGACCAACTACAGACAGAGAACTGTTTTAACCGACGATAAAAGAAGAAGGTTATCAATTCGGATGTTTTTTTTATGTTTATTCGCACATTACTCCGTTGCTTACCAACCGAAATTTTCATTTAGTTTGGTTCAGTAGTTTTTATTTTATGAGAATTTTTTTTAGTTTATAGTGTACCTACATGGGCAATGTTATTACCGGTGCTACGGATTAAAAATTCTAATGCGCATATAAAAAAGTATGTACTTGACAATAGTAAAATTAAATTGAATATAATAAAATAAATAACATAACTTTATTAAAATGTAGCCGACTTCAAAAACAAGCACAAAAATGTTTAAAATAACCTACATAATAACTTTTCTTTCGAAAGTGGGCGGCAAGAAAGTCAATGAATTGAAAAACAGTCACCGACTTTCAAAAGAAAAGTTATATTGTAGTTTATTTTAAACTACAATGTAGGGAACTTTGTGGTTGTTTTTTTTTGTTATATATTTTCAGTCACAGACAGGTAATATGCAATATAGGGCAATCTATCTGTCTGTCTAGTCTATCTGGCATCAACGCATATTAGGGGCCTCTAAATCCAAACTTGGGTCGAAACTGAGCATATTTTTAGTCTTGTATAGAATTTGGTAAAGGAAACATGAGGTCAATAGGAGGTCCTCCGCGGCCAGAGCCAAATAAAAATCAAAATCAAATAATTTATTTCGAATAAGTAGGCCAATTACAGGCGCTTTTGAATATTGTCAAAAGACATAAAATAAAATTATAACAAAAATCATTAAGTTGCTACAGTCCCAGTCACAGGACATAATAACTGTCAAAGTACCGTAGGTGCCAATTCCAAAGCGTAGATCAGTATGGACGGAGGCCCGGGGCGGACCGCCCGTTCCTTAGCACGCCATTGAATACTAGGAAAATTGAATCTATACAATGCAAATACAATTGTTTACAATCTTCAGCAGCTCCAACAATAGTATTAACGCTACCACTTTATACTTCACTGTCTCTTGGAGCAGGACCACCAAGCATTATTATCTGCGATATAATCACCCAATTTGTAATATATTATGTAATATGCCCGCTTAGATATGTAGTATGCTTCTTTAGTCTGCAGTTCATTCTTGCAGCTATTAACAAACAACATGACGTAGCGCTCAGCGTTGCATTGACAATATCAAGATGAGAAAACAATGTAGAGCTCAAATTCAAGAGGATATTGTGTGGATTGGCCCTCGACTCTCGAGTGCCACCTTCGAGTTGCAAGGAGTGTGGCCCCCTCCGGACTCCCCCGCCGCCTCACGCCCTGTCCCTCGTTCGTACTCGATCAAACTTCTACGACACTCAGCAGATCAAATGCTTAATGCTTTTCACTTTTCATTCACGTGTGACTTAAACTGGTTCCTGCTGTGTCGCTCCTAAATTTAATTATTTCTTTTGTGCGTCCAATTAGTGGAAGTACACACGGCTAAACATCAAGCTATAAAAAACCAGTATAAGCTGATCGTTGAATATGCGGAAAGACCATACAAAGCGAGACCACGAAAACTGGTTTTGTATAGCTTGATGTGTAGCCGTGTGTACACTCGTCATTTTTTCCCACGTTTTTTTACACTCACTTTTCTTGTTTGTTTATTTGTTTGTTTGTTTGTCGTTCCGGTTGGACTTTTGCAACTCAATTTTGAGGCACTTTCCGATAAGCTAGCAGAATGGCTAGCAGGCTGAAATTTTGTACACGCTTTGAGTTCTGATGACAATACATGACTAGCTAAGAAACGTCATAACAAATCCAATATGGCGGCCTCCCCAAGATGGCGGACTGGCTGTTTGAAGCCCACCCCCATGATATGGGTATGAAATGAAAGGGTTTGCTGTCAGAAATACGAAAAAAATAGTCACGTGACTTAAACCCAGACGGACGTCCAAGATGGCAGACAGACTATTTGAAATGCGACCCTATCATATGGATATCAAATGAAAGGGTTTGCTATCAGGAGTACGAAAAAAATAGTCACGTGACTTAAATCCAATATGGCGGACGTCCAAGATGGCGGACAGGCTTTGAGGCACTTCCCGATAAGCTAGCAAGCTGAAATTTTCAGGGTAGCTTCAAACCCGATGAACAATGATAAAAATAATAAAATAATTAATAGATTTAAAAAATCTAAAAACCCACGTTTTTAAATGTCCTAAAAATAAGAAAATAACCCTACGGGGCTGAGAGAGGGGCCACTCAAAACGTGGGGACAAGTTACACCCACGATCTATACACGTCATGTACCTAGGTAAATATATCCCATAAATAATCCCTTAAATAATATACGCCCCCACGTTTTGAGTGGCCCCTCTCTCAGTCCCGTAGGGTTATTTTCTTATTTTTAGGACATTTAAAAACGTGGGTTTTTTTTAACAAACTGGATCAAATTATCAACCATACTTTATTATCCATTTTATATTAAATTGTAAATACATGTCGAAGAATCGATATCAGAAGGGGTGCGATATCGGAAATAACACTCACAAAACCTTCGTTAACACTTTTAATTACTTGCTAACACACACTGACTACAAAATAATCAAGGATGTCCGAGATATGGCTCGATTAAAAACTTAGGAACGCGGGAAGATTATCGTGGACGACGTGGCGTGACCAAGATGTCTACACAGCTTGACGGACCGATTCAAAGTGTTCACTTCACTCAACTATCCGTCCAAGTGGCCTACCCCACACAGGTTTGCCAACATATCTGTCAACGTCAGTACCTGTCAACGTCGAATACCTGATTCAACTTCCGAATCGATATTCGACTAGACTATTCGCTCGGTGTTGCCATTACTCCACGCTAAGCATCCCCAAGTTTGATAACTTGGCATTCCTAAACGTTATCTGTCAAATCTAACTTCATAGTTCCTCCAATGAGAGACAGATGGCGTTATTCTAAATTAACACTAATCAATAAATATTATAAATTGCGTTTCTGTTTTGATTCCACGCTAACGACAACAGATGGCGTTATTCTAAATTAACAATAATCAATAAAGATTCCAAGTCGTGTTTCTGTTTTGATTCCTCGGCAATGACAATAGATGGCGTTATTCTGAATTATTGTGCTTCTGTGTTGGTTCTGCGATATACATATGTACATGAAAAATTATGCCTACTGGCCTATTGGTCCAGTATGATATGATTCTGTTTGTGTATGTGAGTTTATGTTTTCCTATAAAAATTCAAAGTTTTTCTTTTCAAGATGTCACATTATAATTAAATTCACGTGTTCGTATTACGTTAATTTCCAAAACCACCCAACCATTTTCAATGTATGATATGTGTATGGTTGATACATGAAACCTAGGATAGTGTCAGACCTAAATTGACCCGATAGTTCGCGCCCGCCGTGCGAAGCAGGGATCGCTAGCAGTAGAATATTACAAACCATATTATGGTGACATTTAGTTTATAAAACAGTCACATTGCTATGCAAGCAGGGTTCCCGAGAATGGAACCTTCTTACACTGGCTGTCACAACTGTCACAATAATGACGACGCAAATGGCTGAGCGACAGCCCCGCGTGTCGCGGTCCGGGTGTTTATGAGCTTCTATGCTTGCAAAGGCACCCCGACACAGAAGAAATTCTAAGTGCCAGGCAAGGTTTCCATAAAAAAGAAAATAATGAGCATTGAGTCCAAGCACAGCCGCCTCGTGGACAACCTCGGAAGCTACGCTGGCAGGTACAGTGAACTGGCCGGCACAAATCAATGATCAGGATCCATGTAGCGCATTCGGTGTCAGAATTAGAGACGGGTCGCAAGATTGTCCATGAGGTACTACTTCATAAAAAAGGAGGTTCTCAGTTCGACTCGTTATATGTTTATAAAGTTTGAATTTTGAGAAATTCATTTGTTTTATTTATTTATTAATAAAGGTACACCAACAGCTTCTGTATATAGATTAACAAATAGGATATTAGCGAGTAAAAGGCTTATACAGTTACCAATAACAGGTGAACCAACATTCACGAACACGAGTGGTAACTCAAACTACAAAGATGTACTAAAATTAAGTGGAAATAAACTATACAAAGGTTAGAATTATGCTTGACATAACCTATAAAGCTATTGCATACCTTTTATCGCGGGCTCTGAGCGCGACGCGGCGCGGCGACCGAATCAAAAATTTTCCGAAATCCTAACGAAAATACCTGACACCACGCATCGTCTAACATCGTTTCAGTTCGGGAGACTTCGGCAATCATAAAAATATCCGTCATAAAAACAATTTACTTTTTCTTACTGATTCTAAACGGCCAGCTACAAAAAACTTAAAAAAAAAATGTAACCGACCGACCGTAGGTACACTAAAATATAGTAATCCGTAGCACCGGTATTAACATCGCCCATGTATGTACTCTTACACAATGCGCTAAAAATGAAAACTACTGCACCAAACTAAATGAAAATTTTATGGGACCAAATAGCGGATTTACTGTCTTCTTCTTCTTCTTCCTGCCATTATCCCATTCTACTTGGGGTCGGCGCACATGGCAGATATACTGTATCGAACAAAAAAGAATCATCGAAATCGGACCAGAAACCTCGGAGTAATCGGTGTAGACAATGTTGAAAACTTTTTAGGTTTTTGATTTTTCAAAAAGTGCTGGTCCGATTTCGATAAAATTTTAATGGAACCATTTGGGAAGTATACCCTTTCCAACAAAAAAAAAAAATTTTCAAATCGGTTGGTAAACGACGGAGTTATGCCCGAACAAACATTAAAAAAAAAATACATATATATATCGAAGAATCGTTATCAGAGGGGTCGCGATATCGGAAATAACACTAACAAAACCTTCGTTAACACTTTGAATTACTTGCTAACACACATTGAATACAAAATAATCAAGGATGTCCGAGATATGGCTCGATTAAAAACTTAGGAACGCGGGAAGTTTATCGTGGACGACGTGGCGTGACCAAGATGTCTACACAGCTTAACGGACCGATTCAAAGTGTTCACTTCACTCAACTGTCCGTCAAAGTGGCCTACCCCACACAGGTTTGCCATACATATCTGTCAACATCAGTACCTGTCAACGTCGAATACCTGATTAAACTTCTGAATCGATATTCAACTCGACTATTCGCTCGGTGTTGCCATTACTCCACGTTAACCATCCCCAAGTGTAATAACTTGGCGTTTTTAAACGTTATCTGTCAAATCTAACTTCATAGTTCCTCCAATGAGAGATAGATGGCTTTATTCTAAATAAACAATAATCAATAAAGATTCTAAATTGTGTTTCTATTTTGATTCCACGCCAACGATAATAGATGGCGTTATTCTAAATTAACAATAATCAATAGAGATTCCAATTTGTGTTTCTGTTTTGATTCCTCGGCAAATGAAAATAGATGGCGTTATTCTAAATTATTGTGCTTCTGTGTTGGTTCTGCGACATATATATAAACATCCGAATTGAGAACCTCCTTTTGGAAGTCGGTTAAAAAGAGTTTTCACAATGAAACCTTACCTTATCCCTTTAACCTTAACTTATAAAATTCTCCTACAACAAAGAACTTCTTTATTATAGTAGTGCACCACAAACATTTTAATAACATAATATTCGCGTTAAATGTACGTGTGGCGGTAAGACCCCTCTTTGAGGAGTGGCTGGAAAGGCGTCACGGCGTCCAGACCTACCGCATGACGCAGGTCCTCACCGGACACGGAAGTTTCAGGAGGTTCCTGTGTCTGATAGGGAGGGAAGAAACACCTGGGTGTCAACACTGCGAAGATCGCCCGGAGGACACGGTGGAGCATACGGTGCAGGACTGCCCCGCTTGGGCAGAGCACCGCCGTGTCTTCTCGGCGGCGATAAGCGGAGACCTCTCGCTCCCGTCGAGTCGGTCGAGGCCATGCTGCGGGGCGAGACGGAGTGGGAAGCGGTCGCCTCCCTCTGCGAAGCAGTCATGCTCGTGAAGGACGAGGCGGGCCGCGTGAGGGAGAGGATAGCGTCCTCCCTCCACCCCAGACGCAGTGGTAGACGCCCACGGCGTCGGACGTCGGCAGACGATCTCCGGCCACCGTAGGCGCGGGCATGCGGGCGGCGAGTAATGGGTGACTCGCTGTACGACCATGGACCATGCCCGGGTCGACGGCGCGTTGTGTTCCACGCGCTCCTCAAAGAGTGACGACGGGGCCCCCCTCTAGAGGGCCAAAGCCTGCCGGGGACGCGGGACTTATCTCATTACCGTGACCCCGGAACATAAAGGGCTATTGAAGGACACCGTGGATTTAGTCAGTACGAGTCTGACAGTCCCTCTCGCCCTGTCCTGGGAGGGAGGACTCATTTGATGATTTTACCACGAAAAAAAAGATGTACGCGTTAGGCGATTTTATAAAACTTTTCTTTCGGAAGTCGGTGGCAATAGTCAATGAAATAAAAAACAAAGCCACCGACTTCCGAAAGAAAAGTTATTTTAAACTTTTTAACCGACTTCAAAAAAAGGAGGAGGTTCTCAATTCGTCGGAATCTTTTTTTTTTGTGTTTGACTTGAAGTCGGTTCATTTTTAAAAAAAAGTTTTTTATTATACCCTTTCTAGGGTTCCGCAGCCAAATGGCAAAAACGGAACCCTTATAGATTCGTCATGTCTGTCTGTCTGTCCGTCCGTATGTCACAGCCACTTTTTGTCGAAAGTATAAGAGCTATCCTGTTGAAACTTGGTAGGTAGATGTAACATGTGTACCGCATTAGGATTTTCACACAAAAATAAAAACAAAACAAATTTTGGGGGTGCCCCCCATACTTAGAATTAAATTTTTTTTTCACCAAACCCATACGTGTGGGGTATCTATGGATAGGTCTTTAAAAAATATATTGAGGTTACTACTATCATTTTTTTCTAAACTGAACAGTTTGCACGCGAGACACTTCCAAAGTGGTAAAATGTGTGTCCCCCCTGTAACTACTAAAATAAGAGAATGATAAAACTAAAAAAAATATGTAATGTAGACCTCAACAAAAACTTCCAACGAAAATTGGTTTTAATGAGATACAGTTTTCAGAATTAGCAATTTTTGAGATATAGTACATTTTCAAAAACCGCAAATATAACTTTGCCATTCATACAAACACTATGAAAAACAAAGTTATTTTTATTGTTTGTGTATATTACTTGCTGATCTCAATATAATTATATCCCTAATCTATGCTTGCTACTACGGAACCCTTCATGAGCGAGTCCAACTCGCATTTGGCCGGTTTTTTTAGTTCAGATATCCAACAAAAATGTTCGTATAATCCGCGTGTTTAGAAATCTTTAATCCAAGTCAGCAACAAAAACGGATCTATACAGTCAACATCACGAGATATACATGATTGTTATATTTAAACCTTTCCTAGAATGTAACAAATACTTTTGTGAAAACCGCATCAAAATCGGTTCAGCCAAACGCGAGATAATCGCGACCAAACATACAATCGACTTTGAAAATCTACAACCCTAGTTGGTAAAAAACTCCCTATCTTAAAAACTGAACCGATTTTGATGAAACTTGCAGTGTACCCTAAGTTCACTGAAAAAAAAATCGGTAATCCCAACCGATTTTTCGGTAATATTCACCGTTTTGGACAGTAAAAATAGAGCCTATTGTCCAAAGCAGTAAAACTAACTGAAAAAAAAACAGTAGATTTTACTGTGCATTTGCTACTGGTCGGTTATTTTTACTGCTTGTTTTAGTTGACGTTAATGTTCAAACAATTGAAATAACTCTTTAGCTCTTTACTGTGAGTAGACTTTAATGTTCATACAGTTGAAATAACTGTTTAGCTCTTTACTGTTTTTGCCCATTTCAGTGCACTGTCCGTAATCAATTATTTTAACGTATAAATAAGTTCCCGGAACCGTTTTTTTTTTTTTACTGTTCAAGAACAGTAGAAAATCTCGTTTTATTTTTTCAGTGTTGGAACCTACACCCTACCTAGTACAACAAAAATATACTTTAATCGGACTTGTAGTTCCGGAGATACCTATGTGAACACAAACATAAAAACATAGGTACATAGGTACACTTTTGAAATTTGGCACATTTGTTCAGACGCTGATATAGACTAACATATATGAAAACTGGGCGTTCTGGAAATATTACATACATACGAGTCATGGATAACCTCCTTTTATTTGAAGTCGTTAAAAAAAAAAAAAACATGTTATGCAATAGCTTCACCGCTCCAGTCTCCGAGTGCCTCATGTATTTTTATTTTTATATTTCTATAAATATAAAATTAAACAAAAATGAGATAAAAATTAAATTAGTGAGATCAAAAATTAGACTTGATGTTAAAAAACTTACAAAATTGTAAAGAAAGAGGATGCAAGGTAGGTATATAGAGATCAAGAGAACATGCTAAAACTGGCTATATGGCCAGCTTTAATAATAAATCGGGGGTCACGGTCGCGGCAGTGCCTCCGCCAAGCCGAGCGCGAAGCAAATACTGCCGTACCATCGTTTACTGGGACCATTTCGCCGCGTTTTCAGGCCCCTATTTGAGAACCTCTGGATAAGACCAGAACGCAGAAATTGGCCGTTGAACATTCTTTTTACGTTAGTGGGTACAAGTCAATTTTGTTTACACGTAATTTTATATCTGTTGTAACTACCTTCGTCAATGGGTAGCGGTTCTGGCGACAGATTGGTGCAATGGTGCCCTTCAATAGCCACACAACATTAACTGTAATACTAAATATTCTGTGAACATTTTAAGTGCCCTACCCTACTTGTTGCCCTTAATAATACTTATAGAGCATAAATAAAAACATTTTTTCAAAATAAATTTAACCTCCTTCAAAAACCACCACAAAAAAAAGGGTAAAATAACCTACAAAATAACTGTTCTTTCGGAAGTCGGTGGCTTTGTTTTTTTTTTTCGTTGTCTTTTTTTGCCACATAATTTTTTTTGAAAAAAGTTTTTTATTTTACTCTTTTTAGTTTATATTCAACCCAAATTCTTGTTAAATACATCATTTTCTTACATGTGCACTAGAATTTTGTAATCCGTAGCACACTGGTATTAACATCGCTCATGTACAGAATAAGGTAATAAAATTCCCTATCAGAAAAACTACTAAACCGATTTTAATGAAATTTACAGAATTCCCTAAGTTGAACGATCCCTAGTACAACAAAAAAAGAATTACTTAAATCGGACTTGTAGTTCTGGAGATATGTGAAATCAACCGATGCCTACTCCTTACTGTCAAGGAGTTGTACCTTCCATCATCAGCTCAGCTACATAAGATGATGATTACCATACGCAAGTACTTATATACTTCATAAGATTTCAGAAAAACGATGTGTGGGCCGATAAAATTTGAGGGTTGCCCTCGATTTCTCCAGGATTCAATCATCAGATCCTGACTTAGTAACTATGGGACCATCACAGAAGTATCTTCTTTCGAACAAAAAAAGAATTTTGAAAATCGGTCCACAATAGGCTAGTTGCCCTAAAAAATGTAATTAGTCCGTATTTTAGATTATTCAAAAATAAGGCACACGTATTTTTTTATTTATAAATTAGACTAAAAATGACAAAGATATAGCCTCTTAAAGTCACATGTGACGTCACGCCGCGTGGCATTTTTTCGCGCGGGTTGACGTCACACGTAACTTTAATGGGCTATATCTTTGTTATTTTTTGTTTAATCGAAAAAAGAAAAAATACGTGTCCAATATTTTTTTATAATCTAAAATACGGACTAAATAGAATGTAATTATTTTGACCCTGGAAACTACCCTATTGGCGGAGTAATCGCGTAACAAATACACAAAAAAATAAAGATCATCCACATAGCGGTAATCAAAACATGCTCACAAAATAAAAACTGCTGAACCAAATTTGATGAAATTTTTATGGGACCAAATGGAAACTATACTGCATCGATCAAAAAACAGAATCACACTAATCGGACTAGAAACGTCGGAGTAATCGGTGTACATACATAAAAAAAATACTGACCGAATTGAGAACCTCCTCCCTTTTCTCAAGTCGGTTAAAAAATCACGTTCGTTGTATGTACCTTTTAATAATTAGTTTTTTTTAAAAAAAAACGTTACCCCGCATTAGGAATTTCTCTTGTACCGTGGGTGCGTTTACAAACATTAAAAACTTTTTCAAAAAAATGTAACCGCCTTCAAAAACAACCACAAAAAAGGGTAAAATAACCTACAAAATAATTTTCTTTCAGAAGTCGGTGCCTTTATTTTTTTTTCATTTCTATGTTTTTTTTTGCCACCGACTTCTGAAAGAAAAGTTATTTTGTAGGTAATTAATATTTTTACTCGAGTTTAATTACGTTCTAATATAATACATACTATTTTTAAAAACTAAAATTAAAAGTAAAATATTTACAAAAATAACTAAACTAAAACAATAATAAAAAAAAACAATTATAGGGCGTCAAAAAACTCATCCACATCGCTGTCAGTGGGGAAAGTGCCCAGAACGCTGGCAGCATTGCCACGTTGGATGGCAATGCTGATCCTTTGACCAAGAAATAGGCCAGCCCTCTGGTCACACGAGGCGTCGACTATGCGCTTGGCGATGTCTTTGAAAACTTGGTGAACACTCGGACCCCATGGCCCTAGTGTTTCAACCCCAAACGGCTCAAATACATAGCTAGAAGTCAAGCCATTGTATTTGCGCCGTTTGAGGTTTTCAGCACTTGCAGCAGTCGCACCAGCACAGCATGTAGTACCAGGAAGATGGGATGGCGCAAGGGTGTCGACACATGTTGCATCCCACACCAAAGGTCTACCCAACTTCCATGGCATTATAGTCATCCCATCTGGTCTCTTCCCATCGTCGCGTGCCAAGCCACTGGGTTCTAAAACGGCTGACACACCGGCGGTGACAAGAGCACGACGGATAATGTCATTTAAACTAGCATGCCGTGCTAGCCGTCCAGCGCTCTTGCTGCAGGAAAGGCCATGGTGCCCGAGGCAGTCGACGCCTTCGCCACACTGACAACGATGTGGAGCCCCGCAAGGAGCGCCCAGACGCAGGCATGTAGCGATCCGGAAGGTTTCGTCACCCAGCATGGTACCTATGTTGGGTGACGGTAGTGCCTGAAGCCATAGACCCGACTCCCATTCGCCCACAGCCAGCAGGCGGGCACGCTCTACAGAATTGGTTGACGTATTAATAAGATTATACCGTACCAACCTGCAGAGCGGCTCATCCCACTGCCTCTGGGAAGATGGGTTCACGGGTCGATCTGAATCCGGGCAAGTCATTTTCCAGGCGTTCTCCGCATCGGTCAAGCACGGCACTTCAGAGTCAACCAGGGAGAGACTTAAGATCTTCCTGGTTAAGGTTTCAGTGCTGTGGACAGAGGACAGGAACGCCGGTAAACTCACACTAGTAATTTTGCGGACGCCGAGTCCTCCAAATCGGATAGGGAGGGTGGCTTGCAGCCACGCTCGGTCGTCCAGGGCCACATTAAGGATGGATGTTAAAGTTTCGCGAATAATTTGGTCAATTTTGTCCAAAATATGTGTATGCTTCCACAAAGGAGAACACCGGAGAAAGTACATAAAATTTGGACCAAAACAACAATACCTAATAATGGTGAAAGCCGAATGTAAATTAATTTGGGAAAGTCGATCTGAAATGTCGTTAAAATTGTTAATTTTTTCATTGATGAATGATGAAAAACTATCTTCGAAAATAGGGGAACCTAGGAGGTGCAGAGAATTTTTGTCTAAAATTTTGATCTGGGGAGCTATTGCATTAAATTTATCAAGGGTGGATTGTCTGTCAGTCGTGTCAGAAAGAAAAATTTCACATTTGGAAGGGTTAAGATCCAGACCGATGGATTTAAATTCTTGTTTGAGAAATATAAAATCATTGATAACGGTGTCTACATCACCTCCTAAAGTTCCGTCATCTAAATACCAAACATTAAATTTTGAATTTAGTTTTTGGATGATGGGATGTATGGCTAGGCTGAAAATGACAGGCCCGAGAGGGTCACCCTGTTGGCATCCAACTGCTGACTCCAAAACATTATTTTTGTATAATAATTTAGAAGGGTGCCGGTAGCACTGCCACAAAAAACCGAAAATTTCAGGTAATTCCTTTTTTGCCTCAGCCAACAAAGTGTCCCTGTTCACAGAATTAAAGGCATTCTTAACGTCAACCTTGAGATGACGTCACCATTTCCTGAGTTTAGAAAAGAGGATAGGGCATGTACGGCAGCCTCACAGCCCCCTTTGGAGCCAAAGCCAAGTTGCAAGGGCTGGAACTTCTTTGCAAGCGAATCACTGTATAGCATGCAACATATTTTGGCTGCCATACGCCTGTAGGTGCACCCGACAGCAATGGGACGAATACCGCCGTCCTTTTTGCGTAGGGCACATAAATTGGCCCCGTACAAAACATCGACGACGGCATCGTTCACGCCGCCGGAGAGCATTAGGTTGACCAGAACCGCAAGCTCCTTCAGAAGCGATTCACCAGCATCCCCGGCGCCTGAACTCAACAAATCTTTCAAATGTTGTGGAGTCAGGCCGTCGAGGCCACCGGCAGAACCGCTTCGGAAAGAGCTCACGGCTGCGATCAATTTTGTAGGTTATTTTACCCTTTTTTTGTGGTTTTTTTGAAGGCGGTAACATTATTTTGAAAAGGTTTTTTATTTTACTCTTTTTAGTTTAAATATTCAACTCAAATTCTTATCAAATAAATCATTCTCTTACATGTATGTGCACTAAAATTTTGTAATCCGTAGCACCGGTAATAAATAACATCGCTCAAGTGCACAATAAGCTAATAAAATTCCCTATTTCAAAAACTACTGAACCGATTTTGATGAAACTTGCAGTATTCCGTAAGTTAATACTTAGTACAACAAAAAAAGAATTACTTAAATCGGACTTGTAGTTCCGGAGATATGCGAACACAAACTAAATTAGTCGATGCCTACTCCAAGCCGTTGAGGAGATGTACCTTCCATCATCAGCTCATCCACCTGAGATGGTGATTATCAGATGCAAATACTTGAACAGCTTTAGAAAATATATGAAAATGGTACTATGTGCCTATAAAATTTGAAGGTTGTCCTCAATTTCCCTGGGATCACATCATCAGATCCTGACCTGATGATCATGGGACCACTTGGGAAGTATACCCTTTCAAACAAAAGAAAAAAATTCCAAATCGGTCCAGGCGTCTTCGAGAAATCGGGGAACATACATAAAAAAAAAGATTCCTACGAACTGAGAACCTCCTCCTTTTTTTGAAGTCGGTTTAAAACTCACATACACAAACACCCAGACCCGAAACAATTACTTTCAGATCATACAAATATTTGTTCCGTGCGGGGATCGAACCCGCGACACACAGCGCAGCAGTCCAATTGCTCAGCCACTGCGCCAAACGTGTCACTTTTAGTTTTTTTTTTTTTATAGCGACAACATAAAATATAATTACATCATCTGTGAAACAACTAACTATCATAGTTCATGTCGAATCAGTGCCGTATCCCTCTTGAGAAGAACAATCAATTGCTTATGCTGAAATACGGAATGGCGCGGCGCCGGCGCGGCGGCAAGTGCAGTGGCGCGTAGCTTTGAGCGTGCACGCTGGAATACTGAACGTATGGATCACACGCTCTAGCGAAAACTAGTTGCGTGAACGCTGTATGCAACTATGCAAGCGACAATACACCCTGGAACCACAGTATCACAGTATAATTATCTGGAACGCTCCGCTGCACATGCATAAACTAAACTCTTCTAAATTACGTACGGAACCCTTCATGGCTGAGCCCGACTTTTCTGTGCCGGTTTTTAAAAATAAAATCATAAATAACTAAGCGGATATCAGGCGTTGTTATTCAATTGTGTCGGTCATTGATATATTATGCAGCGGCTGCCTCCCACAGGATGAGGGGACCTGTGGGGAGGGGGAGATACTCATTAATTTATAAGTGATTGGACAACGAGCACAGGTGAGAGCGCGACACGGAAAGCGAATTAGACGGCGGCCAGCCCGTCACGTGAGCGAGCCGCGGTCACCGCGCTCGGGACCGGCTGCAGGCGACGCGACGCCGACACTGTTTGTTAATAAATGAACGACAGTTCACAGACCGACTCAAGTAGCTGCTGCTATCAATTTAATTGAGGACATATTTGTTACGTTAATACATATTATTAGAACATTACTCATAAATGCTCTCTGGAAGCACGCCATGAAAGACCCATCCAATTTGGCTGCCGATTGTTTTATTACATGCACTGAGTCGTTTACTTTGACCCAGCGGCGATCTTTACAGCTTCTTCGTATGTACTACATTTCACTGCTTCGACACACTGCTCTGCGGCCTCGTCATATCTGCTATTCTTTGAGATAAAAAAGGGGTTTTAGGATTGAAGAGAATACTGTAAAGTTTTGATAAAGTATGCGCATCCTGGCGAACGCGCATAGGCAACCACTTGAGTTTACTGGTTTAGTTTTATCACTTGAGTTTAGTGCGACACTGTGAAACACGATCAATCGATCATATTATAATATTTGCGCAAACCAAATATGAATCTTATTCAAAAAGTTAAGAGTCCCTTAAACTTAACTAGCTGCACTTTAATGAAATCCGAATATATGTAATATCCGCATAGTCAAAGTTTGTGAGAAGAAGGGATTGTACAAGCGCAGTTTTAGTGGCAGTTGCATGGTCAGAAATAACGTAACCTGTGTAAAGACCCCGCAGATGCAAACAATTTGCGGGATTCTTTATGAATGTAAATAGGACCGGTAAGTCTTAGGCCCACATTAGTGGCACACTGACGGCGCACAGTTTAAAAATTTCGTAATCTAGCAGGATTTAACTATCAATGGCTTTTAACAAAGTTTTTTGACAGCGAATAATATGACATGTAATGTTATGTTAAAATATTAATAACACAAACTGTGCCAGTGACTTCGTTCACGTGGATGTCGGAACTTAACAATGTATTTTTAGTGACGCGAATCGCTTTCGGAGTCTCACTTGAGAGGTGCTCTCGGTCAGCCTATAAACGCGCTTGGCAGTCCTCAATTCAATTCAATTCAATTCAATTCAATTCAATTCAATTCAATTCAATTCAATTCAATTCAAATGATTTATTGCAATCCATAATGTACATAATACAGGTGGTAAAAATACTAATAGAGAGAAACAATTATGGACCCTGTCGGGCACAGCAAAGTTTGGATATGGTTGGAGAGAGGAAGAGCGTTTTTATCAATATTTCCTATGTCATTAATTTATGTAGAAATTTAAGATTTAAATATGATAATATATGTTAATATTAAATAATTATAATGTATTGTATTTCAGTTATATTTTATTTATTTACATTTTATTTATTACTGTATTAATATATTAACTATCTCTAATTTATTTATTTAAGTATTTATAGTTTGGTATTCCTCCAGTCAAATTAGTTAGTTAAACTTTATTTATCATTTAAAAATTCGTCTAATGAGTAATAGGTTTTATTAATTAAAAATTCTTTTACTTTCCTTAAAAATATATTTATTTTCTCTATTTGTTTTAAATACTCTGGTAATTTGTTATATATTTTTATTGACATTGAATATGGACTAGAAGAGTGCATTTTAAGATGGGACTGAGGCAAATTTAATCTGTTCTGATGACGAAGGGAATGGCTTGTTTGTATATCTCCTCGTGTTTTATATGTTTCGGGATATTTGCGCACCAATTTACACAATTCCAAAATATAAATGCCAATCAAGGTGAGGATTTTGTGTTCTTTAAAATATGGTTTACAGCTATCTGTTGGTTCTATGTTCGTTATTATGCTTTCTTGGGTGCGCAAAGTCGCAGTCAGAATTCTTTGCGGACTTAAGCGCGACTCCCTTTCGGGGAAAGTCTCAGACTCGCGTGAGACTCGTGAGAGGATGTGCTCTTGGTGAACAGTCAACCTCGTTTTACAAAAAAAAAAATTCAATAAAAAAATCTTTTTCAAGCATTTTTTTTTACCACATTAATGAATTTGATTGCTCTTTGAGGTCGTTCAAACGTGTGTAGCGTTCGCAGCTGATTCCAACTTTCCCGTCACATTTTGCAGACTTTGGACTGGTAATTCATCGAAACACTTACAAATAACTTATTATATTGGCCATATTAATAGGCCAAGGGAAAAAGGTTTGAAAAAAAATAATTTTGAAAATAAACACATTTTGTAAGATATTAAAATCACTGATCCCATTTTTGAAAAATTGCAATCAACCATTTTGTGCAATCACATTGCACAGTTTAGTACAAATTGCAATCGATACAAGTTTACCTACTCAAAAGTTTGCTTTACTAGTTTTAGTACTTAAGCAAACTTTTGAGTAGGTAAACTTGTATCGATTAAAATGTTTTTTTTTTTACTAAACTGTGCAATGTGATTGCACACAAAATGGTTGATTGCAATTTTTCAAAAATGGGATCAGTGATTTTATATCTTTCAAAATGTCGAAACGTGCGAGCGAGAGGTACATTAGCTCTAGTCATCGCCTTAAGGAATGCAGGGGTAAGTTGTTAAAAAACGAATTAAAACATCATCCGATTTACTTGAAACTTTGAATGTCTAGACCTATCAAACAAATAAAACACGTAGCAAGATTTCAGGCAACCACAACGAGAGTTTGGGAGGTTTAAAAAGTTGCCCCGCACTATCTGTATTTCTCCTGTATCGCTGGTGCGTTTACAAACAAGTAAACTCACATACACAAACGCCCAGATCTGAAACGACTACTTGTAGATTATACAAATACACTCGGTTCCAAAAATAACGGGTCAGTCACATAAACCCGAATATCTCCCGAACTACGTATGCCATCCTAATGAAACGAAGACTGTTCAATTGAGAATTTAATTATACAGATAAAAAATAAAATAAAACTTAGTTGCACCCACAATATCAATCTCTAAATTAAAAAAAAAAACTAAAGTAGTCATATTTTTCTTAAGATTACATTTTTTTTATGATTGTTTTTTTTGCTGTTTAATCACTTTCTTCATTTAATACTTTGTATTGCCTCCACGAGCTCTTCTGACAGCTTCCGGGCGATTAGGCATGCTGTACACCAAATTTCGGAGCCGGTGCTGAGGAATACCTTCCCATTCCTCCACCAGTGCTTGTTTGAGCTCGGGAAGCATGATTGGTGGGGGGTTTCGACCTTTCACGCATCTCTGAAGCTCGTCCCAGGCGTGCTCGATGGGGTTTAAGTCCGGGCTTCGCGCTGGCCACTGCATGAGTTCGATACCGACCTCTTCAAGGTAGTCATGTACAATTCTGGCGGTATGGGGACGCGCATTATCATGCCATAATATATGCCGGTCCATCCTGGCCATGAAAGGACCAACATGTTCATTGAGGATCTCTTCCACGTACCTCTCTGCATTTAGAGTTCCATTTTGAATGAGTACCAGCTCGGTGCGGGCCTCAGCAGAAATCCCAGCCCAAACTTGTACGGAGCCTCCACCGTACGCCACTTTTTCCTCCACACACGCTTGATGGAAGCGCTCCCCTGGTCTTCTGTACACCAACTGCCTACCATCATACTTATAAAGCATGAATTTAGACTCGTCCGTGAACATTACCCTAGACCAATCGTCTAGTGACAGAGATACGTGCGCGAGCACCTAAACTGGATTTAGGTGCTCGCGCACGTGTCTCTGTCTTGCAATTCGATGTCCCCGTTCCAGTTTGGGGCCATTTGCGGGCCTCAATGGTTTCAAATTTGCTTCAGCAAGACGTCTTCTTACTGTTTGAGCGCTTAAATTGCCACCTCCAAAGCGAATAAAGTGAGTTTTTAGACCAACAGCAGTTTGAAAACGATTTCGGAGCATTGTAGCCACCAGTTGTCTGTCTTCCCTGGCCGTTGTGCATCTTGGTCTGCCATTTCCTGGTCTTCTAAGGTGTGATCCGGTCTCTTGGTACCGCTGGACTACCCGTTGTACAGCCGACAAAGATACACCAATGTTTCTGGCTGTTTCACGCTGGCTCCGCCCAAGTTCCAAAAAAGTTAGGATTCTGGTACATTCCTCTAGCGTGACTGCCATGCTTCACTTCACAGAATAATAATTATGCACGTGGAAGACGTTCACGATATTTTTTTTTGTAACAGAATAGAAATGGAAAGCATCCATAATGGAAAGCATCAACGTGAAACAAAAATATTGTTTTTAAAAATAGTCATTTTTTTTTAAATTTTGTTTTTCTAATGAAGTTTTTTTCATCAACCCGTTTAAATAATATGCTATTAGAAGCGCAACTAAAAAGTCTTTATTCTGTTTTTTATTTCATTGATCTAACTTTTACAGTTCTGGAGGTATTTAAATTTTTGTGACTGACCCGTAATTTTTGGAACCGAGTGTATTTGCTCCTTTAAATCAGTACATGAAAAATATACAAAAAAAAATCAGTACATTAAAAATGTGAGGCTAGGTTAGTTCTCAGCAAGGTGTGCCTTTCTGTGCTTGAAGAAAATTAGACAAGTTTCCAGTGTGTCTGAAACATTTACCCAAAATCACTTGTAGCTCTCGGCATATACCCGACCGACCGATACGCGCGATCAACCATCCGCGGCTGATCATACGTGACCGTAGCGCGACGTCACCGTGACATTACTGTACTGCAGACCCAGTCAAAGAATTCTCTATCGTAAACAATCTGAGGAACATTAGTCCAGTCGATTGAGCAGCCATTTCTTTGTCAGCCCAAAGCTTCGAGTCCCCGCAGGGTTAACCTTCTAACCCTGAGCCAAACTGTATTCTGAAACACGTGCTATGTCTGCATTCACCACGTTCATTTTCAGACAATTTATCATGTGAATGGCGATAGGAAGCTTGTGTATAAATATTGAGATCGACAGTATTCAGGCGGTGAGACTGTCCAAACAGGTTACCGTGACCCTGGAACTTAAAGGACTATTTAAAAAACACCGTGGATTTTAGTCAGTACGAGTCAGTCCCTTTAGGTCCACTCACCCAGGGAATTACCGATAGTACATATTAATAGCAAGTGGAGATAGAACCTGTGCTACGCCCGCCGGCAGAAGTATTGCACCATGAAGATAGGTACGCACCTGCATATTATACCTATATCAATATTTACAGGTAACGGCCATGACATACCCCCTTACAGCTATGGAACCCTTCATTACGCGTGGTTTGACACGCACTTGGCCGTTTTCCAAAATAGAGTAAATATACGTAAGAAAGCACTTTCACGTAATTCGTTGTGACACAATTGCGAGTCGTTGAGTACAGGTGAGTGGCTCGGGACCGCGTGCCGACCGAGCCTGTCCGAGTGACCGGAGTGGCAGAAACTCTAGTCTGCAGAACACGGCTGGAGCAGAGTGCAGCGCTCGCGAGGAGACAGCTTCGCCTGTCTGTAGCGGTGCGGCGCTCATTAGTAAGCGCACGGCGGCGAAGTGCCGGCACGCGCTGTCGCTGCTGCTCGGCTTATTATTGACACGTCGACGTAATAAGCCTTTTTGAAGAACATCGTCTTCTTGAAGACGAGTTGACCGATGTACTGGTACTGAAACTGGGAGGTATCTCAGAGCAACATTACGAATTTGCGTGTATAACTCGATGAGTTGCGCTACTCGGTTAGAACAACTTATTTCATGCCTACATTCTAAGCAAATAAAGACCTATTTTTTATTTTCTATTACATTCACGCACAACGCATGTTATCAAGGTGGACACGTGCAGAGATGCAGCTTGCCTCGATACATCAGCTGCAAGTTTCACATCAGCAGTTATTTCGCCGACGCTGAATGCTATACGCGCAGCTTTGGTCTCGTCCCTGCAGACTCTCCTCACTACGCTGCCCAAAAATGCGATCATCTGATCCATTGGTCTTCGATAACATCCCAGCTGCTGCCTCCAGGAAGCTCGTGTCCGTAAGGGCAATGGATCAGGCTGTTGATGATGATGCAACGATGCAACGAAGGAAGTGAAGCAGTAAGAAGCGCTGCAGCTTTTATGAAAGCCAGCGAGAGTACAGTTGTTTGTAGAGCGCAGTCCGGCGTGCTTCCTCAACAAAGAGTTGGAAGAAAGCTTTTAACCATAGAACGTGGTATTCTAAGAATTACACGAGAACATGAAGTCTAAATGCAGTTTTAGTTTTAAGTGGCAGTTATAAGTTTAAGCTTTATTTTTCGAGTACTAATACAATATTATTATAATATTTATATTCAGGTAGTATGCAACCGGAAATAAATGAATTGATTGATTTATTGATATGCCTCTGCCACATAATCAATATTTGTAATAAAAAATCACGTTGCTTTGAGACGGCCCACGAAAGTCGTTGTCAAACAGTTGTCAAAGGTCTACGAGTAGCAGTCATTAATTTCGTAAAATGAAAGTTCTTACATTGCTTCCCAATGTGTCCAAAATCATTCCCAGTGGGTCTTTGAGATTGTGTGATAAAGTAATTAACTACAAAAACTTGGTTAAGCGATAAATGTTTATTATCAGAGGCACAGTTATTATACAGGGTGACTCGTATTAGTGACCGATAATTTTTGAAAAATATGAAAAATCACAGGAACAGTTAAGTGACCGTCTGTTTGAAGCCGGAGAATCTAGACTTGGTGAAATGCAATGCTGAGCGGTACGAGTCGCTTACAAATAATTTCCCCTGCAGCTGTACTAACCAACCACCACCTGCTCAGCCTCAGCTTGACTTGTTGACTCTTCCATCAAAAGAGTCCTATAATTTTCATAAAAAAAGTAAAACTATTTTTTTTTGTGATGAGTTAGGTTCAGGCTTTGGAAAAATACTACATAATTACCTAAGCCATAGTTTTACTAACCAATGTTATCACAACATAAGCTTTAAACAATTAATAAACAGAATTGCTAATTCAAACTTAGAGGAATATTCTTCAATGGTTCTCCTATTAGGTAATAGTACAGGTTTGTCTAGAAAGGGCATAGTGGAAGGTGTGGACACCTTATTAAAATTAAACATAGGAAAGCTGATGTTATGTGCTTTTCCTTATTCTGACAGTTTTAGTGATAGTGAAAACAACCGAATATATGTATAAGTTGAACAGGACTATTCACATGTTGACATGTTGTCATAGTGATGAATTATTGTATTTTGAGTCTAACAGATTTGTTAGTAGTTTTGTACTGAGTCAGGGAACTTTATCCATGTCCTTGAAATGTAGACAGTTGATTGCTATGTTGATAGCATACAATATTAACCATGTTGTTGCTGATTTATTTCACTGTAGGTTAAGTAGTAGTTTAAGTGACGAATCTGTGTTGTTAAGTTGCCCTAACAACATAGTGATACAGTCTTCTGTACCTGCATGCTGTACGAAGGAGGGTCTACCTGAAATACCACCAGCCTTGGAGACCATTACTAGTCAGGTTGGGTATTCCCTTCCTGCTGGTACACTGAATGGTTCAGTTTTGGAGATCACTCCGGATATGATTTTAAACTAGATTGTAAGACAACAGAAGAAACCTCTACAGTTAGTAACTCATTATTAGTGAACAATGAACAGGTTTCTTCTAGCAAATTAGTTAAGTATAAAATATCAAATGGAGAGCAACACACTTTAAAATTGTTTAATCAGAATATTCAAGGGTGCTCTTCTAAACTACTCGAAATAGAAATGTTTTTAGAGTCAACCAAGTTTGATATTGTTTGCCTTACAGAGCATTGGTTAAAAGATCATGAAGTAATGTCTATTAATTATGATAATTATTCTGTAGTTAGCTATTTTAGCCGTAAACATATGTTACATGGCGGGTCATTGATATTATTAAAGAAGTCTATTAAATCTAAAGTGCGAAATGATATTGTTGGACTGTCTATTGAACACACCATTGAATTGTCCTGTGTTGA
Source organism: Agrotis exclamationis (assembly GCA_950005045.1). Classification (NCBI taxonomy): domain Eukaryota; kingdom Metazoa; phylum Arthropoda; class Insecta; order Lepidoptera; family Noctuidae; genus Agrotis; species Agrotis exclamationis. The sequence goes on from OX465424.1 coordinate 159,252, forward strand.
GCTAGATAAGCATGTTATAATATGTGTATATAGACCCCCAAATTACCAGAATCTACCTTTGTTTGATTCTACAATGGAAGATGTGTTAAATAAAGTAAGCAATAGTAGTAAATCTGTTATAATTTGTGGCGATTTTAACATTAATATATTAGATAACAACTGCAATAGCATTAGATTGTTGAGTCTTTTTAAGTCATTTAATTTATCAAATGTTTTTAAGGAACCAACCAGAGTGACAGCTTCTTCTGCCACTTGTATAGATAATATATTTTCCAGTTGCGATTATTTACATAAGGAAATAGTTAATAAATTACCATCTGATCACAGTGGCCAAACAATAACATTTTGTGCTTACACACCATTTCAAAAAACACAAATCAAGTTTAGGCCCATTACATGTAAAAATTTAGAAAAGTTAAATAATACATTATCAAGTACATTATGTGAACGTAGCTTTAACAAAACAACTGACCCAAATGAGTTTTACGCCGAGTTATTTTCTGTCATAAACACGCAATTTAGTAGTATTTTTCCATTGAAAACTAAAAGTGTCTGTACAAAGTTCCTGTTTAGTGATTGGGCAACCTCTGGTATTCGTAAAAGCAGAGCAAAACTTTATGAATTATACGGTCTTAAAAATCATATAAAAACTACTAGCTTTCGTCAGTATGTTGCAAAATATTCAAGAACTTTTAAAACCGTGTGCAAAACAGCGAAAGCTCTTTATATTAGTAATAAAATAAAATTTGCTGATGATAAAATAAAAGCCACTTGGAAAATAATAAATAATGAAACAGGTAGAAATAAAAACCGGAATACTGAATTTAATTTAGAAACTGCAAATGGCCCTATAAATAGTGACAAAGAAATAGCTCAGGAATTTGAAAACTTTTTTCTAGCATCCCTATTAAAACGACTGAAACTTTAAATTCTTCAGCAGTGCTCTCTTCTGCTTTACTTAGACAGAATGTAAAGGCGTGCCCCGTGGAGTTTAGGTTTCAGCACACAAACCCCCAAGCTGTCATTAAAGCTTTTAAAGATCTTAGAATTAAGTCAACAGAAGATCTTTGGGGAATGTCTGTGAAAGTCTGTAAATCTGTTATAGAAACCGTTGCTCCTTATTTAGCTTTTATATTTAACAACAGTGTAGACCAAGGGGTCTTTCCAGATCTTATGAAATACAGTAAAGTAGTCCCACTCTTCAAATCAGGTGATAGCAAGGAACCAAACAATTATAGACCTGTATCAATTTTGCCAGTTTTCAGTAAGGTGTTTGAAAAGTTGATGCTTACTCAAATGTTACGTCACTTTAATAAAAATTCCATCTTTCATGAACAACAGTACGGTTTCACCAAAGGACGTTGTACAACTGACGCCGGTGTAACCCTACTTAAGAACATTTTTAACTCCTGGGAGGAAGCACGAGATGCCATTGGAATCTTTTGCGACGTCTCAAAGCCGTTCGATTGCGTTGACCATGAAACACTTCTACTGAAACTGGAGCATTATGGAATAAAAAATACTGCTCTTGATTTACTCAGATCATACTTGAAAGATAGAATGGTAAAAGTTCAAGTAAACGGTAAGAACTCGTTAGGGTCTAAAATGACAATGGGCGTTCCGCAAGGTTCGATTCTGGGTCCATTCCTCTTCTTAGTCTACATTAATGATTTACCTCACTTGCTTAAAAATCATCCAAAGATGGTATTATTTGCAGATGATACCTCATTAATTTTTAAAATAGACCGACGTTCACAAAATCTAAATGAGGTAAATGACTCTATTCATCAGGTTCAACATTGGTTTACATTGAATAATCTTGTACTCAATGAAAAAAAAAACAAAATGTATGAGATTCACTTTACCAAATGTTAGAAGTAGCGAATGTGACATCAAACTGAACGGAGAAAAACTGGAATTTGTTAATCAGACTGTATTCCTGGGAATCACGCTTGACGATAAATTGCAATGGGGCCCCCATATAACATCTCTTGCGGAGCGATTAAGCTCAGCCGCTTACGCTGTTAGAAAGATAAGACAGTTAACAGACGTTGAAACTGCGCGTTTGGTATACTTTAGCTACTTTCACAGCATAATGTCTTACGGCATTCTACTGTGGGGCCGGGCAGCTGACATTGAATCCATTTTTATTTTGCAAAAAAGAGCTGTCAGAGCAATTTATAATCTACGTCGTCGCGAATCTCTTAGGGAACTATTCAAAAATATTAACATAATGACAGTGCCTTGTCAATTTATTTATGAAAATATAATGTATGTTAGGAAAAATCTTCATCTTTTTAATAAAATAAGCGATAGACATAATTTTAATACTAGAAATAAAGATAAAATTGATCAACCTTATTTTAGATTGTCTAAAGTACAAAAGTCTTTTATGGGGTACTGTGTTAAATTTTACAATAAAATACCTAGCGAAATTTTAACTCTAAATGAAAGAAAATTTAAAAGTTATATAAAGAATACACTTAGTAAACAAGCATATTATAAATTAGAAGATTATATCCAAGATAAAAATGTTTGGAAACATGCTGGTCCTGCTCCATAGTACAATGTAGGGCTTAAACGGAATCAAGCTGGTTGAAATTTTAATGCTCACACACTTATTGTATTTGTAAAATAGCTGTAATTACAATATTTTGTTAAAATATGAACACCATGTACCTTTTTGCTCTTTTTTATTATTTCTTATTATTTTATTTTTATAATTTTAGTATAGATTTTCAAGGTACATTGCTTTCATATTATTTATTTTAAATGATGTTATAAAAATATTGTAAAACATTTTTAAAAAGAGTGATTTTTTGATTTTGATTTTTAAATGTCTTTATTAGCATAAGAATTACAACTGCAAACAATGAGATCTTATTCTAATTATTTACAACCCTAGATGTAACTAGTTTTTAGGCTACTTACCTTTACAAACATTTTCCATATATTCGTACAGTCATTTTCTCATTTATTAGTAAAGTTCATTAATAAACACAATAAGTTCTGGTAGCTCAAAAGTCTTAGCACTGACTTTACGGCACAAAACACTATTTACCTGCTAAGGGTAATACACTTAACTAACACTAAGTCTAGTTATGGTGCGGAATGAGACTAAACAACAATAGCAACATAATACTGATTAAACATTGAGTTAAATTGTGGCAAATAAATTATAATAAAATTATTCTCAATAGTGGGTACTTTTTGTGATATTCACACCGAATAGTTCGTATAGCGGCCAGGTGGGAGCAGCGCGGCCGGTCCGGTGGTAGGTAGACATAGTTATTCATTCAAGAAATAGTGATGGGGTAAGCGATATCGATTGTATGTGTTTGCATACGATAAGTTTTTGGGTTTAAGTTTACCTATGGATGATATTAATGGATTATGGTTTTTTGGATTTTTGTATAAATAGAAGTTACGAGATAGTTTTAAAATAAAATTTTTAATTAACGGGAATTTAATTTGGTCGTGCAATCGTTTCAAATTTGTTTAAAAAGAGTAAGTATGGAGTTTCTTGCCCATTCTTCTTCATACTTTTTTTCAACCTTTGCGAATGGGTGTAGATTCATTCCCATCCTATCCCATTTCCTTAATTTTAATAATCGACGTTTGAAAGTGCCTCTTTGATGGCCTAATTGAAATAAATGATTTGACTTTGACTTTGATACTTAATCACGTGTTTGTACTTTTGATATAATAGGTAACTAACAACTTCTATAATTTTTTTCACTTCCCATTTATGTAAATGCGACTTGGTAATGATTTCAAAAGGAAGGATACGCCCTTCAGAACATTTTGTTTACACCTTCTTCATATAAGCAAAAAAATAATTTGAAGAAAAACGAAAAACCCGACTGTGTAAAAACTAATTTTAAAAAATACGTGAAACAATTAACTTAAATAAAAACTAAAAAGAAAGAAACAAGCTCAACAGAACAGCAGGAAGAAGCAGAACAGAACGACTCACAGTCGGGGCCCCTTGGGAAGGATTTGATTGGTAAAATTTGAATGGGCAACAGGATCCGCGTTCGAAGTCGCGGGCATAAGCTAGTATATACTATATGCTGGGCTTTTGTACTATATGGTGAATATATCAACTAATAGGTACGATTTATTTTGTCGACGGCTGCTGCTGTATAAAACAAGCACGATGGTACGCCCTTTACAAGGAAACCGTATGTTTCGGATACAGTTACATAGAAATATAAAAAATAACGACACGACTATTAAAGGATTTATTTCAATCACGATGTTTTGTTAAAAATTAAATTTTATTATTAATTTAATATCTATACATATATATCTGTAGAAGGGTCAATTCTGTACATTGAAAATATTGAAAAAATAAATAGCGGGGGGTGTTGCTGGATCGATACCAAACCCAAATATGTGATTAAAAAAATTTTTGTCTGTCTGTCTGTCTGTCTGTCTGTATGTGCAGGCATCACGTGAAAACTAACGGTTCGATTTCGATGAAACTTGGTATAATTATACCTTATTATCCTGGGCATAAAATAGGATACTTTTTATCCTGGAAAAATACGTAGAAAAAAAATCTTATTTTTCAGTTTTATTCATAGACGTTGTTCTGTAGAACCGCGAACACACGTTGCATTACCCGCAGTGGATTCAGCGCCGTAACCTGTAGCGCCGAAAGTCGGATTTGGCTTGAACCGTTTGCGGCACACGCGGGCCACGCCTCCCCGACTCCTATATAAGGAGCCGCGTTCCGCGCCGCGCGATGCATATAAATTCTGAATTTTGATGCGAGCGGACGTGTCCAGTGTGGCGAGCGGTCGTCTGTGGAATTAATATTTCAGCGCGACCTTTTTGATTACTGTTCCGATCAGTTATTTGTAAATACAAGGTCGGAATTACTATGAAAAAAATACTTACTACAGAACGCGAGCTCAACAGCAGTAGCTCAATAGAGGGATCTCCTTAATTATTATAGGCTTAGCCGTATTTGGGTCCAATAGATATTTATAAGATGTCATTGTCAGAGTTACTCAAAATGGAGAAAAAAACCATCCACGCGAAGATCGACATCCGCGCGGACGGAGTCGCGGGCGGAAGCTAGTCATATCATAAGTGGTGGTTGGTCGCGTGTCAGCTGCGCAGCGCCGAGTAAATACATTATGTAGGTACGCGTGACGCGACACTTCTCTCCGACACCTGCAGATAAAACAAGCGGTTTTACGAAGGAGCTCGGCGGGTGGACCGGGAGCGGGGGGTGGGGCGGGGGGGTTAATGTACACTCGCGCACTACGCTGATAACGACGAGCCGCACCGCGCGAGTTAGATGCCAATTAGATCGGACTCACCGCTCGCTGATACGGCCGGATAGCTTACCCAGACATTATCTACTAACTCGACTGAATGATTGCGCTGAATCCACACTAACTGTCTCTAATTTTCCTGTCTACAATTTCATCCTTTTCCCTTGAATCAATCATAATAGTAAAGTTACAGTCACACAAGCTTTGTAGCGTAGAGGAAATCCCGCACAATTTTCTTCTCTTCACCAAGGAATTAATTTCAGCTTGATACCTTCTCAACAGTCTCCGTATCGGCGCGGGTAAAACGACGAAACAAGAAAAATATCAATAGAAATCCAGAAATGTACAGGAAGGTACAAAAATGTTCAAAGTAGGGTCGGCCGTCGTCGCACGCGCTGTATATTAAACATACCAGTCTGTTTAATGGAGGTGTTCCTGGCACCCACATAATCATGGTATGTACCTTACAGAGTGGGTGCCACCTCGGCTCTACCCTCACTATTTTTGTACGTCTACGTACATTTCTACGAGTATATTATTTGTATTAAAATTGTTTTCTTGTTTCGTCCTTTTTAGATCCCTTTTTTGATTTAATCAGGTCATAGTTTTTTAACCATTTTTTTAGAAAAGTTTGAAGGGAAAGGACACATTTTATCGTTCAAAAGATTTGGCTTAAGGTGCGGTGTTATCTCAATATTCCCAAAAATTGGTTTCTTAGAACGTCGAGTAAGACGTAATGTAATAAAAATAAGTAACGCGAAAAATACAGTGAACAGAAAAGGGTATAAAGAAGAATTTAAACCGAACAGAATAATAAATAATAGTTTGATATTCCCAATAAAAAATTGGGAAGTTATAGCACAAAAATAAACTTTGACGTCGAAGATCTCTGTATTTCCAGCGATAACAACAGTTTTTTTTTTAAGAATTTAGTAGGTTTTCCATTTTTTTAAAACTTTAACCGAACCATTATTTAATTTTATGTCTATGTTTTAAATAATCTAAAGAAAAGCAGTAAAATAAATGCCCATTCGCAGCTTACGTCACATTTCAACACAAATATCATTTTTTCAATTTTCAATCTTATTGACGCTCCATAGTGGTGACAATAGTTTACGCGGTCATAAGCGATTAAAATCGTAGTCAGTCCGCGCCTTAATTAAAATTAGTAGACACCGAACACGGATAGTTTTTTTTTTTAGCGTGGTAAAATCATCAAATGAGTCCTCCCACCCCGGGCAGGGCAGGAGGGACTGTCAGACTTGTACTGACTAAAATCCACGGTGTCCTTCAACAGCCCTTTATGTTCCGGGGTCACGGTAATGAGATAAGTCCCGCGACCCCGGCAGGCTTTGGCCCTCTAGAGGGAGGCCACGTCCATCGTGCTGACGCTCTTTGAGGCGCGCGTTGAACACAACGCGCCGTCGACCCGGGCATGGTCCATGGTCGAACGGCGAGTTGCCCTTTACTCGCCGCGCGCATGCCTGCGCCTACGGTGGCCGGAGATCGTCTTGCGACGTCCGACGCCGTGGGCGTCTACCATTGCGGGTGGGGCGGAGGGAGGACGCTGTCCTCTCTCTCTCACGGCCCGCCTCCTCCTTAACGAGCATTACTGCTTCGCAGAAGGAGGCGACCGCTTCCCACTCCGTCTCGCCCCGCAGCATGCCCTCGACCAATGCCGGGCGCGAGAGGTATCCGCCTATCGCTGCCGTGAGGACACGGCGGTGCTCTGCCCAAACGGGGCAGTCCTGTACCGTATGCTCTACTGTGTCCTCCGGGAGATCTTCGCAATGGTGACACCCCGGCGTTTCTTCCCTCCCCATCCGACACAGGTACCTCCCGAAACTTCCGTGTCCGGTAAGGACCTGCGTCATGCGATAGGTCAGGACGCCGTGACGCCTTTCCAGCCACCCCTCAACACGGATAGTTTAGAGGATTTTTTTTTTGTTCGAGTTCCGCTTGTGGGGAGCCCTTTCAATCTTTTTAGGGTTCCGTACCTCAATAGATAAAACCCAACCCTTATAGGTCACTTTATTGTCTGTCTGTCAAGGCCTTTTTTCTCAGGAACGCGTGGAGGTATCAAGCTGAAATTAATATCAAATACTCAAGTCTTAAATCCCTTGGAACAGAGAAAACATCTCAGTTCTAAGTTGTAGTGACACAGGACCTTGTTACCAGTTAACTTTACGACTCAGTACTCACATGTTACTAGAGAACCACAATCCACCATATTAACTAAGATATACATATATACAGTGGTTTTCATTTAACGACCTTGGTTGTAGCGACCATTTGCCTATAGCGACGTTAAATATAAGTCCCTTGAATTTTAAGGATAGTTTAGTACAAAATTCATGTAGCTATAGCGACTTCGTATGTAACGCCGAGTTCGGGTGTAGCGACTGTTTTTAATGAATCATTTGTAACAAATTCCTAGAAATCCCAGGCAGATATAGCGACCGGAGTCGGCCGCGTTCCACAAAGTCCGCCGTCTACACAAAGATTTATTTTACAAACATTTCTTATTTTTTGTTTACATCCACACAGATGGTTAGCAAAAGTGGAGACCTTTACCTTTTGTTTGTAGATATCAGCCAAGTAGGTAGGGAAGCATGTACGTTTGGGAGTTCAATTTATGGTTCAGTTACAAAATGATATTCTGAGTAATATTGCACACACATTAATTTTTTTTTAAATGAACCAGTGAATAACTATGTGTGTGTTTCTCTCTGTACGTGTCTATATCTCTTTAAAATTTTGGCTGTAACGACTTGCGGATATAACGACGAAAACAGAGTGTTCCCTTCATCGTCGTGATACCCGAAATCCACTGTATATAGGAGGACTATATGTATGACCGATTTCAGCCACGGGGGTCAATCTCAACGGAGATAAGCCATCTGCGCGGGATATATCATAGCGCAGCGCGTGTGTGCGCAGGCACAGGTGCACTCTCTGTTCGTTTACTCTCATAGTTCCTCAGGGACGACAATCCGACACGACCGGAGAGAGATCAGGCGCAGGAACAACGACTTAATGTGCGCACCGAGGCACCGCGGTATTATGCCGCCAACTTCCAAACTCCGGGCAGCTACTGAGAATTTCTGTTTAGAAAAACCCTTCCTTCTTCCTGCCCCTATCCCATTCTACTTGGGGTCGGCGTAACACGTTTTCTTCTTTTGTTTAGAAAAACCCAATAGTACTTTTTGCCCGACCCGGGAATCGAACCCAGGACCCTATGCTCGTCACTAGCCTCATGCCGCACTCGAAGAAGGTCGGTTATTTTGAGAAGAGCAATTTTAAACGTTAGGAATATCGATATTTCGGAATTATGAAATATGAATAATGATCAATCGGAGTTGGTATATTACGAATTTTGAACCATTTGGAATTATGAAAATCGGTATTTTGAAATTCGTATTTGTGAATTTCGAAAAAAAGTTTTTCGTATTTATCGTAGTGTACCCCATCTAAATAACAAACATTAAAACTTCGAATTTAGTTTTTGGATGATGGGATGAAAATAAACTGAAAATGAGAGGGTCTTTCCTTTGTAAAATTAAGTAAGTTCTGCATACAGATAGATATAAAGATGTATGCATTTGCGAGAGGTTCACAAAGATTGATTGTATCCAATGGCGGCAGCGACCGACACACTCGTCCCTCTCGACGCTGTATTGTTTTAGAGACTGCAGAACGCGATCCGCAGCTCTTCCGATCAGGGTTTGCGAAAAGTATAGATTGGCAGCGAGCAGTTCACTGTGTTTCATAAGAACGCAGGATGGTGTGGGAGGGAAAGTTTCGAGCTCATTTATAATTCACGTGTAATAGCTACGCTGAATTATTGATGCGCTGATGGAAGGCACGCCGAGTGCTTCACACTCGACTCGCAACTTATCGCTCTTGCTTGAACTTGTTTATAACATTGATCGAAAGCAACTTCAGTAATGTCGTCGTCGAAACTTGACTCGTCTGTCGTTTCAGTAATTTATGTTTGTTTAGCTCGCAGTTTCACTTCAAAATAAATTCGAAGATACGACCGTGATGGTTCAGGCATAGTGTTCAGGGCAAGTTGAGTTCGGGGAGGCAAGGTGTGGGGTTCGTGTTCCTAGTAAGCAGATTGTTTATCTAGCACTGACACGCGCGGGCTACATAATTATGTAGCCCAGGGTGTTGTTCATAGCAATAACTTCGTGAAATCATGCGATTCAGCTTCGAGTCTCTAAGGTCCAATTGGTAGTTGCTTGATGCTACCTGATACTGAATGTATGTTATGAGCGCTGATCACTTGCGGACTTGCGATCAGACAGGATTCAAAGTTGCTGGGCGACAAATGTAGTCCACGCGATCAACCACGGAAGTTTTCAGTTACAAGATATTTTTTAAAGAAGATATAAGAATTTTATTAAAGACAATAAGCGAAAATATATGGAACTTGGTCCAAGATCCTCCACTGATTTCACTTATGGGATATGAAATTATATAGTTGAGACATCATTCTGGCAAGAGATTATCAAAATCATAATTATATCATACATTACCATGCAAACTTGAACTTCGTTTGAACGAGATCAATTAATTAGTTTTTTTTTTAATACATCATAAATCTTAAACCGCAATTTCCCTTTCAAAGTTACAACTACAAGAACTTATAGGTATATTATGTTACTTGATGCTATGGAACCCTTTATGGGCGAGTCCGACTCGCACTTGGCCGGTTTATTTTTAGTATTGTTTATTGCATTTTTTCCACGTATCGATTAGAATCACCCCGCGCCACACCAACTGAGACCAACGCCAACGTCAGCGACGCACGAATAATTACATTCACGAGCTGGTTTCTTATGAACTTGGTTGGCGCAAGCACGTGAAGCGACGCGGATGACATTCTTGCACAAGAACAGGGAGACGATGACGGCGCCGTGCGAGTTTTATTGAAGTTCCTGAAGCTTGCCGCCATGCCGCCCGCGCCGCCGTCACTCCGGGCGGTCACGACGATAACATACCAATTCAATTACCGCGTACCTCTGTAAATGGATTGCCGGAGAAGAGAGCGCTTTATTAGATTTTTTCATGATGTTTGCCCGTATTATCTAGCTGGTAATGGACACCATTTGCGGCGGTCGAGTGCTGTCCAATGAGACTGCGGACTTTGCTAGTACGAGTAACGTAGTTTTAGTAATGTTGTCCTTAACCTTGTTCTGTCCCTTCTCGTTGACTTGGTAGTTTCAGAATGGACTATTGTTCAAGAACAAAATTAATCATATTCAATACCGCGCTGGGCGCGCCTTATGAATTGAATTAAAAGAAAATGTCCGAAACAATTTAGTATTTAAAAAAAAGAAACTTCTTGTAAAATAAGGAACCGACTTCAAAAATAAACACAAAAAAGCGTAAAATAACTTTTCTTTCGGAAGTCGGTGGCTTTATTTTTTTACTAGCTGACCCGTGCCCACTTCGTTGGATGGTAAACATTTTAACTTGTGACGAAATTATGAGTGTGGTTCGGTTAGTACTGAGTGCTATGATTTATTTCCTGACTGCCAAAAGAAGGATTTTGTTTTTATTGCATACTGACTGTAACTGCCCGCTGTCTTTCTGTTGCTAGGCGCTGCGCATGTTCAGCGCTAGGTTCTCGAGCACGGTCATGTGATGTTCTCACTCTTTGGTTAGCGAGCCGCTGCGAGCGCTCAGCGCTAGTCTCCCTATCCCTTGTTGCAGAGACATGCTGCCTTAAATCACTAAGATGCTACGCACGTTCAGCGCTAGATTCTCGAGCACGGGCCTGTTCGATGTTCTCACAGTTTGGCTAGCGAGCTGCTGCGAGTGCTCAGCGCTAGACTCCCAATCCCTTTTTGCAGAGACATGCTGCCTTTTATCACTGAGACGCTGCGCACGTTCAGCGCTAGATTACTGAGCACGGGCTTGCGATGTTCTCACAGTTTGGCTAGCGAGCTGCTACGAGCGATTTGCGATGCGATTTTAAAGATCAACACGTAATTGCACAATGCCATCTATAGGTAAACGGATAAAACGTCGTACAAAGCATGTTCTAATGCGGTTCGTGATTGTACGGCGCTTCGGCATTTTGCGATTTAGTAATTTCATATTATCTTTCAAACTATTTAACCAATTGACATACTGTTTTGGGCATATCATATCTCGATGATGTTTTTGTGATCATAATAGAATTTTTTTCGATAAGGTTTAATATTTTGTTGTTTAAAAAAGTCGTCCAGAAACTGTACGTCGAAAAATACTTTTTTTAACTCATAAAAGCTATTATTTCTGCTTAAACATAGAAGATAGAAATATGGTGTCGCGGACTTTATTGTAGAACTATTCAAAGCGGACATTTTTGCCATTCATTGTTTTCAAATACACACATCAAAAGTGTCTAGGGATCAAGCATTTTTATGCGGATTTCTTGAGATTGAGATGTGGCTTTGTAATAAATTTATGATTTTATATGGATCCTTTTTGGTGCATTTCATAATTTGAATCAGGAACTGTGAATCAAATTCGAGTAAAAGATGAAAATCAGCTGTCAATATTTTCCCTATAAAAACATACAACGCATTGAAGACATTATTAGTGCTACTGTTTCCCTACTACTGATTAAAACCAACGTTATTATGGAGCGGCGACGTCATTTAAGCAGGGAAGAAATGCTCAGAGCCGTGGGAATCATAGAAGCTGGTTCCCGGCAACGTACTGTGGCTTTAGCTCTGAATACAAGTCAGAGTGTTATCAGTCGACTTTGGACACGTTACCGAAGCACTGGTACCGTGGCTGAGCGCCATGGAGGACGGTATCGCTGCACCACACGGAGACAAGACCGACACATTCAAATCTTAACTCGAAGAGCTCCAACAATAACCGCCATGATGTTAGCCGTGAGGCTTCATCACTCTTCAGGGAACTTAATTAGCGACCAAACAGTCAGAAACCGCTTGCATGAAGTGAACCTTCATTCCCGAAGACCGCTACGGGTACCACCTATAGCAATGCACAATCGTAGGATTCGATATCAATGGGCTCTTGAACACAGAAATTGGGCAGAAGAACAATGGCGTTTCGTGTGCTTTTCTGATGAGTCTCGTTTCGGTATGAGACCGGATACAAGACGTATACGACACTGGAGAACTCCTGGACGCCAACAGCGATTAAAATCCTGCCAGGAAGTCCATCCTTATAGTGGTGGAACCATCATGGTATGGGCGGGTATTTGGATCGGCGGAAGAACTGAGTTGATTTGGATCAGAGGCAACCTCAACGCTCAAATTTATGCTGAGACGATTGTATCAGACGTCATCGTTCCTCTACAAGTGCAAATCGGTCCCTTATTTCAGTTAATGCATGATAATGCACGACCGCACACCGCAAGAGTTGTAAGACAGACTCTCGCCGCAGCTAACATCAATGTCCTGCCCTGGCCTGCTCAGTCGCCAGACTTGAATCCGATTGAGCATGCATGGGATATGCTACAGAGAAGAGCTCTACCGAATATGGAGGGTATCCAGTCGCAAGAAGACCTTTTTTTGTTGTTGCAACGAACATGGGCGGCCATTCCACAGCGTGATTTGGATGAACTCATTTTGAGTATGCCAAACCGATGTTCTTGTGTTGTTAGTGTTCGCGGTAGAAACACGGATTATTAATTGTTTAAGTTACCCAATAAAATTTTAAAGAAAACTGTTATTCAGTCTTTTTTTAGAACTTTTGTGTTAGTGGTTCAAATGTCAAAAATCCCTTTATTAGGAAAATGGCAAATTTCTTTATTAATGCAAAGGTGACTTGGTTTATCGTTACTGTGACAAACGAAAACACTTTATTTGATGAATCCTTAAAGAAAATTTTAATTAATATCAATCAGGAGAAAAGTTATTGCAAAAATATATGTTGATCCCTAGACACTTTTGATGTGTGTATATAGAACTGTTAAGGCAGCGCATGCTAATAACTCTGTTGAAAGAGCTATTTTTTTCCGCCTGGCTAAACAAAACTTGAGATAGTTCGGCTAAGGGATCCCTTCTTTTCGCATAATGTTCCTTGTCCTAATATACTTCGGCATAACGATTTTGGCACAATTTGTTTTGGCATAATAATACCTCGGCATAATTTTTTTAGGCATAAATTTTATGTTGGCATAATCATCTTAAAGACTAATTTGTTGAGGCATAAATTTGATTCGCATAACGTAAGTAGGCCTAATGACTATTAGCATAACGTTAGTAGGCCTAATGACTATAAGCATAATAATATTTAGGCATACAATTAATATAAATAACAAAAACAATTTTCATGCAAATGATTTATTAATTTGCATGAAAATTGCAAATAAATTAATCATTAGGTGGTAATCAGCAATTTTACTAAGGATGACATAAGGACTCGGACAGGTTAGGTTCGAAGGGGATGGCAGGGTCTGAAAGACCCCGCCATCCCCTTCGTGTTAGGTTACTTTTAACCTTGCAAACAGAAATAGGAGCCCCGCGAAGCGGGGCTCCGTCGAGCTACCTTGGTAGGTAGTAATCGGCAATTTGACTAAGGATGCAAGGGCGAGCGTATATTACAGATTACCACCTATCAAGGTAGGTTTATAGGTACTCGTATAACAATGAAATAATTATTTCATTGTTATACCTATAAAAATATGTTTTAATATCATTATGCGTAAATCAATATATGCTTTAGGATATTATGCTTAAAAAAGTTATGCTTTAGAACTTAGAATATTATGCTTAATCATTATTATGGTTAGAGAAATTATGCTTAAAAAAATTATGCGTAAGCTGTTATGCGTAATTATATTATGCGAAAATATAATTATGCCAAACAAAATTATGCTAAGTTATGTTAGGTCCCCGGAGGACACAGTAGAGCATACGGTGCAAGACTGCCCCGCTTGGGCAGAGCACCGACGTGTCCTCACGGCGGCGATAGGCGGAGACCTCTCGCGCCCGGCATTGGTCGCGGCCATGCTGCGGGGCGAGACGGAGTGGGAAGCGGTCGCCTCCTTCTGCAAAGCAGTCATGCTCGCAAAGGAGGAGGCGGGCCGCGTGAGAGAGAGGACAGTGTCCTCCCTCCGCCCCACCCGCGGTGGTGGACGCCCACGGCGACGGACGTCGCAAGACGATCTCCAAGGCGAGTAAAGGGCTACTCGCAGCCCGACCATGGACCATGCCCGGGTCGACGGCGCGTTGTGTTCCACGCGCGCCTCAAAGAGCGTCAGCATAATGACGGGGCCCCCTCTCTAGAGGGCCAAAGCCTGCCGGGGTCGCGGGACTTATCTCATTACCGTGACCCCGGAACATAAAGGGCTACTGAAGGATACCGTGGATTTTAGTCAGTACAAGTCTGACAGTCCTCATTTGATGACAAGACTCATTTGATGATTTTACCACACAAAAAAAAAGTAATGTTAGGTCTTAAAATTTTATGCAAATGGATAGGGAACTTTCGGCTAATATGCATGATATCTTTATTATTTAGCACTCACGGATAATGTAGCTTTCTATCAGTGAAACAATTTTTAAAATTGGTTCATTACTTCCGGAGATTACCCCGTACATACAAACTTACAAACAAACTTACAAACAAATGTTACCTCTTTATAATATTAGTATAGATTTTATCGACTTCTGTCTTTTTTTACAAGAAGTTTTTGTTATTATTCTACCCTTTTTTAGTTTCGATCGAAACAAAAGTTTTCGTATAATCGGCGTCTTAAACTCTACAATCCAAGTAAACAAAACCGGCCAAGTGCGAGTTGGACTCGCCCATGAAGGGTTCCGTAGTAGCAAGCATAGATTAGGGATATAATTATATTGAGATTAGTAAGTAATGTACATAAAAATAACTTTGTTTTTCATATTGTTTGTATGAATGGCAAAGTTATATTTACGGTTTTTGAAAATGTACTATATCTCAAACACTGCTAACTGTATCTCGTCCAAACCAATTTCCGTTGGAAGTTTTTGTTGAGGTCTACATTATATTTTTTTTTTAGTTTTATCATTCTCTTATTTTAGAAGTTACGGGGGGGACACATTTTACCACTTTGGAAGTGTCTCTCGTGCAAACTGTTCAGTTTAGGAAAAAATGATATTAGTAATCTCAATATATTTTTTAAAGACCTATCCATAGATACCCCACACGTATGGGTTTGGTGAAATAAAAATTTTTGAGTTTCAATTCTAAGTGGGGGGCAACCCCAAAATTTATTTTGTTTTTATTTTTGAGTGTAAATCCTAATGCGGTTCACATAATACATCTACCTACCAAGTTTCAACAGGATAGCTCTTATACTTTCGACAAAAAGTGGCTGTGACATACGGACAGACAGACAGACATGACGAATCTATAAGGGTTCCGTTTTTGCCATTTGGCTACGGAACCCTAAAAACGGATCCATGCGGGCAACATCACAGGATGTCCATTATCTAAACTTATATATTATACTATATATTATTAATATTATAAAGCTGAAGAGTTTGTTTGTTTGTTTGTTTGAACGCGCTAATCTCAGGAACTACTGGATCGAATTGAAAAATTCTTTTTGTGTTGAATAGACCATTTATCGAGGAAGGCTATAGGCTATATAACATCACGCTATCACCAATAGGAGCGGAGCAGTAAAGAGAAATGTTTCAAAATCGGGAAAATGGATTCCATTTCGAGAGCTTCCGTTGCGTGCGCTGCGTAAACGGTTAAAGATACGCAAAAATAATGTACTACGGAATTATTCCTGATAAAAAGTTCTAAAATAAAGACCGCGAGAGCATACATTTATCTTTTAAGGTTAAGTCATTATAACCTATAGGATGGGATAGGATGGGATAGGATGGGATAGGATGGGATAGGATGGGATAGGATGGGATAGGATGGGATAGGATGGGATAGGATGGGATAGGATGGGATAGGATGGGATAGGATGGGATAGGATGGGATAGGATGGGATAGGATGGGATAGGATGGGATAGGATGGGATAGGATGGGATAGGATGGGATAGGATGGGATAGGATGGGATAGGATGGGATAGGATGGGATAGGATGGGATAGGATGGGATAGGATGGGATAGGATGGGATAGGATGGGATAGGATGGGATAGGATGGGATAGGATGGGATAGGATGGGATAGGATGGGATAGGATGGGATAGGATGGGATAGGATGGGATAGGATGGGATAGGATGGGATAGGATGGGATAGGATGGGATAGGATGGGATAGGATGGGATAGGATGGGATAGGATGGGATAGGATGGGATAGGATGGGATAGGATGGGATAGGATGGGATAGGATGGGATAGGATGGGATAGGATGGGATAGGATGGGATAGGATGGGATAGGATGGGATAGGATGGGATAGGATGGGATAGGATGGGATAGGATGGGATAGGATGGGATAGGATGGGATAGGATGGGATAGGATGGGATAGGATGGGATAGGATGGGATAGGATGGGATAGGATGGGATAGGATGGGATAGGATGGGATAGGATGGGACAGGATGGGACAGGATGGGACAGGATGGGACAGGATGGGACAGGATGGGACAGGATGGGACAGGATGGGACAGGATGGGACAGGATGGGACAGGATGGGACAGGATGGGACAGGATGGGACAGGATGGGATAGGATGGGATAGGATGGGATACGATGGGATACGATGGGATACGATGGGATACGAAAGGCAGGAACGGGCAGGCTCCGGAGTCCGCCTATACTACTCAGGTCCCAGAGGCGTTTAAACGTAGATTTTTCTCTTGCACGAGCATGCGGGCGGCGAGTATGCCTGGGTCGACGGCGCGTTGTGTTCAACACGCGCCTAAGGCTGCTTTTCCACCAGAGATGCGCTATGCTACGTTGCTGCGGATGCGTTTGATATCCACCAATCGTATTCACTGGTTTACATAGCACAGCACTGGTGGAAACGGATTCAACTAAGATGTGTTTTTTATATGTAAGGACGCGTGCTATGGCTGCGTGCTGTGGCTGCGTGCTAAGGCTGCGTGCTGTGGATGCGTGCTATGGGTCGTTTTCCCTAGTATCGATACATCTCATAGCTCGAGCTGCGCATCTTCATAGCGCAGCTACCTTGTGACAGCACATCTTCGTAGCGCAGCTACGCATCTTCATAGCGCAGCTACCTTGTGACAGCACATCTTCGTAGCGCAGCTACGCATCTTCATAGCGCAGCTACCTTGTGACAGCACATCTTCGTAGCGCAGCTACGCATCTTCATAGCGCAGCTACCTTGTGGCGGCGCATCTTCATAGCGCAGCTACCTTGTGACAGCACATCTTCGTAGCGCAGCTACCCATCTTCACAGCACAGCTACATAGCGTAGCATCAGTGGAAACGGTCACACAGTTTCGTAGCTCAGCTTTTACATCCTCGCAGCACAGCTACATAGCGCATCTCTGGTGGAAAAGCAGCCTAAATGTGTCATGACAATGACGGGGGTGCGTCTCATTTCATATAAAGTTATTTGATATATTTTCATTTCAATAACGTTCACATGATATAATCAACGTGAGAAATACCCAACGATTGATATAATTTCTTTAAACATAATGTTTGTGTTACTCTTAAACTCATTTCATATAATTTTATTTGATATAACGTTTATTTAAGCGAAAATCATTATGATAACGTTTGAAACATATAATTTAACGTTTAAACCATTTTCTTTGATGACTTTGGCTTATCCTTTGGACTTTGATTTTTTGCCTTCACGAATGCTATTGTTATTAGAAAAATTTAGTATCCAAGAGCGAGCGAAGCGAGCTCGGGACTTGGGACATCCCGACTTACACCGAGGTTACTTTAAACCCTGCACGCAGAAATAGGAGCCCCGCGAAGCGGGGCTTCGTCGAGCATTCATGGTAGGTGGTACTATTACTAGGTACATCAAAGTTAGATTACATACCAGGAAGAAAAAAAAATTAGACCAAACAAGTCTTATGTCTTTTGAGTGGTATAAAAAACGATTTTATATTCATTGATTGTTATGATTATAGAAATTAGTCATTATAAAATTATGTCAATCGTTTATTATATTTAGAGATTGTTATATCAAATAAAATTATATATTCAGTTGTTATCTTTTGTAAATATTAGAGATTTGGTAGTTATATCATATATTACTTACCCCAATGACGGGCCCCCCCTTAGAAGGCCAAAGCCTGCCGGGGTCGCGGAACTATAGAATTACCTTGACCCCGGAACGTAAAGGCCTATTATAGGATTTATAGGACACCGAGGATTTTAATCAGTACAAGTCTGACAGTCCCTCTTACCCTGCCCTGGGTAGGAGGACTCATTTGATGATTTACGTACGCATATTTATGTATGCTCCAGAATGATGGTTTACAGCTAATGTTGTTAATAAAGAAGCACTAAAAAAATATATTGTTGAGTTCCAACTTCCACGCGAACGAAGTCGCGGGCACAGCTAGTTGTGACATTTGCACTAAAACAAGAGCTGCTGCCAGCGGCTCCGCTGCTAATTGATGACGATCCCACAGGAACATAAAATCAGGATAAAATCTATCCTATGTGTTAATTAAGGTTGTGAACTATCTGTATACCATGTCCAAATCCGTTCCGTAGTTTTTCTATGAAAGAGAAATAAACATCCATCCATCCATCCAAACAAACTTTCACATTTATAATATTAGTAGGATTTACTAACAAGTAACAAAAACATTTCTGAAAACTGTATCAAAATCGGTTCAGCCAAAAGCGAGATAATCGCGGTCGAACAAACATACAGGTCGAACTGAGAACCTACTTTTTTTCGAACAAACATACAGGTCGAACTGAGAACCTACTCTTTTTTAAATCGGTTTAAAATGATATTTCTTGCTCTGTAAAGAGCCCAAAGAGCTATAATTGCTTGCCCAAAGAGTTATAATGCTTTAGCCAACTAGGCAGATAATTACGGATGCAAGGTGCTTACTGTTCGAAAACTCTTTGTGCTACAATCCATTCTCAGAAGGCACCGCACGCACCGCACGCACCGCACTCGCACCCGACACTGGTGGACGTAGAACTGCGCCGGTCCGAGAGTTTCCCACAGTACCTACATCTTTAGCAGAAAGACAACACTATTACTACGAGTAAACTAATCGGTCAGAACAGACGGACACACCAGTGATCTAAAAAGGGTTTCGTTTTTTCATTCGAACGTACGGAACCCTAAAAATAAACCCTGAAATCTTAATTTCTAATGCTGCTAGTAACAAACAAATTCCAAAATCTACGTTCAGGATATAAATTAGAATGTTTGTTTGAGTTTACCGGAAGGCGGGGACAGATCACAATAGCGAGATGTCGCGGGCGCGGGCGGCGCAGGTAGCTACGAGCTGCGACACACGGCTGTTTTCTTTATATAATACACGGATGAGCGAGTTTCACGGCTCACCTGCGAAGGCTTTGTGTCTGATCTGCGACACCGAACATTTAAATAATTCAGGCCCGTTTGTGTTTGTTTATTCGCGTGCTAAACGGTCGTATGTGTGTGTGTGTGTGTGTGGCGGGATCAATCACACTCACGACGGGCACACACACATTCATTGTTTCATGGAATATTAAGTGACGCCCGCAACTCCGCTCCGCAGATACGAGAAATATTGTAGTCCTACCGGCTCTCACTGACATGTCTCGTGCCGCCGCCCGCAGCCCGCAGCCCGCGCGCTCAAAGGCCGCTACAGCAGAAATGAAACATTACTACGCCACTGATATTGACTCTGTTGTCTCATTTAACCTCTATCATCAGAACATAAAACGGGATATTCACCATGATTATTTTTTTTTTATTATTAAATGCATTTTTAAATGTTTTGATATAAAAAACGTGCAAAGATATGAACAATAGTAGGTACCTATCGGAAACAGGCTCCAAAGTACCCGGCGGCGCGCCGCGGTCAAGGCTCTAGAGAAAGGAACCTCCTAACTCCTTTCTGATCAAAACTTGTCTCAACGTTGCCGTTGTAGGTACAGATTTGGTTTGTCGCGGTCAAGCGGTTCATAAAAAGAAGCGTGTTAATGCACAGGATTTTTATCTGATCCGCGACAAACGAAATCTGTTCCTGAAATAGTGATGTAGTGTGGCTAAATAATTCAATAATTCAATAATTTGACCTTGATACACACAACACACACACCCTCACACTCATGTTCTCTTAATTTCACATCTACAGCTTAGACTTTCACTCACATACACTTACACTCATACTTACAGCCACACCCACTCACACACACATTGTTTCATTTAAGGTATTTAGATCTGACGAAATAAGTCGTCTTTAATGATGATAATGAAAATCATGCACAAACAAACAAACTTATACCTAGATATAATGTAGAATAGATTTCGATACGTCTGATCGACTGAATATGTTCGCTCGATATTATACAGTCATAAAGCCAATCCGTTCACAAATCGTCAAAGGCGTAGTGGACAGGCGAGTAGTGGAGCGAGTGGGCGAGTAGAGTGGCTCTTCACAGAATCGTCAGCTCCGCGCTCTGACGGAAGCTTTCAACTTTTCAAGTACTCTTGATGTGCTCTCAAATGGAGCGAAGTAATAAAAGTAAACAATTTGTAAGTAACAAGTATCGGAGGCGACGCCGATGTCGGTACTGCTGATGACGTCACTCGCGTCTGAAGCAGCGCGTGATGGACGATTACGACTGGACTTAGTACGATTGAGCACGAAGGCCGAGCACACCCGTCAACATCCTTCGTCTGCCATGACTATACATCCACAAAATAAAACACGGAAACATCACTCTCAAACGATATTGAAAATTCCACCAAAATATTATGATTTAGCGACCTATACCATCCTTTGAAACATGATCCTCGGTATAAATATTCTGGGAACGTTATCTGTAGCACGTGAGGTTACGTGACAAATATACACGCGAGATAATACTGTTCGCTATTCAAAGTGCCTCCCTCGGAGCGAGCGACACGATGCGGCGGAGGAGCAGCCGCGCAGCACCGGGGCTGCGCCGAGTCGATGCCGCGCCTTTGCACAATTGTCTGTTCATTAATATTTACTAACACGTCGTATACCGTTTAATTAATGGTATGTACATAATTGACATAGGAACCTTACCGAAGCAAATCAACAATAAGTAAACACGAACGTTCCACCAACGTGTTCGGCGTGACAACAGTACCCGCGTGTAGGAGTCTGTACATCCTACACTGTACTATGATACCCGGGCCATTATGGACAGCAGGGGCGTAGCTACCGCCGTATCTGCCGTATCAATTATACAGGGACCCCAACGTGCTTAAACAAAAATTATTTAAAACTTAATGATTTATTAAATAAAATAATTATTTACTTTTATACCTACAATTTATTTGTCTAATCAGATAGATTAGACAAATAAATTGTAGGTATAAAAGTAACCAGAGATACTGGTGTTTTTATTATTATTATTTATATGTAATACTGTTTTAAGCACGAGATTGTCTATTAGAAATCCCGGGTAGATCCATATTAATATCTACATTTCGATGCAAGTACTAAAATAACTCTAATTCCGACCTCTGGACTGATCAGTCGCATCTTGAATTTTTTGATGACCTTTTTCCAATTTTTTGTTTATATTATACGGCGTAGATACAGAGTAATGCATTTTTTTTTCTTAAGTGATAAATCATTACCCTACCTAAGGGCCCCCAAATAATTTTTTATACGGGGCCCCGCCAAGGCACGCTACGCCTCTGATGGACAGGGAACTAAGGGGGAATAGTGTGGTGGGTTTGTCCCGAAAAAAAAAATGACGGGCCCGCCTTAGAGGGCCAAAGCCTGCTGGGGTCGCAGGACTGTTTTATCAGGTTACCGTGAACCTGGAACGTTAATAACTTTTGAAGGAACACCGTGGATTGTAGTCAGCACGAGTATGCCAGTCCTTCCCGTCCCGCCCTGGCTCAGCCTGGCTGTAAGCACTCATTTGATGTTACCACGACAAAAAAAGCTCTAATCTATAGAGCGAACTGCGAACTTAGTCTTAGCTTTACCTTAGCTAAGTGGCGGTTCATCCGATAATGATTCTAATGTGCTGACTATTAATGTACTAATTATAAAAACAAAAACATTAATAATTTAAAAACAGTCGTCTGTAGGAACTCAACTTCATAGCAATAAGGTTTATTTTCCGATGAAACATAACTCGGCTAAGCTTGAGCTGTTTGCTCTATACATATAGATTTGAGTCTTACATTTTTTAGTAAGTTGCTAACTTGTCGACGAATACTTTGAGCCGCGCTCCGAGACATGCGGCGCCGGCGCGGACGCACAGCTGCCACTCCGCCTCAGTGCCTCAGTTTTGTCTTAGTACTTAACACATATCTCTTTATCAACTTTGAGCCACAACATACATACCGCCGCACAATCTACTAAATCGTCTGCTTGCACGTAAAACGTCGTTAGGGCAGTTTGTGTTATGTTTGAACGTCTCCGACTTCCGATGAGGATATCGAAAGACAGAGTCGTTTTTCTATGGGTACCACGTATTACGTAGTGAAATAAATACTATTCCATTCTTTAATTGAGAAATCCCCGCTCAATTTTAATCTCTATACTATTGCGTTGGATAGTCCATTTATCGAGGAAGGCTATAGGCTATCTATAACATCATGCTACGACCATAAGATTCAGATCATTTTACGATTTAAATTTTGAAATGTAAAAGTATAACCGTACCTATTTATAATACCTATCGTTGATATAATGTACACTGAAAGAGAGAACAAGCCATAAGATTATTTACTGTGTTATACTAGTACATTTAATTCAAAACGCATTTATCACGTTTTACCAGTAAACGGCCAAAATATGTGTGCATAATTTCTCATAATCTCTGACGATCACATTTCACAGCTTCCTGAAAAGTTTGTGAAACTAATTATAAATATCCAAAAACTTCTCAGATAGTTATAAGTTTTATCTGCATAACTGCATTTGGAAACAAGTCAGGTGCGGGACGGGGAGACGGGCGCGGGGTGCGGGGGGCAGGGTTCAGGCCGATGCTATTGAACTAATGATCAATTTATTTTTTCAGATAGCGGTGACTCCAATTTTTCAAAAACGATCTTATCAACTCATTGTTCATAGCATTGTTTTGCGTATAACGAAACCATCAGCTGAGCAAAGTTAATCTTTTTTTTTGTGGTCGATGGTGCGGCGTGTTGTACTTGCCACTCAATAAATTACGAGAGCTGAGTTCGAGCGGAGTGAGCAGACGCAAACGCAGCTGAGAACAGCGAGCACCACAGCGCGCTGCCGCATTAAAACTACCTTTGCAAGCAAAACGAATATCTCGTTTTGCTTGCGGCTCACCTGGCTACTGGCCGCTGGACCCATCCGTAATTTAATTTGCTTTATTATTTCTTTATTAATGTCCGATGTACCGAAGGGACCGCGGACACTCGCCCTCTCGTACTCATTGAAAAGCAGGAACGTTGCATTATACGTACTTGACACGTCACTATGGAACATTGGACCAGAACAATTTTAGATAGAAGTACCAGGTTACTTTCAGGAAAACATGTAAATAAAATAATCAGTATTCTTACACTAACAGAGAGAAACAACTAAATCAGACGGACTATAAGTTATCGGAAAAATAAATAAAGTGAAGTCACAAACAATGTAACAGTGTAGCTAATGTCTCGGAAAGAATGTACGATTGTACGTGCGTCGATTAGATTGTTGTGTATAATGAGCAGGCAGCGGCACATCCATAACACGAGACATTATCGTAATTAGATCGGTCGCCCCGCGCCCCGCACCACTCCCCCCCGCCTGCACGGTGAGCTGGCGGTGCTCGTGGTACTCGTGCACTGGTGCAGGCGATGCGTAATGTATACTCAGACAACGTCGGCGGGCTGGAGTTAGCGGAGGTCGCGCGATCGCTGATAAAACCACCTTTTTATGCATGCAGGGCCTCCTCGCGGCTTCAGATATTGGCTCGTAAATCAGCTCCGTAAAGTCTCAGCTGCGAGGTCGGGCAGCAGGCTCGCGGGCCGCCGCGTGAATAAGTAACACCGGAGAGCGGTCGGCGGCGCAGCGCACTAATTAATTTATGAGCGGCGTGGAGCACCGAATAAATAATAAATATTTCAACAGTTCATATTTCATGAAAATGGCGACGTAAACGACCGTTTTTAACGCTATAATATTATCTAAACAAAGTGGAATAAAAACACGTTAACAACGAGGCCGCTTGCCCGCGTGCGCTCGCGTGCACTCACACACTCGTGCACTCTGCTCCATCGAACAGGGTTCCGTAGTCTACAAGGAGCCTTTCTTTATAGTTTCAGAGATGCTTAGTGCTTCAAAGCTGTAATTGGTCATTAACATACAGATACTACACCGACAATGGTGAATATTATCTCGTGTTTTTATATTATTTTTCCTGTCCACGTAAAGTAGTGAGTTTCTTTTTTTTTCCTTTTTTTTTCGTTCTTTTTTTTTTCTCGGTGCCCCGCATTACAGGGCACTGAGAAACGAAAAGAAATTGTAATGTGAGATGTCATTGGATAATTCTTCAAAAACATTAACCATCTTAAACCGTTAACTGCAAAACGGCATTTGACGTTGACATAAGAGAATTTTTGCAGTTACACTTTATTAGGTTAGTGTTCAAAAGTTTGTTTAACTTTTAGTGAAACGACGCGCGACGGTGACAGTTTTAGAAAACAACGTTTCGATAAGGGGGATTTGTTAAATATTGAGATTTATATCAGTTTTAAGGTTCCGTACGTCCGAATGAAAAAACGGAACTCTTATAAGACCACTCGTTTGTCCGCCCTTCACAGTCAACTTTCTACGAACCTGCTTGACAAATTAAGATTATGTAAACAAAAAAATTCTTGTGGCTCAAAGGCAGTGGTGTTTTTTTAGTAATTTTCTAAATAGTGACTTACAGAATTTTTCAGGAAAATAGTCGCAATTTGACCATACCCCCCCCCCCCTTATTTCCGTAACTACTGAGTCTATAATTCTGAAAACTATCTCAACTGATCAGGCTGGTTTACGAGTATACGAGTAATTGACCAGCTTATAAAATGTACGTACTTGGAAAACATAATTATTTATCTAAACATAATGGATGGGACCTTTATTATTTATTTTTTATCGTAGTAAAATCATAAAACGAGTCCTCCCACCCAGGGCAAAGCGGGTTTGACTGTCAGACTTGGACTGACTAAAGTGGGGGGGGGCAGCCCTACACCGTATGAATGGGAGCTGGGAGAAGATTTTATTCAACTGCAATGGTATGTTTGTTTTTTGTTGTTCAACCCACACTACGGAACCCTTCACTTTGTGCCAATTTGGTCGGTTTTTAGGGTTCCGTAGCCAAATGGCAAAAACGGAACCCTTATAGATTCGTCATGTCTGTCTGTCTGTCTGTCCGTGTATGTCACAGCCACTTTTTGTCGAAAGTATAAGAGCTATCCTGTTGAAACTTGGTAGAAAGATGTATTATGTGAACCGCATTAGGATTTTCATGCAAAAATCAAAACAAAACAAATTTTGGGGGTGCCCCCCATACTTAGAATTGAAACTCAAAAAAAAATTTTTCACCAAACCCATACGTGTGGGGTATCTATGAATAGGTCTTTAAAAATGATATTGAGGTTACTAACATCATTTTTTTCTAAACTGAACAGTTTGCGCGAGAGACACTTCCAAAGTGGTAAAAAGTGTGTCCCCCCCGTAACTTCTAAAATAAGAGAATGATAAAACTAATAAAAATATATAATGTAGACTTCAACCAAATTTACCAACGAAAATTGGTTTGGATGAGATACAGTTAGCAGTTTTTGAGATATAGTACATTTTCAAAAACCGCAAATATAACTTTGCCATTCATACTAACAAAACAAAGTTATTTTTATTGTTTGTGTATATTACTTACTAATCTCAATATAATTATATCTCTAATCTATGCTTGCTGCTACGGAACCCTTCATGGGCGAGTCCAACTCGCACTTGGCCGGTTTTTTATTTAAACAAAACAGCGTGCACTGTATTACCGCATCTGACTCTATCTTCTTCTTAGGTATCCGTACCTCAAAAAACCGGACAAGTGCGAGTTGGACTCGCATGAAGAGGGTTCCGTACGATTTATTTTTTGCCTACCTATAATTTTAACCGCAAATAATAGATTTTTTTTTTTTTTTTTTTTAATCTAGGTTTTGTTTAGGGGCTTTTATCAAAGATATGTCAGCCCCATCGTACCTTTTTACATTTATAAATTGGCTTAAAGTTTATAATATCACATAAAAGCTTATGAATAAGAGTTATTCGTGGAGGACAGTAATTAACTGGCACAACTTTTTAATAATATCCGAAGATGGTACAGATAAGATGGATTGGATTATGCCTACATCTAACTTGTTTATTTTAAAGTCATTCACGAATAACTCCCGTTCTACTCTGTTCCGAGCACATTCCATCAGTAGATGTTGTACATCTTCAATTTGATTGCAAACTGTGCAATTAGGAGAGTCAGCCTTTTTCATAAGAAATGCGAATTTTGCTGATGGATAGTGCCCAGAACGGAGTCTTAATATCAATTTTACATAATTTCTGTCCAATTTAGTATTTTCGAACCAGGGAACACGAGATGGTTGACCCTGAATGCTTTTGTACCAAATGCCTTTATCCATAGATTTTTTGAGAAAATGTTCTTTCCAGTTATTAAAGCATAAAGATTTAAATTTTGCTATATATTCCCAGTAATCAGGTACATAATTAAGTACACATCCGTCTATTACTGCTTGTTTGGATATACGGTCAGCCTCCTCGTTACCTTTAAGCCCAATATGCGCTGGAACCCATTGCAATCTACATTCTATATTATTGTTTTTAAGTAAAATAATAAGTTTTAAGATATCATACGCTATCGATGTACCTCTGCTGTAGCCAGAGGCGCATCGAGCGATATGCTGGAGTGCGCTTTTGCTGTCTGAAAAAATTACTACTTTTCTCAAATTTTGATTTAGGACATAATTAATTGCTTTGTAAATTGCTATGAGCTCCAGCGACATAATTGATATATCACAATTAATTTTATATCCTAACTTGTTTTCTAAAGTCTGGTCAAATAACCCCGCTCCTTGTCCCTGAGTACTTTTAGATGCATCAGTGTAAATTTTATGCCATCCGCAATATATTGTGTTCAGTTCTGCTACAATATCACTCAGTAACACATTTGGGTTATAGTTACGTTTAGAGGTGTTTAAACTTTTAAGTTCTATTATAATGTTTTTTTGAATATAGGATGTCCAGATTTCTAAACTAAACATTTTAAGATATTCTGATGCTGTAATTGCTAAATGTCTAACGTCATTGTATACTTTCACAAGTAATGGTTTTGTTTTGTTTTGCCAATAAGAAGTAAGACAATAGTCGCTCAACTCGGATACAAGACTAATTGTGACGTTATTTGACCACGACCTGCTTTTTAGACAGTATTTGTATGCTAAATATTTTCTTCTTAAAATTAAAGGTGAGATACATAAATCTGATTCCATAACATGAATAGGGGAGCTTTTAATGTAACCCCCTATTATTCTTAGGGCCTGGTTTTGCAATTTGTCCAGTTTCAATAAATGTGTTTTGGCACTACAGTCATAGAGGAACGAACCATAATCCAGTCGACTTCTAATTAAGGAGATGTATAGTTTACGTATATGTTTCGTATGTATACCCCATGAGCTTCCCGATAATAGCTTTAAAATATTCAAAAATTTTGAACTTTTCGCGATGGTTTCATTTACGTGTTTACTCCAACGCAAACTTTGGTCTAACCACATACCCAAATATTTAGTACATGGTGAAAATGCTATTGACTGTTCATTGACTTTAAGAGACGGTAGTATTCTGCGTCTGCCCCTACTAAATACACAATATGTAGATTTATTGGGTGATAGTTCGAGACCAAGTTCGGCTAGAGAGGTGACAATGTGATCTAACGCATTTTGCATATACATTTCACATTTCATAATGTCTTTATCTTTAACATATATGACAAAATCATCTGCATATTGTGACATTACTATTGTATTAAGATGTTGTTGACATACTTTAAAAGTAATTAAATTAAATAGTAGCGGGGATAAAGGGTCTCCTTGAGCTAAACCTTTGTTACACCATCGAACTATTATTATATCACTGTATTCTGTTTTAATTTTAAGATGTCTCTCATTCAAGAATGACCATATGTAAGTACAAAATTTTGATCCAATTTGAAGTTCATCCAAAACTTTAACTACTGCATCAACAGATACATTATTGTATGCATTTTTTATATCCAGGAAACACGCTACCGTAGGTATATTTTTAGAAAAACCATTTTGTACATAAGTAACTAGGCGGCTCAAAGAATCTAAACAGGACAGAGATTTTCTAAAACCAATGTTGAGAGGTGATAATATTTTTCCCCTTTCAGTGTACCATTCTAGACGTCGTACTAACATTAAATGAAATATTTTGCATAAACATGAAATTAGAGATATAGGCCTTAATTTAGGATCAGTAGCTGTGTTGTTCGCTTTAGGAATTGGTATTATCTGGATATTACGCCACTGAATAGGTACAATACCTGAACTAAAGATTTTATTATATATATCGAGTAAACAAGTTCTTGCGGAATTGGGAAGATTATAAATCATGGAATATGAAATACCGTCCTCACCAGGTGCAGAATCCTTCTTTTTTAAACAATTTCGTAGTTCCTGGATGCTAAAATCACACTCTAAAGTTTCATTTTTAGATACAAACATAGGTGTCTTGTTTGTTACATAGTCCGGAGTTAGTGACCTTAATAATTCATTTTGTTTATCGATAGGAGGATAGCTAGTAGACTGTTTATAACCTTTTATCCACCGCATACGTCGCCACATGTCATTAACTGATACTACATGGTCAATGGACTCACAAAATCTCTGCCAACCCAATGATTTCGCTTTTTGACTTGCTTGATGAAATTCTTTAATTTTTTTTTCTAATCTGGACAAGTTATCAGGTGTTGGATTACGACGAAACTTTGCTAGAGCCAACCTTCGCTGCGCTATAATGTGGGATAACTCAGGTGTCCAATAATTTTTTGGTTTAAATTCTGTTGTGGGCTTAGAGCTATATTTAATATAAGGAATATATTTATCTGCGGCTAAATTTATTTGATTTATAAAAAAATCATATAAATATTGAACATCTGATTCATCGCACTGCGTAGCAAAGCTTTTAGATAGATAATCTTTATATTTTTTCCAACTGGCCTTTTTGTAGTTTCTTTTCTTATGGATAGTGAAATCATCAGGTATTGTGATTGTCAATTTAATTACAAGGTGATCACTACCAAGATTTTCATTGAGTACTTTCCAGTCAAATTTGATTGCGATATCAGATGTAGCAAATGATATATCCGGTGAAGTTTTTTGTAAAATCCCATTAACTAGTTTAATTCTTGTTGGCGAGCAATTATTAAGCGAAATTAAGGCATTTTCAAGCGAGGAATCCATTATTTGAGTGCCTCTTGAATCGGTTTTGATGGACCAGTTAGAGTGATGGCCGTTGAAGTCACCGGCTATTAGAGTTTTACTTGAAAAATGAGAAAAAATTTGGTCCCAGTCTGTCGATTGTGTACCGACTGAAGATGGACAATAAAGTGCAACGACATTTTCTAAATCTTTACAATTGATTAATTTAGCACTTATTACTTCTATACCTGAGTTTAAAACCTGAAAAAAATTTAAATGTGACCGGATAGATTTATGAATGAAAATAGCAACACCACCATAAGAGTCGAACCTGTCTTTTCTATAAATGTTATAGCCACTTACATTTAAGTCTACTTCATTATCTAGCCATGTTTCACTCAGGATCGCTATATGAATTTTTTCTTTATTTAACAATTCTGTAAATGAAGTCATTTTAGGCCTCAGAGATTGTGCGTTCCATTGAATAATGTTGATTCCTATGTTTTTGTTGACATTATCCATTTACAACTTTAATAATTTTATCGAACCAGTTTCCTTTAAGCAGACAGCTTAGTATAATCTTCTTTAATTCTTCATAGATATTTTTAAACAACAACAATATCTTTTCTTCAAATGTTCCTCCTGATGAAAATATTCTGTTTATTTTAATTAGAAATTTCTTAAATTCAAATCTTTCAAGTAATTGTTCATCTTTTTGATAGTCTTTCTCCTCGGTTTGCGATGGAAAACTCTCATAATTATCCTTTTCAGTTGATAGTTGGTTTTTCTTTCCTTGTTTAAGTTTAGTTTCCTTTTTTTCCGATGATTTTTCCGTGGTGTTTGGTTTCCATTGTACTTCATTTCTTTCCTTCTCCTGAACAATGCGTGTAAGTGTCTCCGGCCCACGATTTCGTACGGAATTAATAAGCACGCTACTATATGTTTGAGAATCCTTTAGTGTATTTGTAGTGAGCGACAAATTTTGTTGTGTATTTTGAGAAACAGCGTTTTGACAAATAGCGTTTTCTCGTTGTTTTCCAAGGAGCAGCTGAAGTGCTTTTCTGTAAGGTATTTGCTCAGTGCTCATGATATTTCTTATATCTTTTTCTTTTAAATATAGGGGACATTTTTTGTCTAATACAAAGTGATTTCCTTTACAATTTAAGCATAAGATATTACTTATATCACAATTTTCGTGGTCCCCACCACATTTGGGACATATTTTCTTTTTTGTTGGACAGTATTTTAATACATGTCCGAATTTCCAACATCCAGAGCACTGTGTCACGGGGAACACATACGGTTCCACTTTTAAACGACAACCATACGCATAGATATGGGTTGGGAGGTTATTACCTTTAAAACAAACTCTAATCGATTCACAGTCAACCCATTTGTTCTCCGAATTAACGCGTCTCAGTCGTTTGACGGCTAATATATCTGTAGTGCATTCCAAAATATCCATTATATCCTTTTCATTTAAATCTAGATCCACCCCTTTCACCACACCGTAGGATAGGGACAACTCATTTATTAGTTGGCATCTCCAACCCATATCTTTAAATTTTTGGCATTCCATTAACTTAGTGGCATCTTCTTTTTCTTGAAATTTAATTAAAACTTTGTTGTAACTTTTATATTTTATTCTTGTAACATTCTTAATATTTTCACATCTCAATAATCGTGCAAATGCCATTTGTTTAGGCATATTCTCTAATGAAGTTACACACACTTCGTGATTTGCACTGTTATTTATTTCATCATCTTTTTTTTCCATATCTACCCTCAATTGATTTTGTGACTCTGCCGAGTTACTTCTAATTAATATTTTAGACTTTCTCCTACTCACAGTAATAAAGTCATCATCATCATTAAGATCATCTTCTCTCTCCTTTCTCTTCTCAGGTAATATTTTTTCACTTTGTTTATGTATTTCAACTCGCGTAATTCTAGGTTCCAAGGATTTGTCTCGGTCCTTTTCACAATTAAGTAAAATTTCTAAATCACTTCCATCTTCGTCTTCTCCACTCTCCATTTTATAGGATATAAAGATTGATTATACAGTAAACTATTCGCGAAAATAATAAACACAGCAGCGGATCGGTAATATCAACCGTGCGCTACGGATTCGCGACAGCGACTGCAAATAATAGATGAATTGAAATTTACGAATAATTGAAGATTGGTACGCACAATATTGAGTGATTTACCATGTTATTTTAATATCATGGACCTCTTATAGGTTTTCCTATAATCTATAAGTAGAAAAGTCATTTCTGTATTTTTTTCAAAATTTTAGGTTCAGTAGTTTCGGAGATAAGGGGGGAGGAATAGTCAGTTTTCGTCTATTTTCTTGAATAACTTGAAAACTATTTATTTTAAAATTACAAAAAAATATATAATATAGATCTTCTCAACAAGATCTTTCATTTGATATGTCACACGATGCAGTTTTCAATTTTAAGTTTTTTTTTTAATTTTGCCATTCCCCCCCAAAAATTATTACCTCCCATATACAGATTTCATTTATTTACGTCACACCTCTGTGCTTGGGTCACAGGAATTGATATGTGTACCAAATTTCAACTCAATCGGTCTAGTAGATTCGGAGATAATTGACTGTAAGCGACAGACAGTCAAGGGTTCCGTTTTTGTATTCGGACGTACGGAACCCTAAAAATAGAACCTTTGTAGAATAGCTTTGTTGTCCGTCTGTCAAGACTCTTTTTCCCAGGAAAGCGTGGAGGACTTAAGCTGAAAATAAGTCTACAATCGCTACGAGCAAAGAAAATATAATCAAAAGTCAATATAGTAATAAGTATAAGAAAATATAGTCAACGCAATCAAAAGATACGACCGTTTATGCTCCGTTTTGCTGCATATTTTGACGGTCGCGGTGTAAATTAAACCTATTAGAATACTTCCCGTTGACTTAAAATCATAAAATGTGGCCAGAAGTAAGGACTTGTAGTATAAATTGGTAATTTATAACTATTTCACAAGAAAATCATTACAAACTTATACTTGCAGTTTATTTCCTTAATCATCACTAGATTTGAATGAAATTTGATACACAGATAATTAATAACTTGGATTAACACATGTATAATTATGTTTTTTAGTTCGTTTTAATTCCAATTTAATGTTCCCGTGCGATAATTTACGTATGTAGCGGACGATGTCGCTGGAAACAGCTAGTTCAACTATTATACTAAGTTTTCGTACGGGGTAAATTATCTTCAACTACCCCTTCATTTTGCGTAGTCCGACACGTACTTAGCCAATTTTTCTATAAGTAGACAAAACAAAGGATTTCAATGTTTTGGATAGCATGTTACACATGGAAACACCACTACACATATTTTATCACGTGAGGTGGCCTCTAAACGGTCAATCATAAATTGTACAATAAAAAGTATTGTACAATGTTATTGTAGGTCTAGGGGCCGCCTTAGCATAAGCGCAGTACGTCGTAGCTCGTAGCAAATCTACGCCGTAACTCGTAGCACCTCTACTCTGTAGCTCGTAGCAAATCTACGGCATATTTCGTAGCACCTCTACGCCATAGCTCGTAGCACCTGTACGACGTA
Source organism: Agrotis exclamationis (assembly GCA_950005045.1). Classification (NCBI taxonomy): domain Eukaryota; kingdom Metazoa; phylum Arthropoda; class Insecta; order Lepidoptera; family Noctuidae; genus Agrotis; species Agrotis exclamationis. The sequence goes on from OX465424.1 coordinate 192,655, forward strand.
GCACGTAGCACATGCACCATGCACGCCATACCTCATCTCTACGCCGTAGCTCGTAGCACCTGTACACCATAGCTCGTAGCGCCTGTACGACGTAGCACGTAGCACATGCACCATGCACGCAATGTTATTGTAGGTCTAGGGGCCGCCTTAGCATAAGCGCAGTACGTCGTAGCTCGTAGCAAATCTACGCCGTAACTCGTAGCACCTCTACTCTGTAGCTCGTAGCAAATCTACGGCATATTTCGTAGCACCTCTACGCCATAGCTCGTAGCACCTGTACGACGTAGCACGTAGCACATGCACCATGCACGCCATACCTCATCTCTACGCCGTAGCTCGTAGCACCTGTACACCATAGCTCGTAGCGTCTCTACGCCGTAGCTCGTAGCACCTCTACGCCGAACCTAAGTGTCCACGTCTCAGTTCCGTAAGTCATAACCAACAGGTAGGACGAAGTAATCGAAGACCTTTGTCTTTAGGCTCTGTGGAATAGGTGACGAAAAGACCTGACCAAGCATCTCATCTCATCTCGAAGTTGTTCTTACCAAACTGCAAGGTTTGCCCCGGGTACCTAATACATATATTCTCGAACAACCTCGAGAGCGGCGTTTATGGATCATTCTTTCTATTTATAGTGTAAGTTAGCGCGATAAGTCGCGGCGCGCACCTACATTTAAAGTTCAGTTAGTTTTCAATATAACGCACACGTTAGACGAGAGATCACCCACCCACGACACATTTTTGTTCAGAGATGTATGACAAATGATAGAGCACGCAAGTATATAATAGCAGCCGTGCTCGTCTGTCACATACTTCTTAGAAAATGACAAAATGATGGATAGTGCGAGCTACGGGAGACGGGACAGAGTGGTGCGCGGAGCAGAGTGCGGCGCGGCAGCTGTTAGTGTTGTTGTTGAAGCGTTCATGAAACGCAGGAAGCATGGAACAATAGCCTCGTTGCGATGAATAATTACAAAGTGGACTATCGTCTGTGCCGCTGACGCCGCGCGCCGGCCGCTCCACTTCTTAGCTAAACTTTCAACAATGCCGCTGAGAACAGCACTAATGAAGCGTAACGCACCAAAAATACGTAATGTACAAGTTGATAATTGAATCCAATCCCGGCTCATTGTTCACGCACCACTCGCCCCCCGCCCCCCGCGCCCCCCGTCCTGCCGCCTCCCCCCCCGCTACCCGCGCATTCTGATAAGTCAGGCTGACAGCTTTTATCACCTCTTTACATTACTGTACATTTATTTTGTATAGCCATTTTTGTTCTATGTTTTTTATACGGAACTCTTCGCTTTGTGCGTTCCGACACGCTCTTGTCCGTTTTTAGGGTTTAGTAACTCAGAAAAACAAAACGGAACTATAATAGTCTCACTTAGCTGTCCGTTCCGTTTGTCTGAAAGAAAAAAGTCTTAGTACAAACAAAGTCACCGACTTCCGAAAGAAAAGTTATTTTGCACTTTTTTGTTTGTTTTAGAATTCCGTTTTTTGATTTTCAAATAAGTCATTAATTTAATCGTACAAGTTTCCGTCGCACTTTTCAAATATAATGTATAACTTATTCGTCAGCAAAATAGTAAAAAATAATAACTTGCCTTTTTATTTTTATAGAATTTGCTTATTATTTGCACATGATAATATATTTTTTTTAATAATTCAAGAATTTTGAAGCAAAACAATTTCAATCACCCAACATACAACCCTTGTTCTGGAGTGGTAAAGTCATCAAATGAGTATTCCCGTCTCTCATGAAACAGAAGCGACTGTCACATTCTAACTGACTAGAGTCCACCTGCCGCTCCTTCGGTTGCCTATCACGTTTCATAGCCTCCGCATTCTGTTTAGACAGTCTTAGTATAGTATAGTTATTTGTTTCTTTTTCAAATGTATATATTATTTTTATACATTACTCAATTATCCAAAACGGAGTTTAAAAAAATACAACCTAATTATTTTTTTATGAAATTGATTGTTTGTCACCAATATTCTGTAGGTACCACAGCGAATAGATCGTGTTATAATTATAAGACTGCACTGTTCTAAATTAATAAAGTTGTGCAGACGCAGTGGACGCCTCCAGCAGTAGGTAGGGGTATACATTGAGTCCGAGATGTCCGCTGTGCTCTGTTGCGGCGCGCAGACACCGCGCAGAGCACTCGTATCTCTAAAATAGAGCAATCGATGAAGCGAATGCCGAATACAACGAAACCGCATATCACTGCCGACGATTTGATACTCACAAAAAGTCCGGCTCCGCCACATAAAAACCGATCATTCTCCGTTTGCAGAGCAATGTTTGCGGTTTAAGGTTTTTATCTGTTCGTGGGAGCTTCGTTTGACGAAGGAGTTTTCATGTAAATATGTTTTAAACTACATATTTCGTTTGTTACCGTTGCCTTAGGGTGGAAGGGTGGAAGCAGTATCCTACTGTGTCTCCAAATTATCCGTGACATAATAAATTATTTTTAAACGCGCGGCGCGGCGCGGCGACCGAATGAAAAAAATTCCAAAAACTTAACGAAAATACCTGACACCACGCATCGTCTAACATCGTTTCAGTTTGGGAGACTTCGAAAATCATAAAAATATTCGTCGTAAAAACAATTTACTTTTTCTTACTGTTTCTAAACGGCCAGCTACAAAAGGAGTTGTCACGATGAAACTTATAAAATTCTCCTACAACAAAGAAGTTCTTTATTACAGTAGTGCACCACAAACATTTTAAATAAATTATATTCTCGTTAAATATACACGGTAGGCGATTTTATTCTTTTAAAATAAAAATAAAATATTATGCAATAGCTTCACCGCGGCAGTATCCGAGTGTCACATGTATTTTTTTCTTTTATAAGATTAATTTAAGAAGTCTTTCCTGAAATATTCGGACTGAACAAACGATTAAACCTTACAATAGTATAGCGGAGCAGATGTGTGGCCGCAGGAGAGACGTGACAGGCTCCGCAGCGAGGACGCTCCGCTTCGACCAAAGAAGTGCGTCATCGTGCCGCTCATCATCATCATCATCATCATATCAGCCGTAAGACGTCCACTGCTGAACATAGGCCGTACCGCTCACTACCACGGAATGCTATAGAGCAGCAACTAGTTCCTAACATTTTTGGCTGGGTACAAGAAATCCTAACTTCTTAACTAATATTATAAATATGAAAGTAAGTTTTGTTTGTTACCTTGTCAGGTCATCATCCTGAACTCTTGAGTTTTTTTACCGACTTCAAAAAAAAAGGAGGTTATCAATTCGACCCATATATATGTAATATTATCAGAACTGCCCAGTTTTCATAAGTGTATGTATGTTTTTATGTTTGTGCACGCATATCTCTATCTCTATTTCTTATATTCTATATCTATTTTTTGTTGTACTAGGTATTGTTCAACTTAGGGTACACTGCAAGTTTCATCAAAATTGGTTCAGTAGTTTTAGAGATATGGATTTTTTTATGTTGTGACAAGATTAGTGTGTTGGATTACAAGATTGGTGCATATGTAAGAAAATTTTGTATTTTACAAGAATTTGGGTTGTATATTAAATATATAAATAAATAAACTAAAAAGGGTAAAATAAAAACGTTTTTTTTAAAAGTACCGACTTCAAAACAAATTCAAAAAAGTTTAAAATAACTTTTCTTTCGGAAGTCGGTGGCTTTGTTTTGTTGTATCATTGACTATTGCCACCGACTTCCGAAAGAAAAGTTATTTTAAACTTTTTTTTTTGTATTTGTTTTGTAGTCGGTACTTTTTAAAAAAAAAAGTTTTTCTTATACGTTGTCAGTTTAGTGTCAGATCAGTTTAGTTTAGTAGGTAACATTCCTATAGACGGCGTCACATGTGCGATCCGAATTTATTGTTAAATTCTAAATTAATGAGAGCGCAGCCGCGTTCAAAAGCTGATTTAAAATAATTCAAGCCCGCGAATATTTTATGGTTGGAGAAATCATCAAACGATTCCTCCTGCTCTGGGTGAGTGGTCAGCATTGTAAGAGTAGTTCTGACCAAAACCCACTCTATTCCTTCAATAGCCCTTTGAAGACATTTGGCTCTACCGGGCCCCGACAGTAGTGCTAACAGTTAAAGTGGAATACGTCGGTTTGGACTGGCTCCTTGATTGGACGGAGAACTATTGCCTATTGCTCAAGCTACGGGGGTTACAAATAGACTTGCGACCGCCGGCGCTCAGGACGTCTCCCACAGTTGGGACACATGGAGGACGATTACGTTCACGCATTCCGCCTCCTCGTCTGCTCGAATTCCTGCTTCATAGAAGGAGATAACTGCTTTGAATGGTCCCTTACTCCATACCATAAGCCTGATGAACCAAGGCCGGAGGCAAGGGGCGACGCCGACGCTCGCCACCACGAGAACACGGCAGTGCTACAGCCCTGCAAGTCAGACCTTCACCGTATGCTCTACAGTGTCCTCCGGGCTGTCTACGTAATGCTGGCACCCGGCGTATCGTCTTTCGGAATCCGAAACCGGAACCTTGCGAAACAACAGTGAAGTGTTAGGTGAGGACCTGCGTAAGGCGAGATGGGTACATCACTTCTCAAAGAAAGGAGGCAGTTCCGAGATGACAGCGACTACGATGCTCACAAGATCTTCTAAGAATTAGCGCGACCGACTCCAGTAGCAGTAAAAACATTGCTATAGAGGTTCACATCAACACGAGTATTCCGTTCTTCTCGTTCTTATTAAAGGGCGGATGTAGCAGAGCTCCCAACAACAGTCCGCATTCCGAAGAGCGCGTGTTCGCCCCCCGCGTCTCTCGCCCACCCCCGTACACTCGCAGCGCTCGGCGGTACTAACAGTGCTAACGTGCTGAACAGCATCAACATTTTATTAGTTGGCGGTGTGCCAGCCGCTGCGGAATTAACAAATTATACCGTGTGGTATGTGGCGGTAGTCGCCCGTCCCGGGAAGAGGCGCCCGGAGAGTGTGCCCTCCTAAATGAAAATACAATTACCTGGAATAAACCTTGCTTTTCCGGGACGTTTCTTTTTATTATATTCCGGCGTCCGTTTGACATTCGACATGGCGACAGCCCGGTGCACGGACAAGTATCAGAACGGTTTCGTTGCGGCTTCGGTAATCCATCAAAAATGAAGTACCAAAGATAACCTCCACAGATGGGGATTCACTGACGGCTCAGACCTCAAATGTACGAGTATATGCGACGTGTCCCCACAGACAATGGCTCACCTTCTCTCCTGTACCGCAAGTCCTGTCACCTGTACACTTGACGAACTTATGACTGCATCAGTGAGCGGGGTTCGCGTAGCTGAATTTTGGGCTAAACAAAATATATAAAATAATTTGCCATCGACACGCTAAGAAGAATGAAGTACTAACGGCGCTAAGTAACGTGCAAGAAGATGTCAAATGCAGTTGTCTGTGAATTGGGAACACTTCAGGCTTTGGACGTGGACAAACCCAAGGGGTGAAATTAACTTATTTCGTCCCGAGGCGGGATTTGGTCCATACACTGTGCTTTTCATTATGAGTGCAAGATAGTCAAAATGAATTAGTTAAAGGAAAGTGAGTAAAGATCGGATTACCGCTTTCCCGCCTATTTACCGACTTCAAAAAAAAAAGGAGGTTATCAATTCGACCCGTATGTATGTAATATTATCAGAACTGCCCAGTTTTCATATATGTTAGTCTATACCAGCGTCTGAACAAATGTGCCAAATTTCATAAGTGTATGTATGTATGTATGTATGTATGTATGTATGTATGTATGTATGTATGTATGTATGTTTTTATGTTTGTGCACGTATATCTCCGGAACTATAAGTTCGATTTAAGAAATTCTTTTTTTGTTGTACTAGGTATTGTTCAACTTAGGGTACACTGCAAGTTTCATCAAAATCGGTTCAGTAGTTTTAGAGATATGGATTTTTTTATGTTGTGACGGATTACAAGATTAGTGCATAATTATGTAAGAAAATTTTGTATTTTACAAGAATTTGGGTTGAATATGTAATAAATAAATAAACTAAAAAGGGTAAAATAAAAACTTTTTAAAAAAAAGTACCGACTTCAAAACAAATACAAAAAAGTTTAAAAATAACTTTTCTTTCGGAAGTCGGTGGCTGTGTTTTGTTGTGTCATTGACTATTGCCACCGACTTCCGAAAGAAAAGTTATTTTTAAACTTTTTTGTATTTGTTTTGAAGTCGGTACTTTTTTTTAAAAAGTTTTTTTTGTTTTTATTTTTCTATGTCGAGCCAGCTATTGAGCCATAACTTTTCATTTCCATGATTGAAAAAAATGGTCACTGTTGTTCAGAAATATTCAAACGTGTTGAAGAAAAACTTGAAACTTAATTATTTTAGGGGCAGTTTAAAAAACCTTTAATAAATACTTTACTCATAACAAAATCAAATCATTTATTTCAAGTAGGCCTGTTACAGGCACTTAAAATATAATAGGTAATAATCTAAATGAGTGTATAAAAGCGTGGGACGTACCAGCTGGGTTCTAGGGTTTCTCTAAGAGATTTGTTTAAAGAGATTGGCATCCTTACGGTGGCATCTCAATTCATCTTTGCCAACATTATGTATATTAGGCAGAATTTACATCTGTATACTAAAAACAGTGATATTCACAATTTTAATACTAGAAATAAGCACCATCTACGTGTTCCCTTTCATCGGCTTCATAAAGTTCATAGCTCATTTGTAGGGCTCGGTATAGTTTTTTATAATAAACTGCCTTCATCTTTGTTAGGCTTACCTTTTAATGCCTTTAAATCTAAAATCAAATCCATCCTTTGTTCTAAGGCATATTATTCGATAAATGACTACCTTGACGATAAGAGCAGTTGGTCGCTCGATTGAAATAATGACTGCGTTCATGCTCTTTCTCCAGATTAATTTATTTTCCGACAGGTTATATGAATTCATATAATTGTTTATTTTTTTTTACTTTTGTCTTAGTTAAGTCATTTTAGTTTTATTTTATGTATATTTTGTGTTTTTTTATGTCTGTGTTTTTTTTATATTAATCTTCATTTTCTATTTTTTTTTTAAACAGTTTTAGTTTATCTTTTTGTGCCTTCTAGTCACGGTTGGGATGTAATTTCGAATTGATGTATGATGTGAATGTTCTATTAAATTGTATAATATCTTGGTTCTTCTATCCGTACAGACAGATGTGTTGCTGGGGAGTTTGTTCCGCCACTTCTTCTTCCCAGCCAAAACACTAGGAAGTGTCGAAGGCCCCCCTTCGACACTCACCCCCCGGGGGCGCTTTGGGGGACTGTCTTATGTAAAAAATTGACCTTCAAAAAGTGCTGATAAATCAGCCTAATTTGAATAAATGACTTTTGATTTTGATTTATCGATTTTGCGCAATGATAATCGATGTTACCATCCCGCATGACGAGAACCTCGTGAAAGCCGAGAAAGATAAACAAATCAAATATCTCGACCTGGCGCGCGAGGTTGTCGACATGTGGAATGTGAGCTCGGCTATCATTGTGCCGATTGTCGTTACTGCCAATGGCCTGATGTCAAAGAGCCTCGACGAACACCTTTCGAGGCTCTCCTTAGGGGTTGGATCAAGGGCCTGATTCAGAAGGCAGTACTTCTTGATACGGCTCGCATTGTGAGGAGGTTCCTGTCTCTAGAGCCCTAACCACCGGTAGCTTGGACCCCGCTCCCACACCGGTGGAACACTATTTTTTATATTTTTAAATGTTTTTTTTTGTTTGCTTTTGTAAAAAATATTTAAAAATATGTGAAATACTCGTATGTACAAAAGATGAATAAACGAATAATAATAATATCCATGTTCTAACTTTTTAGAACATAGATAGGATCTGTATTTAGCCACTAAATTACAGTACGGTGTAAAATTAAAATAATATATTATAGCTAAATATTAGGAACTAGCTTCTGCCCGCGACTTCGTACGCGGATCCTGTTGCTTATGCCAGCGACAAAATCGAAGATCTGAAAAGTGTGATACCCAATTCCAAGAGCCCGGGTAAAAAAATTAATGGGAGTTTGGCCAGTACAGTAAAATTGTTATTCATAATTATTCATCGTCATCGAAAATCAGTCCTATACTGTTACCACCTTCACTGCGTGGAGGTACTCGGGTCGATCTCCAGAGGCATTTTTTTTCGTGTCGGGCTGGATAAACCCATTTTCAAATCGAAAAAAGTTTTCAAAATATTTTTTTATATACAGTTCGGTGTCTAATCTACATGGTACAAGGCTAATATTATGAATAAGTTTATTTAAAATATTTTAAAAAAAATCTTAGACCCTAAAATCCTGATCGCTCTGGGTTGTCCCAACTGCCGATTGAATGAAAAAAAATATTCTTTAATTTTTTAATGAGAAGCTACATATGATACAACTTATTTAGATTACATAACAAATAGTTAATCTTCATTGTTATAAAATACTTTGAGTTACATTAAGAATACTTTTGCCACAATTTGAATTTAAAATCGTGTCCGGGCATTTTATTTCATCGCTCTGCGCTGAGGTAAAACATCTTACGTTACGCGTTAAAGACACTCTATTCCACTCCCGCTGGGCAACACCAGCAGTGGTCTAACCGTTGAGGAGGATACCTATGTGCCACTACACAAGGCAAGTTTATGATTGCTCTGGATTTGGTTCTCGAATTTTTGATTGATATGTTCACGTTTATCAAATTAAATATTAAGCTTACACATTCACAAGCTGTGTAGCAAGCTTGTGAATGTGTAAGCTTAAGCTCAAGCTTGTTATGTGAATTAAGTGATCTTTATGATAGTTTTTATGAGACGTAATGACAATTTTCTACTACTTTTAAATTCGGCTATATTCATGATTTTGTGACTTTTTCTGATCGATATGGATGTGATCGCTCTGTCCAAAAAGACCAGAGCAATGATATTTTGCATTAATTGTACGTTATAAATCTATTTTAAGTAGTAGTACCAGACTGTAACAATGACAAACGATGAACTATCTTCTTCTTCTTCCTGCCCTTATCCCATTCTACTTGGGGTCGGCGCAACACGTTTTCTTCTTCCATTCTCCCCTATCAGACGTCACAGTATCATTTACTCCTTTTTCTTTCATATAATTCCTTAGACAATCCATCCATCTTTTCTTTGGCCTTCCTCGTCCTCTCCATCCATCAACATTCATACTCATCACTTTCTTAGTCACATGGGTGTCATCCCTCCTCATCACATGTCCATACCAAGATAGACGATTCCCTTTCATTTTTTCTGTAACAGGCGCCACTTTCAAACTTCCCCTTATAAACTCATTCCTTACTTTATCCATTCTTGTCACTCCACACATCCATCTCAACATCCGATGAACTATCTATATAACCTTTAATTTATAACCTTTCCTGGGTTTTTTGGGTAACCTAAACCCATAAACAGATTTTGACGTATTTTACCTTGATGATATTATTATATTGGCATTTAAAGCTAACCATAACCACTTCTTCTCTAAAATTTAATGTCAACTATCTTTGCAGATTGTAATCATGCCTCGAAATAAACTATCAATTGAAGAAAAACGTCTTACGAGCAACCCAGCAAAAGGTTCGTAGGAAGAAAAGTAGGCTATGTTTGGATAATATAGTCTAAATCTAAATAAATGAAACTAAGCCAAAAGTTGATTTTTATCATTATTTTAATTTGTTACTTTTAAATTATAATGCAATAGTTTGAAATTATAACGTATTTTTGATACCTATTTATGTATTACTGATAATATGCCTTGACCTTTTTCTAAAATAATACATTTCTGTTACATATTTATAATCTTGTTACACGTACATACTGAATACCTATGACTAAAAACGGCAAAACAAATAATATTTTTATCAATATTAATCTTTTTGTTTAATTGATTTGACCATTTATGATCGCTCTGGCGCCAATTATGATTGCTCTGGTAGCGAAATTTTTTGAACTTAAATATTTCCATAACTGTTAGTGTAAATTGAAGGCCAATAGTAAAAATATACTATTTGAATGTCATACTTTTTTATGAGATACATGATTACCATTAAATACCAATATCTGAAAAGCACCGTATATTAGTAGTGTAGCTGGGCTCTCGGTGTTCCACATCAGGTATTCCAGATCTTCAATTTTTATACGTCAACAGAGAGTGCTCATCAGGCTGCACAACTTTGCTAAGACGTCATTCATATATATATATTATAGTGTAGCTGGGCTCTTGGAGTTCCATATCAGATGTTCCAGATCTTAAATTTTTATACATATACAAAGAGTGCTCATCAAGTTGTACAAATTTTGCAAAGACGTCATTCCTAATGTTATAGTGTAGCTGGGATCTTGGTGTTCCACATCAGGTGTTACAGATCTTCAAATTTATTCTCTCAGCAGAAAATGCTCATCACGTGGAACAATTTTTGCTATCGCACCATTTTTGTATCTCTTATAGTTTAGCTGGTGTGTTGCGGTTCTGCACCAGGTGTTCAATTTTCCAAGATAAATTATTCCGTCATAAATGATTTCTGTGTAGCTTTAACCGTTAAGGTTGCACACGCGACGGAAGCTTAAAAAATGGAGTAACTTCTCCCGTTTTCCCAACATTTCCCTTCACTGCTCTGCTCCTATTGACTGTAGCGTGATGAAAAGTATACTGTAACCAGCTCAAGAGTATGAAAAATAATTGTACCAAATTTCGTTAAAATCCGTCGAGTAGTTTTTGTTTTTATAACGGTTATACAGACAGACAGACAAACAGACAGACAAAAATTTTACTGATTGCATTTTTGGCATCAGTATCGATCCCTAATCACCCCCTGATAGTTATTTTGGAAATATATTTAATGTACAGAATTGACCTCTCTACAGATTTATTATAAGTAGGTATAGAAGAAGATAGATAACATATAGCTATTTTACGACTTTATTCTAATTATAAGTTTCAACTATTTCTTTACCATAACACTTTGAGCAAAATCTTTGCTATTTTTTTTTAATATAAATGCGGTACTTATACCGGACTATGTAGGACGACAGGACGAAAAAAAACAGAACAAGCGCGAAAGCAGCAATCTGATTTACACTAATATTTTCTTCAGCTTATTATTTTTGTGCTTATTCTTACTTTCTTCGTATTTGTAATGAAAAGCAGAATGTTTATCTCTGGTAAAAAAATTTCATACCTTGGATAACAATGTAGCTTATTACTTTCTTTATTTACTACTATTATAACGTAAAAACTTGTGCCACCTAAGAGTATCCTTAGCTCGGTGATATTTATCAGCCGAGCTGCCACTAAAACGTAGCTTTACTTCGATCAACCGGACCAACAACCGAACTACCGCCACTACATCATACATAGTTTGTGAGCTGAAGAACATCTATGTTTTGGGAGCATTTGAGCAGAAACACAACTCACAGAGATGAACATCATTTATTCCCGTTGAATCCCATTTTTAACCGACGAAAAAAAAAGGAGGAGGTTCTCAATTCGACATGTATATTTTTTTTTTTTTTATGTATGACCACGCATAACTTTTCCCAGCGTGGTCCGATTTCAAAAATTCTTTTTTTGTTGGAAAGAGTATATCTCAAAGTTGGTCCCATTTTAATTTCAAAACTAAAATCGGCCTCTAAGGGTAGAAAAAAAGGAATTGATTGTCAACTTTCCTACAGAATTTTCAGTTGTGAACCGATTCGTTTGAAATAAAGTTAACATTTATGTAGTTCTGAGGACATTACTATATAGCAGAGGTGTGGAGAAGATAACATGATGGTGTCACCATCATCAGATCAACTCCAGATCCCTGTTATGTTGTGAAGTCAGTCCCAAGAGTTCCTCAACAGTTAACAACAGCTATATCGTGTTTGGACTCCTTTCACTCAGCTTGATGAGAACTTTAGACCCAGCTGAGGTATCATTGTCATCGAGGGTCTGAGGATGGTGACGGAAAGCAGGGGCCAGAGGTCCTCAACAGTTAACAGCACCTATATCGTGTTTGGGCTCATTTCATTAGTCTTGATGAAAATTTTAGACCTAGCTGGAGTATAATTGTCATCGAGGGTCTGATGATGAGGACAGAAGGCAGTAGCAAGAGATTCTCAACACACACAGCAACTATATCGTATTTGGGCTCATTTCATTCATCATGATAAGAACTTTAAACATAGTTGGGATTTGACAGTCGTTGACAGTCTGAGAGTGGAGTTTTTAGTTGCAAGTTACAGGTCCTCAACAGTTAATACTAATTACTGTGACGGTTACGTTGACAATGACAAAAGGGAAGACGGGTTTTTCCATGTGTTAAACACTCTAATCATGGTATACAACTAAAAAGCTAAAAATAATAACTTTTTAACAAAAAAATCAAACCGACGAAAGATTGAACTGAAAAGCTAAAAATAAATTTTGAGGCGGCGCCAAAGAAACAATCAACGAAAAGCAACCTAGCTACAATAAAATTATGCTTCGCTTCAAATAATTAATTTAGGTACATGTTTGTATGTTTGTTTGGCGCCGCCTCAAAATTTATTTTTAGCTTTTCAGTTCAATCTTTCGTCGGTTTGATTTTTTTGTTAAAAAGTTATTATATCGGTTGTTGTTTTTATAGAAATATATGTTTTATCTTCTAATGTATAAAAATCAATGCCACTTTTCATTGTGATGTTATAACTCAAGAACAGACTCACCTATATCCAAACCAAATGTTTAGGCTGTGTTCGAACTATTTAGTAGATGCTTTATTTGAAGTTTGCAGAAAATCGGACGAGCGGTTCTTAATATACCCGTGCGAAGCTGAGACGGCCCACTAGTTTTTCTATATTGTTGTCGAGCCGTTTGGAACAGCACACTCTCGGGCCATGTTGTCGTGTAGGCTTGACACACACACATGTCAGTATTTTCATCCACATTACACAAAATAATTCCTGGTACACTTTACAACTAAGTGGTAAGTCTCCACATCAATAAATTATGAAATTGTACAGTCATCTTAAATAAATATAGTAGTGCGTGTAGCATGTCGACAGGCGGCGGGCGGCGGCGGGCGGCGGCGGGTGACGCGCATTGTGCGAGGGCGAGCTAATCCCGACACAATGACACAATGGTCGCTGACCAAACACGCGACCACCGAGTTTGTAGCAGTAGTCACCACCGCGGCATTCGTTCTGCTCCCAGTTCCACGCCCAGCCCCCAACCGCGCGACTCTAAAGCAAACCAAGCGCTTTCTGTTTGTTTGGCACTGAGTAAACTTGAATAAATTACTAAATGTAGCGTTCTCATAAGTTTAATGTAATCTAGCTCATGTCCGCTTGGAGTAAGTTAATACTAAGTAAACTGTAATAGTAAGTAAACTTGCATAAAAACTCTCCTTAAAACTATCCATGTTATAAACTAGCTCTACGACAGCAGATCGGGTTCCACCTAATGTAAGAAACGTAAAGTAGAAGCCGCTTTGTTGAATCGATTACGAATGCGTTAAGGTTTTTATCTTTTTTATCAAGCTGCAATAAGTAAAATAACACGAAATACATAATTACTTTACTAAATCTGAATATCATTAAACGTAAAAAAGTGATGGAAGCAAACGAGTTATCATATTAAACATAATATGGCTTAAAGTACGCGTCGCGTCTTCGCCAAGATATTTTGAGGAACGAAAAATGCAGTTGCGAGCAGGGCTCGAACCTGCGTCTTCTGAATAAGTACTCCAGACGCCTTACCAATTAGGCTATCGCAACCACTAATCTCGAAGCTGAATTTCTCATTCCTTTGTTTTTTGAACGCTTGACATAATAATTACCTTTTTAACAAAAAATCAAACCGACGAAAGATCGAACTGAAAAGCAAAAAATAAATTTTGAGGCGGCGCCAAACAAACAAACAAACATACACCATGTTTTTTTGTTTGTTTGGCGCCGCGAAATAAATTAATTATTTGAAGCGAAGAATAATTTTATTGTAGCTAGGTTGCTTTTCGTTGATTGTTTCTTTGGCGCCGCCTCAAAAATTCTTTGTTTTTCAGTTCGATCTTTCGTCGGTTTGATTTCTTGTTAAAAAGGTATTATTTTAAGCTTTTCAGTTGTATATACCATGGTTAGAGTGTTTAACACACATGGAAAAACCCGTCTTCACTTTTGTCATTGTCAACGTAACCGTCACAGTAATTAGTATTAACTGTTGAGGACATGTAACTTGCAACTAAAAACTCCACTCTCAGACTGTCAACGACTGTCAAATCCCAACTATGTTTAAAGTTCTTATCATGATGAATTAAATGAGCCCAAATACGATATAGTTGCTGTTAACTGTTGAGGATCTCTAGCTATTGCCTTCTGTCCCCATCCTCAGACCCTCAATGACAATTAAACCCCAGCTAGGTCTAAAGTTTTTATCAAGACTAGTGAAATGAGCCCAAACACGATATAGGTGCTGTTAACTGTTGAAGACCTGTTGCTCCTGCTTTCCGTCACCATCCTCAGACCCTCGATGACAATGATACCTCAGCTGGGTCTAAAGTTCTCATCAAGCTGAGTAAAATGAGCCCAAACACGATAAAGCTGGTGTTAACTGTTGAGGAACTCTTGGGACTGATTTCACATCATAACAGGGATCTGGAGTTGATCTGATGATGGTGATGCCATCATGTTATCTTCTCCACATCTCTGCTATATAGTAATGTCCGCAGAACTACATAATGTTAACTTTATTTCAATAGAATCGGTTCACAACTGAAAATTCTGTAGGAAAAATGACAGAGATACACTCTTTCCAACAAAAAATTAATTTTTGAAATCGGTTCACGTTTTTTTTTTTTTTTTAGCGTGGTAAAATCATCAAATGAGTCCTCCCACCCCGGGCAGGGCGGGAGGGACTGTCAGACTTGTACTGACTAAAATCCACGGTGTCCTTCAATAGCCCGTTATGTCCCGGGGTCACGGTAATGAGATAAGTCCCGCGACCCCGGCAGGCTTTGGCCCTCTAGAGGGGGGCCCCGTCATCATGCTGACACTCCTTGAGGCGCGCGTGGAACACAACGCGCCGTCGACCCGGGCATGGTCCATGGTCGGGCGGCGAGTTGCCCTTTACTCGCCGCCCGCATGCCCGCGCCTACGGTGGCCGGAGATCGTCCCGCGACGTCCGACGCCCTGGGCGTCTACCACTGCGGCTGGGGTGGAGGGAGGACGCTGTCCTCTCTCTCTCGCGGCTCGCCTCCTCCTTCACGAGCATAACTGCTTCGCAGAAGGAGGCGACCGCTTCCCACTCCGTCTCGCCCCGCAGCATGGCCTCGACCAATGCCGGGCGCGAGAGGTCTCCGCCTATCGCCGCCGAGAGGACACGGCGGTGCTCTGCCCAAGCGGGGCAGTCCTGCACCGTATGCTCCACCGTGTCCTCCGGGCGATCTTCGCAGTGGTGACACCCGGGCGTCTCTTCCCTCCTCATCAGACACAGGAACCTCCCGAAACTTCCGTGTCCGGTGAGGACCTGCGTCATGCGGTAAGTCAGGACGCCGTGACGTCTTTCCAGCCACTCCTCAAAGAGGGGTCTTACCGCCGCGATTGCGGCGTGCCCAAAATCGGTTCACGTTAGGAAAAGTTATGCGTGGTCATACATAAAAAAACACATGTCGAATTGAGAACCTCCCCCTTTTTTTTCGTCGGTTAAAAAATTCTAAATGTGGGATCTCTAAAAAGGTTTCGTTCCTCAAAATATAATATGGCTTATTAATAAATGCCCTTATGGTGAAAACATTTTAGAATTTTATTACTACTGACGTATTATCCGTACGTGGCTATCCTACAGTGAAATGGATCTTTAGACTCTCGCTCGACAGACAGTGGAATACTTTAATAAATAAAATGCTAACATTAATTCTGATGTTGGCGAAGCGACAAATAAATATAAATCATCTTATTTTAGTTTAATCCCTTATGTCAAAATATGCTATGATTAACTTTTATCCTAAGTTGACCAAGATGGGGTCACGGGATTTACCGAATTACCGTGACCCTGGAACGTAAAGGGCTATTGAAGGACACCGTGGATTTTAGTCAGTACAAGTCTAGGCTGACAGTCCCTCCCGGTCTGCCCTGGGTGGGAGGACTCATTTGATGATGTTACAATGATAAAAAAAACTAAACCAAGATCTATCTTTTGGGAGCGTTTTAAATACGAATGCACGCGCATATGTAACCGTAGAAAACATTTTTGTAAATGAGTCGAAAAAAACGAGCGAGCCTTCCGTAGTGCCATATTTATAAATGTATAACATCTGTCACACAAGGAGCTCGCTGTTGGACAACCTGAAAACCAACTTCCTTTAACCGACTTCCAAAAGGAGGAGGTTATTAGTTCGGATATTTATATTTTTTTTACTCCGTTGCTTACCAAAATTTTGAAAAATCAACAAAAACCCTATAAATGAACACGTCTACACCGATTACACCGAGGTTTCTGGTTCGATTTCGATGATTTGTTTTTTGTTCAATGCAGTATACCTGCTATTTGGACCCATTTTGGTTGGTGTGGGATGCAACATTTGTGTCGACACCCTTGCGCCATCCCATCTTCCTGGTACTACATGCTGTGCTGGTGCGGCTGCTGCAAGTGCTGAAAACCTCAAACGGCGCAAATACAATGGCTTGACTTCTAGCTATGTATTTGAGCCGTTTGGGGTTGAAACACTAGGGCCATGGGGTCCGAGTGCCCACCAAGTTTTCAAAGACATCGCCAAGCGCATAGTCGACACCTCGTGTGACCAGAGGGCTGGCCTATTTCTTGGTCAAAGGATCAGCATTGCCATCCAACGTGGCAATGCTGCCAGCGTTCTGGGCACTTTCCCCATTGACAGCGATGTGGATGAGTTTTTTGACGCCCTATAATTGTTTTTTTTATTATTATTTTAGTTTTAGTTTAGTTATTTTTGTAAATATTTTACTTTTAATTTTAGTTTTTAAATATAGTATGTATTATATTAGAATATTATAAATAATAAAGTATTTTGGTTTAGTTTATTTTCATTTAGTTTTGTTTAGCTAAAAATGCTCATGAATTAAAAAATTCATGAGCATTTTTAGCTAATTGTGTAAAGAGGCGATGTTATTACCAGTGCTTCAGCTTAGTGCTTTTTTGTACTTGTCCTGTTTCGTAATCTTGCTCACCCATCCAAAGACAGACCTTGGTAAGAGTTGACGGATAACTCTACCACCGCGTGGTACCACTACAACAGAAGCGATAGTAAAGAAGTTAAACATCTTCAACATTGTAAACGAGACAATGTGGTGCAACATAGGACTCGCATATCGCTATTAATTTCCTGAGAGCACTATTTTGTGGGCTCAACAACACTATTATCTTCTGCATAACTGAGATTACACTATAACAGAGATACGAGTTTTGTTTCAAAACATGTTTTAGTTTACAGTAAAGTTATTATTTTTATACTTATAAATGTAAATACCTATTGTGTTTTTTTATGGGCCTTAGCGTGTCTGAAACACTTACCCATGTTTGAGACACGCTGAAAACTTGACGAATACTTCTTCAATTATCACTAAACACAGAAATGCGGAATTGTTATTTTTACCCGTGTGGTCCAATTTGTGGACCAATTTATTACATTATTTATTTTACCCAAAAATCTCTTATAGCGCTCGGGCCATAATATTAGTGATAGGTAATCTATAAAATTCTACACATTTTAAATTTATAATGAAAATGTAAGGTGCAAAGAAGTCGCTGTCATTATTTGTCAACGGATTTACAAATGGAATAACACTTTAACTGTAAAATAACGTCTAAAGAAACGCAATCAAATATGTATGGCGGAGCCGCTGTGCGCCTTCACCGACGCCTGTCTCCTACAAAGGCAAGCAAATATAGCCTCATGAAAGCATAATTCCTGTAGTGACGATGTCGGTGGAGCGAGTCCGGCGGCGGCGAGAGGTAAACGAAAAATAACAGTAAACTCATGCTACTGCATTAGCGTTAGCGTCAACGGTTCCTGGTAGCACATACCATACCACTCCTCCACTCCTACCATACACTGTCCCATTGGAGATGCGAGCGCAGTGATTGCTCATGTGATTCCACGACTCCACTATAAATTTTGGCTTCGTCCAACAAATTCCCGACTCGCGTGGTTGACGTGGTTCTCAAATACTTATGTTAAAATACATCTATATATATATATAAAAGAAAGTCGTGTTAGTTACACTATTTATAACTCAAGAACGGCTGAACCGATTTGGCTGAAAATTGGTGGGGAGGTAGCTTAGAACCAGGAGAAACATATAGGATACTTTTTACCTTTTTTTATTTCGTTTTTTTTTTATCCCGTTTCCATGGGACGTGACATAAAACGTGGTATAATAAAACGCAATTGACATGGAATGACAGCAAGCATGCAGCAAGCAAAACGAAAAATTTATCAATCAAAACATCAATTGACCGGTTGATGCGTTTGTATTGAGTTTCTAAACTTATTGTGCCGATATTATCATAATTATCAATGCCATGCCGCCACCAAGACGATCAAATTTTTATCCTGTTTCCGTGAGACGTGGCATAAAACGTAGTAACACGATCACTAAGAAGGTATTGGTGCCGAAATTGAATAAGGGATCTGAACAAAAAGTACTAGGAAAACATGAAGAATAATGTTCATGCCGCCCGGCGCCCACCGATCTTCAATGCTAAAAAAGTATTTCGGTGAATACTGAATACCCAAAAAATGTACTAGGACTGCATAAATTAAATACAACCATACGACGAAAAAACGCCTGGGTGTCACCACTGCGAGGATCACCCGGAGGATACGGTAGGTAGAGCATTCGGTGCAGGACTGCTCCGCTTGGGCAGAGCACCGCCCCGTGTACTCACGACGGCGACAGGCAGAGACTTCTCGCACCCGGCATTGGTCCAGGCCATGCGAGACGGAGTGGGAAGCGGTCGCCTCCTTCTGCGAAGCAGTCATGCTATGGAAAGAAGAGGCGCGCCGCGTGAGGGTGAGGACAGCGTCTTCCCTCCAACCAAGCTGCAGTGGTAGACGCTTACAGTGACAGACGTCGTCAGACAATCTCCAGCCACCGTAGGCTAGAGCATGCGGGCGGTAATTATACCTATATAAGAAAGTTGTGTTAGTTACACTATTTTATACGTATAACTCAAAAACGGCTGAACCGATTTGGCTGAAAATTGGTGTGGTAGCTTAGACCCAGGAGACGGACATAGGATACTTTTTATCCTCTTTTTTTATGTAGGTAGGCAAGTATGTAGGTAGGGAGGTAGGTAGGTATGTAGGGGTAGGATAGGTAGAGTAAGTAAGAAGTAGGTAGATAGTTTAGTAGGGTAGGTAAGTATGTAGGGGTAGGGTAGGTAGAGTAGGTAAGTATGTAGGGGTAGGGAAGGTAGGTAGAATAAGTATGTAGGTGGGTAGGTAGATAGGTTAGTAGGCAGATTGGTAGGGTAGGTAAGTAGGTAGGCAGGTGGGATAGGGTAGGCTGCATGGACCTGGATTTTTGTACCGATTATCAGGGCAGGACAACGTCTGCCGGGCCCGCTAGTTAACTATAATGAATAGACATATTTTTTTGTTTCACCAAAAAATAGTAAAGTGATTTATTTATTAAAACTTTAAGCAACACAAAAGGTACTTTGGCGGACTTAATGCCAGAGGCATTCTCTACCAGTCAACCAAGGGTAGTAGAGAGATAACATGGCAGGTGCACAAAAATATAAAATTGAGATATCAAATAACAGAGTTTAAAAAGAAAAACAAAAATGCATAATTTAAATAAACATACAAATCTAAGTACTATAATAAATACACATATAAATAAATAGATATATGTAAAAATACACACATCAAAAGTGTCTAGGGATCAAGCATTTTTATGCGGATTTCTTGAGATTGAGATGTGGCTTTGTAATAAATTTATGATTTTATAAATTTATATGGATCCTTTTTGGTGCATTTCATAATTTGAATCAGGAACTGTGAATCAAATTCGAGTAAAAGATGAAAATCAGCTGTCAATATTTTCCCTATAAAAACATACAACGCATTGAAGACATTATTAGTGCTACTGTTTCCCTACTACTGATTAAAACCAACGTTATTATGGAGCGGCGACGTCATTTAAGCAGGGAAGAAATGCTCAGAGCCGTGGGAATGATAGAAGCTGGTTCCCGGCAACGTACTGTGGCTTTAGCTCTGAATACAAGTCAGAGTGTTATCAGTCGACTTTGGACACGTTACCGAAGCAATGGTACCGTGGCTGAGCGCCATGGAGGACGGTATCGCTGCACCACACGGAGACAAGACCGATACATTCAAATCTTAACTCGAAGAGCTCCAACAATAACCGCCATGATGTTAGCCGTGAGGCTTCATCACTCTTCAGGGAACTTAATTAGCGACCAAACAGTCAGAAACCGCTTGCATGAAGTGAACCTTCATTCCCGAAGACCGCTACGGGTACCACCTATAGCAATGCACAATCGTAGGATTCGATATCAATGGGCTCTTGAACACAGAAATTGGGCAGAAGAACAATGGCGTTTCGTGTGCTTTTCTGATGAGTCTCGTTTCGGTATGAGACCGGATACAAGACGTATACGACACTGGAGAACCCCTGGACGCCAACAGCGATTAAAATCCTGCCAGGAAGTCCATCCTTATAGTGGTGGAACCATCATGGTATGGGCGGGTATTTGGATCGGCGGAAGAACTGAGTTGATTTGGATCAGAGGCAACCTCAACGCTCAAATTTATGCTGAGACGATTGTATCAGACGTCATCGTTCCTCTACAAGTGCAAATCGGTCCCTTATTTCAGTTAATGCATGATAATGCACGACCGCACACCGCAAGAGTTGTAAGACAGACTCTCGCCGCAGCTAACATCAATGTCCTGCCCTGGCCTGCTCAGTCGCCAGACTTGAATCCGATTGAGCATGCATGGGATATGCTACAGAGAAGAGCTCTGCCGAATATGGAGGGTATCCAGTCGCAAGAAGACCTTTTTTTGTTGTTGCAACGAACATGGGCGGCCATTCCACAGCGTGATTTGGATGAACTCATTTTGAGTATGCCAAACCGATGTTCTTGTGTTGTTAGTGTTCGCGGTAGAAACACGGATTATTAATTGTTTAAGTTACCCAATAAAATTTTAAAGAAAACTGTTATTTCAGTCTTTTTGTCGAACTTTTGTGCTAGTGGTTCAAATGTCAAAAATCCCTTTATTAGGAAAATGGCAAATTTCTTTATTAATGCAAAGGTGACTTGGTTTATCGTTACTGTGACAAACGAAAACACTTTATTTAATGAATCCTTAAAGAAAATTTTAATTAATATCAATCAGGAGAAAAGTTATTGCAAAAATATTTGTTGATCCCTAGACACTTTTGATGTGTGTATATACACAACGTAAAAGAAAGATGATAGAGATAACTCCACTAATGGTGCAGATAATAATCCCACCACTTTTGCATGAATGCAAATTGACTGGTAGCCGTCCTGATATCAAGAGGAAGCGCATTCCACAGAAGAATGGACTGAATATGAAAGGAAGAATGAGTAAAATCAGAAGAATGAGGAGAGTTGAGGAGTTCCCTAGACTGTCTCTCGGCTCCATCATCAGATATACTCTAGACCTTTATTAAATTGTAGTGCTTTGAAATACTTAATGAAAAAAAAAAATTGACTAAATCAGTCGACGCCTACTCCTTACTGTTAAGGAGTTGTACCTTCCATCAACAGCTCAGCTACATGAGATGATGATTACTATACGCAAGTACTTAAATTACTTCATAATATTTGCGAAAAACGGTGTGTGGGCCTATAAATTTGAGGGTTGCCCTCGATTTCTCCAGGATACAATCATCAGATATTGAAATGGTGACAATGGGACCACACAGGAAGCACCAGCTTTCAAATAAAAAAAGAATCATGAAAATCGGTTCACCCAGTCGCAAATTATGAAACATAAAAAAAAATACATTCGAATTGATAACCTCCTCCTTTTTTGAAGTCGGTTAAAAATAGCACGCAAGCATTTCTTTTGGTGAATAACACTAAAGCCTTCTGCAGACACATGCGATTAATCGCGCGGGGCGACATGTCGCGGTCCATCCGCAGTATTTTAACCGACTTCAAAAAGGAGGAGGTTCTCAATTCGATCGGTATGTTTTTTTTTTTTTGTATGTACATCGATTACTCCGAGGTTTCTGGTCCGATTAGTGTAATTATTTTTTCGTTCGATGCAGTATACTTGCAATTTGGTCCCATAAAATTTCATCCAATTTGGTTCAGTACTTTTTATTTTATGAGCATTTTTATTGATGGATGATGTGATGATTTTTACTTTTTTGAGTGTTTGTTACGCGATTACTCCGCTAATTATGGACCGATTTTCAAAATTCTTTTTTTGTTATACGAGGAATAGTTCACTTTACGGAACACTGCAAGTTTCATCAAAATCGGTTCAGCAGTATTTGATAGGGAATTTTATTAGCTTATTGTGTACATGAGCGATATTAATACCGGTGCTAAGGATTACCAAATTCTAGTGCACATGTAAGAAAATGATGTATTTAACAAGAATTTGGGTTGATTATTTAAACTAAAAAGAGTAAAATAAAAAACTTAAAAAAAAAATAACCGCCTTCAAAAACAACCACAAAAAAGGGTAAAATAACCTACAAAATAACTTTTCTTTCGGAAGTCGGTGGCATAAAAGACAACGAAATAAAAAAACGAAGCCACCGACTTCCGAAAGAAAAGTTATTTTGTAGGTTATTTTACCCTTTTTTGTGGTTGTTTTTGAAAGCGGTTAATTTTTTTTTTTTTAGAGTGGAAATTAGCTTGGCTCGTTGTCGCAGCGCGATTAATCGCGTGTGTCTGCAGGAGGCTTAAAAAAATACAAAAAGCGTCAGCTTTTGGACATGATGTCCACTATATTTTGCAAGGATAAGGAGCTGATTATTAAAAGTAAACCTATTAACAATAAATACTGTGATGATATATCAACGGCCGACAAGTTGGTAAAGCCACATCTCTACTAAATACATTCAAGACTTTATTAGAGACAAACAATCTGTTGTGAGCTCGGGGCGGCTAGCGGCTGTAACAACCAAATGTAATAAAAACACGCAACAATAAGTAAATACTTCGCTGTAACCGGGCGCGGCCAAACTTTGCACAACTTTCTGTAATCTTCCATCTTGTTCGATGTTTTCCAGTATTTGATAGGTTTTGGGACACGGTAAAGTTTGTGGGAGTGTAAAATAAACGACACAAGTATTATTGGAGGAAAATTCATACGCACAATGTGGTGAATTAGGACTTATGGTACATATTCGCGGCACAATCGACATCTACTCGACACTCGAGCAGATAAGCCTCTCGGAACGCACGACTTAGGCAGATAGAAAACTGAAACCCAGACCCTGACTTTTGTCATCCCCGACTCGGACAGGTTAGGTAAGAAGGTGGAGGTTATTTTTAACCAAAGCCGCGCGAAGCGGGCCTCCGTCAGCCGGGTGGACGTACTAGTCCCAGACGCACTGACTTGTCGCTAGGTGAAGGTCAAAGTGGGGCAAAAAAAAGGAAGATTTGATGTGCAAAGTCACCGCATTTGTGTGACGTTACCGTTCCGAAGTCGAGGGAACCACAAATACTTACTAGTAGGTAACGAACTGGGGCCTTACCATAAGCTCTTAACGCGATCCAGTTTATGACCTAAACTGAACTGTTTTTCTAATTCGTACACCAGCTTAACGTTCAATCTAATAGGCCATGCCATCTGACAGCTATTGCGCCAAACTGAGTTGCAAGTTTTGGTTTCATTCATTCAATTATGTGCTGGTTTGTACCATGACATCGTATAGCAGCTCAGTGGCTCAACTGAAGGAAGCGCTCAAACTGTCAAAATAAGCAATCCAGTAAAAGTTACTATTTCTTTAACATCAACTGAAACGTTTGGTGAATTATTGATGAATATCAAGTTTTTACCCGACTGCGCGACGCAAAGGAGGGTAATGTGTTTATCAGTCTATGTATGTATGTATGTTTGTTTCTATGTGACGTTCTCGAGACCAAATGCGTAGGCCGATTTTGATAATTCTTACGTCAATCGATTCGTCTTAACCTTGCGAGTGTCACTAAAGACATGACAGTAATCAAAATTCACCACAACGACAACCAGAAGCCATATTGTCAAAATGAAAAAAAAAGTCGATGAACTATGTCAAGTGGGGTGTCGCTGAATAGGTATTTTAAAATCATCTTTAGGTTTCTTTCACCATTTTTCATTTTAAATAATAGTTTAGGATATACATACAATGATTTAAAGTTGTTTAACAAAAATCATTCTCGCTAATTTTCTTACTTATTGATTTAAGTTTTTTTTTGAAAAATAACTTAAATTAAACTAAAAAGAAAGATACAAGCCCAACAGAACAGCAGGAAGAAGTAGAACAGAACGACTCACAGTCGGGGCCCCTTGGGATGATTTGATTGGTAAAATTTGAATGGGCCCCGACTGTGAGTCGTTCTGTTCTGCTTCTTCCTGCTGTTCTGTTGGGTTTGTTTCTTTCTTTTTAGTTTACTGACTGGCGTCTCCCGCAGCGGCTGGGTCGTGAGGTGGAGGCTGTCCTCTTCCTCACCATTCTGCCTCCTCCTTCGCTAGGAGAACTGTATTGCAGAAGGACGTGATTTCTTTCCATACCTCCGCTCCACAGCATGGCTCTCAGACTCGGAATCGAACTCGGACTCAGACTATGCCTAATGTTTTCCTCTTCCCTTATTTTGTCGAAGCCAGCAATAGTTTCGAACAAACGAAACCCATTCTCTATAATTGGGTTCTGAGGTATAAACCTAATTGCACCGGACTATAATAATTATAATGTCTAGATAGAGCACTCTCAGCAGAAGTAGAGGTTGTAATGTATTGGCAAAAGAACACGTTCAGCGGAATGGATGGCGAGAGTCGGCAGTCGTAGGTACATGCTAAGACGTGAAAAACTTGGTATATAGGTCAGCGCGGGCGGCAATCTGCAGAGGCGTCGGCAAGCGTCGTCCGCTCCCCCGCCCCCCTCCACCGCGCCGCACCGCGCCTTCACACGCCTTCCATCTAAAACGTTGACAACATAGTGAATGCAATTTTCCACTCAGTTCGGACCGGGACGAGCCGACTGCAATTCCTCAACAAAGCTGAGCTATCGGAACACGTTCTTAACTATCCCGCGATGACACCATATACAAACCTATTGTTGAGAAATTCAGCAAACGTTCGGTTACAATAAAATGCTATAAGCTAATTTATGAGTTGAATGGCTGCAGCAATGCTGTGAAATCGATGCTGTATAATGTTAGACAGAGAAATAGAAAAAAGACAAGACTTTCGGGAGGGCGCTGAATGGGTCACGGACTAGGACTGCGGCAGAAGTCTCACGCACATCTATGTATTATGAAACAACGGGAGCGACAGGTGCGTCGGGATGTTCTGCTAGGAATGCACGAGTACACGTCACGTCACAGTCGTCGTCGCAGCAGTGATAGCGACGCGCCTTCTGCACGTGTGCCTGTGCTGCGACTTTCATACAAGAGGCCGCGCGCCGGTGGCCGGCGCCGGCCGCGCCACGCTCTTGAATCTCTTATACGGTTGCAATTTCACTCTCGGTACATACCAGACATTTAAACTGCTCCAGGCTCACTGGCTGATTTACAGCAACAATTTCATTTTGGAAGATGTTTGTGTCGTCTTCCATTATATTTTTACTGAGATCAGTTCTGACTCAAAATGGCCTGCAGAATGAATATAATGTATTCGTCTATTTTCAGTAACACTTTTGTAAATTAATGCTTCTTCTTCCTGCCCTTATCCCATTCTATTTGGGGTCGGCGCAACACGTTTTCTTCTTCCATTCTCCCCTATCAGACGTCACAGTATCATCTACTCCTTTTTCTTTCATATCATTCCTTAGACAATCCATCCATCTTTTCTTTGGCCTTCCTCGTCCTCTCCATCCATCAACATTCATACTCATCACTTTCTTAGTCACATGGGTGTCATCCCTCCTCATCACATGTCCATACCAAGATAGACGATCTTCGTAAAAAAAGAAGAGTTTGGTTTCGTCGGCGACTGTTTATTTTTGTATTCTTATTTTCAAGTGATGAAACGGGATGTAGCAGCCGTCGTTTTGTGTCTGCAATTAGACTCTAGGACTGAGCCAGCGGGCGAGCGGGCGAGCGGGCGAGCGGGTGGGTGGTTCATTTACATAGTGTCGCAGAACGTCCAGTGCCTGCACTTGCTTTATTTGAGCAGTCGGAGCAGCTCTAAAGCTGCGCATGAAGCACACGGCTCGCGGCGCTGTGCTCTATCGGAATCTTTATCAAGATACTTTCGCTCGTTGTTGTGAGCACGGTTGGCGCAGTAGCTGAACGGCACTGCTACGCTGCGTGTTGCAGGTTCAATGCCCGCACGAAACAAACATTATTCGTTTGATCTACAAGTTATTCTTCCGGGTCTGGTTGTTCATGTATTTGAGTGTATATGTTTGTAAAAGCGCTCACGATACAGGAGAAATTCCTAGTGTGGGCCAAAGAATTATTTATAAAAAAGTACACAATCGTATACATCACTATTCAATGCGAACGCCGGTAGCGAAACATTAGTCTGATTCACGTGGCCTCTATTTACGCTCGTTTTAACATCAACGTAGACAAAAACAGCGTAAATAATAAAATTGCTAACGCTGCTGTTGAAAGCCATCATCTTGAATACGTGAGACGCGCTCGTAGTGTGTCGGTGCCGGAGCCTGGACGTCTGATCATCTGATGGTTCATCAACACATTACCGCTGTCTGTCGGAGGGATATCAAAGTAGCGGATGTCATTATTTTTCATCCGCAGTTTGATATCGAGCCTCCGCCTCCGTCGACGAGAGCCTCTTCACACAATCTAAGATTGAGATTTTATATTAAGATGAGCAACGTTTGCCGCATACGGCTGATGTTTTTTTTTTAATTTATTTAACGATAGGTTTGATAAGCGATGGATGAAGAAATTGGGGGGCACGGCAGTGCCCCCGCCAAAGTCGAGCGCAAAGCAAACACTGCCGTACCATCCTTTACTGGAACCATTTCGCCGCATTTTCAGGCCCCTATTTGAGAACCTCTGGATAAGACCAGAACGCAGAAATTATCGTAATCCAGTACGCTATAATAACATACTTCAAATCCAAAATTTCAAGTCTGTAGGTCATTCAGTTCCGAAATTAAGCGAAAGCAAAGGTTCACATTTACGACAGACACTCACTCATGATCATCAAAATAGAACTAGTACTTCCCATAAACTCAGAGAGCTGAAATTTGGTACAGAGTTAGGGTTTAATGGCCACATAAAGGGGAAACTATAAAAACTAGGATAATCGAAGATCTACCTGTACCTGGTGACCGGGATTAGAAATCACAAGAGCCCAACCAAACTATTAGAGATCGACATATACCGCCTTTACAAAAAATATTCAACTTGGTGGGTACCAACTACGGAATTTCTTCTAACATAATAATTTTGGTGGAAATAATACACAAGGAAAACGTTTACGAAAGATAAATCAATTGTTATGAACAACTTTAAGCTGTTCATTGGTAGTGAAGTGAACACTCAGAACTCATGTAAATCAATAATAAGCTGTTGAGCTTCGATAGAAAAATATAAAGAATATCGCGGGATCTGGGACCAGTCAATTTGAGAAGCGATCATCAGTGAAAGTATGTATAGAGCAGGTAAAGGGCTTTCATTTTTGGGATCATCTTCATTTTTATTAAACTGCAAAAAGTAACATAGGAAGACACAAATATTTTGTTAAATCTGAATAACTAAACGTAATTTATTCGCAATATAAAAACGGACAATAACAGAAACGAGTGTCTGTCATACTGGCACAAAAAAGAAGCTATAAAAAAAAACATTATTTAGAAAACAAACATGTGTCATCCATGTCTATCTTGTCAAATCCTCCTGCTGTCATAAGGTTTCAAATCAATATTCAATGATTTTCTGTAAGCTACGAGTATTTCAGTAAACTGTGATAACTAAATGGAGGTGTTCTTACTGGAGTGAATAAGTAATTGACACCCTGATCAGGAAGGTCCGTTAACCGGTTCAACAGAATGATCCCCACGATCTTCAATGATGAGACGAGGCTCTCGCTTGGAGATTAGGTGAAGATCTTGAATAAGAAGACAGTACTTCTCGATACGGCTTGCATTATGAAGAAATTCCTATCTTTGAGGTCCTAACCAGCAATACAATTGATCGGTGTTTCATAACAAAATGTTTATTTTGTATTTTTAAATGTAAATGTTTAAAAACCTTATGATTAACGCGAATGTCAGTTTGTTTGTTCTGCTTTCACCATTGAGATGAAGTTATATGTGGAGATGTCCCGATGTTCTATACATACATTTTGCTTATACAAATATGAGTCAAACATGAGACAGAGAGTGAAATATTGGTTTGTCTCTTTCTTTCTAATGCAGTAATCACATTTGACAAAAGAGACAACAATATTTCGGTTGTTGCTCAAAATGGAATATTTTGTTGGGATATTTCCCACAGTTACAGAAACGTGCCCATTTCGCCATTTTATGGGCCGAGTTTCGTGGTAGTTCTGCTGTCAAATAGTTGTTTACTTTTTGTTGAATTTAGATTTTTGAGTAAATTACGGAGTGTTTTCTTTTAAAAGTGCGTGTCACCATTAACAAACAGTAATTCAACATGCCTGGATGTTTCATTGTGTCTTCTCATGCCAGAAAAAAGAAAAATCAGCCTGAATTGACTTTGGACAGGTTAGTAACAGGTTTTCATGCAAAACTACATGAAATAGAACAATTTCGGTAAAGAAATCGCTATGTGACCTTGTTTTCATGGTTAGAGTATTAATATTTGGGTTTATTTCCGTCCTACAGACAATATTTTTCATTTCTTATTTTCGTTCGTTTGTTTACAATAATAATAGTGTTGTACAGTTGCTGTAATAGTTCCCGATACTAGTCCTTCGTTACACTGAAACTGTTACCAAATGATATATTGATACAAAAATACTAATCATTTACAGGTTTCCCAAAAATGAAAGATTGAAGAAAAAGTGGTTGGACTCTATCGATGTGGAAAATATTAGTCCACGAAGTAAAGACTGGCTTATATGTTCACTTCACTTTGAATAAAAATGTTTTAACAGAACACTTGATGTTATTAGAACAAGATTATGAACGATCCACGTGCTCCTGATTATTTAAAAACTCAATTTAAAGTGTTGGGCAGTTCTCATAGTTGTAACCTTCGAGCTTCCAAAAAACTACTTCTCCAAATTCCTTCACACCGCACCGGTTTTATGTCTAATTCTTTCGCTATAGCAACTATAAGACTCTGGAACGCGCCACCCTTTAGCATTAAAAAAGCTAAAAGCGATTTCACTTTAAAAAAAATGCGTAACCTCTATTTAAGTCACAATAAATAGCTCTCTTCTTTTTCTTTTCAAGTCTAGTCATAATAGTTATTATTAAGTTATATGTATATATATACATATATATTTTTTCATTTATTCTATTATATTGTTTAGTTTATTTTTGTTGGGGAATTAGTCTTTTGGGAATTTCATGTTACTGGTGACTGGTTAGAAATAAACTCTATGACAAAGATTTATGGTCTGTTCTAGTTTTGATTTATATTTGAAAAGAGTGAATTGTCACACTGAGAAAAAATCTGGGGAATCGTTTTTGGTTATTGGAATAGCATTGAGTTAGGAAAAACATGTAAAAGTATTGTGAGTGATTTATTTGATACCAAGTATATTTTAATATGAAGAATACAGTTTATACAGAAGTTACATGGGTTTTTTATTGAAAAGTAGAACGTACAGAAGGATCTCAAAGTGAGTACTTTCCCCTCTCGCCGAAATCAGTTTACAAGAATTTTATCAGTATTATATGTATTAGTATCTATATTAATTTATGTATGTGTTTGATTTTTTTTTGTACCCTACCACAATATTCTCTTATTTAACCCAAAGGTTGACTGGTAGAGAATGCCTTGTGGCATTAAGTCCGCCCTTGTACCACTTTATGTACATGAAGTTTAAATAAATAAATAAAGGAACCGTCTACCGTAATAGAGGCACCATTGCAGTTGACCCATCAATGTGTGGGAACAAATTAACGCTAACACATAAATATATAATATTTAATTACAAGCGATAACGCAAATGTGAAAACATTATTTTTACTTAACTACATGGATTATAATTCAATCGTGGTATCTATTCGTAATACTATTTTGTAATCCTAAAAGTACTAGGGATACTGGTATCGATACTCGTTACACTAACACAATGTTTCTTGATTGGCACAACCCTAGCATTGGCCGCCATTTTATGGGACCAGCGAACTTGTAGGCATACACGTTTTTGGTGTAGGTATTTCCAGTCCATAGGATTATAATGTCTATGGCTTTCACGCTATTATAGCGTCAAAGCAGAACAGGCTCGGCTGGACCAATTTTAATATAACAGAGTAAGTGTGGCCTGGAGACAATGATAGGCTAAAGGGCATATTTTGTCTTGACATATTTAATGTGAAATGTATTGTAAAGTATATGTAAAAATAAAGAAAAGCTTTATGAATGTTCTGTGTTCGATGATTTTTAGGGTTCCGTACGTCCGAGTACAAAAACGGAACCCTTATAGGATCACTCGTGTGTCCGTCTACGTCTGTCTGTCGCTTACAGTCAATTATCTCGGTATCTACTAGACCGATTAAGTTGTTTGGTACACATATCAATTCTTGTGACCTTAAGCACAGAGGTGTGACGTGAATAGATGAAATCTGTATATGGGAGGTAATTTTTGGGGGGAAGGGGAAAATTAAAAAAAAAAATTTGAAAACTGCATCGTGTGACATCAAATGAAAGGTATTGTTGAGAAGATCTTAAGTGTATTTTTTTGTAATTTTACAATAAATAGTTTCCAAATTATTCAAGAAAATAGAGGAAAATTGACCACCACCCCCCCCCCCCCCTATCTCCGAAACTACTGAACCTAAAATTTTGAAAAATATATAGAAATTAGTTTTCTACTTAAAGATTATAGGAACATCTATAAGAAGTCCATGGTATTACAATAACGTGATAAATCACTCAATATTGTGAGTACCAATCTTCAATTATTAGTTTTCAATTCATCTATTATTTGCGGTTAAAATTATAGGTAGGCAAAAAATAAATCGTACAGAACCCTCTTCACGCGAGTCCAACTCGCACTTGGCCGGTTTTTTTATTAATCATGACAATAATATCAATCAATAAATCAAGCAATGATTGAGGGCTTGTTATGTCTCATAATCCTGTCATACTTCCCGTACCCGACATTTTTCATGTCAAGACAAGAATGACAGTTTAAGTACTAATAATTATGTGCCGATCTAGGTCACGTTTTTTTTACGTTTTCTATAAAGAAAAGCTTTTTATTTCTTACACTTTTCACAAATTTGAGAAAATAGAAAAAAAAAACATTAAGATTGTTTTGTATATTCGTGCAAAGAATGCCGTTTTTGGAGATGGCTAATGTGTTGGGATTTTAACAAACTTATTCGACTACTAGCGCCATTTTCCAGTACAATGATCATCTTTGAAATTGATCATTTCCGCCATCTTTGAATGGTTTCTACAGTTTAATGCATATCCTCATGTATATCATACTCTTTGGTTTTTTGTCATGGGGTCCTTCTTTAGGGTCTAAATCTGTTCTTTCAACAGCGTTTCCTGGCGAAACCCGGTATAAAAAAATATGCTATGATTAACTTATTTCTTAATTTCGCCGAGATCTATCTATTGAGGGTATTTTCATGTGTGAAGGCGAGCTCTGACAGTGGTACCCAAACTCCACAGACGCCTGCCATTCTCCATGCATAAAGTGCGAGCTACTTGACAATCCAGAGAACGGCGCGGACAGAGCGCAACAATAAATCGGCGCGAGGGGACAACGCGACACTCGACCGACAGCTCCTCCAGCCTGCGAGCTGCGCCTCCGCGCGCCCGCGCCCGCGCCCCTCTAGGGCCCGCGCCTTTAGCCCCCGGTCTCCGTGCCCCGGCCGGCTCCAGTAAAACTCAATTTTTGTTTGATCCCCAATTTGTATGTAGATGGAGGGCCGTTGAGTAATACTCACTTAAATGACGAGCGAGTCAAATTTTGATTGGTTTTTGACGAAGATTTCGAAATAAGCCACAATCTGCGCAACACATACCCGACGAGCGCGCGCAATACTAGTTACTCAGCCGCGTACTCTGTGCGGCCCGGCGGCGCACACCCGGCGTAGGCGCGGCTTGGGACTCTCAGAGAGACGTCGTAGCAGCGTGACGCGCTGACAGAGGACGATCACATCAATGTGCGCAACAGTACAAACGACGTCGACATGAATGTACAGTTTTCAATACAATTCAATTTAAGAGGAAGCCTTCTTATCGCAACCAGTGCGGGACAGCGCTGTCAAGACCTAACATGCTGCTAAGCCCTGCAGTACCGACGACGCAGCAATATTTGGCGATCTTCCTCGAGGAAGAGTTTTGCTGTATCGACGTTTTCGAGGCATAGAGACACCTCGCAGCGTAACAATATGACGCGGTCACTTCGTGTTCAATAGTTTTTAAGTTTATTGTTTTAAAATAGGTATGTAAAAGTTTATAGTTATTATTTTATACTTATAAATGTATTGTGTTTTGTGGGCCTAAGTTGCCTGAAATAAAGGATAAAATTAAATAAATAATAAATCAGACCGACATATTTTTATTTTTCCGTGTGCTTCAGAAACTCGTTGCTCTCTGGTGTTCCCCTGCCCGCCCCTTCTGATTCGGAATCTCAAGCCTCACCATAACAGGTCAACAGTTCGTCACAGTGGTTCTGGTCCTTTCGAAACGGCTTTGCCGGCGGCTTCGACACAGACGGCCTGAGTCCGCTCAGCACTGTCAGGACCTTATCTGTTCAGGCGCCGACGAAACTTGCTCTCCGGCAATACCAACGAGGCCGTCATTGGCGGCTCAAACGGGGCAAAACATGCCCTGCGTCAAAGATGGCGGCATTCGTCCCATTGCCAGAACTACCTACCGTTGTATGGCAGTCAAGATTTGTTGTACATTTTATGATGAGACTGCTCGGAAAAATTTCAGCAACGAAAGCTAGTTTAAGACTGTAAAGGGGGCTGTGGGGCTGTCGCACACTCTTTGTCGACATACGTACGGCAAATGTGAGGTTATCCTGAAAGTTGACAGTAATAATTCCTTTAATTCGATAAACAGTTGCACCTTGTTATAGATTCACCTCAAATGATGATTGTAATAAGTTAACCTTGATAACTCAACAAAAAGAAAACCGGAACTTTCCAGTCTTTTCTTTTTCTTGGCGTGCATTAGGGGATACATTTTTTAAAAATTGTTATTAACGTATAACCAAAATATTTGTGCTGATTGCAGATAACCAAATTAAAAGTCAGAGCTAAGTAAAAATCACTTTACCGCTGTTTATTCGTCCCTGGTAATTCGTACAACATTCAAAAAACGATTTTTATGTATCTAGTTTCTAAGTTAGGACCTTACGAAGAATTTCTTGGTTCATTATTGTAATATGTATCAATTCATTTTTTTTAGTAATTTTGCATCGAACGTCATCGAAAACTCAGTTTATTCCAGAAATCCCCAGTAGTTAAATAGGTAAACTCAGCCTAGTGGGGATTTTTGGAAAAATAAGTAACAGTCCCCATTTTGATATAAAGTCATCTCAATATAATTATTTTACAAAATAGAATTGACTGTGCCTGGAAATGTATTGTAAGCATTGTTTTGCACCCAGTTTAACTGTATGCTTCAACGCAAAACATAGATGGAATGGCTTTATTACTGTCGCGTTAGTATTTGATGAACTTACACACCGCCAGCGCCGCGCACACCGCGCTACGGGAAGCTATTTTATGACATCGCACAAATTCGCAACCCTTCCACCGGAGAACGACCCCAGGCGACCCCCCCCCACCCCTGCGCGCTCGACCACCCTCCCCCCGCCCTCCACTAAAACCGTTCATAAATTACGTAATTATGTCGATAATGGAGAGAAGAAAATGGCCTCAGAGACATAAAGTAATGACTCTTAACGATGGCCATGAATATAACATGGACGCCTCGCGTGGTCTTTCGATTAATCCAAGAAAATACTTCAATTTGGCCAAAATTGCACCCGAGCCAGGTTATTGGAAGAATATTTTTTCCATTTCTACCATTTGTGTAAGGTGCCGCTAATAAGAATTCTTGCATTCATCTCTTGTTAAAGAACACGCGATATCTGCCGATATTACTTGAACATACGCTGAATCTGTAATACGGTCGGCATGATCTCATAACGACCATAGCGTCTGTTACAGGGATTCGCATTTAAATATCAAACAGTTTTGCATAATAATGTTATTGCTTCTGACTATTATAAATTGACGATATTGAGCGCAGCGGCGTGGCTCTACGAAAACGTGCTACGCAGGCTACGAGATACGCAAGCTACGAGCTACGTAGGTTACGAGCTACGCAGGCTACGAGCTACGCAGGCTACGAGCTACGCAGGCTACGAGCTACGCAGGCTACGAATTACGATACGAGTTCTGTAGAGAGCGTAGCTCGTAGCTGAGCGTAGAACTGTCAACCAACACAATGTCATTATTATTCTCATTTGATTTTAAATCTTTAGATGCGACTTTGGTACTGGATGATTTCCATGGTGTAATGATAGAGCTGGAAGGTGGCCATGGGAACAAACCAAACAAGATATCAATCATCAGTTTTATTTTGTTCAAGAGTCTGGTGTTGTTCATAACATGCAAGGCAGCTCAGTGGAGCACGAACAGTCTTAGTACATAAAAAGTTAAACATCTTTTGAACTCTTGTCTGAAGAACGTGTTACTACAAAATGGCATTTGAAATTGACATAAGAGTCGTTTTTCAGTTGCACTTTTTTCAGACGAGTGTTTAACAGAAGATTAACTTTTTGAAATAAGATTGTAAACTTTTTCCCAACTAGCTATGTTGTCCTGTCGAATAACATTTTAAGACCTCCTCAGGTAACAATCAAAACGTCACATAAAATTAATGTTTTCGTTTTATATACTTTTTAATTTTTATATAA
This sequence comes from Agrotis exclamationis, assembly GCA_950005045.1. NCBI lineage: Eukaryota > Metazoa > Arthropoda > Insecta > Lepidoptera > Noctuidae > Agrotis > Agrotis exclamationis. The sequence goes on from OX465424.1 coordinate 227,880, forward strand.
AAGCTTATCTTGAAAAGTATTTTTTAAATATTAAGAGAGAGGACAGCGTCCTCCCTCCGCCCCACCCGCAATGGTAGACGCCCACGGCGTCGGACGTCGCAAGACGATCTCCGGCCACCGTAGGCGCGGGCATGCGGGCGGCGAGTAAAGGGCAACTCGCCGCCCGACCATGGACCATGCCCGGGTCGACGGCGCGTTGTGTTGCACGCGCGCCTCAAAGAGCGTCAGCACGATGACGGGGCCCCGCCCAAGAGGGCCAAAGCCTGCCGGGGTCGCGGGACTTATCTCATTACCGTGACCCCGGAACATAAAAGGCTATTGAAGGACACCGTGGATTTTAGTCAGTACAAGTCTGACAGTCCCTCCCGCCCTGCCCGGGGTGGGAGGACTCATTTGATGATTTTACCACGCTAAAAAAAAAAAAAAAAAAAAAAAAAAAAAAAAAAAAAAAATATTATTACGCAGATTAAGCACAAGTTGGGAGTTTTTATCCCAGTGTAAAGCTGGGTGTTTATTTCACATGCGATTATATACGAGTAAGTGTTATGTATGTACTATTTATTTATATATTTCCTGATTCTTACTTACTAAATTCCTCAATCTTACTAATCCTATACCATCCTATCTTATTTTACTTCCTACTAATGTTATAAACGTGAAAGTTGGTTTGGATGGATGGATGTTACTCTACGAGTATCACGCATAAACTACTGAACAGATCTGGATGAATACACAGACAGTTTATAACCTGGATTAATACATAGGATAGTTTTATAACGATTTTATGTTCCCGCCGTATAAGCAGCGAGTTGTAGCGAGTGAAACCACTGACAACACCTACAAATATGTAATAATTATTAATGCGAAAGTAAGTTTGTTTGTTACATTTTCATGCCTTTACCACTGAACTTTTTTAATATAATTAAACTTTTTTAAGTGATGTATGTGTGTTTACGTTTGTACGGCGATTGTTGTTTTTGATGTTATTATCTCGTCAAACTTGTAGCAGATCGTAGCCGAAGAAGCCGATTAGAGGAGCGATTAGTGTAAGAATCCTGGATTCCAGGAATAAGCCATACAGCCGCAGCGAGTGGAGGACGCGCCCGAATTGATTAAAATCTGGAAAAAGATTAATCGTCATCAATCTTTCCTTGTCGGCGTGGTGTGAATCATCCCCCCCCCCTCACCTCACCCCGCGTTGCTTCCCGCCCCGCGTCGATATTGAAGCTTCAATGAACGATTCTAACATGAGCAGCGCCCGCCTGCCGGAACTTCATTGTGATGCTAAACCGTACATCGTAATATTCAGCGGCGCGCCTCACGCGGGACTGAGTCACAGAGCAGCTGCGCTTCTGCTAGCTGCCGCGACCGCGTCGCTCGCTAGCGGCACGCGTGCGGCACGCTAGCAGCACGTCCCGCATTATGAACATGACCCGTACGAGAAGGTTATTAAATAAGCTGTGAAGCTTAATAACAACTTGAACTGTTTAATACGAGCAACTTTATCAAGATTCCCGCTCGGCGCCGACCCGACTGATCTATCAGTATACAAATAGGTACTCTGCACACGTTCGACTCTTATTTACCTATTTATTAAAAGTTTGTTTGATATATTTCCCTGTTACTGTCAAAAGTGTAAGAAACCTACATCAAAGTGGAAGCGTGATCGTATTCAGAGCTAACGAAACGCCAGACGTTCACGTTCCTACGACCTGAGTCTTTTCATGAAACACATACGTTTCTTTGCACGACGCGAGCTCCCCGCACCCCACCTACCCCACCCCCACCTTCGCCTCCCTAACGTAGCATCGCCACGAATGTGTAAGTATATGAACGGTATCACGCACATTTCTTTATAACATTCCATATGGAGATTGGCGTCTAAACACAAATACATATCTAACAGTTTACACGTACGGTACGAGTAAATTGCGCGGAAATCCACGTGCATTTGTCGGATAGGCCCAAACACACCACAAATGATATGCGATGATGACGAGCAGACAATTCACGGGCCGCATCGGGCCGCACTGGACAACGCCGCCGCCCGCCGCCCGCCGCCCGGCCGGGCTGAGACCACTCTCACGTGCATTGCTGTTATTCGACGATTTTGGAGACGGAATAAGTATTAGGCTAAGTTCAGATGAACGCGCGACGACGCGCGGTTGGTTCGACGCGCGGTTTAAGATTGTAACAAATCAATGTTGTTGTGTATATGACCGCGCGTCACCGCGCGTGCCCGCGCGCACCGCCATGCTCCGCGCGCTAGATGTTGACCCGCGCGCCACCGAACGGTGACGCGCGGTTTAAGATCTACACTCCTGTATCGACCTGTTCAGTTGACCCGCGCGGTTTGAGGCGGACGGACGCAAGGAGTGACGAAAAAAATGGAGGATGACAACCCTGAAAATAGTTGACAAATCGATCTTCGTGTAGTCTTAGTGTGGGATATAAAGTCAGAAACAGGCTTAAAGAAAAAGCTTTGACTTAAAATAGTGTGCACCCAGTATCGTCTTTGCTTTCGACGGCGACGTCGTAGTTTGCGGTATAAAACCCACAAGCATATTGCCTCCTCCACGTCCATTCTCACTGAATGTTCACGATAGACTGTCGCGCGCAAGCCGCCCGCCATCTGAACAGGTGAATCGCGCGGCAGCGCGCGTCGTCGCGCGTTCATCTGAACTTAGCCTTATGATATTGTTAACCTCACACACTCAACGTTTAACCTCTGATCTATGCGATGTATTTATTTCGTCGGAATGGTAACTAAATATTTTTTGAACTGTATTATCTACTCGTATTATGTTCTATTATGTTCCCGTACCCCTTACGTTCAACTAGGTTTTAAAGTGCAACGACACGCTCGACTAAAGTGCGGATACTAATACTTAGGTTATGATAATGATATGAATTTTACCAATAGTTATTGTGTAAAGAGAGTGATCGCATGAGCATCACCCATTCATCGTTTGATTACACAGTTCAGTGGCACAACACGCTGCTCCGCACACAATGCGACGGAGAGCTCTCAATCTGCGCCACTCCTCACAAAAGTGTAAACGTACTTGAAGATGACAGGCATCGCCGCGAACGTACTTAGTTAAACGTTGCTAAGTGACATTAACAAAGTTGGCGGCTGTCGGAACACTCATCAATCACTTGAAAGCTCCCGGCCGCCGAGTCCTCACCGGCCGGCGGTGAGGACTCGGCGGTGCTCTGCCCAAGCCTTGCAGGCCTCCACCGTGGTGCAACCCGGGCGTATCCACCCGCTGAATTCATCTTCCACGTCTTAACACACCAAAGTAATGATAAAATTAAAAGGAAAATGTTTTATGATCCAACTTTGAGACTGAAGTAGCTCCTACTTGCTCGACCACTGGATCGTGACTCTGATTACAATACAATGTACTGCTATGGTAACAATGACGGTACAATTTGTGAGGTGCCCCTTTGTTATGGCACCCAGAGTAAATAATATGTTGGTTACTCAAGCAAGAACCGACGTCATTATTCATTCCTGATTACCTGACATTATTCAGAATAGCCGAGTTTAAGAGCCAGGCGCCGGAGATCGACAAAGAAACGATATCAAACATTTCTTATATCTTTTTGCAAATTCTGCCACTTCGGTATTTCCCGCGAGAAATCAACTTACTCACGGAGAAAACAATGTGAGTGCTACTGTACATAATTTAAACAAGATTAGTACATAAGTTGTCAATTTCAATTAAAACATGAATAATTTGTCGACAACTTGGAAAAGTCGCGTTCAGCAAGTTAGTGTCGTTTAAAATTCAATTAGAGCGGCTGTCGTCGCGCGTGCATCATGTATGAGCATCTCCGGGGCCCGCGCCGGCCATTACGAGTGTTAGTGACGACCGCGCGCAGGCGGACAGTGCACACGTGCGCAGCGAGTGGACACGCGGCTCACACCTCGCCGGGAAGATACATGCCGTGCTCGGGAAGATGGATCACTAAAGGGATTATCGGCCAGTTTCAAAAATAAGAGCGTGGAGTGAACGGGCCGCGCGCCAACAGAACCAATCAATAAGGCGGGCGGCACGCCGAGCGCCCGTGCTCCGGTGAGCGCCCGTGCTCCGGTGAGCGCCCGTGCTCCGGTGAGCGCCACGTTGTACACGCTGTTCCAAATAGGCACCCTGTGTGCTCACTACATTGTTTATCGCAGAAACTGTAACCGCCATAGTAATGGAGCTCTGCGAAATGATTGTCCGTTCTTTATCGCACACGCGATCCTTCCACCGCGGTCCAAATTTCAGATATTCTATGATCGATACGCTACTCGAGCCGATGGAGGCTTAATCCAGATTTTTCATTAAGTATGCAAAATTAATTAACAGGCTATCATGTTGGAGTGAGCCGGGCTCGAGTTCAACAATAGATCTGGCCGGTAATCTCGAGGATCGCGCTCGGCGGCAGGAAGCGCCGCTCGGCTAATGACGAATATAGATTAGCTCTCGATCAAATGATTCCATCCTTATATATATACTCGAAGGGTCACCCTAACTTAGTTTGTAATTAAAACCCACTCAAGAGGGAAGACTTTAGATTATTAGTGCACATTCGTAAAGAGCAGGTTGTCTCGTAATTAACATTATAAAAACTAGCCAAGTGTGTGTCGGACCACGCACAATGAAGGGTTCCGTAGTTGATTACCCCGCGTTTAAGATGTTATTTTAAGATCATGGACTTCTTTTAGGTTTTTCTTTTGGAAAAGGACTATTATCTGGTTTTTTTTAGAGTAAAAGCAAAAGTGGGGCGAACTGGGCACGGACAAAAGTGTGAGGCGATCTAGGCACGGACACGAGTATGGAGCCGAACTTGGTACGGACACGACTGTGGGGCGGGCTGGGCACGGACACGAGTATGGAGCAAGCTGGGCACGGACACGAGTGCGGGGCGAACTGGGCACTGGCGCGGGGCGAGCTAGGCACTAGCGCGGGGCGAGCTGGGCACTGGCGCGGGGCGAGCTGGACATGAGCATGTGCTAGCGTGTCCAGCTCGCCCCACACTCCTGGCGTATGGGGCGAGCTGGACACGAGGATGGGACGAGCTGGATACGATCGTGGGGCGATTTGGAAATTTTAGGTTTGTTATTATTAGATTTGTTGTATTACTTAATATGCATAACGAAATATTATTCCCAACAATAATAAAAGTTGTTTTTACCGACTTCAAAAAAAAGAAGGTTATCAATTCGACCCGAGTTTTCGTATAATGTTAATCTATATCAGCGTCTGAACAAATGTGCCAAATTTCAAAAGTGTACGAGTATGTATGTATGTATGTTTTATGTTTGTGTTCGCATATCTCTGGAACTGTAAGTCTGATTTAAGTAATTCTTTTTTTGTTGTAATAGGTATTATTCAACTTAGGGAATACAGCAAGTTTCATCAAAATCGGTTTACTAGTTTTTGAGATAGAGAATTTTTTGCTTACTTGGATTGTGGATTTTCTAAGTCGATTGAATGTTTGTTCGCGATTATCTCGCGTTTGGCTGAACAGATTTTGATGCGGTTTTCAGAAAAGTGTTTGTGATACTCTGGGGAAGATTTTAGTAACAGTAATGGATATCTCGTGACGTTGTCCGCAGGGATCCGTCTTTGTTGGTCACAGTGTAAAATAACTTTTCTTTCGGAAGTCGGTGGCCAGTCTATGAAAAAAAAAACAAAACTACCGACTACCGAAAGAAAAGTTATTTTGTAGGTTATTTTACCCTTTTTTAGGGTTCCGTAGCCAAATGGCAAAAACAGAATCCTTATAGATTCGTCATGTTTGTCTGTCTGTCTGTCTGTCCGTCCGTATGTCACAGCCACTTTTTGTCGAAAGTATAAGAGCTATCCTGTTAAAACTTGGTAGGTAGATGTATTATGTGAACCGCATTAGGATTTTCACACAAAAATAAAAACAAAACAAATTTTGGGGGTGCCCAAAATTTTTTTTCACCAAACCCATACGTGTTCGGATCGTGTAGGGATCTATGGATAGGTCTTTAAAAATTATATTGAGGTTACTGATATTATTTTTTTCTAAACTGAACAGTTTTTTTTTTTATGTGTAATGGTTTTGCTTTGCTTTTGTTTGAGTTTGCACGAGAGACACTTCCAAAGTGCTAAAATGTGTCCCCCCCCCCTGTAACTTCTAAAATAAGAGAATGATAAAACTAAAAAAATGTGTAATGTAGACCTCAATAAAAACTTCCAACGAAAATTGGTCTGGATGAGATAGAGTTAGCAGTTTTTGAGATATAGTCTATTTTCAAAAACCGCAAATATAACTTTGCCATTCATACTAACACTAATCAAAAACAAAGTTATTTTTATTGTTTGTGTATATTACTTACTAATCTCAATATAATTATATCCCTAATCTATGCTTGCTACTACGGAACCCTTCATGGGCGAGTCTAACTCGCACTTGGCCGGTTTTTTTGGCTTATTGTGTGCACGGGCGATGTTGTAACCGGTGCTACGGATAACAAAATTCTAGTGCATATTATGTAGGAAAATTATGTATTTGACAAGAATTTGAGTTGAATATTTAAACTAAAAAGGGTAAAACAAAAAACTTTTTCAAAAAAATGTAACCGACTTCAAAAACGACTACGAAAAAGGTTGAAATAACCTACCAAATAACTTTTCTTTCGGAAGTCGATGGCAAAAAACTTAATGAAATAAAAAAGCAAAGCCACCGACTTCCGAAAGAAAAGTTATTTGATAAGTTATTTCAACCTTTTTCGTGGTCGTTTTTGAAGTCGGTTACATTATTTTGAAAAAGATTTTTTTTTTAATATTTATGTTATTCAAATCTCTTAAATACCTATTTTTTATTATGAACTCGTCATTTGATACATGAACTGGGCTGTCATTGTAAGACGACTAAAAAGTCACGGTGTATAAAACAACGTAAGTAGTAAGTACAGCCACGAACATAGATGATGCGTATCGTATGATAGTAGATGCGGCCAGTGCGGCGGCTGCCAGGTAGGCATGCGACGCGGCGGCTGTCGGCTGTCGGCTCATATCTCTCGACGACTAATTAATTCCGTCACCCGTCGCACTAGTAATGGCGCCGAGCTCTAGATATCCAGATTAATTCTCGTCCTGCTACGATCCACTTTACTCAGTTAATGAAAACTGAAACCACTATTTTAACATTAATTCCTATTGACACCTTAAATAAATAAATAAATAAAAATAAAAAGGAAGTCTGCGACGCGGCGGCTTATGAATATTATGTATGTGTAAGTATAATTACTATGCTTAGTAAATGATATTTATTTTGCAAGTTGGTTGTTGAAAAACACTATGACCTGTTAAACATTTTTTTTTACTCTGAGAAGAAACATCCGAAATAAACTCAGAGAGGTCACTGTTTCTTTTAAAGTCCAGAAATTATATTTTTCAAGTCTAAGACTGAAATTGCCTTTTATACACATTTTAGTGGACCTGCCCAAGTGCCCAGTCAGTGCAAGCATTTGTCGTGTCTCGACTCACAACTCAACTCATAAGTTCAAATTAAGAGTTGCCGCGGCGAAGCTGATGTAAGATAAATTCTTTTGTAATCATCAACCGACATAAACGTTACAATCGTTAAATTACGTTGTTAATTTTGTGAGCGGGAAGGACGCGGGGCGCGGAGGGCATCAGGGGGAGGGGGAGGCTGCTCGGCTCATCACACGACAAAATATCGTTTATTTTGTTCATTCCTTAGCGCGTCACGTATGTTCTATCGCGAGTTCATCTAAACGACGTCCTAATCTAAATGTTTTATTCATGGTATCTTTATTTTTTCTCCATGTACCTTGTTACATTATGCAAGGCAAGGGGCAACACAAGGATAAAATGTAATAAACCGCGCGGAGTGTGCCGGCTGAAGGCTATTCGAACATTCGCTACAAGCTCGATGCTAAGCGTATTCCTCAAGGTTGTTTCAATGTACCCCATCGTTCTTAGGCGAGATGTTTCCAAAATTCCAATACGGAACATAAATATGTCCAATGATGGTACACGTACCGTAGTCTTCGCGTTGCTGCTACGAGGGAAGGATCCTAGCTGAGTATTGCAAGGCGACGGGAATTGATTTCAGATAATGATATTTTCATGGAACTTGTATGAAGGCACATCTATTATCTGTCTGGGGATATGATTAGTTGGTGTAGTCTCGTGGTGCCTGCCTGAGGTGATCTGTACGGAACAAGAGTCAATACGGAACAAGGGTCTAATATAACGATTGACAACATGATTACATGAGTCAGCGCAAATCTGAACTGAGTGTTCGACTTGTATGTGGCAGTTTTGTGTGTTCACATCGCAGCTATAGATACATTACTCGTGCACGCGGCGCTGCCTGCCCACAACGCAATCTATTCCGAGCACGGCGGCGGGCGGAGAGGAGCGGGCACGGGCGGGGGGGACTTCACCACAGTACCGTTTCGAGGGATGATTATTTGGAACTTCCGACCTATTGACCCCAGCTTCAACCACTGCTCCACAAACTGTCGCTTCCCAACAATTCCTATTTAAAACTTTGTAATATCGCAAGGTTTAAAGTTAATGAAATCTGTCAGTTTGTAGCGACTTCGCAACTTGATGAATGTTCTCACGACTTTTGTCTGGCAAAGTGACAACGTGAACCTCCGCCCGGTTGTGTGCGTCATAAACAAACATCATTACAATGTAACAACATATTATGTGCTCTAAGAAGGATCACTTCCTCAGCATTGAATGTTTACGAGCTCAAGTTAGGAAACTGCAAAAAGCAGTTTACCCTGACCTACCGCAAAATTGATTGAAAATTAGAAATGAGCACCGTCCTGTCGGGCTCCGGCGGGATGGATGAATCTTTGCTTCTAGGCTAGATTGATGATAAGAAAAAACTCAACGGGGCATTTCTACGAAGCGGGCATTTGTCGTTTTTAAAAAAACATGGTTGGAAGTTACATACACATCCCAAAATGTTTAAAAAGCGTACGTCTCAATCTATATTCTTACTGGAGAGCATAACATAAATTCCGATCTACTTCTTAATTTTTACCGACTTCAAAAAAAAGGAGGTTATCAATTCGACCCGTATGTATGTAATATTATCAGAACTGCCCAGTTTTCATATATGTTAGTCTATATCAGCGTCTGAACAAATGTCCCAAATTTCACAAGTGTACGTATGTATGTATGTATGTATGTATGTATGTTTTTATGTTTGTGCACGCATATCTCCGGAAGTACAAGTTCGATTTAAGTAGTTCTTTTTTTGTTGTACTAGGTATTGTTCAACTTAGGGTACACTGCAAGTTTCATCAAAATCGGTTCAGTAGTTTTAGAGATATGGATTTTTTTATGTTGTGACGAATTACAAGATTAGTGCATATGTAAGAAAATTTTGTATTTTACAAGAATTTGGGTTGACTAATTTTAATAATAAATAAACTAAAAGTAACCGACTTCAAAAACAACAACTTGTTTTTGAAGTCGGTTACTTTTTTGAAAAAGTTTTTATCTTTAAAAAAGTTTGAACTGAAGAAACGGGTGTAATTTTCCCACGTTTTTATACACTCACTTTTCTTGTTACCGTTTTAGGCCTGTCCCTTTCCCGAAATCGAGCATAAAAAAAAAAAATATTTTGTATCTTTTAAAGGTGAGGATTTTTCCCACGTTTTTATACACTCACTTTTCTTGTTTGTTTGTTTGTCGTTCCGGTTGGACTTTTGCAACTCAATTTTGAGGCACTTCCCGATAAGTGAGCAGGCTGAAATTTTGTACACGCTTTGAGTTCTGATGACAATACATGACTAGCTAAGAAACGTCATAACAAATCCAATATGGCGGCCTCCCCAAGATGGCGGACTGGCTGTTTGAAACCCACCTCCATGATATGGGTACCTATCAAATGAAAGGGTTTGCTGTCAGGAATATGAAAAAAAAAGTCACGTGACTTAAATCCAATATGGCGGACGTCCAAGATGGCAGACAGGTTATTTGAAATGCACTCCTATGATATGGATATCAAATGAAAGGGTTTGCTATCAGAAGTATGAAAAAAATAGTCACGTGACTTAAATCCAATATGGCGGACGTCCAAGATGGCGGACACACTTTGAGGCACTTCCCGATAAGCTAGCAGGCTGAAATTTTCAGGGTAGCTTCAAACCCGATGAACAATAATAAAAATAATAAAATAATTGATAGATTAAAAAAATCTAAAAACCCACGTTTTTAAATGTCCTAAAAATAAGAAAATAACCCTACGGGGCTGAGAAAGGGGCCACTCAAAACGTGGGGGCGTATCTTTGTAAGTTACACCCACGATCTATACACGTCATGTAAATATATCCTATAAATAATCCCTTAAATAATATACGCCCCCACGTTTTGAGTGGCCCCTTTCTCAGTCCCGTAGGGTTATTTTCTTATTTTTAGGACATTTAAAAACGTGGGTTTTTAGATTTTTTAAATCTATCAATTATTTAAACAAAATTTTAAATTTCGTCATATATGTATATGGATAATTGACAAAGATAATATATTGCTATTAAAAAACTTTTTTTTAAAAAAGTACCGACTTCAAAACAAATACAAAAAAGTTTAAAATAACTTTTCTTTCGGAAGTCGGTGGCAATAGTCAATGACACAACAAAACAAAGCCACCGACTTCCGAAAGAAAAGTTATTTTAAACTTTTTTGTATTTGTTTCGAAGTCGGTACTTTTTTTTAAAAAAGTTTTTATTTTACCCTTTTTAGTTTATTTATTACATATTCAACCCAAATTCTTGTAAAATACAAAATTTTCTTACATATGCACTAAACTTGTAATCCGTCACAACATAAAAAAATCCATATCTCTAAAACTACTGAACCGATTTTGATGAAACTTGCAGTGTACCCTAAGTTGAACAATACCTAGTACAACAAAAAAAGAATTACTTAAATCGAACTTATAGTTCCGGAGATATGCGTGCACAAACATAAAAACATACATACATACATACATACACTTATGAAATTTGGCATATTTGTTCAGACGCTGATATAGACTAACATATATGAAAACTGGGCAGTTCTGATAATATTACATACATACGGGTCGAATTGATAACCTCCTTTTTTTTGAAGTCGGTAAAAAGCCTGATAATGCTTATTTTTACCGACTTCAAAAAAAAGGAGGTTATCAATTCGACCCGTATGTATGTAATATTATCAGAACTGCCCAGTTTTCATATATGTTAGTCTATATCAGCGTCTGAACAAATGTGCCAAATTTCATAAGTGTATGTATGTATGTATGTATGTATGTATGTATGTATGTATGTTTTTATGTTTGTGCACGCATATCTCCGGAACTATAAGTTCGATTTAAGTAATTCTTTTTTTGTTGTACTAGGTATTGTTCAACTTAGGGTACACTGCAAGTTTCATCAAAATCGGTTCAGTAGTTTTAGAGATATGGATTTTTTTATGTTGTGACGGATTACATGGTTAGTGCATAATGTAAGAAAATTTTGTATTTTACAAGAATTTGGGTTGAATATGTAATAAATAAACTAAAAAGGGTAAAATAAAAACTTTTTTTAACAAAAGTACCGACTTCAAAACAAATACAAAAAAGTTTAAAATAACTTTTCTTTCGAAAGTCGGTGGCTTTGTTTTGTTGTGTCATTGACTATTGCCACCGACTTCCGAAAGAAAAGTTATTTTAAACTTTTTTGTATTTGTTTTGAAGTCGGTACTTTTTTTAAAAAAAGTTTTTATTTTAATATTTGTGGATGTATAATTTATCCCAACTACTGAATAATTTCCCTGTCATGCAAGAAATACTAGTTATCTTTTGAAATATCGCGTGAAGTGAAGACCACTATCCGATTCTCGTAAACTGTAAGCTTTGCCTGAGCAGGCGAGAGGACTGAACGTATGGACATGGAGTGTTGCAATTTTTTCGACTTTGCCACGGAAGATCGTATAATGAAAGCTTATATTTTATTCTGATGTATAAACTATATTGCTGCAAAGTGTTATCAAAATCCATTATATAATTTTTGAGTAAAAATTTACAATATTTCGATTATATCTATTTCTTCCTGCGTTTGATAAATAAAACTGACTTGACGTCTATACTTCATGTCCCTTGTAATTTGAATGTTTAACGAAACTGCTTATTAGATTACATTATATCATATAAGTTTAATAAAAATGCTCATTTATATGATTTGACTAAAAGTTAGTAAACTAACATGATAACTCAAGGAATCTCTCACAAGGTACTTCATATACAAACTTAAATAATGAAAATACCAAAAACTTCTAAAATATATTGTTGAATGTTTTTTTAAATTGTATTTTTCTTTCCCGGTTGCGTAGAATATGTGTAATTCTATATTCTGTGATCACATTTGTCAATCCCATGGACACTCAAAATGTAAATCGTTTTTTTTTTTTTTAAACCTGCCAAGTGTAAGTTGGACTCGCAAGAAGAGAGAAGGTTCCGTACGATTTATTTTTTGCCTACCTTTAATTTTAACCGCAAATAATAGATGAATTGAAATTAACGAATAATTGAAGATTGGTATGCACAATATTGAGTGATTTACCATGTTATTTAATATCATAATCTATAAGTAGAAAACTAATTTCTGTATTTTTTCAAAATTTTAGGTTCAGTAGCTTCGGAGATAAGGGGGGGGGGGGTCAATTTTCGTCTATTTTCTTGAATAACTTGGAATATATTTATTATAAAATTACAAAAAAAAAAACATTTAAGATCTTCTTAACAAGACCTTTCATTTGATATGTCACACGATGCAGTTTTCAATTTTTTTTTTAATTTTCCCCTTCCCCCCCAAAAATTACCTCCCACATACAGATTTCATCTATTCACGTCATACCTCTGTGCTTGGGTCATAGGAATTGATATGTGTACCAAATTTCAACTTAATCGGTCTGGTAGATTCGGAGATAATTGACTGTAAGCGACAGACAGACTGACACACGAGTGATCCTATAAGGGTTCCGTTTTTGTATTCGGACGTACGGAACCCTAAAAAAATAGAAATTCAATGTTTCGTGATCGAGAAGTCAAAAATATTGATTTATGGATCCTTTCATTGCGTATGCTGGTAAAACTAACGGCCGTGGCTTGCAAACTGTGGCGGAATTGCTGCCCCGCCGCCGCGCCATCCGTGCCGCCCGTACAGTTATAATAAATACACTACCTAATTCGGGTAAAAAATTATACTGAATAGGGAAAAAGGCTTTATAATAACGCAATACAAAAAAAATTAAAGGAGAAAAATTAATTCCATTACTTTTGCTCGCGAGTGTATAAGAGATATAAGTAACAAAATTATGTTCTTTTGCAAGATACGCGAATAATTATTACTGTGACTCTGTCTCACAGTATCATTAATATCACATCATTAATATCAGCACCCCATGATGTGTGTGCCTAGGCATATCACAATGTGGCTAATACAACGATCGGCCGACAACATATACAAATGTACACAAACTTCTCACTAAGTTGAAGTTCATCACAGTGCCTCGAGAGAATAGCGCGAACTAGTTTAATAACTGTCGGGAAGCGGATATGAAACCGAACGCCACATTGTATCACCGCGAGTCGCGAGCTCCGGTAACAACACTGCGGCTCTAAAACGGCCGCTTTAATTAAGCAATTTCTTCTTATAGTGATTCACTTCTTGAATTTGTCGCAAAATTATTTTCATTCTTCTAATATTTTAAACTGACTTCAAAAAAAAGTAGGTTGGTAAGTAGTAAGCAGTAGTAGTGTGTTTGTATGTATGTATGTTTGTCCGCGATTATCTCGCGTTTGGCGGAACCGATTTTGATGCGGTTTTCAGGAAAGTGTTCATTATATTCTGGAAAAGGTTTAAGTATATAACACTAATGTATATCCCGTTATGTTGCCCGCGTGGATCCGTTTTTAGGGGTCCGTAGCCAAATGGCAGAAACGGAACCCTTATAGATTCGTCATGTCTGTCTGTCTGTCTGTCCGTCCGTATGTCACAGCCAGTTTTTGTCGAAAGTATAAGAGCTATCCTGTTGAAACTTGGTAGGTAGATGTATTATGTGAACCGCATTAGGATTTTCACACAAAAATAAAAACAAAACAAATTTTGGGGGTGATTTTTTTTTCACCAAACGTATACGTGTGGGGTATCTATGGATAGGTCTTTAAAAATTATATTGAGGTTACTAATATCATTTTTAGGGTTCCGTACGTCCGAATACAAAAACGGAACCCTTATAGGACCACTCGTGTTTCCGTCTGTCTGTCGCTTAAAATAAATAGTTTCCAATTTATTCAAGAAAATAGACGAAATTTGACCATCCCCCCCCCCCCGCTTATCTCCAAAACTACTGAACCTAAAATTTTGAAAAAAATACAGAAATTAGTTTTCTACTTATAGATTATAGGAAAACCTATAAGAAGTCCATGATATTAAAATAACATGGTAAATCACTCAATATTGTGCGTACCAATTTAGGTCAGATTTAAAAAAACGTGATAGGTAACATCGTACGGAACCCTCTTCACGCGAGTCCAACTCGCACTTTGCCGGTTTTTTTTTTATTTCATTGACTATGGCAAACCGACTTCCGAAAGAAAAGTTATTTTACACTTTTTTGTGTTTGGTTTTGAAGTCGGCTCCTTTTTTTTCAAATAGTTTTTTATTTTCCCCTTTTTAGCCTGCAAGCGATCAGCTGTTGTGGTCACCGGCCGCCACTGTTTTGAACACTTGACCCTCCTCGCTGCGCTACGGAGGTTCGCCCCCAAAATCCTTAGTGTCGGTTCGGGATTCAATACGCCCGTGACGTAAGGCAATACTTTACTCCCTTGGTGCGTAATCTACTATTACATTTTAAGTCGGTTCCCTTTTTACCGACTTCAAAAAAAAGGAGGTTATCAATTCGACCCGTATATATGTAATATTATCAGAACTGCCCAGTTTTCATATATGTTAGTCTATATCAGCGTCTGAACAAATGTGCCAAATTTCATAAATGTATGTATGTATGTATGTATGTATGTATGTTTTTATGTTTGTGCACGCATATCTCCGGAACTACAAGTTCGATTTAAGTAATTCTTTTTTTTGTTGTACTAGGTATTGTTCAACTTAGGGTACACTGCAAGTTTCATCAAAATCGGTTCAGTAGTTTTAGAGATATGGATTTTTTTATGTTGTGACGGATTACAAGATTAGTGCATATGTAAGAAAATTTTGTATTTTACAAGAATTTGGGTTGAATATGCTATAAATAAAAAATAAACTAAAAAGGGTAAAATAAAAACTTTTTTTTAAAAAAGTACCGACTTCAAAACAAACACAAAAAAGGTTAAAATTACTTTTCTTTCGGAAGTCGGTGGCTTTGTTTTGTTGTGTCATTGACTATTGCCACCGACTTCCGAAAGAAAAGTTATTTTAACCTTTTTTGTGTTTGTTTTGAAGTCGGTACTTTTTAAAAAAAGTTTTTTTTTTTAATGAATTCGAACAGAATTACATTTCATATCTGAAAATAGATATAATCCATTGACTACACGTGTAGCAAGACCAATGCCATCTCTATTTAACTAAGAAGAGACAAAGTTATTGCTATACAATTATACTGTTTTAGGGTTCCGAACCCAAAGCGTAAAACGGGTCCCTATTAGGTACTAAGATTCCGCTGTCTGTCTGTCCGTCTGTCACTATGTTGTATCTGATGAACTGTATGGTGCCGTGATACGTAAACGGTACTAAGATTCCGCTGTCTGTCTGTCCGTCTGTCACTATGTTGTATCTGATGAACTGTATGGTGCCGTGATACGCGTGCAGTCATCAAGTGTAATTTCGCTGCCAGGCTTTGAAATGTTAATTATCAGTCGAGATCGGTTTTCTTTATTATGTTCTGCGTCACACTTGTATTATATTGTCAGTTTATGTATTCATTCATTATCCGATGTAATGTTGAGGCGACCAATTGGTCGGCTTTCAATTGTCAAAACAATTGTTAAAAAACTGGCCACAGTTAATGATTTATGAAATTAATATCGGAGAGCATCTGACCATGAATACAGAAAGTCACACGTTGTAGGTAACGATTATTTATTATTATTCCTTATCAGTAAGTATTTATCTAGCCCAACAATAAATAACATGCATCGTAAAAGTTTTACGGTTAACTTAGTATGAGTCATCCCAGGCAACGGTCGGCAGTCGCCGGCAACATGTGTGGGGAAGTTTCCAACAAAAATAATAATAATTTATTGTAATGGCGTGCGAGAGTGACCGCAACCGCCGCCCCGCCGCCGCCCCGCCGCCGCGCCGCCGCCGCCGCGTCAAGCCCACGCAGCCGCAACGCGCACAAATGCACCAACATTTCAGTAACAAGCTCCACTCAATAGATTAGTAGGAACAGAAGGACCAATTTGTTCACTCGAACAACCGGAACATTTCAAAGAATAAACAATATCACTAATAAACCGTGCTATGTGTTATGTGTACATCGCACACTGATCAAGTGATCACTATCGTACCATCTGCTGTCCTAGCTCTCAAGTTTGCTGATAATAGTGACAGAATTAAATCATTGATTTCATAATTGTTAATTTTGACATGTTTGGTAATCTACTAATATAATGGCGTCATTATGACTTTCCAATGGTAAATCACTGACACTCCATTGAAAGAAATGGCATAGAATGGTAATCTCGTACAAATGTACTGCTTCAGAATGCTACTACGAGTATGATATATGTAAAAATATATTCAAATAAAATCTGGCATCAATAAATGTTCAAATTTCATTATAACACAGTTCTATTACCAGACCATTTACCGACCAATGACCGACTAATGAATTTGGCAGATTACGAACTTTCTTTTTTTTTTTTTTTTGCCTGGTAAAATCATCAAATGAGTCCTCCCACCCCGGGCAGGGCGGGAGGGACTGTCAGACTTGTACTGACTGACGGTGTCCTTCAATAGCCCTTTATGTTCCGGGGTCACGGTAATGAGATAAGTCCCGCGACCCCGGCAGGCTTTGGCCCTCTAGAGAGGGGGCCCAGTCATTATGCTGACACTCTTTGAGGCGCTCGTGGAACACAACGCGCCGTCGACCCGGGCATGGTCCATGGTCGGGCTGCGAGTTACCCTTTACTCGCCGCCCGCATGCCCGCGCCTACGGTGGCCGGAGATCGTCTTGCAACGTCCGTCGCCGAGGGCGTCCACCACCGCGAGCAGATTACGAACTTTAAGCAAAATGACAATGAGATCGTGTTGCAATGACTTATTTGTAAAAGCAACAGACTTGGGCCCCCTGATACAAAACAGATTGGTAGCGCCTGCCACTGCTACACAATCACGTAGCTCCCTACGAAGTGCTACGTCGTAGCGGCGCGCGGCGTAGCACTAGTGTACAACGGAACAATTGATCTTCTGCAATGTGTCCATGCGGCCTGTAAAAGGTGGTGGATATACACATACATACACTTTTTTTTTTTTTTTTTTTTTTTTTTTTTTTTTTTTTTTTTTTTTTTTTTTTTTTTTTTTTTAGGGTGGCAAAATCATCAAATGAGTCCTCCCGCCCTGGGTGGGGCGGGAGGGACTGTCAGACTCTTACTGACTAAAATCCACCCGTGTTCCGTCGGATGCCCTTTACGTTCCGGGGCCACGGTATCCTGGATTAAGAAAAATCCGCGACCCCGGCAGGCATTTGGCCCCATAAGGGGCCCCGTCGGTGACGCGTGAAACACGACGCGCCACCGACCCGGGCTTGGTACCTGGTCGGACGGCGAGCTTACCCATTACTCACCGTCCGCAAGCCCGCTCCGCCGCTGTGCCCTCTGCTGTTCAGAGGGACACGCGTTGGAGCGTCCACCCGACAGGCTATTTGCATACGGGCAAAGAAACCCCTTAGGCACACAGTGCCTAAGGAGAGTTTTTGCTCGCATCCCAGGGCGCACCGGCCCGAAAAACTGGTCTTCCCCCCGGACGTATCCGAGAGGGAACTCCAGTCCACGGGCGCACGTGGAGGTTTCCTGTCTTAGCACCCCACACATACATACACTTGGCATAACTTGAGCAAACAGATGTCTGTGGGGCTGAGGCCGCTGAGGTGCCAGTGATATTGCAAAGAGAACCTGCGCTCGATGTGGACACACGGCTCACGAGTGCGCGCACTGGCTGTCCGCGGCGGCCCGCGACCACTTACAAGGAAGTTCACATTCTGCTACTCCAGATGCTGTGCATAAGAACGGTGACAACTTGTGAAAAGGAAGTTGCTGTAACTTATTAATTTTTATTATTTTCTGTATTCAATTGATTTTAGCACGTACAGCTACATTACATCTGAATTGTATTTCCGACTTATTTGTAAATTAATTAATTCCTCAAATATCTATACTGTACTGACAATAACATGATGTTTGAAAACGGCACCATGGGGTCTTAAACAGAAATAAGTTACTGAAATTCGTGTTCGGCGGTGCACGCGCGAGTCCCAGGCGGGGCACACGCCACACACCGCGCTCACAAGGTCTTCAGTAACGCAATCTCAGCTACTCAGCAACCCCTTATCTGCCGGAAGTAAACATCGATCGCATCGGATATGTGTCATTACTCACACACTCACACCCGTACGTGAGCACAGCGCGGCGATGTCTTGAACGCGGGCGCGGGCGGCCTGATAACGTAACAGAGAACATTTTGTGTAAACACGCCCGATACCGGGGACATTGGACTGATGATAGTCGCACGTGACATACACTTCGCTCACTTGTATCACTTTATGATATGATAGAAAGTACTAACAACTTTATTACATGTTAATAAGAAAAAGTCTAGTTCCATGATAAAATCGTATGACTTTCAGATGCTGCTACATTCTACAATAGGGAGCAGCCGGCAGGCGGCAGGCGGCAGGCGGCAGACGGCAGGCGGCAGGCGGCAGGCACTGCGCTCGTCGCCAGCAGCTGCGCGCCGTGAAAAAACATCCTGTTTGCGCACTCACACTTACTGTCGTCGGTGTCAACACGCTCCAACATGTTTGTTAAGTCAATCAAGTCGCGCCGCTAGTTCTCTTCATTTCCTTAAGTTATAAATTATGAGGTCACGTCGGATCATAAATCAAACAGAACGGGAGCAGAGGTTCTATTCATGAACATGAAACAGGTCAATAAACCGTATCGAGATATTGTGTAGCGATGTGTTGAGCTGTAGAGATCCGACAGACGCCTGACAAAACACTGTCCTTCATTATTGTACTGATCTTAGATATGACATAGTTCATTCAGAGTAGGTACCGTGTGTTTAAATAATGTTATCGTGCAAGCGCGCCGACAGCGCCCTCGTCAGGCGCGGTACGTCGCGACATCCGCGCGACAAGTGCCCAAAAAAAAAATTATGGCGCCTGACTTTGACAGGATGGTACTCGCAAGCCAGGCACTCTTGTAACACCTCATTGAACGAAGCTCGCCGTCACAGCGCGCGGTTATCTCACCTCGCGTCACAGGCGCGGCCTTGTGTCCTCTCCACATGTTTCGTATTTACATTTATATTAAGCAGTAAATAGGCTTTTTACATTCATGAGCGGATGGTCGAGTGAGAGCTAGTTTATATTGTTACTGGCTAACAACTTGCCCCAGGAAACGCTAGCGGAGCCTCAACATAACAACAGTATAACTTACTTATATATAATCAATAAGCTACTTGCAACTTGTTTGCAGGTTTGTTCAAGTTGCACACACGGTTGGCGTAATGAGTGCGCGATCGACCGCTGTGGTGTGCAAGTAATTTAGCAAGATAGTAACGTTCACATGATATAATTCTCATCAGCTATCATTACACACCCTATACTTCGATACATTCCCACAGTAGCGTACTTAATCATTTAATGGTACCTAGTTATTCACAAGAGCCGCTTATCCTGCCACGTCAACGTCAATATGAAGCGTTACAAAGAAAACGTGGTCGTCGTCGAGGGGCGAGGGCGAGGGGCTGCGTGGCAGAGCGAGCGCCGCGCGCCGCCCAACACAACATTTATTATTTATTTCTAAACGAGTTCATTGTTTTATAATCTTTATAGAAGTCCGTACAAATTTCATAATTAACGATAGACAAAACTTTAGGGAGAGGTTGGGTAAATGCAGATTATCCCCATTCAAGCTTTGACAATGTATTTCCTGTCCCGAAAGAAAACTATTAAGAATGAAAGTAAACACAATGTTGTGCCGGCGCCAGGCCTGCTCGGTGCGGTGGTGCTCACAACATTGTCAAGTTTTATTGTACCTACAAGTCCTTCCCACTTATTGTCGCAGGTTTAAGGCTGCTTTTCCACCAGAGATGCGCTATGCTACGTTGCTGCGGATGCGTTTGATATCCACCAATCATATTCACTGGTTTACATAGCACAGCACTGGTGGAAACGGATTCTTGTGACAGCACATCTTCGTAGCGCAGCTACGCATCTTCATAGCGCAGCTACCTTGTGACAGCACATCTTCGTAGCGCAGCTACGCATCTTCATAGCGCAGCTACCTTGTGACAGCACATCTTCGTAGCGCAGCTACGCATCTTCATAGCGCAGCTACCTTGTGACAGCGCATCTTCGTAGCGCAGCTACCCATCTTCACAGCACAGCTACATAGCGTAGCATCAGTGGAAACGGTCACACAGTTTCGTAGCTCAGCTTTTACATCCTCGCAGCACAGCTACATAGCGCATCTCTGGTGGAAAAGCAGCCTAACAAGTCAGTCGCCTGATGCTGCCCGATACCGAGAATGAGAATGGCCGCTGAACACGTTAGCATCAGAGCGAAGGAGAACAACTAAAACAAAGTAGATGGACGGCACGGACCGTATCGCGGGTTCGATCCCCGCACGGAACAAATATTTGTAAGACCTGCAGGTAGTTGTTCCGGCTCTGGGTGTTTGTGTATGTGAGTTTCTAGGTTTGTAGACGAACCCACGACACATGAGAAATTCAAAGTGTGGGGTTTTTAAAAAACAATATAAAAATATTTTTTATAAATATTAAACGCATTAACGCATGCGTAGCGAATTTTCAAAGATTATACGTCACCTTGAGACGTTAGAAATGGAAAGAAGAATTCGCCGCGGCTGGTGTGAACCTCGGTTGCTCGGTTGGAAATGAGCGTCGGATGTACTGAATCCGAAGGCCGCAGGTTCGAATCCTGTCCGTGGTTCGAATTTTTCTTTCCGACGAAAATCTTTGAATACAAAAATAGTTACTCTCCTCCCTGAATACAATGACATTAAATTACGTTAAATATGTTCTAAATAGATGGATGTGTTACTGTGTAGTGTAGGTAACATCAACACATTGCTGGGAGGTAAAGATGACTTGGAAACAATCTGAAATTCATTCACAACACCAGCGTATTCCGATCCTTTTATTTTAAAAAACAAACAATTCTTTTCATGAAGAAAGTTTTTCAGGTAAACAATGAAAAAATTCAAAGGAATTTCTTAGCTTTGTTGCCTTGTTATTTAAATTAACAAAAATAAAAAGTATTTCCTCAGTTCTTAGTACTATAGAATAATGCTTTGTAACCTAATAATAAATTTCTACAGCTATGTCTCGCACTGGATTTCGTTGTATTTCGTTAATATTGTTGAATTTAGTATGATACTCGCACACAGTTATGTTTATATATTTGCATGATATCAGATACTTTGTTGTTATTGAATCTGACGAAACGTTGGCTGCAAAACACTGCTCTTGGCCTAATTTAGAAGGCAGGACTCCGCCATTTATTTTGTCTCTTTGCACGATCCTTTATATTATTTATAACTAGCTTCTGCCCGCGACTTCGTACGCGGATCCTGTTGCTTATGCCAGCGACAACGGGGTCGTCAAAATCGAAGATCTGAAAAGTGTGATATCCAATTTCAAGAGCCCGGGTAAAAAAAAATGGGAGTTTGGCCAGTAGAGTAAAATTGTTACTCATAATATTATTCATCGTCATCGAAAAATGAGTCCTAAACTGTTACCGCCTTCACTGCGTAGAGGTACTCCAAACTTATGTTATTTTATAATCATACAGTGAAATTAGTGATAGCTTTGATTTCCACATCAGGTGTTCCAGATCTTCAATTTTTATAAATCGATAGATAATGCTCATCAGGTTGAACAACTCTTGCTAAGACGTCATTCCGGTATAATTACGTTAGTAGTGTAGCTGGGTTCTCGGTGTTCCACATCAGGTGTTCCAGATCTTCAATTTTTATACGTCAACAGAGAGTGCTCATCAAGCTGAACAACTTTGCTAAGACGTCATTCCTATATATGTTATAGTGTAGCTGGGCTCTTGGAGTTCCACACCAGGTGTTCCAGATCTTAAATTTTATACATAAACAAAGAGTGCTCATTAAGTTGTACAACTTTTGCAAAGACGTCATTCCTTTTATATATGTTGTAGTGTAGCTGGGTTCTTGGTGTTCCACATCAGGTGTTCCAGATCTTCAAATTTATTCTCTCAGCAGAAAATGTTCATCACGTGGAACAATTTTTGCTATCGCACCATTTTGGTATCTCTTATAGTTTAGCTGGTCTGTTGCGGTTCTGCACCAGGTGTTCAAGTTTCCAAGATAAATTATTCCGTCATAAATGATTTCTGTGTAGCTTTAACCATTAACCTGTAATGGCTTTAACCGTTGCACACGCGACGGAAGCTTAAAAAATGGAGTAACTTCTCCCGTTTTCCCAACATTTCCCTTCACTGCTCTGCTCCTATTTATTGTAGCGTGATGAAAAGTATACTATAACCAGCTCAGGAGTATGAAAAATAATTGTACCAAGTTTCGTTAAAATCCGTCGAGTAGTTTTTGTTTCTATAACGGTTATACAGACTGACAAAAATTTTAGTGATTGCATTTTTGGCATCAGAATCGATCCCTAATGACCTCCTAATAGTTATTTTGGAAATGTATTTCATGTAAAGAATTGACCTCTCTACAGATTTTGATGTTTGATGATAGATATTGGGTATTGCGTAGGGATAGAAATGTGAAGTTTCGAGTTCGGTATGGGAAGAGTCATGGTGGGGGGGTACTTGTTGCTTATTCAAAAAGGCTCAAGATACTACATAGAAGGGACTGGGAATCGGAATACTTAGAAGATCTGTGGTTGCAAGTCCAGGTTGATGAATCTGTAACAATGAACTTGTGCGTTGCATACCTTCCAGATTATTTACCAGCAATTGTAGTTGATGAATTTTTGAAGGGCTGCTGTGATAGACTTAATACTACATCGAGACACTTTACCTGCATCGTGGGAGATTTTAATTTAGGAAATGTAACCTGGTCAACTGAAACAGGTTGTCCTCTAGGCTACAGCTGTGAGAGGTCAAAGTCTGTCTTTAATATTTTCCAGACACATGCGATACGCCAACTGAATTACAACAAAAACCAAAATGACCGGATTCTTGACTTGGTGGTCACAGATAAGCCGGAAGTGTTTGCTGTCGCTCCAGCCCTCCCCATCAGCCGTCTTGACATTCATCATCCACCTTTTGAAATTATATTGCGAACTAGTGTTTCTTTCCTTTTGCAAAACGCTTCCATTCAAAAACTATGCTATCGTAAAACTGACTATGATAGTTGTAGACGAGAGATCAAACAAATAGACTGGGAAGGGAATGCCGCAGGTATGGGATGTGACGAGTTTGTGCAATTCTTTTACAATAATCTTTACTCAATCATAGAAAAGTTTACCCCAAAGTCTAAAGTCTTAAATAATAGGTATCCTGCATGGTTCTCGAGAAAGTTAATAAAATTATTAGGAACAAAACATAAAGCTCACACCAGGTTTAAACGATATGGGAATCCAAGGGATTATGACATGTTCTCAATGCTTAGAGCTAGAGCAAAGTTACTTGCAAATCAATGCTTCAAATCTTACATCGAGCGAATTGAGGATGATCTTGTGCTTAACATAAAGGCCTTCTGGCGCTACACTAAAAGTAAACGCATCACCAATACCGTCCCCAGCCGCGTGCACTATGGGGACAGGGTCGGCACTTCAGGTTGTGACATTGTGAACCTTTTTGCTGATTACTTTTCCTCAGTATATTGCTCTGGTGCATCAAGAAATTACTCTCCTGATTCATCAAACAATCAATCAAACTTTTCAATTAATAATTTGTATATTTCGGAGAATGATTTGTTAAACGAGCTTAAAGATATCGATGTCTCCAAAAATGGTGGTTATGATGGAATTCCCCCAATATTTATTCGTTTGTGTGCAACTGTTTTGGTAAATCCGCTTTGTATCATTTTTAATAAATCACTTAAGGAAGGCACTTTTCCGGAGTTATGGAAGATATCTAAAGTCACACCAATATATAAATCAGGAGATAAAGAAGATGTAGCAAATTACCGTCCTATCTGTGTTCTTAATTGTTTCGCCAAAATATTCGAAAGTTTTATCTACAAGCATATATATTCTCACTTTAAAACCATATTAAGTCCGAAACAACACGGATTTGTCACTGGTAGATCTACAAACTCAAACCTCCTATATTACACGAATTATATTTGTGAATCTCTCAACTGTAAAAAGCAAGTCGATTCGGTATACACAGATTTCTCCAAAGCTTTCGATCGTGTTGACCATTTTATACTACTTGCGAAAGTTGAAAGCATAGGAATTCATGGAGATCTGTATAGATGGCTCAAGTCTTACTTACTAAATCGGTCACAATTAGTCACACTCAGTGGTTATGACTCCATTCCGTACTTAGCAGTCTCGGGTGTTCCGCAAGGTTCAAATTTGGGTCCGCTTTTGTTTTTGATATTTGTGAATGATTTGTTAAACTTAATTAAGAGTGAATGTCTGGCTTATGCCGATGATATAAAAATTTTTAGACAAATATCTGACCGTAATGATTGTGCCATTCTACAAAGAGATGTCGATAATATGGTAAACTGGTGTGATAAGAATTTTATGTCATTGAATATAAAAAAGTGCCAAGTCATTTCATTCACGAAAAAGAAAAAAAATATAATACAATATAATTACCACATCAAGGGAACTATTATTGAGAGGGTTACAGAAGTGCGGGATCTGGGTGTGATGTTTGATTCCTCCTTATCTTTTAGAACCCACTATGATGTTATATGCAGTAAAGCTAATCGCATGTTATCATTCATACTTCGGACTGCTAAACCATTTAAGCAGGCGAAGTCTCTTTTAATTGTTTATTGCTCCTTAGTGAGGAGTATATTGGAGTATTGTTCAGCTGTTTGGTCTCCAATTTATAACGTACACACGGATCGTATAGAGGCAATCCAGAGGCGATTTATCAGGGCTCTGTGTTCAAAATTTGGGTTACGACGTAAGATACCGAAGTATGTAGACCGAATTCGAAAATTCTCTTTGACAACTCTAGAACATAGAAGATGGATGAGCGATTTGTGCACCTTACACAAAATTGTAAATGGTTCACTGGACGGCAAACTTCTCGAATATTTGGATATAAAAGTGCCGACTCGATCTGTGCGCATACCACAATTATTTAGTATTCCCGCAAGTAATAACAATGTATCTCAAAATAATCCTTTGCATAGAATGTGTAAGAATTATAACGCTATTTGCTCACAGGTAGACATTTTTCACGATAAATTTAGCTCTTTCAAGTCATTTCTACTGAATTATAACTATGTAAATTATATCACTGCATGATTTTATAGATCGTTCAAGTCTTGTTCGTAATTCTTTTGTTCATTATTAATTTGTTAAAAAAAATATAATACGTACTGAATTTTAATTTGACCTTTAAAAACGAGGCTTTGTTATTTTTGAATGTTGTGTACAGTTGTAACTGGACTTCAGGTCCACTTAATTTATATGATTAAGGGTATTATTTTGTACTGTTTGATCTGTTGTCTGTATCTGTACCTATTGAATAAAATAAAATAAAATAAAAATAAATAAATTTTTTATTATAAGTAGTATAGATATAGATAGATTATAATTTATTGATTGAATATACAGTGAAACCTGGTTAAGTGAGACCTAAAGTCAAGGAGACCTGCAAAGGAGGTGTTTTTTTTTCGGCCCAAACATGTACCGAGGTACAAATTACTATTTAAATTCCTTCCAATAATTAGTATTTTTAGCAGTATTTAAAATCTTTCAATACTAGATAGAAAAAGAAATAAAAGTATATGAAAAAACACTACCTTGCAACGTAACTGCGTTCAAAGAAACGTTTATGACAGCATTTACGGCTGTCAATCTGTTTCATCGAGGTTTCATCTGTCAAAATCACGTCAAAATATGACATCGGTGTTTCAATATTTGACAGTAATATGACAAATGGATATCAACAACAATAGAAAAAAAAACTATCGGCCTAGGTCAGGAGCCCTGGCTTTTGGCCGGTAGATAACCAAACGCAAAAAATAATACGAAATGTGAAATAAATATATTTTTTTAATTCTTGTTCCCATGATTATTCACAAAAAACGTGTACTAGAAATAAAAACTTATCTGTAATACACAAATAAATTCTATAAAGTACATTTTTGGATTTTCACACGTTTATAAAATGAAGTAACGAAACGCATCATCGGAGACGTAAACATAAAACATTACCAGATTGAAATTCTTGGGTTGCAAGTTTTAACATCTTTGATCGACGATTTCTGGTGGTACAAATGCGCGAATAAATTCAACATATTTTTATTCAAAATCTACGATTTTTTTCCTATAATTTCGTACTTTTGTCCTTGAGGTACACGGTTGGGCCATTATTGTAGGGAAAAAAAACATCTCCTTTGTCTCCAACAACCATGGTCGTTGTTTGTCTCACTTAAAGAGGTATTCCACTTACGTAGTGTCTCAGATATCCAGGTATAAATAAATATCTGTCTCATTTACAGAGGGTTCCATTAATAGAGGTCAGAATACAGGTTATCTCAGTTATAGAGGTGCGATTATTAAATAAAATAACGTATTATGTAAACATTGTGCGTAAGTTTTAATCATTACTAGCTGTGCCCGCGACTTCGTTCGCGTGGATGTCGAAACTTAACAATGTATTTTTATAAAATTGACAATTTCATAAAAAATTTCATCCCCTATTTTATCCCCTTGGGGGTAGAATTGATCAAAATCCTTTCTTAGCGGATGCCTACGTCATAACATCTACCTGCATGCCAAATTTCAGCCCGATCCGTCCAGTGGTTTGGGCTGTGCGTTGATAGATCACTATGTCAGTCAGTCCTTTAAGTTATATATATTTAGATTGGGAGTCAAAAAAAAGTAATAAAATATGTAATAAAACAAAATAACAAAGCACGTTTTTAGGGTTCCGTACGTCCGAATACAAAAACGGAACCCTTATAGGATCACTCGTGTGTCCGTCTGTCTGTCGCTTACAGTCAATTATCTCCGAATCTACTTGACCGATTGGGTTGAAATTTGGTACACATATCAGTTCCTGTGACCGAAGCACAGAGGTGTGACGTGAATAGATGAAATCTGTCTGCGGGAGGTAATTTTTGGGGGGGAAGGGGAAAACGAAAAACAAAGGTTTTGAAAACTGCATCGTGTGACATATCAAATGAAAGGTCTTGTTGAGACAATCTTAAATGTATTTTTTTTGTAATTTTAAAATAAATAGTTTCCAAGTTATTCAAGAAAATAGACGAAGTTTGACCATTCCCCCCCCCCCCCCCCTTATCTCCAAAACTACTGAACCTAAAATTTTGAAAAAAATATAGGAATTAGTTTTCTACTTATATATTATAGGATAACCTATAAGAAGTCCATATCTGTATATGGGAGGTAATTTTTGGGGGGGAAGGCGAAAATTAAAAAAAAAATTGAAAACTGCATCGTGTGACATATCAAATGAAAGGTATTGTTGAGACAAACTTAAACGTATTTTTTTGTAATTTTAAAATAAACAGTTTCCAAGTTATTCAAAAAAAATAGACGAAGTTTGACCATTCCCCCCCCTCTTATCTCCGAAACTACTGAACCTAAAATTTTGAAAAAATACAGGGATTAGTTTTCTACTTATAGATTATAGGATAACCTATAAGAAGTCCATATCTGTATATGGGAGGTAATTTTGGGGGAGGGAGGGGAAAATTAAAAAAAAAATTGAAAACTGCATCGTGTGACATATCAAATGAAAGGTCTTGTTGAGACAATCTTAAATGTATTTTTTTTGTAATTTTAAAATAAATGGTTTCCAAGTTATTCAAGAAAATAGAGGCAATCTTAAATATATTTTTTGTAATTTTAAAATAAATAGTTTTCAAGTTATTCAAGAAAATAGACGAAATTTGATCATTCCCCCGGGCCCCCTCATCTCCGAAACTACTGAACCTAAAATAAAAAAAAAAATACAGAAAGTAGTTTTCTACTTATAGATTATAGGAAAACCTATAAGAAGTCCATGATATTAAAATAACATGGTAAATCACTCAATATTGTGCGTACCAATTTGGGTCAGATTTAAAAAAGACGTGATAGGTAACATCGTACGGAACTAGGGCATGCACCCGGTTCTACCCGGTTCCGAAAAACCCGGGTATACCCGGGTATTGGAGTAAGTCGGTGGAACCGGTTCTGAGAGCGAAGGAACCGGGTCGATCCGGTTCCGATAAGTATGTTATAATTTTGCATTCACTGCATCGAATTGCTATGAATGCTGCCCTGGGTTGAAGGGAAGGCCCCATTGTAAGCTTTCATTAGGTGTAGCACACGCTCACAGTACTTTGGAGTGTTAGTACTATAAGAAAATGGTGAATATAATAATATTTTAGTTAAAATGTGCCAAAACATAATTTTTACTTTTGTTTTCGACATAGCTGCCAAAGAACGGGAACGCCGCAATCGCGGTGGTATGACCTTTCTTTTAGGAGTGGCTGGAGAGGCGCCATGTCGTCCTCACCTTCCACCTGACGCAGATCCTGTATTTGTTTCGGGTGGTTCCTGTACCTGATCGGGCGGGAAAAAACGCCTGGGTGTCAAAATTGCAGGATCACCGAAGGATACGGTGGAACATACGTTGCAAGTGTGCTCCACTTGGGCTGACCACCGCTGTGTTCTCACGGAGGCCATAAGCGGCGGTGACCTCCCGCACCCGGCATTGTTCGAAGCCATACTGCGGGGTGAGACGGGATGGGAAGGGGTCGGCTCCTTCTGTGAAGCAGTCATGCTAGCGAAGGAGGAAACAAGCGCGTCGTGAGGGACAGGCAGGACAGCCCGGAGTTCACGACCCAGCCGCTGTGGGAGACCTCCACGACAACGGACACGAGACGATTTCCGGCCACCTTAGGCGCAGGCATGCGGACGACGAGTACTGGGTGATTTGGCGTCCGATGATGGAGCATGCCCGAGTAGACGGCGTGCCGAGTTCTACGCACGCCTCAAAGACCTGTCAGTAATCTGACGGTGCTCCTCTTAGAAGGCCAAAGCCTGCTGGGGTAACCGTGACTCCGGAACGTAAAAGGCTATTAAAGGATGCCTTGGATTTTAGTCAGTACGAGTCTGACAGTCCCTCTCGTCCTCATTTGATGATTTTACCACGTAAAAATAAAACTTCCAATGAATGAAGTGTAAGGCATATTACAAGCTTTCATTTCTCATTGCTTGCGATCTTTTTGGAATATATAGCGATAGTTTCAACTTAGCTACCAAATAATGAAGCGTAGGGCACATCGTAAATTTTTATTTGGAATTGCTCAAGTTACTTTTGAAATATGTATTGGTTTTATAAAAAGTGAAAGTATTAACGTTATCAACGTTAATACCTATATTCAGTAAAATGAGCCAATACACAAAAGTTACGATTGGTTTCGATTCAACAGCCATAGAATGAAGTTTAAAAAAAATAGTGTAAGTTGTCTTTATTGTCACCATGCATGCAGTTCTTAAAAATTAATGCTATCTGGGTCAAAGTAGAGAGAAAATTAGAACTTAAAAAAATTGAACTAGTTTTTTTTTTAATAAAACAAAAACTGTTAAAATATATAAAATAACTAATGAATCAGTGTTTGGATTGTCCCCAAGCCCTATTCACAATTAGCAGACGAATCCTAATCAAAAATAAAAAGAAAACATTAAGTTCACTTGGAACCGGGTAGAACCTGGTAACCCGGTTCCTAACGCCTCCAGAACCGGTTCTAAAAATTCTGGAACCGGACCCGGTTTCGCATGCCCTATACGGAACCCTCTTGACGCGAGTCCAACTCGCACTTGGCCGATTTTTTTTTAAATATTACCTATTGTTATGAGCTGGGATAAATTAATTAACACCAATTAAAACCAAATAAACTTTATTGATACACTAATTAAAACAATCACTAAACGCTACCCAACACTTATACACTCACTTAGAGATCGCTTCGAATTCACTTTCGAGTCGCCGATCGGCGCCCTATTTATAACCCGGCCGGACCCACTAGATGTTTCTAGAAGATGGTCGAATGTTCCGGAAACATCCATGGACTTCGACATAGTCCCATACCTTCTGAAACATTCCAGAACCATCTCGAAACATCTAGAACAGGGTAGAATTTTCTAGAAACTTCCAGACCAATCTTCAGTAGAATAGTCGAGAACCTTGTGGAAGCTTCGAGAAGCTTATAGATTGGTTTCGTAATACGATCGACGTAACACTATTATGTAGTACAAAAATAAAAGAAATGAAAATTAATTTTATTTTTATTCTGGATGATTGATGATTCGAGCCTTCGTATCGGCATTTTTCAAATAAACATCCGAATGATAGCTACGTAAATCTAAACTAAAACTGAAGGTCATTGAGGCTCAAAATTAGTTAATCGCGGAATTTGCGAGTAGAATACGAGTAAGAATAATAATAAGTACCTAAGTAAACAAACAAAAATCTTTTTGAAAAAAAGGGAACCGACTTCAAAACAAAACACAAAAAAGTGTAAAATAACTTTTCTTTCGGAAGTCGGTGACTTTGTTTTTTTTTTTCATTAACTATGGCCACCGACTTCCAAAAGAAAAGTTATTTTACCCTCTTTTTGTGTTTTGTTTTGAATTTTCCCCTTTTTAGTTTAGATATTCAACAAAAATCTTCATATAAACGGCGTCTTTAAAAACTTCAATCCTAGTAAGGAACAAAAACGGATCTATGAAGACAACTTCTCAAGATATCCATTATTGTTATATATTAAAACCTTCCTCAGAATGCATCGAACACTTTTCTGAAAACCGCATCAAAATCGGTACAGCCAAACGCGAGATAATCGCGGACAAACATGCAATCGTCTCTAAAAATCTACAACGCAAGTAAGCAAAAACGGATCCACGCGGGCAACGTCACGGGATATCCAATAGTGTTATATACTAAAACCTTCTCCAGAATGTAATGAACACTTTCCTGAAAACCGCATCAAAATCCGTTCAGCTAAACGCGAGATAATCGCGGACAAACATACATACATATAGGTCGAACTGAGAACCTACTTTTTTTTGAAGTCGGTTAAAAACGCGTCCACGCGGGCAACTTCACGGGATATCCATTAGTGTTATATACTAAAACCTTCTCCCGAATGTAATGAACACTTTCCTGAAAACCGCAAAATCGGTTCAGCCAAACGCGAGATAATCGCGGACAAACATACATACATACAAACATACATACAGGTCGAACTGAGAACCTACTTTTTTCTGAAGTCGATTAAAAAATGTTGTCTCAGTTTCAGAGGTAAATGCATATAAAATTTACTCGCTGTCTCAATTATAGAGGTAACTATGACGATAAAATCGAAAAAGAACGAATCTCAGATATAGAGGTTTGCTTCGTCCTACTAACAGAGGTAATACCTACAGTGCACAAAGTGTTGGGACCTCAGCATGAGTATACCTACCAGTTATGGAGGTTTCACACTTATCCAAGTTTTCACTGAAATATGCTTCATTAATTTTTAATTTACATTTTATGTACTTCTCACATACGTATTAGTAACTCAGAAACCATGTAACGTTGAAAGATGACGAATGTATTTAAAACAAACGTAGTCTTTTATAGCTTACAAGTGCAATTATTGAGGACAAAATAAAAATATATATGATTATAATTATATTATTAATGAGACAATTACACAAGTAAAATGCAATATTGCCAGAGGAGTGGAAGAGTAATCCACAGAAGTCTTTGTGTACGTAGAGCGAGGACGTACCTAATGTAGTGACGAACTGAAGGTACAGTGTGTGCAGCAGCCGAGCGGCAGCCAGCTTGTTACCACAGCGTGCGCGATGCGCCATGTTCTATGCTGCACCTGCTTCACCTGCCGTGTCAGCGAGGAGTGAGCCTTCTCCGCGGCGCCGGATCACGCGGGGCGCCGGCCTGGCTAGCGCGCCGCCCTCACTGTGTCAAGGCCGCCACACCAGAAATACTCCACTAGAGAGATGCACCCGGCTAAACACTCACTTAATTTCATTCTCACAACTTTGACGAAATATTTAATACCTATTTCATTATGAATAAAAATACTAAAAAAACTTAAAAAAAAAATGTAACCGACTTCAAAAACGACCACGAAAAGGGTTAAAATAACCTACCAAATAACTTTTCTTTCGGAAGTCGGTGGCTTTGCTTTTTTATTTCATTAAGTTTTTTGCCACCGACTTCCGAAAGAAAAGTTATTTGGTAGGTTATTTTAACCTTTTTCGTGGTCGTTTTTGAAGTCGGTTACATTATTTTAAGTTTTTTATTTTACCTTTTTAGTTTCTTCTCTAGTTTAAGTTCTTGTCGAATACTTAATTTTCTTACATATCCACTAGAATTTTATTATCCGTAGCACCGGTTACAAAATCGCCCGTGCACACAATAAGCCAAACATGCTAAAAACTACTGAACGAAACTAAATGATTTTTTATGGGACCAAATGGCAGGTATACTGCATCGAAAAATAACTCATATGGGTGCACAGTTCTCATCAATTAAAATAAATGAAGTCCAAATACATGGTAGCTGCTGTAAACCGTTGAGGAGTTCCCTGAACAGTTCTTCGTCTTCATCATCAGACCCCTAATGAAAGTTACAACCCATCTTGGTGTAAAGTTCTCATCAATATAAATGAATTAAGTCCAAACACAAGGTAGCTACTGTAAACCGTTCAGGAGTTCCCTGAACTGTCCTTCGTCTTCATCATCAGACCCTTAATGACAGTTATAACCCATCTAGGTGTAAAGTCCTTATCAATACAAATTAATCAAGCTCAAACACAAGATAGCTGCTGTGAATCGTTGAGGAGTTCCCTCGATTGTCTCTCGGCTCCATTAAAACATCATAAACTCAAACAATAATTTATAAGAATTGTGTTAATCTTCTATAATATAAAAATCAATTGCTGTTCGTTAGTCTGGCTAAAACCCGAGAACGGCTGGACCGATTTGCTAATTTTAGTTTTGAATTATTTGTGGAAGTCCAGGGCGGAACGTTTAAAAGGTGAGGCGGTACGAAGTTTGCCTAGCTAGTGCTAGTGAAAGATAAATATGAAATACAAGAACTTGACTAATGTATCGCGTAAAAAAGCGAAAAGGCCTATACAAACTGCGGCGGTATCTGCCGCTGTGCATATCGAATGGGCATGCGGATAAAGAACTTAAATCGTGGTAGTATTCGCTACCGGCGGCGGTATAGCGGTATTCTGACGACGACGCTCTAGCTGTAGTGTCATTGTTCTAGTTTCGCCGACTTTCGCCGAACACGCGGTACGTTCGCGTACCGCCGAGGTGTAGTATGCGATTCCGATTCCGGGCCAGCTGCGGAAACGTCATACAAAGAGATGGGATATCGCTCCGGTATTACCGCTATCTACGACGGCGGTAGCGGACACCTTTCCCACTTGAACAAGATTTAACTCTTTAAATACTTGACGTAGTGATCATTTTATATAAGGCTGACTCTGAAATAGTTCAGATTTAGTAAAAAAAAACACATGCTCAGGAGTCATTTTGTAAAGATCATAATTATTATGTTTCCGTATGTTTTTAACTATATAATATAATTATAACTAAGTACATATTTTTTTCTTAATATATCGCAGCCGTTGATCCAAGATAGCATTTTTGTAATGTCTACATATACTCGTACCTTACCTACTAAAAACACATTTGCTTTCTCTCTTTTCCAGAAACCTTCTAAGGGGTCAATAAACTGATACCTATTATAATTTTTATAATAACGGCGGATTCTGTTTTGTTTTCAATTTCAGCGTTGGTGACATAGCAATGGCTGTGATGATGAGACATGTTGTAATCACTCACTCACTAATCTCATAAATAGTACATTTTGTAATGAAATGGGAAAATTATCATGAATTGATCGATCCGGCCAGATTGAAAATAACTCCGAAATGCAAGCGATAGCAGTAGTACAGCGATGCTGTGAACAAGACACGGGTCTTCACATATTAATTATTTCCTCGACGCCATTGTCTTCACGACATGATAATACGATACTAATAAAAACTGAAGTCGCTTGTAAATAACTTTTCATTCCTCATACTCTGAAAGTAGGTCATTACATGTCCGATTAGCCGTTTGAAAGTTATCCATTGCCGGCCTAGGGAAAATCGCTTTCAACTGACAGCTGCCAAATTTAAGAAAAAAAAGCTAGTTCTATTTTGACATTTCTATTGAGTTCAGACTTTCTATACAGCCACTAAATTACAGAGCGATTAAAAATTAAAATAATATAAAGTTAAATATTAAGAATATAAATAAAAGTTTTATTTTAATTTTGTATAATAATACATTAATTAAACCTAAATATTTACCAAATAAAAAACTATGACATAAAACCAATTAAGCACTATTATAGAGCATCGAAAAACTCATCCTCAACGCTGTCAGTTGGTAATGTGCCCAAGAGACTGGCGGCGGGCGTTGCCTCTTTGTATGGCTATACTTAGCCTCTGACCAAGGTGAAAGCCAGCTCTTGGGTCACGGGAAGCATCAACAAGTCTTTTCGAAATGTCTCTGAAGAGGCTGTGAGCACTTGGACCCCATGGCCCTATAGTTTCAACCCCAAACGCTTCGATCATATAAAACAACTAGATACACAATCAGCGACAAAAAACGTCCTCACCAAAAGAATGACCAAATCAGAGATCGGTCAACCTTTTGGTTTAGTACTGTTCTAACGCTCGGAACGTAAACATGCCTCTGTGCTCGTTTAAAAAGTGCAAAAATCACTCTTCCAGGACCGAAAAAAAGGATGTAATTTCATTTTTTCAGTAAGTACTAACATTACCAATATATAATAACTATCAATGTACTATCAATACTGATATTTCGTTAAGAAATCGCCGTAAAACATTTATTTTAAAATTGACGAAATTATCAGCCGGGTTTATAAAGCACCAAAATTGAAAAGACTTTTACTAAACGTAGGTACAGTTCGTAGTGTCGCATGGCTACTTGATTTAGTCGGGTAACATTTGTGTTGATTCGAGTCGCGGTCGTAGAATTTAATAAGTTTTTATGACCGTTCTAAATCCAACTTTAACTCATTTGAATAAGGTTTAATTTCTTTTGGTATAATATGTTGGCCAGTTATGTTTCTTTCTGTTTTCTTTCTCTTTCTATTTTACGACCTACGTGAGGACAGTTTTTAGTTCGTTTTTGTACGGGATTGTGTATCTAGTTGTTATTAATGATCGAAGCCCAAACGGCTCAAAAATATAGTTACTACTTAGGTTACTATATTTACGCCGCTTGACGTTTTCAGCAACCGCAGCAGCAGCGCCAGCAGAGCGCTGAATATAAGAATATAAAAAAAAGGAGGTTAGGTATCAATTCGACCCGTATGTATGTAATATTATCAGAACTGCCCAGTTTTCATATATGTTAGTCTATATCAACGTCTGAACAAATGTGCCAAATTTCATAAGTGTATGTATGTATGTATGTATGTATGTATGTATGTATGTATGTATGTATGTTTTTATGTTTGTGCACGCATATCTTCGGAACTATAAGTTCGATTTAAGTAATTCTTTTTTTTTTGTACTGGGTATTGTACAACTTAGGGTACACTGCAAGTTTCATCAAAATCGGTTCAGTAGTTTTAGAGATATGGATTTTTTTATGTTGTGACGGTTTACAAGATTGGTGCATATGTAAGAAAATTTTGTATTTTACAAGAATTTGGGTTGAATATGTAATAAATAAACTAAAAAGGGTAAAATAAAAACTTTTTAAAAAGTACCGACTTCAAAACAAATACAAAAAAGTTTAAAATAACTTTTCTTTCGGAAGTCGGTGGCTTTGTTTTGTTGTGTCATTGACTATTGCCACCGACTTCCGAAAGAAAAGTTATTATAAACTTTTTTGTATTTGTTTTGAAGTCGGTACTTTTTTTAAAAAAGTTTTTATTCTTTAATGTTATTAATTTTACTTTCCTCGTATTCGTAATGAAAAGCACAGTGTTTACCTTGGGTAAATTACTTATTTAGCCCCTCGAACTATCGGCGCCCTCACTACGTTACGGGCGCCAAACCCCGTCTCGGGACGTAAATAAGTAACTTTCACGCCTTGGATAACAATGTACTATTAAATTAATGACTTTTGGTTCCAAATGATTCAGTCTTTCAGTCGCCCTCCGATACTCTGGAGGACTGAGACGTGTCCGAATTTCCTAAACACGGCTGGAATCTACGATCGCCAACCTGGTACTAGGTCGTAGTTAATCAAGTGGGTCTTGAAGGACCCTTACAGGCACATCACACTATTAGTGAGGACGCCGAGCGGCCGCGCGACACACCCACGTTTAAACCCATCAGTGGTTGCGATACGGCGAAGTAGCTGATGTATCTAGGGCAGGTTAATACCGGGAGAGATTTAAACTGGTCACGTCCTTGAAGCCCGGCCAAAACCATGCGAGC
This sequence comes from Agrotis exclamationis, assembly GCA_950005045.1. NCBI lineage: Eukaryota > Metazoa > Arthropoda > Insecta > Lepidoptera > Noctuidae > Agrotis > Agrotis exclamationis. The sequence continues at coordinate 264,801 of OX465424.1, forward strand.
GATGCCGCCGGTACTGGCTAGCGAGCGGGCACTATCTACTTATGCACATTGATGGTCTATATACGAGCCGGGCCCAAACCAGAGCAGCGCATGCTGATGTTATCCCACATTAGAGAAAACAACATTTCTAATAGGTACTTATCATTGGAAATTATTTTCCCGGACAGGATTGTTGAGGGTCGATGTGAGCATATCTTACCTCACTACTATTACAAATGCAGACACTTTTCATAACCTGAATTAAGATAACTGAATAGTAATAATACTGACTAGAGCGCGTTTTCGATTGTCACATGCCACTAGTCTAGGGGGGCTGAATAATTCAGCCCCCCTAGACAAGTACACTAGACATTCAGAACAAGACATTCAGGACTGTATCATTGTCCAGCTCTATGTGAATAAATTCAAACCTTTCGGTAGGTCGTTTTTTCTCATCCAACCGAAATTAAAGTTCTTACGATGGTAATAATATTTTTTCTTCCAACTATGCTTTAATTTCATCACAATCACACTAAAAACTCAGTACAAAGCGAGTCTTTAATGCTCTAAGCAATAAAAATGTATGAAATTTCATTATTGCACACTTTTTTTTTAATCGCACCAAAAGGTGCCAATCTCGATAGGTGCGTCCCCACAGAGCGCGCAGCGTCGCGAGGCATTTTACGCGTGAAGCAGCTCGGTTGGTGTGGACGTGTCTCGGGCAAGGCAAGTGACAGCGCTGCTGCGGTCGAGCGCCCGAGCCATCTCGTGTCGGCTTTTGTTTTGCTCGCGTATATTGTTTCGTGCGTCGCGTCGGTTGAAAAACAATAGACGAGTCCACACAGAGTGAACACAGAGTGAAGTGAAGTGAGCCTCGAAACTCTCAAACATAACGGAGCCTCCGCCATAAGGAGTGATTTCTTCGAAACACAATTTCGCATAGCGTTCCCGTGGTCTTCGCAGCACTCGCCGGCGTCGGTCCTCTCCACACAAAGAGATTCTAGCTTCATCAGAAAACAATACTTTATTCCAGTCCTCCAGAGTCCATGAAGCACAGTTCCGAGCAAACTGAAGTCGAGCAACACGGTGCTCACGGAGTAATTTAGGGCCCCGAGCTGGACGCTAACTCCTGATATTGGCAGCCAAAAGCCTCCTCCTGACCGTCCACAAGCTAACTTCTACTCCTCTTACTTCTTCAAGGCTCTTCTTCAGGTCCACACTTGACGCCTTACGATTCCGCAACGTCTGACTCACCAAAAAACGGTCATCTCTTGGTTCTGTGCATCGTTTTCTTCCCGAACCGGGTCTTCTTTTGACCGAACCGGTCTCTTGATACCGTTGCCAAGTCCCCTGGACAGTTGAACGACTCACATTTAGCCGCTGAGACACGTAAGTTTGCGAACAACCTTCTTCAAGTAGGGCTATAATTTTACCGGCCCTTATCGCTTTATCACTCATATCAAAAAGTTGTATTTAATGTAAAAAGAAAGATTAAATTGTTTAATTTGCAGAAAATATCCAAAAAGTTTTAAAATATCGTTATCAGTTAAAAATCGTTTCATCAATTCGCGCCATTAGTAAAGTAATTTTAGAATAATCCACAATAATCATTATTTTTCTTTTATTAATTTCATATTTTTTGGAACGTAAAGAATCATGCCAGGATGCTTCAAATAACATGCCAATACATCATCAAATTAATAAAACCTATTTCTTGTTCTTCTTCATTGAAGTAGAGAAAAAAATCTAAAGTGCCCGTTTTTTTGCAAAAGAGTTTATTAGCTTCACTTGTAACAATGTAAGAAAATCTTGGAATCTTAATTTGACCCACTTCCCGGTCTTCGATTAGGATGAAATTTTGCACACGCTCTGAGTTCTGAAGACACTATATGACTTGATGACTAGCTAAGAAACGTCATTACAAATCCAATATGGCGGCCTCTCCAAGATGGCGGACTGGCTGTTTGAAATCCACCCCATGATATGGGTATCAAATGAAAGGGTTTGCTGTCAGGAATACGAAAAATGTAGAGTCTGACACACGAAACATGAGCCTGGAAAAAAGCGGCAAATTCAAAAAATCTACATCTAAAATCTCTATACACCGTGTTCCGGACGATATACATAAACTTCGACCAGATGTTCAAACCACGGAAGTAAGCATTTTTCATTATGGACACATTAATAAATTCTTATTTTTTATTTTTTGTTAATTTTCATACAAACTAAATACCTAGACGTAAATAACCCGATATGCATGCCTCTTTATCCGAATTGGCAACGTCGTATTTTCATTCATAACATTTGGCGGGCTGAAACAAATGAAATGCAAATAGTATTTGATAGATTTCAAATTAAGATACTTTCTCACTGCATAGCTCAATTAAATTTCATTAAATGATATTACAAATATCTTTGTAACGAAGCCTTTTTAAGTACTACTTCCTTTGTTGGATTTGATTTGTAAAAGCCATAGAAGTATTTGCTAAAGTTTATGGATAACGTGAAGAACACGGTGTATATCATCTAAAATACATTTTGATACTTGAATTTACATCATCCATGATGTAAATTCAAGTATCAAAATGTATTTTGATACTTGAATTCACACATCCATTACTAAGTAATCAATTACTAAGTAAATTCAAGTATCAAAATGTATTTTAGATGATATATAGAGATTTTAGATGTAAATTTTTTGAATTTGCCGCTAATTTTCCTGGCTCATGTTTCGTGTGTCAGACTCTAGTCACGTGGCGGACATTCAAGATGGCGGATTGGCTATTTGAAATGCGGGGTGCATTTCAAATAGCCAATCCGCCATCTTAGCATGGGTATTAAACGAAAGGGTTTGCTAAAATGGGATACGAAAAAAATTATCACATGACCTAAACCCAACATGGCGGCTGTCCTAAGGTGGCGGATAAGTAATAAATTAAGTTTGAATAACAAGAAGACTAAAAAGTATAATTTTTAGTGCGTGCTAAAAGCGTGTTTTTAGTTTATTTTTTTTAACTATTAAAGAATTAATATTGAAATAATGGTTTCTTTCGGGATTTTGACCAAAAAGCAGCAGCATTCGAATATCATTAATTACATATAACATCATACTATATTTGATTAGGTAGTATAATAAATGATTAAAGTTATTTAAAAAAAAATGTTACTTTAGATCGCGTTTTTTACTTTTCAAAAGGGCCTCCAATTATTGTGTACCCAAGGTCCCCAGCTTAGTTTAAGACGGCTGTGGATATTCATCGTATTTGTTATTGAGTATAAGCGCGTGTGTGTGATCCAAGTGAAAAAAAAAATGTAAACAAACGCGAGTGGCGCTAAACTTCGACTCCTTTTTTTTAATAATAATGTCTTTATTTATTAGGTATATAAACAGATTGTAGTACACGTAACATTTTTCACAATGTGGGTAGAATGAAATTTCTGACAATCAATTGGATGACGTGCTGTTCTCCTCGTTAGACTATGAAATAGTCTGTATTAAAGAGTACCTACTGTACCAGTGAAGAAACTTCATTACCACTGCTAATTTATGTTGAGTTATGTATGAATTCGTTACAATACTAAATGACGAGATAATCATCCCTGCTATAATGATCCCTTGGAAGTCCGGAAACCACATTTTTCATGATTTTTAGCCCAACCCAGCACTGCCATCAAAATGGCGACAATCGAATTTACTCTTTTGGATTTGGTTATGGTTAATTCAGAAAATGCGCGCTAAAATATGTAGATGGCGTGCACAAATCAGATTTTTATTTAACATTCTTAATTAATGCTCACTCATAGGATTTAACGCAGAGAATATTATATTTTTTTAATTTGTAATGAAGATGTCGTTTGACTACAACGTCTGCCCCTTTAGGACCCACTACTGAGCCAGCGTAGGTTTACTTGTCTTGCCCCTTTAGGACCCGGTACCGAACTATACGGTTAATGTCGATTTTCACATCTTCATTACAACGCCGTAATAAAAGTGTGTACAGCTTTTTTTTTTATCGTGGTAAAATCATCAAATGAGTCCTCCCACCCCGGGCAGGGCGGGAGGGACTGTCAGACTTGTACTGACTAAAATCCACGGTGTCCTTCAATAGCCCTTTATGTTCCGGGGTCACGGTGATGAGATAAGTCCCGCGACCCCGGCAGGCTTTGGCCCTCTAGATAGGAGGAGGCGCGCGTGGAACACAACCCGCCGTCGACCCGGGCATGGTCCATGGTCGGGCTGCGAGTTGCCCTTTACTCGCCGCCCGCATGCGCGCGGGCTACGGTGGCCGAAGATCGTCTTGCGACGTCCGTCGCCGTGGGCGTCCACCACCGCGGGTGGGGCGGAGGGAGGACATTGTCCTCTCCCTCACGCGGCCCGCCTCCTCCTTCGCGAGCATGACTGCTTCGCAGAAGGAGGCGACCGCTTGCCACTCCGTCTCGCCCCGCAGCATGACCGCAACCAATGACGGGCGCGAGAGGTCTCCGCCTATCGCCGCCGTGAGGACACGTCGGTGCTCTGCCCAAGCGGGGCAGTCTTGCACCGTATGCTCTACTGTGTCCTCCGGGCGATCTTCGCAGTGGTGACACCCAGGCGTTTCCTCCTTTCTCCTTAGACACAGGAACCTCCCGAAACTTCCGTGTACGGTGAGGACCTGCGTCATGCGATAGGTCAGGACGCCGTGACTCCTATCCAGCCACTCCTCAAAGAGGGGTCTTACCGCCGCGATTGCGGCGTGCCCGGCCGTCGGTTGCGACAGTCGTCAACTCCATACTGCCCTGAGATCGCTCCGGAGCTCTTCCCGCCGCGCATCGAGTTCTCGAGGCAGCGGGGATACACCCTGGCGCTGCGCCTCCACGCGCCACTCATAGACGCGCTGGAGGGCAGTCGCCTCCAGATCCCAGGGCAGTAATCCGGCAAGCAGGGTGGCCGATTCGCCGGCGATCGTGCGGTATCCCCGGATCTTCCGGATAGCCATGACCCTCTGGCATGCGACCAACTTTAGTGGTCGCGTCCGGATGCTCAGGGCCCACACGGGGGCCCCCTAGAGCGCCATGGACCGCACGACACCGGCGTACAGCCTACGGCAGGAGGCATTTGGCCCGCTGAGATAAGGCAGGAGTCGCCTGAGGGCGGCTGCTGCCCGGTTCAGTTTTGGGGCCAAACTCAGGAAATGCTTCCTGAAGTTCCACCGGCTGTCGAGGACGAGTCCCAGGTACTTTATCGTCCTCCCGACGCCGATGCGAACCCCCTCCACCGTTATGTGGGACTCGGACCGTGGCGCGTTAACGCGGCCATGAAAACACATGGCCTCCGTTTTGTGCAGCGCCACTTCGAGTCCCAGCTGCCGGATCCTCTCAACGACTGTCGCAATCGCTTGCGTCGCCAGGTCGGCCGCCGCCTGGTGCGACTCTCCCTCCGCCAGGACGAGCGTGTCGTCAGCGTAACATATTACGCTGACGCCGTCAGGGAGGTCGCCGCGCAGCACCCAATCGTATCTGATGTTCCACAGGGGCGGTCCCAAGTTGTTCAAAAATTCAGCTCACTAGGAATTTTTCCGCAGATAAATCTAAAATATATTGGACTATAGATAGAGGAAAAGCTTTTCTATCATTTCCAGAGTATGGAAACATTTGACATTTGGTTAGGGAAGGCTAAGTTTATACTTTATTAGGTCTACCACTGTGGCCTACGCATGGCCGACGCGACACAGCGACGACGCGTGGCAACCGAGTCCATCTCACGAAAGAAGTCTCGCAGATGCGGCGCTAGCGCTACAGTCATGTCACGGAATTTTGCCAAACTCCACTGTTTAAGATTCCCCAAAAATTTCATATAAATGATTTCAAATTGAATTTTTCGTTCAATCCGATTTTATTATATGTATTTAATAATTTAATTAATATCATTAAAATAGAAAATGAAATTAGTTCTAATTATTGCCGCGGGACTTCTTTCGTGAGACAGACTCTAGATAATGTTGCCATAATGCTGGGGCTGCCGCTCATGGACTTATTATATTAATCTGGACTGAGTACTCATGCCGAAAAACGTGCCACCTGAGAGAGCAACTTTGGAGGGTACCACCGTCTCTTTCTAGTAGGGTGACCATAAGATTCTATAACTTGGCTGAATGTTTTCGTTATTTTTGCAACAGGACACACTGTTTTGGAGATTTAAACAAAAGAAGCGAAAAATATATTCTTACAATTGAAGTCAAGTCAACTGGAGTTCCAGTACCTTGACTGTAAGTCTCAAGGTCGTGAACCTGATCTCCAAAGTCACTTGCTCTTGACCATCAATTCCACTCGACCTTGACCTTTGAGGTATATATATAAATAATGCCCTCGGGATCACTTGATTTTAATTTCAAAGTCATTTTACCTTAACTCTAAGGACACTTGACCTTTTTTTTTTCGTGGTAAAATCATCAAATGAGTCCTCCCCGCCCCGGGCAGGGCGGGAGGGACTGTCAGACTTGTACTGACCAAAATCCACGGTGTCCTTCGGTAGCCCTTTTGTGTACCGGAGTCGCGGTATACGTATGTCCCGCGACCCTTGACCTTGACCTTAACGTCACTAACTCTACGAGAATCGACTTTCGGAGTTGACTTTTACCTCAAGATCAATGATCCCATGGTGTTCCACCAGCCTACTATTGACACATCCCACAGGATCCCAAAGGTTTGATTAGGCGATTATAGATTAAAGTGGAGAATTTATTAAAGTATTTTCATTGTACCCCGTTTAGTACCCACAAACTAGTATAGTAGTATTAGAGCCTCCCTTAGATATTTGCTTTACTTTAATTTAATTATTTATTTTTACAGAGAATATACATATAACTCAATACTCTGTGAATAAGTATTTGAAGCGTATACTTGTTGTCGTTATCGAGTAAACAAGAGCAAAAAACTCTGGGCCCTCTTTTTTATCGTGGTAAAATCATCAAATGGGTCCCTGCATCCCGAGCGGGACGTGAAGGGATATTGGTCCTGTAAAAGGGGCCCCGTCAGATTGCTGACAGCTGTTTGAAGCGCGTATGGAACACACCGCGCTGTCGATCCAGGCATGGTCCATGCGGACGGGCGCGGGTATTATAGCCCCCTTAAATATTATTTTTTTCTATTGTTTTAGTTTGTTATAGCGGCAACAGAAATACACCATCTGTGAAAGTTTTAACTGTCTAACTATTACAGTTAATAAATACAGCTAGGTGAACAGACGGACAGTGAAGTCTTAGTAATAGAGTTTCGTTCACCATTTGGTTACGGAACCCTAAAAAACACCTGGCTTGAAATGGAGACTCCACATAACATTTTTTGTCACGTCCAACTAAAAACTTTAACTAAAATATAAAATAGGTATTGCAATCATGTGATAATCACTCGTAGGTTCAAATTATATTTTCCTTAGTTTTCATCGCAGACATGAAAGAATAAGTTAGATTTGTCTTCAAAACTTCTTAAGTATTGTCACACTAATCAACGTTAGTTAACAAAATATTCCTTACCTGTGAAATGATATGCCACAACCAATAATATGAATCACTTCTATATGTCTTAATACGTCACATTTTACTATTTTCACAATAAAAATAGAAGAGACCCGTAGTTAAAACGTATTTTATTTATGATTTTTAAAAACAACAACAAAAAAGCGCCATTTAGAATTCATACGTCAAATTCAGTGTTCTCAGTATAATTCTGTAATTACTACCACATAGTCATATAATGAATAAAACTTTAATACAAAATAATGATTACTATTTTCTATGTATTGTAAAAATATAGTAAAACACATTCTTAAGCAATCTTACAAACTTATTTTACTTGTAGCTTACAAAAAACATAAATTACAAATAAATTAAATAAACCCCAAACTATAAAATTTTCTAACATTTCTACCAATGCTTATCTCCTGGCAATTGTGGAAAAGAGATAGCAATCTCCAAAGTTAATCTCTCATTTCCCTCGCTATTATTGCCAGACAAAAAAGGAAATCTAAAGAGTGAGAAATAAGATTCATTTTTGTGTGGCAAAAAACTTGAAGTCCGCGGTCTAGATTACTACATTACGTCTATGCTGCCGCTGCACTCGTAGTGTTGCCGAGCTCGGAATGTAATTTTTAGAGCCCTATCACATGAGCGCTTTTGTAACGTTCATGCGTTACATTCGGTTAGGGAAGGCTCAGTCCATGGTTACTTTATGCCTAAGAGCGCAGCACCACCCACGTGCAGCGAATCAACGCGGCACTCACGGCAGACAGCAATGCTGCGGCAACACTGCTGCGTGCAGATTAACCGCATTCGTACGAGCGCTTTTTTAACGTTCCTTACAAAAGCGCTAAATTGAAACAAAAATAATTATGTTGACGAATGACACGTCACCGCCCACGCTTATCAATAATCAAATAAAAACGTCGCGCTTTAAAAACACTGACGTGTGAGCGTATTAATGGGACATGCATTTGTTCTATTTCGGCGCATTTTTTTCACGCGTTCATAAAACGCGCTGGATAGTGTAAACCCCGCTGAGCTTTTTTAAGAAGCACTCGTGTGTATGGGGGTAAAGCGCTCGTGCGAACAACGCGTAAGAGGCCATTTTCGCACGTAGGCTTTTTTAGGTGCGTTAAAAAAGCGCCGGATATATGTAGAACAAATGATATCCCTTTTCGTCTCCTAAAACTGTTTGTCCGAAAATCATTGTCCATAACACATTTGCTATAAAATTCAGTAACCATAATTATCAAAAATTCTAAATATCGTTTTACATAATAATTTTCACTTCTAATGCTGTTCTGACATAATATCGAGTATCATAATAATTGAATCTCCTAATTTTGTATGAAAGAAAGTCATATGTCCTAAGTATTATTCCGAATGTTCAATAAGGTATAGTAAAATTGATATTTCATTAAATTGTTTAGGTTCCTTTAAACCCCTTCGACAGAAGTCGACGTCATAATCGTGACCAAATATATATTTGTGCTGCAGAAAAGAGCCAATCGTGCACGAATGGCTCTGGAATTTACAACCTAGGTAGCAGGCATTCACTGAAGGATAAATCTAAGGAAAAAAAAATATAATGACAGTTGCATCTCAATATGTGTCGAAAACTTGATTTTTGTTAAAAAGAATATTAATCTTTACACAAAATATAGCGACATTCATAGCATAAATACAAGAAACAAGGACTTGCTAAAAGTGCCCGCGAGTAGGCTCCATAAAATTAGTAATTCATTTAAATGCCAAAGTGTACGTTTCTACAACAAACTCCCAAACCATGTTAAAAAACTAAGCCTAAACAAATTTAAATCAGTTATTAAACAGCAACTATGTAAAAAAAGTTACTATAAAATCAAAGAATATCTTGATGACAAAATGGCCTGGGAGTAAGCTACTCCAATGCACCCTCAAGCACCAACCCTTTTTTTGTTTTTGTAGGTTGGATGTATTTTTTTTTTAATTTTCGTCAATCGCCTTTAATAAACTTTTTTATGACTACTTTCATAATGTGAGGAATATGTGGTTTGGAGGTCGTTAAGTTCCTTACGTGCTGAGTTGAGCTTCCATTTTCTGACACATGCTTGCACTGTCTGAACAGGTCCACTTAAAGCTTTTCTTTGCAGTTCTTTCTTAAAAAGACCATCTCAGGCGAGAATCTACATGGTCCTCACATGTATTGATGAAACAATTTTTCCGATTATTAAATCATTATTTATTCTTTATTTTTTTTACTTTTTATTATTATATACAAACTGACATAGACAATCTGACATGTATAATTTTTTTATACAATCTGAAATGCATATTTATTTTATTGTATATATTTTTTTCTCTTCCGCTTTATATACAATCTGACATGTATGATTATTTTATATTTTTATACAAACTGGCATTATTTTATTTTTTACATATACAGCTTGGCAAAAAACAGTAGAAAACCGGAAGTCACCACTACTGTCTTCTCGCTACCAGCATTTTGAATGATTTTATTTTATTTATTTTCACTTATTACGTTAGTTTTATGGCACAATAATAAATCTAACAAACCTGCGTCTTTGCTGACAACGTTTTAAAATATCAAATATTTTAAAACGTTGTCAGCAAATAAAAAGATTAGTTCCGTTTCAAGACGTTCTGGCCAAGCTGTGCTTTTTTTTTGAGAATATGAGCCCGTGTGGGTCAAGTTGTTGTTTTTTATTATTATTAATTATTGTGATTGTCTGACAGTTTGAGTAACTTAAGCGGCCTACACAAGTCCTTTCTTTGGTATTGTTCGGCGAGTCGTTGAGCTCCTTGAGTTATAAGTCGAGGCCCACGATAACTGACGAATGCTTGCACTGACTGGACAGGTCCACTCGAATTTGTGTAGTTCTTTCTTCAAAAGACCATTTCAGACATTAACCTGCATGGTCCTCGTATAACCTGTTCTAATTTTATATGTTTTATTATTAAAACCAGAACTAAGACGCCGCGGTGCATCTACAAGAGGAAAAAAAGTGATTTAGTTGAGAGGCTATAAATTTGATTCTACTACATTATACACACATTTACTTGTAGTTGAGATTTAAAATTGTAATTTTTAAGTAGGTATTACATGTGCTAGCCTCTACAAAGAATGTAATACTGCTTCTGACATTCTATATTGAGAAAAATGTCATCAAGTTTTGTGTTTGTCTTCTTCATCTAATTTTACATCTATTTTATAGATTGGAGCAATATGATAAGTACTTTTACTTCCTAACACCACCACTATCACAAATCTCGGTCCCGGTGATAATTCTTCCACCAGACGAACCATTTTATGATATAAAGAGCGATGCAATACTTAACCTCCAATAGAAAAGTAGATTTTATTTTGAAAGGTGTATTCGATTGTTTAGTTATGGTATAATCATAGAATTTCATTAATAAATCCAACTAACGGCCTGTCCCGGCTTCGCATGGGTAGATATTTGTTTATTATATAGCTTTTCTTTATTGAAAATACATTTTTTGTTCTCACAGCAATCATAGCAGCTACCCATTATTTCTTGATAGTGTGAATTGTTAGAAATTTGTATGTTCCATCATTATTACAGCCACAACATCTAGTCATTTTACATCAATAAAACGCTTTTTTTCAGAAAATTCCTTTGATTTGACAGTTCTTTTGGGACCCAAATGTCACTTTTCACTTTGACACTTGCCTTCCCCATTTAGGACATAGTGTATTTAGGAATTTCAATGTTATGGCATGTGATATTATGTGAAATAAGTTCGGGTAAGTAATCATTCGGACAAATGATGATTAGGACAAAAAAAATATGGCACATTACATTATGGATAAAAAAGTTAGGTAACACAATAGAGAACCAGAACAAATGCATCTGCATCCCCATGTATCTGTTCACCGGGCACGCGGCAATCGCGGCGGTAAGACCCCTCTTTGGGGGTGGCTTGATAGGCATCACGGCGTCCTGACCTACCGCATGACGCAGGTCCTCACCGGAAATAACTTTTATTTCGGAAGTCGGTGGCCATATCAATGAAATAAATAAAAAACAAAGCCACCGACTTCCGAAAGAAAGTTATTTTACACTTTTTTTTGTGTTTGGTTTTGAAATCGGTTCCCTTTTTTTTCAAAAAGTTTTTTATCTCAAATGAAGAATACTTACTTCTCCTTTTGTTTAAATCTCCAAAACAGTGTGTCCTGTCGCAAAAATAACGAAAAAATTCAGCCAAGTCCAAGCGGGAAAAATCTTGTTCCAGAATCTTATAGTCACCCTACTAGAAAGAGACGGTTACCTCCAAATTAGCTCTCTCAGCTGGCACGTTTTTCGGCATGAGTACTCAGTCCAGATTGTTTAATACGTCCATGACCAAAAACAAAGAACCATAAATACTTTAGTTGATGATACCAACCACAGAACAAAATTACTCCTGTACCAACACTAGAAAAATAAAATGTTAACCTCAATATTACCTACCTATGTTATGGAAATAACATTGAAATTAACTGAAAAACAAGCAAGAAAGCTATATTAGATACTATTCTATGCCTAACATACGGTTCACTTCAAAACTTCTTTTATAAATTACTACTACGAATGCGATTAAGCGAATCTGTTCCTCATGCGCATTTCAACTTGACGTTTGTTTTCGCGGTAGACAAACGTTCTTTCCTTGAAACGTAAAGAATTCTGTTGACGTCTACACTTTTTTACTTTACTTCCTAAATGTGTCGCTTTTAATAAGCCCTAACTGGTATTATGAAACGCTCACAACATATGTAAGTATGATCAATTAAGTAATTTGTTGACAGAGGTAAAGAAACAGTCTATCACTTCCGTTGTAACAGGAAAAGGAAGTGTCTTTTATGGCGGTCGAAAGCATGGCTTTAGCAACGAGCTTGACATCCTTATCCTGTTGATTTTCAATCAATATGAGACGTACATAAATAGCGCGAATTGAAATGTTCAAGAGCTTAGTTACAGTTAGAGAATAGGTTTCGTTTTAGCACAATAAATTATAAATGTAACAATTTTGTTTTCGGTTGGAGAATTAATTTTCAAATACAAAATGGTTATTTTTTATTTTCTATCACAATAATGTCATAATTTAGCCACAGGTTCTCTGCCCTCCCCTTTTGATTAGGTATAGAAAATCAGTCCTTGAAGAAATTGAGAAGTTGAATGTAGGTTAATCATGTTTTCCTGCAAAGTTTTGAATTAGAAAATAACAATTGAACTCAATTGAATCATAACAAACAGAATAAACTAATTCTGTTGGTTACTTTAATTATCTAGGTACCTGTTTTCAAATTATTATAAAAAGTTACATACCTACCTATTCTAAGAAACCTTAACAAAATATAGGTAATAACATCAGTATTAATACCAAGGTACCTTTAATTGTTTACAGATGAATGACAATGACATCAGACCTTTGTTCAGAGGATGTGGTGGTGCGCATCACAACACCACAAATAATAACAGTAAGTGAATATCCTAGGCTATTGTATTTTGCTTTCACAATGCATAGTTCATGGAAATCATGATGAGCCTGAAATGTGACTAAGGAGGTACCTATCATCTAAGTTTCATTTTAAAGTAAGTAGGTATGAAACATTTTATTTCTTTCATGTTTGTTGGTGTTTCAATATTCTGTACAATACTATACATGGGGCAATGATCATTACTTATGCTGATGATACAGCAGTACTCCCACGAAGATCCACACTCAGCATCTATCAATCATCAAAGACACCAACAAGTTTGGAATTTGGTATAAAAAAAGAAGAATAAAAGAGGAAACTGCCCACCAGTGAAACTCAGTGGAACTGTTCTTCCTGAACAACATACAGAAACTAGAAATTATTCTGGAGAGAACACATTAAAGCCAAAGAGAATGACAAATAACAGATTTAGAGATCTATATGAGATGATAGATTGTAGATCCGGCTTCTTATACATAAATAAATAATAGCTGTTGCCAGTCGTTTCAACCGGGTGTAACTCTAATTTTCCCACAGGAATGTAGTAAAGAGTTAAATTATTTCTGAGCCAAATTTCCTCAAGATCTGTTCAGCATGTATCCAAACTTACCCCATTTTTGTAATAATATAGTTAGATTAGATAATAAAGCTACTGTGGGTGTTGTATGATATAGAATGGGGATATGCTAGCCATTTAAACATTGAAATACTTCAACGCTTTCAATCCTGATATGTTTTACAAGAGCTTGTTTTAATCGACTTATTTTTGCAATTCAACAATCAATTCAAACCAAAGTAATCGACATTGCCCGTAGAATAGAAAAAAATCAATGCCACTTTTCGTGTAATGTATAACTCAAGATCTGGCTCACCTATCCAAACCAAATGTTTAGGCTTTGTTCGAACTATTTAGTAGATGCTTCATGTGAAGTTTGCACAAAATCGGACGAGCGGTTCTTAATATACCCATGCGAAGCTGGGTCGGGCCACTAGTATATAAATATGTATAATCAATTCAAACCCATAAATTTTTAATTGACACACTCTTCCTCTTTTATTTATTCACACTAACTTTTAGGCTCTTTGGTCGATTGACCCCGCTCAGGCGGGACCCGTTTCAAACCGACTTAAAAAAAAAGTAGTCTATGTCACAGCCACTTTTCTTCGAAAGTATGAGAGCTATCCCGTTGAAACTTGGTAAGTAGATGTATTATAGTAAAAATGATATTGAGGTTACTAATATCATTTTTTTCTAAACTGAACAGTTTGCGCGAGAGACACTTCCAAAGTGGTAAAATGTGTCCCCCCCCCCTGTAACTTCTAAAATAAGAGAATGATAAAACTAAAAAAATAAATATATAATGTAGACCTCAACAAAAACTTCCAACGAAAATTGGTTTGGATGAGATATATGTAGTTAGCGGTTGTTGAAATATAGTACATTTTCAAAAACCGCAAATATAACTTTGCCATTCATACAAACACTATGAAAAACAAAGTTATTTTTATTGTTTGTGTATATTAGTTACTTATCTCAATATAATTATATCTAATTTAAAATAACTTTTCTACGAAATAAAAAAAACAAAGCCACCGACTTCCGAAAGAAAAGTTATTTTGTAGGTTATTTTACCCTATTTATGGTTGTTTTTGAAGGCGATTAATTTTATTAAAAAAAAAGTTTTTTTATTTGTGTTTGGTTTTGAAGTCGGTTCCCTTTTTTTCAAAAAGTTTTTTACGTGACTCATATTTTTTGGCTCCTACCTGAAAATGATAACACTTTTTATAAATTTTTAAAGAGCTTCAGAATTGAATATCATCATCATCATCAGCCTATAGGTACATGTTCCCAATGCTGGGACACAGGCCTCCTCTCTATGAGAGGGAGTGGGCCATAATCTACCACGCGGGCCCAGTGCGGATTAGCAGATGTCACGTGTCTTCGAATTTTTGGTTCTAGGACATGCCGGTTTCCTCACGATGTTTTCCTTCACCGTTTTGAGAGCAGTGGTGTTGAAATAAATCACACAAAGTAATGCGCCTGACGGGGCTAGCTAGGATGTCAGATCTAGTATGTCAGAAAAGTCGACGGAGCACCGCTTAGTGGTGCTCCTACTTCTGGGTCGTTTAAAAAACCGGCCAAGTGCGAAGTGGACTCGCCCATGAAGGGTTCCGTAGTAGCAAGCATAGATTAGGGATATAATTATATTGAGATTAGAAAGTAATATACACAAACAATAAAAATAACTTTGTTTTTCATAGTGTTAGTATGAATGGCAAAGTTATATTTGCGGTTTTTGAAAATGTACTATATATATCTCGAAAACTGCTAATTATATCTCATCTAAACCAATTTTCGTTGGAAGTTTTTGTTGAGGTCTACATTATATATTATTTTTTTTTAGTTTTATCATTCTTTTATTTTAGAAATTACTCTTTGGAAGTTACTCTACCTTTTGAAAGTGTCTCTCGTGCAAACTTTTCAGTTTAGAAAAAAATGATATTAGTAACCTCTAAGTATATAAGTTTTAAAGACCTATCCATAGATACACCACATGTATGGGTTTGGTAAAAAAAAATTTGACTTTCAATTCTAAGTATGGGGGCACCCCCAAAATTTGCTTTGTTTTTATTTTTGTGTGAAAATCCTAATGCGGTTCACATAATACACCTACTTACCAAGTTTCAACAGTATAGCTCTTATACTTTCGAAGAAAAGTGGTTGTGACATACGGACGGACAGACAGACATGACGAATCTTTAAGGGTTCCGTTTTTGCCATTTGGATAAGGAACCCTAAAAAACTTTTTCAAAAAAAATGTAACCGCCTTCAAAAACAACCACAAAAAAGGGTAAAATAACCTACAAAATAACTTTTCTTTCAGAAGTCGGTGCCTTTGTTTTTTTTTCATTTCATTGTTTTTTGCCACCGACTTCTGAAAGAAAAGTTATTTTGTAGGTTATTTTACCCTTTTTTGTGGTTGTTTTTGAAGGCGGTTACATTTTTTTTTAAAAAGTTTTTTATTTTACTCTTTTTAGTTTAAATATTCAACTCAAATTCTTGTCAAATAAATCATTCTCTCTCAAGTGCACAATAAGCTAATAAAATTCCCTATCTCAAAAACTACTGAACCGATTTTGATGAAACTTGCAGTATTCCGTAAGTTGAACAATACTTAGTACAACAAAAAAAGAATTACTTAAATCGGACTTGTAGTTCCAGAGATATGCGAACACAAACTAAATCAGTCGATGCCTACTCCAAGCCGTTGAGGAGTTGTACCTTCCATCATCAGCTCATCCACCTGAGATGATGATTATCAGATGCAAATACTTGAACAGCTTTAGAAAATATATGAAAATGGTACTATGTGCCTATAAAATTTGAAGGTTGCCCTCGATTTCCCTGGGATTCCATCATCAGATCCTGACCTGATGATCATGGGACCAATTGGAAAGTATACCCTTTCAAACAAAAGAAAAATTTTCCAAATCGGTCCAGGCGTCTTCTAGAAATCGGGGAACATACATAAAAAAAAAAAAAAAAGATTCCGACGAATTGAGAACCTCCTCCTTTTTTTGAAGTCGGTTAAAAATAACCACGAAGGAGAACCCGGCATCCCCTTCTAACCTAACCTGTCCGAGTCGGGGTGCCCCCCGGTCGTTTTTACGACATTTTTTATTTCTCTGTGGCCCTTTTCGTACACTCCTACTTAAATACCAGCTGAACAACTTTGCATTTGAATTAGAAGAAGACGGACTTCATTGACACCCCGAGGCTCGGTTTGGTTAGGTTCATTGAAACCCTGTAGACAGAAAAATCATCAACAGTATTCTTTATTTCACTACATTTAGTTTAGCGTTAATGACATCTCTGATTTTATGTTTAGTATTTTATCATATCACTAGATACTTTTAGTAAGGAGACGTAATAAACAAGAATATTCCACAGCTTCCGGGATTTCGTGATATCCCTAGGGATTTCGTGAAATCCCTGATTTCTTCATCTCCCTGCGACATATACAACATAGTAATACATACCTACATACATTTCTGGTAACATATAATAGGTATTTAAAAATCAAAAAGTTTTGAATTACATGCATTGGGTCAGCAAAACTAGGTTAAATTGAAGTTATGGTTTTTTTATCATAACATCAGCACCAGCAACTGACACTCATGAAATTAAATAAAATCATAACCCTCCTTTTGGCTTTGCCGTAGTCGCGTAATAAGAAATTGCATTTCTTTAGAACACTGTAACAGTTGGAAATCATAAAAGCGTTTCTGTGGATTAATAAATCTGGGAATAAAATCCTAGAATTTTCTTTGGAACGAAATATTCGAACCGCGGGCAGGATCGAACCTGCGACCTTCGGATTCAGTACATCCAACGCTCATTTCCAACCGAGCCACCGAGGATCTTACCTGCCGCGGCGAATTCCTCGTTCCATTTCTAACGTCTCAAGGTGACGTTTTTCGAATTTTTCGTTCCAAAGAAAATTTGTAAATTCGCTACGCATGCATTAATGCGTTTAATATTTATAAAAAAATCCTAGAAGTTATAATGGAGGTATCATTCGGACAAAATTGATGAAATTTTGTTGGGATGAAATTGGAATTGTTGGCTGATGGCGGTCGTGGTGCAGTCGCAGACGCTGGTGGCGGGAGGGGCGGGGGGCGCGGGCGCGCGCGTGGCTGCCTCGTCCGCCGCCGTGGAGCTGGGCCGGCGTCTGTTACTGGCCGCGCGAGCCGGGGACACGCCGCAGGTGCTGGACCTCATGGCCAAGGGCGCGCCCTTCACCACTGACTGGGTACGCTGCACTCTTTTACTATTGAGCTTCTATTACGCATATTTGAGTCAGGGCCGTAGACCTGGTGTCTGCCTCTCTGTTTTGTGGTACATATCTGGGCGCGCACAGCTGGGCACGTCGCCGCTGCACCTGGCGGCCGGCAACGCGCACGCGGCCACGTGCGCCGTGCTGCTGCGCGCCGGCGTGTCGCGGGACGCGCGCACCAAGGTGGAGCGCACGCCGCTGCACCTGGCGGCGTGCGGCGGCCACGCGGCCGTGGCTCGCCTGCTGCTGGACGCGGGCGCGGCCGTGGACGCTCGCGACATGTTGCGCATGACGCCGCTGCACTGGGCGGTACAGAACGGGCACGCGGCGGCCGCGGCCGAGCTGCTGCGCGCGGGCGCGGACCCGCAGGCCCTCAACAAGTTCCACAAGACGCCGCTCTCGCTGGCGCTGCAGCGGCGGCGCGAGGACCTCGTGCGCCTCATCGAGGACGCGCTCAAGGACCGCGAGGCGGCGCGCTCGGTGTCTGCGCTCGTCAACGGTACGCTCCCTCCGCCGCTCTATCCGTTCCGCCTCGTCTACTTTTGTCGCTTTCTACCGATGCATGTTATGTCTCTTTTGAAAGAGTAGAATCTAATTTAATGGTGTCTAAATACATTCTTTTGTAGAACAAATGGCAGAAACAGCTACAGAAGAACCTCAACTACAAACTTTTGAAGCTGTACAAAGTAAGTTACTTTTTTTTTAATTCAAATTCAATTTTATTTGCATTCCACAATGTGTATAAGTTAAAAAAAAAACTTTTTTCAAAAAAAATTTAACCGCCTTCAAAAACAACCACAAAAAAGGGTAAAATAACCTACAAAATAACTTTTCTTTCGGAAGTCGGTGGCTTTGTTTTTTTATTTCGTTGTCTTTTATGCCACCGACTTCCGAAAGAAAAGTTATTTTGTAGGTTATTTTACCCTTTTTTGTGGTTGTTTTTGAAGGCGGTTAAATTTTTTTTGAAAAAAGTTTTTTATTTTACTCTTTTTAGTTTAAAATATTCAACCCAAAATTCTTGTCAAATACATCATTTCTTACATGTGCACTAGAATTTGGTAATCCATCGCACATGTACACAATAAGCTAATAAAATTCCCTATCAAAAACTGCTGAACCGATTTTGATGAAACTTGCAGTGTTCCCTAAAGTGAACTATTCCTCGTACAACAAAAAAAGAATTTTGAAAATCGGTCTACAATTGGCGGAGTAATCGCGTAACAAACACTCAAAAAAGTAAAGATCATCACATCATCCATCAATAAAAATGCTCACAAAATAAAAAGTACTGAACCAAATTGGATGAAATTTTTATGGGACCAATGGGAAAGTATACTGCATCGAACGAAAAAAGAATTACACTAATCGGACCAGAAACCTCGGAGTAATCGGTGTACATACATAAAAAAAAAAAAAAAAACCATACCGACCGAATTGAGAACCTCCTCCTTTTTGAAGTCGGTTAATAATAGATCATTATGGACCCTGTCGGACGCAGCAAAACATAAAAAGTAGGAGAGTGGAAACCCTTAACGGTCTTTTCAAATACCCATACTTATTTTAATATTGACGATAACAAAAAAGATATAAAGTTAAGCCTCCTGCAGACACACGCGATTAATCGCGCTGCGACAACGAGGCAAGCTAATTTCCACTCTAAATACTGCGAATGGACCGCGACATGTCGCCCCGCGCGATTAATCGCGTGTCTGCAGGAGGCTTTAGTTCAAAAATTAATTTGAAATTAAAATAATTTGTAATTGAAATTAGATTGAAATTGAATTGAAATTACATTAAAATTTAATTGAAATACAAACAAATTTAATTAAAAAAGATTCATTAAACTTTGTTTTGTTGTTTAAATATTCACTCACTAGTGTGAAAAAGTTTCAGTTTTATAAACATATTTGCCTTTTCTTCTTTTTTTTATTAATTCAGGTAGTTTGTTGTATATTTTCACATAGGGACTTTCTATTTTCAGACGGGAAAGTGGAATGTTTAATCTTGACTTGTGTCGGAGTGTGTAACGTGTTTGTATGTCCTCGCGCTTTGTATAAAATCCTTGATACCTACGAACAAATTTAGTTCATAATAGATAGTTTAAGCTACAGCCATCTATATATTTTTTTATTTTTTGTATGACTCATTAAATTTTCCAGCAGTGCATAATTGTTAATGGAATTGATACGGGATCGATGTATTTATAAATTTTCGGGTTTTCTTGGTCGTAGTGTTGCACGTACCATTTGGTGATCTGTGTTAAAGTTTAGATTGTGTATAATTGATACATTTCTGAAAGCTTTGATATTAGTTGACATTATAAAGTCTATTTCTTTTTAACGTCACAAAAACTAATGAGCGATTCTCCACGTAAAAACACTATTAAAGTTAACAATGAGGAGATAGCATATGTGGATGAGTACATTTATCTAGGACAACTGATATCTACAACAAACTCCATGCAGAAAGAAATAGATAGAAGAGTTGCAAACCCGTGGAAGAGATTTTGGTCGCTTAGCGAAATTATGAAAAATAAAGATATACCTATGGCAGACAAGAGAAAAGTGTTTGATGTTTGTATACTCCCTTGTCTGACTTACGGATGCCAAACATGGGCACTGACCGAACAACAACAAAACAAAATAAAAGTATGCCAGAACAGCATAGAGAGAAGTGTCATAGGAGTCAAGATAGAATTAAGTTAAATAAAAAAAAAAAATTCAAAAAAGTGCATACTTTAGACAGGGAAATAAAATGGCGTTGGGCAGGACACAAATGTTAAGAGAGAATAAAGAAAAGTGGACTAAAACAATAACTGAGTGGTACCCAAGGGGAAACAAAAGAAATAGAGGAAGACAGTTGAAGCGATGGGAAGATGATTTGAAAAAAGTGGCTGGCCCAGAATGGATGCGCATTGCAAGAGACAGGATAAAATGGAAAGCTTAAGAGAAGGCCTTTGTCGAAAGACAAGCTGTGAAAGAGTAACCGGATGCCTTTCAAAGTGCGACATAATCAAACCATATTGTATATTTTTAAATTGAACTGTAAAGTAAAAAGTTACAGCAAATAAAGGCTTATTTTATTTATTTATTTTATGACTCATTATAGGACAAAACCGTAGAAGGGTTCCTTTATCTAAGGACAAAACAGCCCTCTCTGTCGGCTTGTGTATTCGGTCTATTTATTTATCTGCCATGCTATACTAATACATTCTTTGTTTGACAGGAATTCATGATTTGAAGCCTACCAAACCAAAGCAAACTGAAAAGACTATCAAGCAAGAACTTAACCTTGAGGTATGATTTTCAAGCTTCAGAAGAAAATAAATGATAAAGTTATTATCGGTAGACACAGGCTAACGTGTTGTAGTGTGTGTAGTGCTCGTCGCCGGGCGCAGCGGGTGGAGGGGGCGCGGAGGGAGAGGCGGGGGGCGTGGTCGGGGGAGCGGGGGGCGTGGTCGGGGGGGCGGGGGGAGTGTCTGGGGAGGCGGCCGCGGCGCTGCTGCGGCAGCACGGCATCACGCTGCTGCCCACGGACGACGGCAGCACGGTGCTCAACGCGCTGCAGAGCGGCCGCACCGTCGTGCTCTCAGGTGACCTACGTCCTCATCACATAGTACAGACACGGCAGCACGGCATCACGCTGCTGCCCACGGACGACGGCAGCACGGTGCTCAACGCGCTGCAGAGCGGCCGCACCGTCGTGCTCTCAGGTGACCTACGTCCTCATCACATAGTACAGACACGGCAGCACGGCATCACGCTGCTGCCCACGGACGACGGCAGCACGGTGCTCAACGCGCTGCAGAGCGGCCGCACCGTCGTGCTCTCAGGTGACCTACGTCCTCATCACATAGTACAGACACGGCAGCACGGCATCACGCTGCTGCCCACGGACGACGGCAGCACGGTGCTCAACGCGCTGCAGAGCGGCCGCACCGTCGTGCTCTCAGGTGACCTACGTCCTCATCACATAGTACAGACACGGCAGCACGGCATCACGCTGCTGCCCACGGACGACGGCAGCACGGTGCTCAACGCGCTGCAGAGCGGCCGCACCGTCGTGCTCTCAGGTGACCTACGTCCTCATCACATAGTACAGACACGGCAGCACGGCATCACGCTGCTGCCCACGGACGACGGCAGCACGGTGCTCAACGCGCTGCAGAGCGGCCGCACCGTCGTGCTCTCAGGTGACCTACGTCCTCATCACATAGTACAGACACGGCAGCACGGCATCACGCTGCTGCCCACGGACGACGGCAGCACGGTGCTCAACGCGCTGCAGAGCGGCCGCACCGTCGTGCTCTCAGGTGACCTACGTCCTCATCACATAGTACAGACACGGCAGCACGGCATCACGCTGCTGCCCACGGACGACGGCAGCACGGTGCTCAACGCGCTGCAGAGCGGCCGCACCGTCGTGCTCTCAGGTGACCTACGTCCTCATCACATAGTACAGACACGGCAGCACGGCATCACGCTGCTGCCCACGGACGACGGCAAAGCTGTTGACGACGCATATACATTAACTCCATTCGATATTTGCAGATGCTGGCAAATTAATGCTGAAAGAAAGTGAGACCCCTCCACCTGCGATAAGTAAGATGACCTCGATCGCCAACCAGGGAAAAGGCATGGTCCTGACGGCCACTCCTGTCAAGTCGCCGCCTAAACCCGGAGTCAAAATATTCACTCTCAATAACAAGCTGCTGGCCGTGCCCAAGGACAACAAAATACCCGTCAAAAAGATTATTAACCCGCAGGACATGCAGGTAAAGATTTATTTAGTTATACTGTTTTGCAAGTTTATAGTGTTTTGTATGACAAATATTAATTAATTTCAATCAATCAGGTGAAGTTCGTGCAACTTCCTCCAGACGCAAAAATTATCTCCCCATCAAAGATCGTTCCCATGAAGGCGAAGAATAGAATCGCGCCTCGCGCGGCCACGCCCACGGCTTCATCGCTGACCAGTCAGCGACCTGCCGTCAAGATCATCATGAACAAGAGCAACTTCAACCGACTCATCGCGAACGCGTCCCGAACAGAGCAGAGCGCACCCGAGGTAACTTGTGGCGACAGCCCGTGACTGTATGTGCGTGTGTGTGTGTGCTCGCAGGTGGCGGCAGGAGACAGCGGCGCCGACGGCGACAGCCCGGCCGAGCTGCGCGCGGTGACTGTATGTGTGTGTGTGTGTGTGCTCGCAGGTGGCGGCAGGAGACAGCGGCGCTGACAGTCCGGCCGAGCTGCGCGCGGTGACTGTATGTGTGTGTGTGTGTGTGTGCTCGCAGGTGGCGGCAGGAGACAGCGGCGCCGACGGCGACAGCCCGGCCGAGCTGCGCGCGGTGACTGTATGTGTGTGTGTGTGTGTGCTCGCAGGTGGCGGCAGGAGACAGCGGCGCCGACGGCGACAGCCCGGCCGAGCTGCGCGCGGTGACTGTATGTGTGTGTGTGTGTGTGTGCTCGCAGGTGGCGGCAGGAGACAGCGGCGCTGACAGTCCGGCCGAGCTGCGCGCGGTGACTGTATGTGTGTGTGTGTGTGCTCGCAGGTGGCGGCAGGAGACAGCGGCGCCGACGGCGACAGCCCGGCCGAGCTGCGCGCGGTGACTGTATGTGTGTGTGTGTGTGTGCTCGCAGGTGGCGGCAGGAGACAGCGGCGCCGACGGCGACAGCCCGGCCGAGCTGCGCGCGGTGACTGTATGTGTGTGTGTGTGTGTGCTCGCAGGTGGCGGCAGGAGACAGCGGCGCTGACAGTCCGGCCGAGCTGCGCGCGGTGACTGTATGTGTGTGTGTGTGTGCTCGCAGGTGGCGGCAGGAGACAGCGGCGCTGACAGTCCGGCCGAGCTGCGCGCGGTGACTGTATGTGTGTGTGTGTGCTCGCAGGTGGCGGCAGGAGACAGCGGCGCTGACAGTCCGGCCGAGCTGCGCGCGGTGACTGTATGTGTGTGTGTGTGTGTGCTCGCAGGTGGCGGCAGGAGACAGCGGCGCTGACAGTCCGGCCGAGCTGCGCGCGGTGACTGTATGTGTGTGTGTGTGTGCTCGCAGGTGGCGGCAGGAGACAGCGGCGCTGACAGTCCGGCCGAGCTGCGCGCGGTGACTGTATGTGTGTGTGTGTGTGCTCGCAGGTGGCGGCAGGAGACAGCGGCGCCGACGGCGACAGCCCGGCCGAGCTGCGCGCGGTGACTGTATGTGTGTGTGTGTGTGTGCTCGCAGGTGGCGGCAGGAGACAGCGGCGCCGACGGCGACAGCCCGGCCGAGCTGCGCGCGGTGACTGTATGTGTGTGTGTGTGTGTGCTCGCAGGTGGCGGCAGGAGACAGCGGCGCTGACAGTCCGGCCGAGCTGCGCGCGGTGACTGTATGTGTGTGTGTGTGTGCTCGCAGGTGGCGGCAGGAGACAGCGGCGCCGACGGCGACAGCCCGGCCGAGCTGCGCGCGGTGACTGTATGTGTGTGTGTGTGTGTGCTCGCAGGTGGCGGCAGGAGACAGCGGCGCTGACAGTCCGGCCGAGCTGCGCGCGGTGACTGTATGTGTGTGTGTGTGTGTGCTCGCAGGTGGCGGCAGGAGACAGCGGCGCCGACGGCGACAGCCCGGCCGAGCTGCGCGCGGTGACTGTATGTGTGTGTGTGTGTGTGCTCGCAGGTGGCGGCAGGAGACAGCGGCGCTGACAGTCCGGCCGAGCTGCGCGCGGTGACTGTATGTGTGTGTGTGTGTGCTCGCAGGTGGCGGCAGGAGACAGCGGCGCCGACGGCGACAGCCCGGCCGAGCTGCGCGCGGTGACTGTATGTGTGTGTGTGTGTGTGCTCGCAGGTGGCGGCAGGAGACAGCGGCGCTGACAGTCCGGCCGAGCTGCGCGCGGTGACTGTATGTGTGTGTGTGTGTGTGCTCGCAGGTGGCGGCAGGAGACAGCGGCGCCGACGGCGACAGCCCGGCCGAGCTGCGCGCGGTGACTGTATGTGTGTGTGTGTGTGTGCTCGCAGGTGGCGGCAGGAGACAGCGGCGCTGACAGTCCGGCCGAGCTGCGCGCGGTGACTGTATGTGTGTGTGTGTGTGTGCTCGCAGGTGGCGGCAGGAGACAGCGGCGCTGACAGTCCGGCCGAGCTGCGCGCGGTGACTGTATGTGTGTGTGTGTGTGTGCTCGCAGGTGGCGGCAGGAGACAGCGGCGCTGACAGTCCGGCCGAGCTGCGCGCGCAGCTAGTGGCTGCACAGCGCGCGCTCGCGGCCGCACGTCGGGAGCTCAAGAGCACGCGCGCGCGCTTGGCGCAGTACGAGCGCGTGTCACTCTAGTGCCGGCGTAATACGAGTGCGTGTCGCTTGTTTAGAAATTCAACAACATATACAATAATACAAAACTGTTCATGGTGATGTGATGAGTGATTAGATGTAATTTTTCTATGAATGCTGCTTATCTGTAAATTTGTTTTCCAAGTCGTAAATTCTCTCTACGATAATTAATATAATTAGGTAATTGCCATATTCCTCGTTTACACAAGTTAGCGATAGTTCTTTCATTGAAACCTATAAGGTTTCAAAACTTATCATTAAACATTCTGGTGCAATCTATCGCAACTATAGCCTAATTATAATAGACAAGATGACAGTGAATGTAAATATGTATAGTATACTAAACTAGTAGAGGCAAGACCGAAGCCATTTATCTTATAAAATTTGATTAAGGAAATTAAACATTTACTCTTTTAAATATGTCATTTATTTACAACGTATTTTCCCTATTGCTTGATTACACAATGAAACACACGCTAGGTGTCGCGGCCAGGCTGGCGCCGCGCTAGGTGTCGCGGCCAGGCTGGCGCCGCGCTAGGTGTCGCGGCCAGGCTGGCGCCACGCTAGGTGTCGCGGCCAGGCTGGCGCCGCACTAGGTGTCGCGGCCAGGCTGGCGCCGCGCTAGGTGTCGCGGCCAGGCTGGCGCCGCGCTAGGTGTCGCGGCCAGGCTGGCGCCGCGCTAGGTGTCGCGGCCAGGCTGGCGCCACGCTAGGTGTCGCGGCCAGGCTGGCGCCGCACTAGGTGTCGCGGCCAGGCTGGCGCCGCGCTAGGTGTCGCGGCCAGGCTGGCGCCGCCCTAGGTGTCGCGGCGCTGCGTGCGTGCCTGTAGCACGTCGCGGAACTGCGATAGGATGGCGTTCTCTCGCTTGGCGCGCTCCTCTTTGCTGAAGGCCGCCAGTGCGCGCTTCTCGTCCGCCGAGTAGATCTGGTTCTCCTTGCGGATACGTACTGCCTCCATACGCCGGTGTCTGCAATCATGTCACATCATTGAGAAAAGAGTAAGGATGTAATGGCAATAATGATTACTGTTTTCAGTATTGGGAGTTTTGACTCTTTTCTTTTTGTATACTTACAAGACGTATATGATTTAACATTTTACCGTACCGACACCAGTCTGAACATAGGCATGCAACATTGCCCAATACAATACAACAGAAAATAGATTGACAATGCATGCAGATATCAAACTCGATAAGTTCGCACTGCAACAAACAATCTATAAAAAATATAAAGTAAATCAGTAGCGTTAATCGATTTTTACATAAAAACAGCTGAAGTGATTTTGGCAACAACTAGTACCTGCTGCCACTCATGACGTAGCCGACAGACTCGTAGGACGCGATCTCGTCGGACGTGAGGCCGATCTCTCCGCGGCGCGGGATGCGCTTGCCCTCGGCCACGAAGGCGGCCATGGCGGCGCCCTCTCCAGGAAGTAGCGCTCGCCCGAAGTCCTTGTGTCCCAGCGCTGGGCCCACGCGCGGCGTCGGACCGATCGCCTCCGACGCCATCTCTTCGTCGCCTTTTTTAGAAGACTTTGCTTCCCTTGTTGCTTCTAATTCATCTTCTTCTATAAATTAAAAGAATACAAGTAGTACAAGAAATATTTCTCGGTTCTCCACACTTGTTTACAGAATATTTAAGTTGTCCAAAATAAGATAGTAAGTTTACACTGGCATGACAAAAAAGCTCTGGTGGTGGCCTTGCCAGTGTGTCCACAGACCATGGGTTTGATCCCCACACGGAAAAAATATTTGTATGATCTAGAAATAGTTGTTTCATGTCTGGGTGTTTGTGTGAGTTTCTATGTTTGTAAACGCACCCACGATACAGGAAGAAATTCCTAGTGTGGGACAACATTTAAAAAAAAATATATAATTTCTTTTCTATTGTATCATTAATAATAAATGGTTTAATGGTATTCCTGTGCAATAATTTTCAACATAGTGTGCCAATATTTCTGTCAAACATCTACATCACTTACTTCCTTTCTCCACCCACACTTCCTCTTCACTGCTGCTACTTGAGTCACTGCTAGAACTTTTGGATTTCTTCTTCTTTGCCTTCTTCCTTGCTTTCTTCACTTTTTTAAGTTTCTTCTTTAACTTCTTAAGCTTCTGTTTGGTGGCTTTGTCCTTTGATTTTTTACTCTTTTTCTTTTCTTTATTATTAAAGTTTTCAGGTTGTGAGAGTTCCTCTTCAGAGCTAAAAGTGCATAGGTAAATAAAAATGGACAAAGTGCAGTTGGTGCAAATTATATGACATCCTTGTAATGAAGTATTTCATTAGCATGTCTTGCATGATAGCAATTTCTAAAAAAAAAAACATGGAGATCATTGTTAGAAATGGAGTTGTAGCCACCAGCATGTTAAACAAAACAATACAATGATGCTGAATGTGGTGATCTAAGTTAGTACTTAGTGTAAGCAGGCCCCTTCAATTGAGGCTGGGCATCTGAACATGCCAGGGTTTATCAAATTTGTTCTGTAAGCATAACTGTAAGTGCTCAGTACAGTCTTGCATACAGCCTGTGGCCAAGGGCGGATCCAGCTTTTGTTTCAGGGGGGGGTCACCATGTCGCAGACAGCTTATTGTCTCCGTAGTCTAGTTCGGATAGATATGACTACTTTTTTTTTATCGTGGTCATCAAAAATGAGTCCTCCCACCCAGGGCAGGGCGGGAGGGACTTTCAGACTTGTACCGACTAAAATCTACGGTGTCCTTCAATAGCCCTTTACATTCCGGGGTCACGATAATTCAAAAGTCCCGCGACCCCGGCAGGCTATGGCCCTCTAAAGGGGGGCCCGTCATTATGCTCACACTTTTTGAGGTGCGCGTGGAACACAACGCGCCTTCGACCCGGGCATGGTCCATGGCCGGACAGCGAGTCACCCATTACTCGTCGCCCGCTTGCCCTTACCTACGGCGGCCCGCTTCCGCCTTCGCGAGCATGACAGTTTCGCAGAAGGGGCGACCGCTTCCCACTCCGTCTCGCCCCACAGCATGGCCTCGCCCAATACCGGGTGCGAGAGGTCTCCGCCGTCGTGAGGACACGGCTGTGCTCTGCCTAAGCGGGAAAGTCCTGCACCGTATGCTCCACCATGTTCTCCGGCCGATCTTCGCAGTGGTGACACCCCGGTGTTTCTTCCCTCCTTATCCGACACAGGTACCTCGCAAAACTTCCGTGTCCGGTGAGGACCTGCGTCATGCGGTAGGTCAGGACGCCGTGACGCCACTCTTCAAAGAGGGGTCTTACCGCCGCGATTGGGGAGTGCCCGGAGCTTGGTTGCGACAGTCGTTCCCTCCAAACTGCCCTGAGATCACGCCGGAGCTCTTCCCGCCGCACAACAGGGATTCGCCCCGGGCGGCGCTGCGCCTCCACGCGCCACTCATATTAGACGCGCTGGAGGGCAGTCGCCTCCAGATGCCAGGGCAGCAATCCGGCAAGGAGGTTGGCCGATTCGCCGGCGATCAGATATGTTGGTTGTCAATTTTTCACGTTGAAACCGCTAAACGGATAAGATTTCATGAGGTCCTCCATTGCAAAATTACCTGATCGCGGAGAGACACCGGAAAAATCTAGTAAATAATGCTATTTGTGAACAATAGTTACTGTATTTACCTACTAAGCAAGGCTGCAATGTTGTTTTTTGGCGCTAGTATTTGAATTGAATCCTGAGCGTAACGAAGTTTTCAAAGGTACGAGACGCAGAATAACTTTGCTGCTGAGCGCAACACACAACTTTTCACCTCACACACACACACAGTGGGGACAGCTCGCCTGAGTGTAGAAAATAATTGAATAGAAGACGTGTTCGAATTTTGAAAACAATTTTGCGCTAGCGCGCAAAATGGAGTTTTGCGCTCAGGTTTCGAATGACAAATCTTTCCGAGCCTGTGAGGTGAAATAGTTATTTGGGCAAGGCTGTAAAGTTGTTTTTTGGAGCGAGCGAAGGTTAAGATTGAACCGCGAGTGAAGCGAGTTGAACGAGGAATAGAATCTTTCCGAGCGTGTGAGGTGAAAATTAGGTAAATATTTTTAGCAAACTGAAGAACAATAAAAACTTGCGGGCGCGCGGAGAGGGGTTGCCTCGTGCCGCTCGCTGGTGCGCCCGCCATGCGACGTGATAGGACACTATGCACAGAGCGGCCACGCTGCGCGGCAAACTTGAATGATTTTATTCGATGTTTTGCACTTTAAAACTATAATATTATAACCAATAACAACACAGAATTGTAATATTATGATTATGTGCATCTTCCCCTATAATTTATTTATGTTTATAAATAAAATTAGATAAAATTGCTGTCTGCCGGTCGTTGCATGACCCAGCCGGTCGCCCAGGGGGGGGTCATGACCCCCATGACCCCCCCCCCTGGATCCGCCGTTGCCTGTGGCTGCACAGTACCTTGTTGCTATTAACTATCCAGAAGTCCCTGAGCCGGACTATTTGTAATAAAATAATAATGTTGACTTGAAAAACACCTACTCTGCTCTAAGTGGTGACTTGCCCCAAACAGAGGCCACTCCAATTTGACCAATCCTTTCCCTCTCTTCCCGCCGTGCATCAAAGAACTCCTCTTCTTGAGGTTTATAGCGGACTCTCGCTGGGGGACCACCTCCTCCTAGACCTAGTAACAAAATGTGCATATTACATATTTATAGTTGGGGAGCTGCATCAAAAACTATCTTGCTTTCTCTTGAAAGAGTTCAGAGAGCAATTTTCAAGGTAGCAAACTTCCATCCCATTTTCCTTCCACAGATCAGTTATATAAATCCTGCAATGCACTTACTGTTAGTAGTAAGTAGCATTATAGCTATCAGTGTTAAGAACAGACATCATGATAATTAAGGTAGGGACAAACTGAACCCACGTACGCAACGTATGCAACGTGATATTAAATCTAAACGGTTGAATTTGTATGCCTAGAAACACACTTATCATATGCAATACTGTAACTGATAAGTGTGTTTCTAGGCATACAAATTCAACCGTTTAGATTTAATAACGTGTTGCATATGTTGCGTACGTGGGCTCAGTTTGTCCCTACCTTTATTATACAGTGCATTTCTAATGCAGCGTCCAGAATGACTTTGCAGAAAGATTCTTTTGCCTTTATAGGCCCATTTCTGTGCAATATTTCAAATAGAAAAGTAAGTATGTATAAGTTGAATTATTTTAATTGTAAAAAGTCTGTTAAATTTACATTCTTCTATCTATTCAGTAAACATTCTGTCTGAGTATATGCAATGCTGCGCAGCATTAAGGCCTCTTACACACTAGCGGTTAACTGCGGGGGCGGCTAACCGCGCGGTTAGTTTCCAGTTTAATATGCAACCGCTTAGGCCTCTAGTGCGTACAATCATAAGCGGTTGCATATTAAACTGGAAAAGCGGCTAACCACGCGGTTTGCCGCCCCCGCGGTTAACCGCTAGTGCGTAAGAGGCCTAACATTTACCTACTTATTGTCAGCAAATAATCCATTGATATGCTGTATGTTAAGTTTATTGTCAACATAAACAACTTGAATCTTTATTTTTCTAGCCATTTTCATAGGCAATTCAAACTGTTTAAAAAGAAAATCAACAATACTGAGATGTGTGAATACTGACCACCACCCAGCCCGCCTCCATTGTATTCCTTGTAGGAGCTGCGTCCACGGTCGCGCTCCCGTGCGTGTGGTCGCTCTCGCTCTGTGCTGTCGTTGTTCCTAGCGCGCGGCCGGTCGTCGCGGCCGCCTCCCCAATCTTTACTCCGTTCCGGACTACGGTGGCGCCCGCCGCCATATTCTCTGCTGCGATCTTGCCCAGCTCTGTCTCGGCTTCGTCCTCCACTGCGTGCTCGTCCATCTCTCTCTTTAATTCGCTCTCTGCTAAGGTCCCGTCCTACTCTTTCCTTGCTTTGCTCATAGCTTCGGTCACGACCGATTCTCTCCTTGCTTCGCTCTCTGCTACGGTCGCGACCACCATGTTCTCGGTCAACTCTTTTACGCGTGTCACTACTGTGGCTGCTGTGACGGCCGCGTTCACGATCACCACCCATGGGTAGGTACTCAGATCGTCGTTACAATTTTATCTTCTTCTTTTAAATGAACATAACGTCACGTCTGTTATCCCTCTTCTTAAGAAACATTAATAATATAATGTATTACCTTAATTTTATCATAGTAGGCGAGAAACATCAAGCAAAAAGCATTATTATCCACATCAATAACACATCACAACATTCACAACAACCTATGACAACAACACAACCACAGACTACATAGACACTGCCACACACAGCTGAACAAACTGGAACAAACAGAGTATAAGGCACACAGAGATAATGTCTATGGTTGAATCATGGACGTATTAAACAATCTGGACTGAGTAATCATGCCGAAAAACGTGCCAGCTGAGAGAGCTAATTTGGAGGTAACCATCTCTTTCTAGTAGGGTGACCATAAGATTCTGGAACAAGATTTTTCCCGCTATAACTTGGCTAAATTTTTTCGTTATTTTTGCGACAGGACACTGTTTTGGAGATTTAAACAAAAGGAGAAAAAAGGAGGAATACAGGGTGTAAGAAGACACTTAACGAAAAAGAAAGCCACGTATTCTACCCATTATTTGGATCATTTTTTTCCTTTAGACCATACCTGGGACTCCACGGGTTCTCGAGATATTGAAGGTCAAAGTTGCATTTTTTTTTAAACTTTTTTTTACGAAATCGAATTCTAAGTAGTATTACAAAACTTTTTTCTAAACAAGCATTACCTGAATTTTCGATTTTTCTAAATAAATTACGCATTTGAAGTTACGAACAGTAATGTACGTAAGAACTAAATGCAAAAACGCACGGCTTATGTTAGTGTGCGTTTGATTTACTTTCGACGGTCGATGACCCTCTTCTCTAGACTGGGATTTTCAACTTATTTTTTTTTTGATACTTAAAAATAAAAGTCGGTTCCCAGAGATACTTTTAGCGTAAAGCTACTTAGTTAGATGTACAGTATGCGTAGTTAACGGGTATGTGATGTGTCTTCTTACACCCTGTATATTATAAAACCTATTTGAGAAAATATATTATTAGAGAAAAATATATTATTGCAATTGAAGTCAAGTCAACTGGAGTTCCAGTACCTTGACTGTGAGTCTCAAGATCATGAACCTGAACTCTAAAATCACTTGACCTTGACCATAGTTTCCACTCGACCTTGACCTTCGAGGTATATAAATAATGCCCTCGGGATCATTTGATTTTAATTTCAAAGTCATTTTACCTTATCTCTAAGGACATTTGACCTTGACCTTAACGTTACTAACTCCACGAGAATCGCGGATCATGAGTTCATGACTTTCGGATTTGACTTTTACCTCAAGATCAATGACCACATGCTATTTCACCACCCTACTATTCGAACAGGGTGCGTCTCATTTCATATAAAGTTATTTGATATATTTTCATTTTAATAACGTTCACATGATATAATCAACGTGAGAAATACCAACGATTGATATAATTTCTTTACACATAATGTTTGTGTTACTCTCAAACTCATTTCATATAATTTTATTTGATATAACGTTTATTTAAGCGAAAATCGTTATGATAACGTTTGAAACATATAATTTAACGTTTAAACCATTTTCTTTGATGACTTTGGCTTATCCTTTAGATTTTGATTGTTTGCCTTCACGAATGCTATTGTTATTAAATAAATTTAGTATCCAAGAGCGAGCGAAGCGAGCTCGGGACTTGGGACATCCCGACACGGACAGGTTAGGTTCGAAGGTGGTGGCGGCGTCTGAAAGACCCCGCCATCCCCTTCACGTTAGGTTACTTTAAACCTGCAAGCTTTAAAGTAACCTAACGTGAGGGGGATGGCGGGGTGGCTGTCAACGGGCGCGGGTATTAGAGCCCCCTTAAATATGATTTTTCTATTGTTTTAGTCTTCGATCATATAAAACAACTAGATACACAATCAGCGACAAAAAACGTCCTCACCAAAAGAATGACCAAATCAGAGATCGGTCATCCTTTTGATTTAGTACTGTTCTAACGCTCGGAACGTAAACATGCCTCCGTGCTCGTTTAAAAAGTGAAAAAATCACTCTTCCAGGACCGAAAAAAAGGATGTAATTTCATTTTTTCAGTAAGTACTAACATTACCAATATATAATAACTATCACTGTACTATAAATACTGATATTTCGTTAAGAATTCGCCGTAAAACATTTATTTTAAATTTGACGAAATTATCAGCCGGGTTTATAAAGCACCTAAATTGAAAAGACTTTTACTAAACGTACAGTTCGTAGTGTCGCATGGCTACTTGATTTAGTCGGGTAACATGTGTTGATTCGAGTCGCGGTCGTAAAATTTAATGTGTTTTTATGACCGTTCTAAATCTGACTTTAACTCATTTGAATAAGGTTTAATTTCTTTTGGTATAATATGTTGGCCAGTTATGTTTCTTTCTGTTTTCTTTCTCTTTCTATTTTACGACCTACTTGAGGACAGTTTTTAGTTCGTTTTTGTACGGGATTGTGTATCTAGTTGTTATTAATGATCGAAGGTTTTAGTTTGTTATAGCGGCAACAAAAATGAATCTTCTGTGAAAATTTCAACTGTCTAACTATCACATTTCATAAATACAGCTTGGTGACAGACAGACAGACGGACAGCGAAGTCTAAGTAAAAGAGTTTCGCTTGGCTTGAAATGGAGTCTCCACACAACATTTTTTGTCACGTCCAACAAAAAAATTAAACTAATCTATAAACTATTGCAATAATGTGATAATTACTCGTAGGTTCAAATTATATTTCCCATATTTACCTTAGTTTTCATCGCAAAGTCATGAAAGAATAAGTAGATTTGTCTTCAAAACTTCTGAAGTATTGTCACACTAATCAACGTTAGGTAACAAAATCTTAAATATTCCTTACCTGTGATATGATATGCCACAACCAATATTATGAATCACTTCTATATGTCTTAATACATCATATTTTACTATGTTCACAATAAAAAATAGAAGATACCTGAAGTTAAAACGTATTTTATTTAGGGTTTACAAAAAAGCCGCCATTTAAAATTCATACGTCAAATTCAGTGTTGTCAGAATAATTAGCAATCTCACAAACTTATTTTACTTGTAGCTTAAAAATAACATAAATTAAGTAAGCCCCAAACTATAAAATTTTCTACCATTTCTACTAATGCTTATCTCCTGGCAATTGTGGAAAAGAGATAGCGACCTTCAAAGTTAACCTCTCATTTCTCTCGTTAGTTTTGCCAGACAAAAAAGGAAATCGAAACCGTGAAAAACTTTTAGAAAAAAATGGAACCGACTTCAAAACCAAACACAAAAAACTGTAAAATAACTTTTCTTTCGGAAGTCGGTGGCCTTGTTTTTTATTTCATTGACTATGGCCACCGACTTCCGAAAGAAAAGATATTTTACAGTTTTTTGTGTTTGGTTTTGAAGTCGGTTCCCTATTTTCAAAAAGTTTTTTTTATTTTTCGCTATTTTAGTTTATAAATTCAACAAAAATCTTCATATAATCGGCGTCATTGTAAATCTACAATCCTAGCAAGCAACAAAAACGGATCTGTACGGGCAACTTCACGAGATATCTATTATTTTTATATACTAAAACCTTCCCCAGAACGTAACAAATACTTATGTGAAAACCGCATCAAAATCGGTTCAGCCAAACGCGAGATAATCGCGGACAAACATACATACATACAGGTCGAACTGAGAACCTACTTTTTTTTTGAAGTCGGTTAAAAATAAGATTCATTTTTGTGTGGCAAAAAACTTAAAAAGCACGATCATGATTATACATTGAGATAAAGTTATATGGAGACGCCCCGATGTTCTATACATACATTTTGCTTATACAAATATGAGTCAAACATGAGACAGAGAGTGAAATATTGGTTTGTCTCTTTCTTTCTAATGCAGTAATCATATTTGACAAAAGAGACAACAATATTTCGGTTGTTGCTCAAAATGGAATATTTTGTTGGGATATTTCCCACAGTTACAGAAACGTGCCCATTTCGCCATTTTATGTGCCAAGTTTCGTGGTAGTTCTGCTGTCAAACAGTTGTTTACTTTTTGTTGAATTTAGATTTTTGAGTATATTACGGAGTGTTTTCTTTTAAAAGTGCGTGTTACCATTAAGAAACAGTAATTCAACATGCCTGGATGTTCCATTGTGTCTTGTCATGCCAGAAAAAAGAAAAATCAGCCTGAATTGACTTTGTACAGGTTAGTAACAGGTTTTCATGCAAAACTACATGAAATAGAACAATTTCGGTAAAGAAATCGCTATGTGACCTTGTTTTCATGGTTAGAGTATTAATATTTGGGTTTATTTCCGTCCTACAGACAATATTTTTCATTTCTTATTTTCGTTCGTTTGTTTACGATAATAATAGTGTTGTACCGTTGCTGTAATAGTTCCCGATACTAGTCCTTCGTTACACTGAAACTGTTACCAAATGATATATTGATAAAAAATACTAATCATTTATAGGTTTCCCAAAAATGAAAGATTGAAGAAAAAATGGTTGGACTCTATCGGTGACGAAAAAATTTGTCCTCGAAGTAAAGACTGGCTTATGTGTTCACTTCACTTTGAAGAAAAATGTTTTAACAGAACACTTGATGTTATTAGGTTACATGAGAACTCTGTACCTACAATATTTTCGGTAAGTGTGTATTAAAATGATTGTTAAATAACAGCCTGGTTTTTTAGCTTAAGTTATATGGATAGTAATGCATATTTCATAATTTTTTCAAACATCCAACAAAAAACAACTTCCAGAGTCATTTGTATTCTGCGAAACAAGCAACACTCAAGAATCTGATGTTTCTTGTACATCTACTGTAATAAAGGAACCATCTACCGTAATAGATGAACCATCTAGTGTAATGGAGGCACCATTGCAGTTGACCCATCAATTTGTGGTAACAGTGCCCAAAGAGGTATGTAGATGTTGAATTTTTAACCGTTTTCTGACAAACAGACGGCAGCACATCAAGCGCCGCAATCTGTCAAAGACTTGTCAACTGTCACTTGAAAATAACTTTTAGCAATAAAATGCAATATGCAAATTATTTTTTAACAGTGCATAATTAAGTTATTGGTTAATAGTGCTGATACATTTGGCATGTGAAAAGGCGCTGTCAGATGGGACTGGTCATCTCTTAGCTGCCACGGTCTATTTTAATTTTCATTATTTTTTTTTTAATATTAACTGTACACTTAACTTGCTACGTTGAGTGTAAAAAGAGTGTCCATGGAGTTTCTTGTCCGTTCTTTTGCATAGAGATCTTCGCTCTGGAATGGGCACCTACGGTACTTTCACAGTTATTATGTCTTGTGACTAGAACTGTAGCACCATAACAATTTTGTACTGATTTATTTTTATGTCTTTTGACCATTCAAAAGTGCATGTAATTATTGGCCTAGTTGAAATAAATTTGATTTGATTTAACTATTTATCTTTTCTATTAGAAAAAGAAAGAAAGAAAGAAAAAACGTTTATTGACACATGCCTTGTACACACAACATAAAGAAAAAAATGATAAAAAAAAGTAACAACTAAACACTAAAATATTGTGTGTCTCATGGCTGCGCCAAATAGACCCAGTTCAGCAAATGCCGGACAACTAGTGCCCGACGCTGGTTTTCAACTGAGCCTACGTGGTGAGTTCACGGACGAAAATCAGCTTGAATTATTATAGAATATAATTATATATATAGATATTGTGTATTATATAAAAACAGTGTATAAAATAAAATAGTACGTAAAATAAAATGAATAGTGTTATCAGTTATCACCAGAGCTACTAATACAATCATGAAAGTTATTAAAGCTAGGTATTTAAAATCCCGTTATCAAGAAAACTCATCGTTAGTCTGTAGCATCACATCAGACTGACATTGCATCGCTCGCAGCCGGGTGTGACGTACGACTCACCGACATTTAAAAATAGAACATTATGTAACTGCGGGTTTTCTAATAATTTTAAAATAAATGAATGTAACTAATAAATCATATTGATGAGGGATAATTAATAGATAAAACAATTTTGTATGTACCAAATAGTTAATTTAAAAACATTGAAAGTGACGAAATAATAAGTGGGTAAGTGTCCAAAATACCATTATTCGAGATAAATTTTCTGTTTGGAACTGGATAGACTGACTTAGTAAAAAATGTATTCTTTATTGTAGTTTTACGTGGAAAAGGATTTCAAATATTCGAATAAACCTATGTTGCGGATGTGAAAAAGTGAGTTACGCGGCGTATTCCGACACTTTACGGTGCAGACGCATGTTGGCCAGGAACATTAGGTGAGTTTAAACTTCAACATGCAGCTACTAGCTGCGGTGTACGAAATAATGGTCAAAACATAAACTAACGGCATGTTGCCTTGTGTCCCACAGGTCACCAGCATCAAGTAGCGTGATACGGAAGACTTATCAGCCAGCTCAAGTTCCGGATCATGAACACGGGAGGCAGTGAGAAAAATGCTGACACGAAGAATGAAAGAAAGAAAGTGCAGCCCTTATGTTAAAGCTATGTATTATCTTATATCATTGTTAAATTTTTTGCATTATTGTACACACTACACTAACCTTACACCACATTTCACTCAAAGTTGTAACCTAATTATATAAGTGAGAGATTTATGTTGACCATGTCCAGTTTTCGTTGTGCGTCAATCAAGTATTCCCGCAAGCGTTTTTTGAAAATATTGATCGAGTTGGATGAGCGAATGGGAGGTGGCAAATTATTCCATATCTTAGATGCCGCATAACGAAAACTGCCTCTGAAAGCCGCAGTACGATGAGACCGAGACGCAAGCTGCTGCG
This sequence comes from Agrotis exclamationis, assembly GCA_950005045.1. Classification (NCBI taxonomy): domain Eukaryota; kingdom Metazoa; phylum Arthropoda; class Insecta; order Lepidoptera; family Noctuidae; genus Agrotis; species Agrotis exclamationis. The sequence continues at coordinate 302,760 of OX465424.1, forward strand.
AGCATTGCCTTCTGTCGCATTCACGTGTACTACCTATCCAACTCAGCTTATTGTACAGATAGTCCGGTTTTTGATATTTTATGATCCCGAACAGAAGGCAAGCAAAGTGCAACTTGCGTCTCGATTTCATTTTAAGTGTGTAGTGCTTGTTTAAGACTGGGGTCACATGACTCCTGGCAGGAATCCTGTAACAGAAGCGGGCACAGGCGTTCTGTACCCTTTGGATGAGCCGGTCTGTGCGGGCCAACAGGCGCGGGCCGTAAACTGTATCCGCATAGTTTAGCCTAGACAACACCAGAGTCTCAACAAGCTGTTCCCGTAGTGTTACAGACAAATAAGGCCTCACTTTGTACAGAACCTTCAGGCGGTAAAAACAGTTTCGCACCGAATCAGCTATATGTTTCTCAAACCGAAGGTCCATGTCCATAATGAGACCAAGATTCCGCGCCTCAAAGACTCTGTCAATCGAATCACCCATCAGTTCCAGGTTAAATTTTGCGGGTAATTTAGATAATTGCTGTCTCGTGCCAAACACCATGTACTTAGTCTTGGTTGGATTTAGCGACAAACAATTTTCTTCAGACCAGGCGGCAATTCTATGAAGGTCTTCATTTAGGTCTCTAATGGCACGATCATATTCATCCGGCTTAAAAGACAAATACAGTTGTACGTCATCAGCATAAATATGGAATTTACATTTTTTTAGACAGTTGGTAATATCCGCACAATATAAAATGAAAAGGATTGGACCCAATATAGACCCTTGTGGAACACCTCTTACAATCGGAGTACACTTTGACTTTAGAGTAGTTCCGTCAGCCAATTGTAGATCCACACGCTGTTGTCTGTTTGTGAGGTAGCTACGGAACCATTGCACGGTGCTGGGGTCAAATCCATAAAAGATTAGTTTAGACAATAATAGCGAAATATTGATTGCGTCAAAAGCTCGAGAAAAATCTAGCAGGACCAACACTGAACACATTCCCTTATCTTGGGCTGACAGAAGATTGTCGGTTACATCCAGTAAGGCAGTGGCAGTACTACGCTGTTTCCTGAAACCAGACTGTAAGTCGGGCAATATGTTATTGTGTTCCAGGAAATGCGTTAACTGAAGACTGACTACCTTCTCTAGAACTTTCGACAGGCATGGTAATATGCTAATAGGACGCAAGTCTTTCACTTCAATAGGATTGGGGTGTTTCGGTAACGGCCTGACAGATGCTATTTTCCATATGTCGGGGAACGTAGAAGTTGTTATGGAACAGTTTATAATGTCTGTAACAGTATTTAGAGCGTACGGTAAAATCATATTAAGCATGTCAAGGGTGATGTGATCATAACCTTCGGCGTTGCTTTTTAGATTTGAAATAATACGAGCAATGTCCTTCTGTTCCACTGGATCGAGCTTGAAAATGGCTTCGCCATGTCTATGGTCTTCAAAATAGGTTTTAAGTGACATACTTGCTAAAGGATTACCGGGAACCAACATAAAAGTGTTATTAATAAGATTTATAAGAAGAGAAGGAGAGAGGGCGCTGTTGTCCTCATGTTTACATCGGCTCCGCTATTTTTAACCAAATAAAAGCAGAAATAACGATAGATTCAACGCAAAACAGTGACGATCGTGTGAAAGTAATTACGAATCACCAGGATTATCGTTATCAATCGTGAAAGTGCTACAATAACACCGAAAACACCGAGAAAACAATCTGCAACGGTTTTCTATAACCGTTCGAATTTCACCAAATTTACTGAAGAGGAAAGTTGCATCAATCTATATAGAAGGTCAGTCAACAAAAAAGTGTTAAGAAGAGTGTAAAGTGCTAACTTTGAATAATCTTCAAATATTCTAACCTCATTATAACGAAAATTGAGTCACCACTGGATCATTAGTTGAGAACAACGCCATCTAGGGGCGAATAACAAAAGCTACATGAACTGTAATCAATACAGCTGGACTCAACACTACTTAGTTCGACCAACCACCAACAGAGGCCAGCACTTGTACCAAATTAAAAACAAAGTACAAATATCTTCAACTATGGATGAAGTAATGTCTGCACTTCGCAAAATCCAAGCTGAGCTAGACGAACAGAAGAAAATGATCCTTAAAAACGGTGAAGATGTCACAATAAATGTTACAAAGAACATAAATATAATATTAGAAGAAAAATTCAAAGTATGGGAAGAAAAACATATTCATCTCAAAGAAAAAGTTGAAAACCAAGAGAAGAGAATATATTTTCTAGAAAAACAAGCAAGACAGAGAAACATAGTATTTTTCGGTCTAGAAGAAAACGAATCATCTTATTCAGAACTGGAAGATCTTATTATCAACTTCATTGAAAAATACTTTGCTACAAAGCACGATAAAAGAGACCTACAGGCGATTACGAGAATAGGCAAAAAGAACGAAAAGCCTAGGCCTATAACAGTAACTTTTACAACACTAGGTAAGAAAATCGAACTATTGAAGAAAAAAGCGGTGCTAAAAGACACTAATTACTACATAAAAGAGGACTATCCAAAATATGTCTTAGAAAAAAGGAAAGAATTACAGGAAAAGGTTAGAACCGAAAAAGAAAAAGGAAACAAAGCTATAATTAAATATGACAAACTCATCATACTCGAAAATAAATCTGATACATTCGGGAGCAAAAAAAGAACGCTTTCTGTTTCTCCTGAGGCTAACCAATTAAACCCTCACAAACTTGCAGACAGAAGACCACAGGAAAATCGAAATAACAAGCCTAAACCTAGCAACCCTTCACTGCAAAGGTCCTCTAGTATCACAGAGGGAGTTCTAAAGCCTAGTATTCTAAACTATTTAGTTAACAAGAGTACGAATAACTCGACAAACCAGCAAGACAACCAGGATCAAAATGAAGCATAGCAATCAACGCCCCCGCCTCTCACAAATGAAACAAGCACTTATTATAATACAAAAAGAAGAACCAGTAAAGATAAAAATAAAAAAATAAATCTTCCAACCCGGCTGGTCACCGTGGAAGAATACGACCACAACCCTCCAAATAAAAACACTATAAATCTAAATACAAATCTAAACCAAAACCAAAAAGAACAAAGACAGAAACTTCACGTCATTACCTACAATGTGAGAACACTTGGATCCCATGAACGCCTTATAGAACTATTTGAAGCACTCAAGACAATCAATTGTGATATAATGGGAGTATCTGAAGTGAGACGATTAGGAAGTAAAATCGAAGAATATAGAGACTACATACTATGCTACACGGGCCAGACACCGGGCAGGCATGGAGTGGGTTTTATTATAAACAACTCTTTCAAACAAAATATAGAAAGCTTCACTGGCTTGACAGAACGCGTAGCAATGTTAAACCTCACCTTCGGGGAACACCGAATATCGCTAATTCAGGTTTATGCACCCACAGAGGCAGCAAAAGAAGAAGAAATCTCTCTCTTTTACAAAACCATCTCACTAGCAATAGAAGCAGCTCACGATGACTACATAGTAATGGGAGATTTTAACGCGAAAATTGGACAACCGCAGAAAAGTGAACACTTAATAATGAGACCATACGGATACGGTGACAGAAATGGCAGAGGACAAAAACTCATCGACTTTGCTATTGAAAATAAACTCTCCATACTAAATACCTTCTATAAGAAAAAATCCAACCGCAGATGGACGTGGCGCTCACCAAACAACGTACACAAAAATGAGATAGATTATATTCTATCGAACCGACCGGATTTCTTCCAAAATATTGAAGTTTTAAATATAGTGTATCCCTCAGACCATAGACCAGTCAGAGCAAAAATAATTATATCATACACGAGGAAAAGAAGAGCAAATTATAGAAACAACACAATCGCGTCATTAAAGAACGAAAAGGAAACCCAGAATTTTATAGAGAAGCTAAACCACAAAATGACAACGCTCCCGAGCTGGCAAGTCACCAATTGCATACAATCATATTACACCAGGTTAATTAATATAATTACTGAAAGTCTAAGAGAAGCTCATTCAACCAGTACCACCCCCAGAGCCCATGAAATTTTATCATCGCGCACATTACAACTTATGGATAGAAGGAGAACGCTGCATAAAACGAAAAACAAAACACGAAGTGAAAAAAGCGAACTAACAGCCCTGTATAAACTTATTGCAAAGTATATAAAAAACGACTACTCCAAACACAGACAAAATATAATTGCAAAACACCTCAACCACTCAGGAAGTACTAAAAAAGCTTTCAAAGAACTAACGACAAATAAAATATGGATAGAAGGACTGAAAACTTCAACAAGAACTAAACACAATCGCAAAGAGATCATAGAAGTAGCTACCAATTTTTATAGAAGACTATACAGCGGAAAGCCACCCACGAATAATTTTACATCAGAAAACTATGCTGGAAATAACGATATAGATGAAATTACCGAACTGGAGGTTCTAGAGGCAATAACCAGGTTAAAGAGAGACAAGAGCCCAGGCTCAGATTGTGTACACAACGAAGCCCTAAAAATAGGTCAAGCAATACTAGCTCTACCTTTAGCAAATATGTTCAACCAAATATTAAAAACGGCGGAGATACCAATACAATGGTCCGAATCAAATATTATTTTGATCTATAAGAAGGGTGATCCCAAAGACATCTCAAACTACAGACCAATTAGCCTACTATCATCCATCTACAAACTCTTTTCGTCTATCATAAACAACAGGATAAGCACATCTCTAGAACTAAACCAACCAGTAGAACAAGCCGGATTCAGGAAAGGATTTTCAACAATCGATCACATTCATACACTGGAACTACTTATAGAAAAATATCGGGAAAAACAGAGATCACTATACATTGCCTATATAGACTACCAGAAAGCCTTCGATACGGTGTCACATGAGAGCATATGGGAAGCCCTTAAAAACCAAGATGTAGAGCAAGAGTATATAGAAGTTATCAAGAGCCTCTACAAAAATAGCACAGGTAGAGTCAAGCTGGAAACCAAAGGCCCAAGCTTTCCTATCAAAAGAGGCGTGAGGCAGGGAGATCCCTTATCCCCGAAATTATTCACAGCTGTACTGGAATCTATCTTTAGAGAACTAGACTGGAAGAATTTCGGAATAAACATAAATGGCAAAAATCTAAACCACCTTCGCTTTGCAGACGATCTAGTTATATTGGCTGAAACGAGTTCGCAACTTCAACAAATGATTGAATCTCTACATAGAGCAAGTATCAAAGTGGGCCTTGAAATGAACTTTGGAAAAACCATGGTGATGACTAATAGCACACAGAGACAAATAACCGCAGGAGAAGAACCGCTGAAATACACTGACCAATACATATATTTGGGTAAACAAGTAAGTTTTAATAAGAATAACAACGGAAATGAAATAGAAAGACGAACACAGAATACCTGGAACAAATACTGGAAACTGAGAGAAATATTTAAGAGTGCCCTACCCATACCCTTGAAAACCAAAGTTATGAACTCATGTCTACTACCCTGTCTGACATACGGCTGCCAAACATGGAAGTTTACTAACTACATTGAGGACAAAATAAGAACTTGCCAAAGGGGTATGGAGCGGAGCATGCTTGGCCTTAGGAAAATACAAAAAAAAAGGCATGCAAAAATAAGAAAAGTAACCAAGTCTACAGATGCTCTACAATACGCGAAAAAACTGAAGTGGAAATGGGCTGGCCATGTAGCACGACTGAGTGATAACCGTTGGACCGGGATCGTAACGACATGGAAGGGTCCGATTGGGAAAAGAGGCAAAGGAAGACCCATCACGAGATGGGACGACGAAATAACAAAGATTGCCGGTCCTCACTGGACAGAAGTAGCCCAAGATCGGGACAAGTGGCTAAATTTGGAGGAGGCCTTCACCTGTGAAGACGGGGTTCTTGCTTCACACAATAATAATTAACAGTAGAATAAAAAAATTTAACACTAAGATTAAGAAGAATTTTTAACTTAAACTAACATGTATAAAATTGTTGTTTAATTGCAAGAAATAAAAGGCTTTTTATTTTTATTTTTATTTTTTATTATTTATTTTAATAAGATCAGGGTCATTAAAATGCGACGGAATGTCTAGTCTGGGTTTAAAAGGTGATATAGTAGCTTTAAGGTTTTTCCATAATGATTTAGGATGTTTTATGTTATTATTTATGTTATGTTTAAACCATGCGACCTTTTCATTGTATAAAGAACTTAAAACAAGGGACTTCAGCTCCTTGTAGTATACCAGTTTGGAATTTGACTTAGTTTTCTTGTAACAGGTTAAAGCCTTATCGCGTAAGCGCATCATGAATTTAATCGTATCGGTTATCCACGGATAAGACTTCTCCTTAATAGTATTAGTTTTAATTGGTGCGTGAACATCGAATAGAGAAATAACATGAGAGTTAAAAACGTGCACCATTTCATTTACGTTTTCCAATAAAGAAATATTACAACGACTTAAAAATATCGACAAGTCCATATTGAAACTGTCAATGCATACATTTTTAAGAGGCCGATATTTTACTATGTACGGTTTAAAATTATCACGTTTTAAGTGAAATTCCGTAATTATAACAGAATGACCATTTAATGAACTATAACATTCCACAGTCGTGTATCTTGGTCTTAAGTCGGTGCACACGATGTCAATCAGTGTTTCACTGGAAGCTGTAAAGTGTGTAGGAGTTGTGACCATTTGAGTAAGACTGAGACTGTCCAGGAACTCGTTAATTTTCTTTGTTTTAGTTCCGCTAATATCCAACATGTTTACATTAAAGTCACCCAATAATATGTAATGGTCACAGTGTCCGAGTGAGCTAAGGGAATCGGTTATGGCATCGAGGAAAATTACAAGGTCTAACCATGGTGGCCGGTACGCGGTACCTATAGCAATTTGTTTACTATTTATTGTGAGTATTAGCCACATTTGTTCGACTGATTCGAACCTGGGATCGACCGAGCGGGTCCAAGTACGCGCGCTCAGCCCCTTGCGCAGGTAAAAACCGACGCCCCCACCACGGCCCGCGCGAACACACGCTGGCCGCGGCGTGTGACGTAGACGGTAGCCCGGCACAGCCGGAGCGCGCCCCTCCTCACCTGGTCGGAGCCAGGTTTCATTAATGGCCATAATGTCAAAACAATGCCTATCGATCACACCGATCAGGTCATCATGCCCTGTGCCCAATGAGCCCGCATTTAGAAATCCAACCTTGAGAAACTTATCTCCTTTAGTCATCATTATTGAATAAAGTAGCGAAACAACGAATCATTATAATTAGCGATATTGCATCTTCAATAATTAAAATAATGTCATGTATTATTAGGAATATTGCATTTAAAAGTATGGGAATAGTGTGTTTACGTAATACAGAATAGTTACGAGTATTATTAAAGAACATCAATACAATGTACAAACGAAGTAAACTGCGGTATGTGTAAAATAGTGTTGTATATAGTGTATATAATAGTATGAACAATAAGTTTGAGAACAGACGTAGTGGTGTATTTATGATAGATAAGTAAAGATAGATATGTACGAATATATTGTTGATGACAAACTGGTTTGCAGTGTACAATAATTTACTGAGGTGCGCCGTGAGACACACACATATTATTGGAATAACAAAGTAGCAGATAGACAAATATGACATTTTCTTTGAAATAATACGGGTTATACTTAAAAGGATTTTTAGATTAACTGTAACATACTTAATAACTAAAATTAATTGTAAGAATTTAATAGCAAAGTTATATATTGTTAGACTGAAATTAAAATGTATAATGACTAAAATTAAAAATATAATTCGGGATACAAAATATGAGAGAAGAAATAACCGGAATCTAAGTACCCGCCGCCGCCGCCTCCGGTGCCGGACCAAAAATGCGCTGTAAGTCAGCGTCAGAGCGGATAAGACAAGCGGCGTCGCCTGGCTTGTATCGGGCAAGTATGCGGCCGCGCTTTGACCATACGAACTGCCAACCAAGGCGGTTGCCTGCCTCGCGCGCTTTACGAAATAACTCACGATTAATTTTCGTGAGCCGCTCGTTAATATAAAAGCGCGTTGCAGGGCCTGGCATGTCGAGGTCAGCAGTCGTGATCCCACGCCGCACACGTGCACCCTCCAGCAGCTCGTCGCGAAGGTCTCGCCGCGCCAGGCGGATGATGAGGAAGCGCGGGCGCGTCTCCACCGGCGCCGTCGCCTGCGTGGCGTTTATGCGCCTTCCTCCGACTCGCTCGGCGCTGACTATGTCGCGTGACTTTAATTTCACGCCAATCTTAGCCGCCACCAACATGGCCGTGTGGGCAGCATTTTCTCCATTGATCTCCGGTATATTTGAGATCTGGAGATCATTGCCGAGTAACTCCTGGTCCCGGTCATTTATGTCGTTTCTCAGCTGTGTAACAAGGTCGTCTACTTCCAGCGGCCGCGACACTTGGGGCTGAGCCAGTTTGGTCTCGATGACAGTCACTCTTTCCTCTAGGTTGCTCATTCTATCGTTGGTAGAATTAAGAGAGGACCTCAGCTGCGATAGGTCATCACGCAGAAGCTGAAATTCATTCCGAACCATCTTTAAAAAATCCTCTTTGAAGGTGCTCAATTCTGCCCTGAAAATGTCAAGATTGAGCTCTTGTGTGGCATCTAAAGCTGTACTATTAATGGGGCTGGTGTCCATTAGATTGACCAGGCTGTCCTCGTGAGCTGGTGTAGGTGCCGGCGACCTTACTGGCGTTTCATCCCGGTTATCCCTAATCTGGTGCTTTTCACACCCCTTACAGTGCCAGGGGTTCGCTACAGGAACTCCAGTCGAGATGCCTACGCAAACACGATGATACCAGTGCCTACATTTGTTGCAGTTTACTGCCTCAGCTGATGACAGAAACTTGCCACAGGCACTGCACTTGGCCATGGTTTGAAGAAACTGGTGTTGTTTATGTTACAAGCAAACACGATCGATTAGACCACGAAGTACACTCGTTAAGCAACAGATGGCGCTATTTGCAGAACCGTGTTTGAGGTTAAATTCACGGTGCTTAGGGCACAGTTAGACACCATAAACAGAGCACAGTTTTTGGTAACACAAGCGCACACACCGTTGTTCAATAACAGTTTATTTTCCTTAGTTCAGTAAAATACTTTTATTTATTTTTGAGTTTCGGGTAGCTATGTGCTTTTAGGAGATCACTAGAACTATTATTTTATAGTTTTTGTGTAATTGCACAACATATAAACACTGCACAATATCCTCACTTGTAAGTTGTACTAACAGATGTATTTTTATAATAAACTTGTACTTATTATACTGGTTTTTTATTTTTATATAAAAGAGGAACACAAAGAGCTTATGGCAGATTTGACATCCGTGACGTCACCTACAGGTTTTACAAACTGGAAAAATTAAATCCTTAAAAGAAAAATACGGCAATCAACAGAAAACAATTAAACGCCTCAATGAAAGAATACGAAGGAAAAAAAAAATGCTGATTTGAAGGCTGTTGTGATAGAAGACTTGGCGGGACCAAAAGACTTTTTAAAAAGACAAATTAACAAGTCCAAAGGTTTACCTGTACAATCCGAATTAATCGTCAAATTTTAAATTAACGCTAACACATAAATATATGTATAATATTTAATTACAAGCAATATCGCAAATGTGAAAATTTACATTTTTTTTACGTAACTACATGGATTATAATTCAATCATGGTATCTAGTCTTAATACTATTATGTAATCCTAAAAGTACTAGGGATACTAGTATCCATACTCGTTACAGTAACACTATGTTTCTTGATTGGCACAACCCTAGCATTGGCCGCCATTTTATGTGCCCGGCGAACTTGTAGGTATCCACGTTTTTGGTGTAGGTATTTCCAGTCCATAGGATTATATGTCTATGTGATTATATAATATATCTATGCCACTGTGACTGACTGTCATATATTACCATAGAGCACACCTGACACCATGAAGTACATTGTATTAAGGCCGCATAACCAGAAAGTTGGCAACGTCGCAAATGGCTGTCAATTAATTACAAGTTTTAATTAATTTGGCAAAACTGCATGTTAATAAGAAATATTGCTCTGTAGTGCACTAAAACATTGATAAGGGAATGCAATAATTAATATCGTAACACCAAATATTTAGTTTTAGATGTAAAAAACGTATTTGGAAACCTTCCAAATGCTTTTTTATACCTGAAACGGTTACAACATCAAATTCAGTGTTTTAATTGCATTCCTATAACAATGTTTTAGTGCACTACAGAGCCATATTTCTTATTTCCTTAAAGTAACATTGCTAAATTAATTAAAAATTGTTAATATTTGACAACAATTTGCGACGTTGCCAACTTTCAGAATAAGCCCTCTTAAACCTTTTAGATTTCCTTTTTTGTCTGGCAAAACTAACGAGAGAAATGAGAGGTTAACTTTGAAGGTCGCTATCTCTTTTCCACAATTGCCAGGAGATAAGCATGGATAGAAATAGTAGAAAATTTTACAGTTTGGGGCTTATTTAATTTATTTGAATTTATGCTATTTTTAAGCTACAAGTAAAATAAGTTAGTGAGATTGCTTAAAAATGTAATTTGCCATATATTTCATAATAAATAGAAAATAGTAATAATTATTTTTTTGTAATGTTAAATTTATTGTATGACTATGTGGTAGTAATTACGTAATTATTCTGACAACACTGAATTTGACGTATGAATTATAAATGGCGGCTTTTTTGTAAACCCTAAATAAAATACGTTTTAACTTCAGGTATCTTCTATTTTTATTGTGAACATAGTAAAATATGATGTATTAAGACATATAGAAGTGATTCATAATATTGGTTGTGGCATATCATTTCACAGGTAAGGAATATTTAAGATTTTGTTACCTAACGTTGATTAGTGTGACAATACTTCAGAAGTTTTGAAGACAAATCTACTTATTCTTTCATGACTTTGCGATGAAAACTAAGGTAAATATGGAAAATATAATTTGAACCTACGAGTAATTATCACATTATTGCAATAGTTTATAGATTAGTTTAATTTTTTTGTTGGACGTGACAAAAAATGTTGTGTGGAGACTCCATTTCAAGCCAAGCGAAACTCTATTACTTAGACTTCGCTGTCCGTCTGTCACCAAGCTGTATTTATGAAATGTGATAGTTAGACATTTTCACAGATGATTCATTTTTGTTGCCGCTATAACAAACTAAAACAATAGAAAAATCATATTTAAGGGGGCTCTAATACTCGCGCCTGTCGACAGCGCGGCGTGGTCCATACGCGCCTCAAACAGCTGTCAGCAATCTGATGGGGCCCCTCTTACAGGGCATTTGCCTGCCGGGGTTGCGGGACTGTCATCAGTTGACCCGGAACGTAAAGGGCTATTGAAGGAACACCGTGGATTTTAGTCAGTACAAGTCTGAGAGCCTCTTCACGTCCCGCCTGGGATGGGAGGACCCATTTGATGAATTTACCACGATAAAAAGAGGGCTCAGAGTTTTTTGCTCTTGTTTACTCGATAACGGCAACAAGTAGACTTTTCAAATACTTATTCACAAAGTATTGAGTTATATATTCTCTATAAAAATAAATAAATTAAAGCAAATATTTAAGGGAGGCTCAAATACAAAAAAAATGTGTTTTTGCGGTCTGTGGGTAATAAACTGGGAACAATGAAAATACTTTAGTAAATTTTCCACTTTAATCAATAATCGCCTAATCAAACCTTCAGGATCCTGTGGGATGTTCGAATAGTAGGGTGGTGAAACAGCATGGGGTCATTGATCTCGAGGTAAAAGTCAAATCCGAAAGTCATGAACTCATGATCCGCGATTCTCATGGAGTTAGTAACGTTAAGGTCAAGGTCAAATGTCCTTAGAGTTAAGGTAAAATGACTTTGAAATTAAAATCAAATGATTCCGAGGGCATTATTTATATACCTCAAAGGTCAAGGTCGAGTGGAAACTATGGTCAAGGTCAAGTGACTTTAGATTTCAGGTTCATGATCTTGAGACTCACAGTCAAGATACTGGAACTCCAGTTGACTCACTGGCGGACTAAGACTTTTTGAGGCCCGGGGCGATCTTTTATTTTGGGCCCCCTGGCGCCCTCCAGATTTACTGAATTAAACAAATGCTGTGGGCGTTAAGATCCAAAGGGGTACCCGAGACCTATGTTGAAATCATCCGGGATATGTACCGAGACTCCGGTTCTATAGTTCGGACCGCGGTTGGCGATACGAAACCCTTCCCCGTCACCGTCGGAGTTCACCAGGGCTCTGTCCTCAGTCCGTTTTTGTTCAGCGTGGTGTTAGATGTGCTGTCCACTCACATCAGGGACTTACACGAGCAGCCGCCATGGCTGCTCATGTATGCCGATGACATCGCGCTGGCGGACTCGGACGGGGGGCGCCTGGTACAACGTGTGACAGCATGGAAGGAGTCGCTAGAAAACGGTGGTATGAAAATTAATGCGGCGAAGACCGAGTACCTGGCCTGCAATACCACAAATGCTGCTCCTGTTTGCATTGGCGAAGACACAGTCGAGCGCACGAACAGGTCAGGTACTTGGGATCGGTGCCTCGTGGAGCACCGATCCCGGGGACGTCGATAGCGACGTCAAGTCACGTATCTCGGCGGCCTGGGCAAACTGGCGCGAGGTGGCGGGGGTTATTTGTGACCCAAAAATGCCGGTTAAGCTCAAAGGACAGGTCTATCCCACCAAAAACATTTAAATGTAAAAAATGCCAAGTCTCTCGATGCAGTCTTTCCATCGTAAAAAGTTTTGAGATCTCTTAGAAGCCAAGTCCTATTCAAATTATTTTGTAGTTATAAATCAATATTTAGTAATTGTATCAATAGTTTTCTTTATATTATAACTAGCTGACCCCGGCTAACTTTGTTCCGCCTTAGAGGCAATAAATGAGCAGATTTTCGATTTTTTATTAGGATATCAAATATAATTCTAAAAAATCTAGTCAAACATCAATGATTCTTTATTAGCTATGTATTTTGGTGCATGGGTTGCAGTGAAGCACGTTGTGATAGACGACATTTTTTGTTTTATTATCACGCGAAAGAACAAATAACGCAGATGGTCATCCGACCCGTGAACATGCCACATATTATATCTAATTGACCATGTGAAAATGGATTTTCTATATTCAGACCACAAACTTTTAAGCATTGGCCTTGTGATTTGTTAATGGTCATGGCGAATGCAAGACGGATCGCAAATTGAGGTCGTAAAACTAAAACGGCATATCGTTTGGGATCCTCGAAATGAGAACTTCCTCACCTTCGAATTTTCCTTTGAGTATCGTCGCGTAAATCACATTGTTCATCAATTTACTTACCACCAAACGCGTTCTGTTGCACAGCTTTGGTTGGTTTATGTTTCGAAGCATGATGAATACGAAGCCAATCTTCATTCGTAAATTGTGCGGTGGTAAGCCAGGCATATCCAAGGAGTTTTAATTCAATTGGAAAGTTGGTGGCTAAACGCAACTGTCATTTTTTTATCATGGTAAAATCATCATGTCAGTCCTCCCACCCAGGGCAGAACGGAAGTGACTGTCAGACTCGAACTGACTAAAATCCACGGTGTCCCTTTACGTTCCGGGGTCACGGTAAATCGTAGGTAAGTCCCGCGACCCCGGCAGGCTTTGACCTTCTAAAGGGGGGCCCCGTCATAATGCTGACACTCTTTGAGGCGCGTGTGGAACACAACGCGCCGTCGACCCGGGCATGGTCCAAGGTCGGACAGCGAGTCACCCATTACTCGCCGCCCGCATGCCCGAGCCTACGGTGGCTGGAGATCGTCTGGCGACGTCCGTCACCGTAGGCTGTAGTGTGTAGTACCACTGCGGCTGGGGTGGAGGGAGGATGCTGTCCTCTCCCTCACGCGGTGCGCCTTCTCCTTCCATAGCATCACTGCTTCGCAGAAGGAGGCGACCGCTCCCACTCCGTCTCGCCCCGCAGCATGGCCTCGACCAATGCCAGGCGCGAGAGGTCTCCGCCTATCGCCGTCGTGAGGACACGGCGGTGCTCTGTCCAAGCGGGGCAGTCCTGCACCGTATGCTCCACCGTGTCCTTCGGACGATCCTCGCAGTGGTGACACCCAGGCGTTTTTTCGTCGTATGGTTGTATTGAATTTATGCAGTTCTAGTAGATTTTTTGGGTATTCAGTATTCATCGAAATACTTTTTTAGCATTGCAGACCGGTGGGCGCTGGGTGGCATGAACATTCTTCTTCTTCTTCTTCATGTTTTCCTAGTACTTTTTCAGATCCCTTATTCAATTTCGGCACCAACACCTTCTTCGTGACCATGTTACTACGTTTTATGTCACGTCTCACGGAAACAGGATAAAACAAAACAAAATAAAAAAATGTAAAAAGTATCCTATATGTTTCTCCTGGTTCTAAGCTACCTCCCCACCAACTTTCAGCCAAATCGGTTCAGCCGTTCTTGAGTTATAAATAGTGTAACTAACACGACTTTCTTTTATATACAGGGTGTCCAGTAATGAATGGATAACCTTGGAATGGGTCATAGTAGAACTAAAGGCGATTCAGAAAAAAATACAAAAAAAAATCAATACCGAGTATTTCCTAAGATATGAGACTTTTAAGAATATTGATAATTTTTGGTACCCTACTTTACATTCTTGCACACCACGACCACAAATTGATGAATTCCATATTTTTTTTATTGTTAAAAAAATCTACATTAACTGAGCTGGTAGATGAGCAGTAAATAGTGACACTGTTAATACACGGCTTTTCAAAAAATTAACTCGAATTAGTGCTTTAGTGAAAAAATTGAGAAAAAATTTCGTTATGACAAAGTTTAAGCAACCATAGCATGAAAAAAATGTATGGCAACACAGGTGACCAATAATTTTAAAATAATATGCACTTAATGCAGATTTCAAAATAGTATTACTTATCATTGTACCTAATGTAAATAATGAATTATTGCTAATTGTGTCTGAAAGGAGAGAAAATTGCTGCTGAGAAAACTTTGAAATATTCAGGTATTCCAGGTAAACCCCAAATATTTTAAGAATTTCACCGAAGAAAAAAAAAGTCTCATTTTCTAGACGCTTCGAATGACACCTATTTCAAATCTGTTGGATACCTTCACCCAGGTCAGGTTAGCAAATTTCTCTCCTTTCAAACACAAATAGCCATTATTCATTATTTTCAATAGGTACAATGACGAAAAAACGTATGGCAACACAGGTGACCAATTATTTTTAAATTATATGCACTTAATGCAGATTTCAAAATAGTTTTATTCATCGTTTTAACTATAGAAAATAATGAATAATTGCTATTTGTGTTTGAAAGGAGAGAAATTTGCTAACCTAACCTAACCTGGGTGAAGGTGGGTGAAGGTATCCAACAGATTTGAAATAGGTGTCATTCGAAGCGTCTAGAAGATGAGACTTTTTTTTTCTTCGGTGAAATTCTTAAAATGTGTGGGGTTTACCTGGAATACCTGAATATTTCAAACTTTTCTCAGCAGCAATTTTCTCTCCTTTCAGACACAATTAGCAATAATTCATTATTTACATTAGGTACAATGATAAGTAATACCATTTTGAAATCTGCATTAAGTGCATATTATTTTAAAATTATTGGTCACCTGTGTTGCCATACATTTTTTTCATGCTATGGTTGCTTAAACTTTGTCATAACGATTTTTTTTCTCAATTTTTTCACTAAAGTACTAATTCGAGTTCATTTTTTAAAAAGCTGTTTAGTAGCAGTGTTATTATTTACTGCTCATCTATTAGCTCAGTTAATGTAGATTATTTTAACAATAAAAAAATGATGGAATTCTTCAATTTGTGGTCGTGGTGTGCAAGAATGTAAAGTAGGGTACCAAAAATTATCAATATTCTTAAAAGTCTCATATCTTAGGAAATACTCGGTATTGATTTTTTTTTGTATTTTTTTCTGAATCGCCTTTAGTTCTACTATGACCCATTTCAAGGTTATCCATTCATTACTGGACACCCTGTATATAGATTATAGTGACTTGGCAATGAGCACAAGAAGAAACAAATAAAACTGCATATTTGGAGGAGTTGAAAGTCACACACCGCATGCGTAAACATTAATATCACAAAATTAATTTTCATGATTCACACATAACAAATAATCTGATGACAGGTCTCGTCAGTAACATTTGCACATAATTCCAGGCAGCAAGCAGCTTTTAATTTGTGCTCATTGCCAAGTCACTATAATTATAAAATAAAGAAAACTATTGATACAATTACTAAATATTGATTTATAACTACAAAATAATTTGAATAGGACTTGGCTTCTATGAGATCTCAAAACTTTTTACGATGGAAAGACTGCATCGAGAGACTAAGCATTTTTTACATTTAATGTTTTTGGTGGGATCTCATTTATTTTTTGTAAGTGTATTTCTTTCTTTTTTTTTTGGTGACTTCATAATTTCTTGGACTTCAGCTACTGCTTTGCTTAGAACCCATTCTCTATTTCTATCTTTCGACTTTCAGTAACAATAATAAATCTACTATCTAATCCGGCTAACTTAAGTTCTCCGAATATCGCTACAATATTTTTTTAATTTCAAAATGGTTTTTCATAGATAGATGGCGCTATTAAATGAAAATTATCGAATTATTTTAAAGTACTACTTAGACTGCGCTCTGTAACGAAACCATAGCGCGATTCAGACAGGTACAACGCCATCTATCGAGCGCGCATACAATATTTATCGCAATAAAATGGAGTTTTAGCTTTATTAATTTAATTAATTATGAACTTTATGTATTAATTTGTATTAATTATAGTCTATATATTACATTTATATTATTCTTTTCTATTCTATGTATTTATTCATCCAATTGAAAACTTAAACAACGAACAAAGTTAACAATGCAGTCAAAGTCCATACACTATGTTCTTGCCAAACCGCAAATATAAAATTGTTTTCTATGGTATATTATTTTTAATGTTTTTATAATTTTTCCTTTATGTGTGGCTAGTGACCTATCTTGGTGCAAAATTTGAAGTTTCTAAGTCTGCTAGAAGTACCTTAGAGTTTTGATGATCGGTCAGTGAGTCAGTGAGTGACAAAATGGTGTAACTTTGATCGACCGTAACTCCTAAACTATTAATTCAATTGGCATGTAATTTCGAACTTAAGCTTGTACTAATGCCTACTATTATTCACCGAAAACCTAAACTCCTAGCTTTGTCCACGTCGAAGATATAGGGGGGGGCGAAACAGCCGCGAATCGCTTCGAGAAAAGATGGTACGGCCGTGCCCGTTTTGCTCGAGACTTGGCTGGGGCACTGCCGTGCCCCCAGATAAGACCATCATTAGACCTGTCCTTTTGTATGGCAGTGAAGCGTGGCCTATACTTGAGCGACATAAGCAGAACCTGCGTGTCACGGAAATGAATATGCTGTGCTGGATGTGCGAAGTCTCGCGGAAAGACTGCATTAAAAACTCCAGCATCCGCGGCAGCCTTCATGTCCGTGACATAAAAGATAATCTGCAAGAAAGTCGCCTACGCTGGTATGACCACGTTTTGCGAAAACCGGCAGACTACATGGGAAACAAATGCCTTGCCATGCCGCCCCCGCCGGGGCCAGGGAAACGAGGAAGGCCTAAGAAACGTTGGCTTGACGTCGTAAGGGACGATATGCGTGCTAATGGGCTCACGACAGGAGATGCACAAGACCGTGCGAAATGGAAGCGTTTAGGTAGGAAGGCGGACCCCGGGCACCGAGGTGGAAGCCAAGGAAGCAACCGGAATTAACGCCCTGAGGATGATGATGATGCCCTAGGTTATAAATATGTTATAAAATATTAACATTTATATTTTGATTTAAATCCCCCTAGATTTCGAAATTCCCACACTGTGCGCCGCCCGGCACGCTACTAGAATTTGCGCCACGAAAAGTCTTGCAGACGAGGCGCTGCAGCCGCAAAATACGTTTCCGAACTTCAGTTTTCACAACTCGTTATGAACTTAGATGAATTAGATACCTACACCGTTTAGTTATTACGGTAAATAATCGGAAGAATGGTTTAAAATAACATAATCTGAGTTGACAAGGAATTTTTTTTTTAAATGCCAAACCGAGGCCCCCCTTTGTTGTGGGGCACGGGGCGGACCGCCCCCGCCGCCCCCCTGTTAGTCCGCCAGTGAGTTGACTTGACTTCAATTGCAATAGTATATTTTTCTCTTCTTTTTTTTTATATACAAATAAATGTAAAACAGTGTGTCCTGTCGCAAAATTAACGAAAAAATTCAGCCAAGTTATAATTATATAATAATAATCTTTATTTTCGGTACCAGTAGATACATAACGATCGAGTTATAGCGGGAAAAATCTTGTTCCAGAATCTTATGGTCACCTTACTAGAAAGAGACGGTTACCTCCAAATTAGCTTTCTCAGCTGGCACGTTTTTCGGCATGAGTACTCAATCCAGATTGTTTAATACGTCCATGATTACACTATGGTATGGTATAGTAGTCTTTGGTATCTTGGCTGTATGGGCTCAGCTCCCTTTGCCTGTCCCAAAGAGGCGAAAACAACAAAAAAAAAAGTCGTTGGTATCTAAACGAAACGCCTTCCCATCTGGGTAAAAAAAAAAAAAAAAAAAAAAGAAAAATACCAAAAAAAAGTCTTTGATAATCTGTGAATGTGATTATGATGTGATGCAGCGTTGCCGGCGCGGAACTTTTGTTCCGAATTCGGAACTTTGAAGCCCTTGGTGGAACTTTTGCGGAACCTCCGCTTTGGCGGAACTTTTCGGATTTTTGGCACAAACCAACCAACAAAAAGCGACATTGGAATGACATTGTCATAATTTTATTACAATTGTTACCCAGAATATATGAGATACGCACTTCTGACTGTTTCGCACGAAAAAGAATGATCGCGCGTGTTAAATCGCCGCGATTTTATACTGAAACGTTTATTCGGGTATAACGCTTACTCTTTGATACTATGTCAAAACGCCATAGTATTTTGACATTATTAGAGTTACTAGCAAACCCGGCGAACTCCGTTTCGCCACCAGATGGCTTCGTTTTATGTAACATTTCGTTTGGTGATTAAAAGAAGAAGAAACATTTTTTTTCCTGAATTTTCTTTGCTATAAACCTCACGGAGCCCGAGACCTTTCCAACGAATGCAAAACCGTGGAAATCGGTTCGTGCGTTCTGGAGTTATAGCGTCCGGAAGGAAAACCCGACTTATTTTTATATAGTAGATTATCCGAGGCCATAGACATGACATACATAACACAAATGTTTTTAGAGCATTTTTCTTTTCAGATCGTCTGGACTAAATTGATGGTTGTAAAGAATTAATGTATAATGATAAAAAAATAAAAGGTGTGTTTTATTATCGTTTTTTTATTTTATTCGGGAGGAACTTATCGGAACTTTTGAGATGAGGAATCGGAATAAATTGAAACTTGCTGCCGGCAACACTGATGTGATGTTACTTGTTTGCGACTCTTTGCGGTCGATTCAAGTCTCAATTTTTCTTCACGTTATGTTATTTCGTTAAAAATGAAGCTGTCTACGCCCAGATACACGTTTTGTTTATTTTTTCAAGTTATTTTTATGCTTTGTGATCTATTATTTAACTGTGTAAGCTTATTTCCCCGAAGTCGCGATGGGCTTCTTGTACTTTTCATGTAAGAATTTCAATTTCCTAACTATAATAATTGTAGTCAATGCGCCTCATTTAATTAAAATTTAATAGATTCCAGGATTTGTTCCTCGTGCTGTCAATAACTACAATGCTGATGACCTTTTTCTCCACCTACCTATTCCAAGTAAGCTTTCTTCATTACACGTATAATATTTTATTGTGAACAAAATAGAGCCAGGCGGTAGTAGCGGAACCAATATATTTATAGCCATTAAATGTTAAGTGTAAATTTCATCCAAATCTCTCCACTTGCATTTGAATCATGCAATCATGGCTATTAAGTTTCTTCCATCCACTAAGATTGTTATTCCAACCAGTAGGTTGTCTTCCCGCATTCCTTTTTGGGGTGGTTGGGGATTTACCTCCTAGTGGTCCACCCCGGGCAACGCACAGTGTGCAAAATCTCGGCTGGACCAGACATCATGAGTGAAACTAAGCAAGAGATACCTTATAATATTCTAAATTCATTCATAATTTACCGGCGTGGCAATTCTTTTTAGTTTCAGAGAAATTAAACTCCAAAGTTAATCCATTTTCGGTACTAAGAAAGTACAAAAAGTACGATTTCTCTGAAAAGAAAACTTATTATCTAAATTTCTTGGCCCAGTTATATTACGCATATAAGACAACATTTATCAAGCTTTGTTACATCTCCGAAATACGATGGACGATGGAGTAAATTCAAGATTTCATTAAAAACGTTTCAATTTTTTTATCGTTCTTGCTGCGTGCTTAGCGATCAAACTTATTAAATATACTAAGAAACTTATGTTGTCTATAACTCAGAAAAAAATGACTTTTTAATACTGTACAGCTAACAAGATAATCGTTTCTAAAGTTTGTAATGCCAATAGCGCCTGTGATTTTGTTAAGGCAATTTTACTTAAGGTGGTTTGCTCTTACATTTTCTAAAGGCACTAAGAGGAAAGAAATATGTTTGTAGAGTTGTCACTTAAAACTGGTTTACTCTTCAAAAATGCTAGTTGTCATGCATGTCATGTGGAATTACATTTTCTTCAGAAAGTTAATCGATGGCGTTGAAGAGTAAACCAGTAATCGTTTCTAACGATTATCTCGTTAGCTTTACAGTATTAAAAAGTGATTTTTTCTGAGCTATAGACAACATAAGTTTCTAAGTATATTTAATAAGTTTGATCGCTAAGCACACAGCAAGAACTATAAAAAAAATTGAAACGTTTTTAATGAAATCTTGAATTTACTCCATCGTCCATCGTATTTCGGAGATGTAACAAAGCTTGATAAATGTCGTCTTATATGCGTAATATAACTGGGCCAAGAAATTTAAATTGAGAGTTTTCTTTCAGAGAAATTGTACTTTCTTAATACCGAAAATGGATTAACTTTGGAGTTTAATTTCTCTGAAACTAAAAAGAATTGCCACGCCGGAAAATTATGAATGAATTTTGAATATTATAAGGTATCTCTTGCTTAGTTTCACTCATGATGTCTGGTCCAGCCGAGATTTTACACACTGTGCAACGGCACCACAGGTTCGCCTGTGGTACGGCTGAACGACCCCACCACAGCGGTGGTAGGCTCCGCAAGGAGCCGCCTGGCTCGCGACCACCATCCTACCGGAGTCCGGTGCCAAGCAGCTTGCTGCGTTCCGTCGGTGCGTGGGAATACCAGTGCCTTTGGGGGGAAAAGAGGTTGTTAGTAGCGCTGTTCAGAACCGGTCTTGGTGTCTGGGTAAGTCTTGCCGGGTAACTCATTTTGGAGGGTAGCGGGATCCGAAGCACGGTGCCAGCCGTTGGCCGACCGCAGTCAGTAGGGGGCCCAAGTAGCACGCCAGCCGCGTGTCAAAGGCTGCCCCGCCAACTCGCGAAAAATCCCGGTATGCTCCACCGTGCCAGCTGGCGACTGGATGGGAGGACCCGGTGGCCATATCTGGGGGGGTTCGGGCGTCCCCGCAGTCTCCAGATGAGTTCCCCATAGGTCGGATTAACTCAAGTGATCCTTCCGTGGGTTAGCTGAGCAGCGTCTCGACATTTCGACTTTTCCCCCAACTACACTCAAAAAATAAATGACAAAGCATAGGGAAAAAAATGTGAAACAACGGCTGCACTTCCTCCCATTAAAAGTGCACTTCACGAATATTAGGGGGTTGCATTCCAATCTCGATCCGGTCCACCATCACCTAGAGACCGAGAAGCCACAACTCTTTTTCCTCACGGAGACGAAGATAACAACCCCGTCGGACGTGGCGTACCTCAACTACCTGGGTTACTCACTTGAACACAAGTTCAAGAAGCAGGCTGGGGTCTGTGTGTACGTCCGCGATGACATTTGTTGTCGTCGTCTCCGTTGCTTTGAGAAATCGGGTTTTTCTGCTATTTGGATACTGGACGTGGCGTACCTCAACTACCCGGGTTACTCACTTGAACACAAGTTCAAGAAGCAGGCTGGGGTCTGTGTGTACGTCCGCGATGACATTTGTTGTCGTCATCTCCGTTGCTTTGAGAAATCGGGTTTTTCTGCTATTTGGATACTGGTGGACACTGGCGCGGAGAAATTTCTTTACATCGGCGTCTACCGATCACACAGCGGTGACCAGGAGACATCAGCGCTATTTAATTTCCTCGTGGAGTCGACTGATGTGGCCCAGCAACGGTACCAAACCGCGAAGCTTATTTTTCTGGGGGCTTCAACGCCCATCATAAAGATTGGTTGTTCCAGTACCAGAAAACTGACCATGCCGGGTTAGAAGCGCGCAAATTTGCTTTAACGCTAGATCTAACCCAGCTGGTGAATGTGGCAACGCGGGTACCGGATGTTGATGGCCACACACCCAATTGCTTGGACCTTCTGCTGACTAATGATCCGGACAGTCTGTCGGTATCGGTCTCAGCCCCGCTGGGTTTGTCTGACCACTGCCTGGTGAAGTCCGTATAGACCTGCTCTCCTCCAGATGAGAGCCCTAGAGGTACGAGACGAGTATGGCGATACGTGTCAGCAGAATGGGATGAGTGCGGCACTTTTTTGCGTCTTATCCATGGCGGCAAGTATGCTTCTCCTTGGGTGACCCCTCGTGCTGTGCTGACGTGCTTGCGGACGTGATTCGGCAGGGGATGGAGTTTTTTATTCCATTCTCGGACATCCAGCTCGGTCATAAATCCCAGCCTTGGTACAATGCAGAATGCGCGCTCGCTGAAGCCCATAAAGTCTGCCTACCAAGCTTGGGTCAAAGTTCGCGACCGGAAAGCTAAGGCACGTAGGGTCCGCGCGAGGAAAAGAGCCTTTAATTCTGCCGCCAAGTTCTGCAAGAGGGTTCTGCGTAGGGCTCGTTTCGACCATGTCGGACGAATTGGGGCAAAACTAGTATCGCACCCTCCGGGTAGCAAACAGTTTTGGTCCCTGTCGAAAGCGGTCGAAACGAATTTCTGTCGCCCCACATTGCCTCCAATGCTTAAACCTGATGGGTCGCTGGCCCATTCTGCATGTGAGAAAGCAAATTTATTTGCATCTCTTTTTGCAAGCAACTCACGTCTAGACACTGGCTCCAAGCAACCACCGACTACCTCGTTGTGACTCTTCGATGCCACAGGTCACAGTTCATATTAAAGAGGTACGAAGAGTATTGCGCAATCTAGACGTAAACAAAGCCAGCGGGCTGGACGGCATATCAGCAAGAGTGTTGAGGCAGTGTGCGCCTGAACTGTCTCCTGTGCTGACACGCCTGTACCGCCTCTCTCTTGAGAAAATAATGGTGCCAAAATACTGGAAGCTTGCGAATGTACAACCTGTGCCGAAAGAGGGCGACCGTGCTGACCCTGCTAATTACCGACCGATCGCCATTACCTCCACTCTCTGCAAGGTTATGGAAAGGGTACTGAACAGTAAGCTGCTGACCTACCTTGAAGACAATGATCTCCTAAGTGACCGTCAATATGGCTTTCGTCGGAGACGGTCAACTGGTCATCTTCTTGTGTATGTCACGCACTGCTGGGGCAAGGCATCGAGAAACACGGTGAAGCACTTGCGGTTTCGCTTGACATCTCGAAGGCATTTGATAGGGTTTGGCACGCTGGTCTACTAAGCAAGCTTCCTGCCTATGGCATCCCAGGTGATTTTTGTAGCTGGATATCAGACTTCCTTAGTGGGCGGTCGATCCGTGTTGTCATTGATGGCTGCTCCTCTGACCTCATGGCTATTGATGCCGGTATCCCTCAGGGGTCTGTTCTCTCTGCAACTCTTTTCCTGCTGCACATCAATGACCTACTTCAATCTGGTATTGTTGGGTACGCAGATGACAGTACGGTTTCAGAGAGATACTTGTCCAGCGCAAAAACCACCGGGGATGAAGTTTGTTCCTTGAGAGAGGCCATGGTTGAGCGGACAAATTATGCCCTTGTCTCCCAGTGGGGTGACGATAATTTAGTCTCTTTTAACGCCACCAAAACACAGGCTTGTCTTTTTAACGCTAAAAGGAGTCGTTTGGACCAAACTCCTACTTTTCGGGGTGCATCTGTACCTGTGAATGACCGACTCGAGCTCCTGGGCATGGAGTTGACTTCTAGTCTCAACTTTGGCGCCACCATTGAGTTCAAAGCCCAACTTGCGTCCAAAAAGCGGGGCATCCTAAATAGAGTGAAGCGGTACTTCACGCCTGGACAGCTATTAACTCTTTACAAAGCACAAGTCCGATCCTGCATGGAGTACTGTAGCCACCTTTGGGATGGCTCAGCTAAATATCAACTTACCGCTCTTGACTCAGTGGAACGCAGAGCTAGGAGGCTCGTTGGCGACGTAAAATTGGTGAATACCAAGCTCCATAGCTTGACTCATCGACGCAAAGTTGCCTGCCTGTCGGTCTTCTACAGATTGTACTTCGGAGAGTGTGCCCAAGAACTCCACGACCTCATTCCACCAGCCCCCTTCTATCATCGCACATCTAGACGCACGGCAAACTACCTTATTACTATACCACCAATTCGCACTAAGCGTTTCCAAACGTCTTTTATAATGCGCACAGCGAAGGAGTGGAACTCTCTGCCTGCGTCTGTGTTTCCGAACGCATACAACCCTAATCTCTTCAAAGTTAGAGTGAACAGGCTTCTTCTGGGTAAGCTCGCTCCATCGTCGACCTTGTCTTAGTAATTCCTGACCTAGACTAAGGTCAAGAGCAAACCCATTTTACATAAAAAAAAACTTCGAATCCTTAGGGTTCGGATGAGACAAGACATTAACAGAACCGCAATTAAAACTATATTCTAATACCGTATAATAGCATCCATTGCACACCAAGGATAATGTACCTAATTTAACATGTTTATGAATTTTAGGCTGGCTTGGTTGAGGTGTTAGTGCGCAAGTTCCGTGCGGCTGGGTCAGTGTGCGTGGCCTACATGTTGGCCAGTGTGGCGTTGCACGCTGCCTGGCTGCTAGAGAAGTGGGCCGAGCCTGAGTCTGTATCCACGCCGCTGCTCATATGCCTGTTTACGCTGCAGAGATGTTGTGAGTGTTCTATTCCAAGTGATTTTTACCGACTTAAAAAAACGAGGTTATCAATTCAACCCATATGTATGTAATATTTCCAGAACTGCCCAGTTTTCATATAATTATGTTAGTCTATATCAGCGTCTGAACAAATGTGCCTTTCAAAAGTGTATGTATGTATGTTTTTATGTTTGTGTTCGCATATCTCCGAAACTACAAATCCGATTTAAGTCATTCTTTTTTGTTGTACTAGGTATTGTCCAACTTAGGGTACACTGCAAGTTTCATCAAAATCGGTTCAGTAGTTTTTGAGATAGGGAGTTTTTTGCCTACTTGGGTCGATTGTCAAAAGTCGATTGTATGTTTGGTCGCGATTATCTCGCGTTTGGCTGAACCAATTTTGATGCGGTTTTCACAAAAGTATTTGTTACATTCTAGGGAAGGTTTTAGTATATAACAATCATGGATATCTCTGCCGCCACTGGATCTTTTTATTCAACAGGAGGCCAGTATGGCGGCAATCAGGCTAAAATACTCCGACATGTGGAGAAACCAAAGGGGTAATCACACCATAATATGGGCGCTAAACGATGTACCACGCATCGAAGCGCCTTGTGACAGAATCCCCAAAACTCACGTGTTCAATAAACTCTATCGAATTCAACTATCAGAGACCGAGCGAGATCAATCCGGAGCTAACGAAGTATTTACACGGACGGCTCTAAAACCAAAACCGCCACAGGTGCTGGTGTATTCTCAATGGATCTCAACATCAAAATATCTCTTCCGCTAGGGGTACATAGCTCCATATTCCAATGTGAATGTGTAGCAATCACCCAAGCTGCCATCGCAGTCAAGGAGAGGAACATCTCTAACTACGGAATTAGAATTCTCTCCGATAGTATGGCTGTACTAACGGCGCTGAACGGCAACATTATGTCGTCCAGCCTAATTTATGAATGTTACTTAGCATTGCAAAAAATTTCGAACCGGAAAAGGGTAATTTTGCAATGGATAAAAGGACATAGCATATCATTGGGTAACGATGCGGCAGACGAGCTTGCGAGGAGGGGCTCGGGTGTGGATGTGGCCGGTCCCACACCCTTTTTGCCAATCCCATCCGGTCAACTCAGGACCTGGATACGTTTGCAAAACCCAAACAAAACATAATGCCAGATGGGCATCTACAACCGACTGCAGACAGTCTAGAGAGGCGGTACCTGCACTAACACCGCGACTGACCAGCAGACTTCTCAGACTCCAACGAACAGACTTGAGAGTTGTGAGAGGCTGCCTGAACGCGGATGAAACGGCAGCCCACGTAATCCTGGAATGCGAGAGCGTTGCTAACCAACGGGCATAAAACCTTGGCAGTCCAAGGTCGCTCCAAGAAGCCTGTGAACGTCCCAGGAGACTTCTGAGCTTCTGGAAGGAGCTGGGTTGGCTTAAATAGCCAACCGTCCCACCTCACGCTTAACGGACCACCTACGAGTCCAAATGCGGAAAAGGGAGCCAATAACAAAAACAAAAGTAAATGTGAGCTTATTTATAAATGGCTAAAATTCCTTCTGGTGACCAAAGCATATTAAAGTATTTTGAAATTTTTAACTGATAAAAATCTATGGAAAGAATGTTGATAATGCACTTTAAGGACTACATTTTGTTATTGTTTCAGTATCTCCATGGTACTATTTTTTCTATAAGAGAGCAGCACTTCGAGTCAGTGACCCTCGGTTCTATGAAGACATAGATTGGATCAACCAGCAACTCCAGGCACACTAGACGATTAACTTTTCTCATGCCATACTAAAGCAGACTGATGTAGGGATAATCCGAATAATATACGAACTTTAATCATTACACCATGGCCTATTTATAAAGATCATTGAAAAGAATGAAACTGCAACCACAATAGGAGTTAAACTGTGGAGCCATATTGTCACGTCATGCACTTTTCTAACACTTGCATGCTCTTAAATTTGCTATTAGCAAATATTATGAAAGTAACATTAACAAGACAATACATATTGTTGAAAATTAATTTGCACAAACTTTTCAATAATAATTATTACAGTTATTCTGAAGTGACAATTGCCAAATGGAGGTCATTGACATTTTCACTCATAACGTGATTGCGTTTGAAAAATCAATTTTCAATTTCGGTTGTGAAATTTCGCTATTAAGAATCACATGCTGAGAAATAATGACCATTGACCAATATAAGTTTATTAAAGATGATCTTTTAATAAGTCATGGTGGTTTTAAATTGGAAGCTTTGTATGTAATGAATGACTGCTAAGACATTCATAACCTCGTTCATTCTAGTCATTCTTTCATTCTAGTAGAACATTATGATCTGGTAATATGTACCTACCTAGTATTAAGAAAAGTTTGTCATAAGAAATACTCAATCATAAATATACGTGAAATCTTCAAAAACATTAAAGTTTTTTTACTACCGCGTTTATTTACACTAGAATCCAGCGATTTCATGATGTAACAATATTTACAAGCACGCTCCAATAAAAAGCCATTGTTTGCCACACAGCTTTGCGTGCGCTTTGTTGATATTTTAAATTTGGAAACAATCATTATTTTATAAAATACAAAAGGATAATTAGGTACCTATACATATATCTGTACATTGTTGTTACGGGAGAATATTAGAACGGTTATGACATTATTTCATAAAAATAGAGTGTTTGAAATTGTAAGTGTTTAAAGTTTTGTACGACTCTAATCCATTATCCCATCCCAGCCATAACAAAGCTAGAGTGTTCGTGGTCATTAACATCGCAGCCGTGCTCGCGAGGCGACATCAGAAGGCGGCGCGGCACAGCGGACAGTTGGACTTGTTGCTGGTGGCGAACCACTTGCGCTGCAACACACAAGTGCTAATGAGATACACTGCACACATTTCAATTATCATTTCAATTATCAGTATTAGTTTAGTTACTTTCACTGCATTTCAGTACTTATTTAATAATGATTTATAGCTGAACCTCTGATAGAGAATGTGTATTTGTGTAAGGTGTAAGTAGTAATAAATAAGTATGTAGTACCAGGCATATGGTGTGGAACTTGTTCTTGCACTGGTAGCACAGCACGCGCGGCAGCCGGCCGTTGTTGGGATGCAGGCGGCAGTAGCAGATGTAGCACTGCGGCGACGACTCCACCTTGGCGCTGACGGCGCGCGTCCACATCTTCAGCGCGTTCAGGAGCGTGCCGTTCTGGAAAATTTATTTATTTATTGTATGACTATGTGGTAGTAATTACATAATTGTTCTGACAACACTAAAATTTGACGTATGAAATAATAGTGGCGGCTTTTTTGTAAACCATACATAAAATACGTTTTTGTAACTACAGCACAGAATACTTACAAATACAAATACGTTTATTGGTTCAAAAAGTAGTAGGGTACAACAATAATACTCTGTCACTTAAAATAGGATTCCCTGTGCTATAAGTGACAGAAGGAATCGCAGTTGGCCTAAGTTACAATTACATATAATTTACAGTCCGTATTTAGTTAATTAAAATGTATATAATAAAAAAGAAGAAAAGTAAACAATTTAAAATTTTTTGGAACAATTAGATGTTACTAAATTTAACATTGCAAATTGATCAAATATGTACTATTTGTGTGTGTGTGTGTGTGTGTGTGTGTGCGTGCGTGTGTACGTTTCTATGTGTGTCAGGTAGTGTTTTGTATTGTGAGTGCTGAATAGAATAGGTAAGAATTTTGATTAGTCTTGCGGGTTGTGATTTCAAATATCTCAATCATGTAGGCACATAAAATATACGTTCAGTTTCTGCGTAGTCTAATGATGCGAGAAAGGCTGTTACTGTTTTTTTAAACTTCAAGGTTGTTAATTTCTGCAGGGACACTCTTTTATTAATTTTGTTGTATAAACTGGGAGCTGCAATGTAGGGATGACGCTTTGCAAATACTGTATGATGCGGTGTTCTTTGAAAGATGTTATCCTGTCTTCGTTTGTGATTATTTATAGATGTAGGTTTAGGAATAGTTGTATGGGCGTACTTAAGGTTGCGTAAGATAAATAGTTGCCGTACAGTAAGAACTCCTATTTCTTTATATAGTAAAGCTGTAGGGTAAAGTCTAGGTTTAGTAGTAAGGACTTTCAGTACTGCTCTTTGTGACCGTTCAACTGTTAAAAGGTGTGTTTTATGAGTCCCTCCCCAGACGGATATGCAATATTCTAGTATGGATTTACATAATGAATTGTAAATGGCCTTCAAGGTGTTTTTATCTTCTATATGGCGAACCCTTTTAAAAATAGGCATTAACTTTCTTAAGCGATTTGATAGAAGTTCAGTATGAGTATGCCAGTTAAGATTCTCGTCAACCCAGACACCTAAATATTTTATCCGTTCGACCTGCTCTAGGTGGAGACAGTTACAATTACTAGTACTACTTGCTCTAGCTATATCACGACACACGTGGGCTTTAATTTTCCTTGTTCCAAGTAAAGGTAGTTTAGTTTTAGTTATTGAGAAGGTTAAAAATTTCGTTTTATCAAGATTTATAGTTAATTTATTCGCATTTAACCATTTAAGCATAGTTTGGAGTCCTGTTTCTGCTAGATTAACCACTTAATCCCAATTATTTCCGTGAAAGACCACTGCCGTGTCATCAGCAAAAGCTACTATTTTTGCATTATTTAGTTTCATATTACAAAGTTCGTTCACATAAATTAAGAAAAGCTGGGGGCCAAGAATGCTACCTTGGGGAACTCCGTATGTGATTTCAGCAGCCCTGCTTGTATGTGAACCGATTCTTATGCGTTGCTGTCTGTTAGTAAGGTAACTAGTAAATAGATCTAATGTTTTTCCGCGAATACCTATATTTTCCATCTTTCTCAATAGATCCGGTATAGAGACAGTGTCAAAAGCTTTCGCGAGGTCCAAGAAGATTCCGATGCACTTGCGTTTACTATCTAGTTCCCTAACTACGGTTTCAGTGAGAGTTCTAACAGCGTCCTCCGTGGATTTACCAGCAATAAACCCATACTGGTTGTTCGATAATATTTCATTAGATATTTTGTCAATCTTTTATTAAGGAGCTTTTCGAGAATCTTGGACATCGCTGGAAGAACAGATATCGGTCGGTAGTTTTTGACACTGTCTCTATCCCCCGATTTATGAATAGGATGAATGAGAGCGGTTTTAAAATGATCTGGAAAAACTCCTGTTTGGAAGCTGAGATTACAAATGTAAGTTATAATAGGAGTTAAGACAGGGCTTGCAGCTTTGAGCAATTTATTGGAGATTCCGTCAAATCCCACGGCAGAGTCATCTTTTAGGTTCATTATAATTGCGTGTACTTCTGCTTCATCTGTTTCCAATAGCACAAACGAGTTTGTTAAATGATTGGCAGTGATTTGAGACGAATTATCTTGATTGTGTGGTATGACCTCCGCTAAGTTTTTACCAACACTGGCAAAATAGTCGTTGATTTTATTAACCGACTCCTGGGGGTTTTGGCTTATATTAAGGAGACTTTCATTTTTAGATTTTTGTTTATTTAATAATGCTATGGATTTTATTACTTTCCAAGTTTGTTTGATGTTATTACCGGCCTTTTTAGGGTTCCGTAGCCAAATGGCAAAAACGGAACCCTTATAGATTCGTCATGTCTGTCTGTCTGTCCGTGTATGTCACAGCCACTTTTTGTCGAAAGTATAAGAGCTATCCTGTTGAAACTTGGTAGAAAGATGTATTATGTGAACCGCATTAGGATTTTCACACAAAAATCAAAACAAAACAAATTTTGGGGGTGCCCCCCATACTTAGAATTGAAACTCAAAAAAAATTTTTTCACCAAACCCATACGTGTAGGGTATCTATGAATAGGTCTTTAAAAATGATATTGAGGTTACTAACATCATTTTTTTCTAAACTGAACAGTTTGCGCGAGAGACACTTCCAAAGTGGTAAAAAGTGTGTCCCCCCCCCCGTAACTTCTAAAATAAGAGAATGATAAAATTAAAAAAAATATGTAATGTAGACCTCAACCAAAACTACCAACGAAAATTGGTTTGGATGAGATACAGTTAGCAGTTTTTGAGATATAGTACATTTTCAAAAACCACAAATATAACTTTGCCATTCATACAAATACTATGAAAAACAAAGTTATTTTTATTGTTTGTATATATTACTTACTAATCTCAATATAATTATATCTCTAATCTATGCTTGCTGCTACGGAACCCTTCATGGGCGAGTCCAACTCGCACTTGGCCGGTTTTTAATTCTATATTTTCGTAGTTGCATTTAACTTTATGAATAATATTTTTACAAAAATTCCTATACCTAGTAAAGACAACTTGCATTTCTGTATTGTTTGGATTGTTTTTCGCTTTAATATGCAGACGTTCCCTGTGCCTAATGCACCTCAGTAGTCCAGGCGTTATCCATGGTTTAATTATTCTTTTGCGATGACTAGTTCGTTTTGTAGCGGAGTTTTTGAGCATGGCTTGTGTTAAAATATGTATTAACTAATCAAGGGCAATATCTACGTTGTTACAGTTATAAATGTGTGTAAAATTAACTTCTTTCAGTTCTGTTACTATTTTGCAAATGTCAACGGTTTTTTTCTCATGCTTAGCACAGTAGTCGGAAACTTTATTTGCCAGTGCCACGCAAACAGTGTAATGGTCGGTAATAGTAGTAGATATGACCAATGCATTACATGGAAGAGCAGATTTAATCATAGCATGATCTAGACAATTATGGTTTCGTGTAGGAATTAGGTGGGCAGGAAGAAGGCCATGCGAAGCCATTAAGTTCAGATAGTCGTGTGATCTCTGATCATTATCAATGTCTCTGATGCTTATATTAATATCTCCTACAAATACAATGTTAGGGAACGCTACAAGCGATTCCAGAAGACTATCTGTCGATCTAAGAAATTTTTCGATATTGTATGATGGTGGCCTGTATACTGCTACCATTACAGTGTCCGGTTTCAGCTGAATAACTAAGCAGTTTGCATCGTCGAAGGTGGGTTCATACACCAAGGATTCGATGCAATTTCTTATGTATACAACTACACCCTCATTCTGAGTGGCGTGTTTTGTAGAACTATAATACGTGTAATTATTAATAGAGGGAAGGTTATTATTACTATTTTTAAGCCAACATTCAGATAGAACAACTACGTCAAATTCCACTTGAAGCTGTGTTAAGAGAATTTCCAGCTGAGGCATGTTACAGGCTATGCTTCTAATATTTTGTGATAGCACATTAAGTTTAGTATGGAAGCTAGTAAGAAGTGTCTTAGCCTCTTCAGTTGTACACAGCTTTGACTGGGAGGTGGAGTAGTGATCTAATTCAGTTGCTATTTCGCCTATGGTTCCCATTGTGGTTGAGAAGATAAATAGACGCCGCTGGTTTATTCATTAATGTAACCCGATATACAAGCAATGTAAAGCATAATTGTATTTTATTAATTGATGTGTTTGATATATTTTTGTAGTTTAGTAAGAGAAAGTGTTTTGTGTAATGTGTTTGTGTTTCTTGTATGAGTGTGTGTGTTTTTAGTGCTTGTTGGTAACTAAATGTATGGATGTTTAGTACATATTTGAGCTTATTCCAGTTTATTTATATAAACTAATAAAAATGAATTAAAAAATATTTTTTATCGCAAAGAAAACAAGTGATTGTTAATTTAAGGTGTCTTAATATGACTAAAGTAAAAATTTGGATAAAAATATAGTATGAACCATCTAGTCATTTGAGTTCTTTTAGTGTTTCCAATTGGCTTTCAGACCTGATAACCTTGTGGGGGTCTCCTTCTTTTTTC
This sequence comes from Agrotis exclamationis, assembly GCA_950005045.1. Classification (NCBI taxonomy): domain Eukaryota; kingdom Metazoa; phylum Arthropoda; class Insecta; order Lepidoptera; family Noctuidae; genus Agrotis; species Agrotis exclamationis. Next base: position 335,781 of record OX465424.1, read on the forward strand.
CGTAGATAAATCTTGCCATTTGCTGCCCATGCGAATGCATAATTTTCGTTCTTCGCAAATTCGCGGGTCAAATAAAATAACCTCTTAGCCTTGAATGTTAAGTGCTCAGAAAGATAAATAGGTTTGGCACTTAGTTTTTCATCAATACATGTTGTGTTTAGTGTGTTAGGTTTGTGCTTGAGATTGTAGTCTTTAGCTGTTTTCAGCAAGTGTGTTCTAACCTGTGGTGTTGTGATGTCAACAATGACAACGGAGCTCTGCTTAGATTTGTTTGATAAGCGATAGATGTCTCTTATGTTATCTTGTTCTAGGTTGGCATTTATTGTCTTGCTGATGTTCATCAAGCCCTGTATGAGGTCACTTCTAGACTCGTTTTCTTTGGCAAGTTTCTTATCTCTATTTTAGATAGACATGATAGGCGTTCAAGTTCTTCAATTCTATTCTCCAAATTTTGTATGTATTCATTCTGGTCTTTCTTTGTCTTTTCCATGTTTGCTATTTTCACTATCATTTCGTCGTACTGTTTGCTAATAAAGCCAATAGATTTTTTAATTCCTTCATTTGCTTCCTGTAAATCAGCGAAAGTTTTTTGAATAGATGCATTTTGGGATTTGATTTCCAAAACGTCAGTCGATATTTTCGCAAGCATTTCTCTAATTTCGCTCTTAAAAAAATGCATATCTTCTTTTAAACCTTCGTGTGACGCAACGACCATATATAACTAGACTCCTAATCACAGGCGACCGATGTCTGTCAACACATTAGGTAAAAAAATCTTATAACCGTCGTGACTCGACCACTCCTGTGAGTCCCCGTGTCGCACTGACCTTGAGTTAGCCAATCAGAACGCAGTATTAGCCAATCAGAACGCAGTACCCCGTCTCCCTCGCTTACGTCGTACCTCAGCGACTTGACAGAATAATTTTCGTTAGTCAGATCGTGCATGAGGCGTCTAGTTATAAATGGTCGTTGGTGTGACGGTTGTCTGAGTCTTTTCCGCAAGCTAGCAACTAGTTGCTCTGACACACCCGGCACGTCCGATTCCGATTCGTACGTTGGGGCATCTTTCTTAAGTATCGGAGATTTCGTGTGTTTAGGCATGTTTAATAAGCTAATAATAAGCAGAGGCAGAGGTTTTGCAGCCAAGCAGTTTATTTCTTCCACCGATACGCGTGTGTAGCACACAGAAAGACGCACCGCAATAAGGGAACAGCAAACAAGATGCGACAAATTCGTAGCGCATAGGCTACGTCGTAGCAGATCTGCCGTAGCACACGTAGCGCGTAGCACAGGTAAAAAATCAGCTGTAGACTCACCGCAATGCCTCGTCGCGTAGCAGGTGGAATATTCGACACTCACACTATCGTTGCCGTAGCGTAGCCGAGCACTCAATGGATTGCCGATGCAGTGGGTTCGAGTTCGATCCCCACTCGAACGGATCGATGTGGCGAAGTTTGTGGACGAAGTTATTAAATATTGCTTGTCCCTTTCTTGACACGCCCAAAAGGCGGAGCAAAATCGAAATTTGGTATTATGGCCAATAGGAATTAAGCAGAACTTTAAATTTAAAAAAAAATATTGTGGACGGGGTGACACACGTTCGATCGCCGCGACGGCCAACGCGAGACCAAAATTACTCCATCACTAGAAGTGTTTTCGAAATATAACCCTATAGAGGGGAGCCCTGTAGTGGTGGCCCAGTGTTAGCGGCCTCAACTTACGAGTTGTAGGTCGTGGGTGCGAATCCAGCCTAGCGCATTACTTTGTGTAGGTAATTTATTTTCTTCACCACTGCTCTCAAAGCGGTGAAGGAAAACATCGTGAGGAAACCGGCATGTCCTAGAACCATCAAATTCGAAGACTGGTGGATTATGGCCTACTGCCTCTCACAGAGAGGAGAGGAGGTCAGTGTCCCAGCAGTGGGAACATTATAGGCTGATGATGATGAGTAGGGGAGCCCAAGCGAGGATTTTTGAAGTGACTCGTGCGTATCAGATAATTGTATAGGTAGAATCTTTGTCCTTGCACCCTTTCATGTACCTCTACCAAGTACGAACTGTTCATATAATATGGCGGGGTGTTCTTTGGGGGGGGGGGGGACACGACAGTTTGGTATAAAAAAATCGATCCTCAGAAAAACTCGCGCGCGTCAGATTAAGAAAAGGTAGATTAATTACGCTCACAAGAATTGTTATAGAGTTTAGGTATATGTTTGCTTGTTTGTTTGGCGCCGCCTCAAAATCTGGGGGCACGGTAGTGCCCCCGCCTAAACGAGCCACGCGAAGCGCAAGGGCACTACTTACCTTTTCTCGTAAGTGTTTCGTCGTTTTTTTGAACCCTCATAGAGTTGGTGTCCGATGTACCAGATAGTTCATATTCTCAGGATATGATGTCAATAATACACTAATTAAACATACGAAGTTTCGATTGAATAGCTGTAATACTTTAGATTTATTGATATCTAAACCCATACACCAATTTCGTCACTGACACTTTCGACACTGATGATCATCAAAATGTTTGGCTACTTCCTGAAGTGCTAGAAAGCTGAAATTTGGTATGTAATCTCAGTTTAGTATACAACTAACAAAAAAATTCATAAACTTATAACTTTCGCCCCCCATCTCCTAAAATGGGGGGGGGGGGGGTGGACGTTATAAAAAACACTACCATGCCCCCAGATAAGCTTATAACTCTCGCCCCCCATCAAGGATAACTTTCAAACGGCTAATCAGACATGTAATGACCTACTTTCAGAGTATGAGTAATGAAAAGTTATTTTTAATGCTTTTCTACAATATGGATATCAAATGAAAGGGCTCGTTGAGAGCAACTCTAAAAATCATGTAACGTCATTCTAAATCCAATATGGCGGACTAAAAAACCTATTAATAAATGGGAAGTTTTCTTCCCAAAAACATAATTTAAAATAAAAGAAAAAATTAAAAGTCTGCCTAGCAACTTACAAAAAGAACTGAAATCCCACCAAAAACATTTCATGTAAAATGTTGCCAAGACGACCACATAATGTTTGCCCTGTCATATAGATATCAGATCTCATGTTAAGCCAAGCTTCTGAATTTACACGGCCTAACTCTACCTACCCTAACTTAACAAATTCTACATATCAGTAAAAATGTATGGCTTGGCTGTTTCGTTACTTACTTCAGAAACTAAATATTCGCATCACCTTCACGACGGTAGCGAAACGGCAAAGACATAATTTTTTACTGATATGTAGAATTTGTGAAGTTAGGGTCGGTAGAGTTAAGCCGTGTAAATTCAGAAGCTTGGCTTAACATGAGATCTGATATCTTTTTTAAAATAGCCAATTGCGAAGTTGTCCAGAGCAACATCTAGGTACCTGGGATCCACAATCACTAATACTAGACGTTGCGAAGAGAAAATCAAAAGACGGTGTGCCGTGACACGAACAGCCGTGGAAAAGCTCACGAAGATATGGAAAGATCGCCGCATTGCTAAAAACACCAAGGTTCGCTTAATGAGATGCCTAATATTTCCTATTTTCCTTTATGGAGCTGAAACTTGGACGATACAGCAAAAATATCGTAATAAGATTGTCGCCCTCGAAATGTGGTGCTGGAGACGTATGTTGAGAATAAAATGGAAAGAGAAAGAAAGAAGCTTCGTAAAAGAGCTTCGTATCAAACAACGACTTTCGTCGATTGTTCTAGTACGAATCCTTAAGATGTTTGGACAACGCAACGAAAGTTCAGTGGAAAGTTTGGTGATACAAAGAAGAGTGGAAGGGCAACGCTCTCGCGGCCGATCACCGACCAGATGGACAGATCTCATTAAATCATCTACACAGTGTACCCTTACTCAATGTACACGACGACAGTGCTACGAATAGGAAGAGGTGAAGAAAACTCGCAAAAACCGCAACCAACCAAGCAGACTATTTATGATCACGACCACTCCGCCAGGAGTGTACGACTAAGAAGAAGAAGATTTATAAATATTAAATTGATTCTTATTGTTATTTTTGTAAGGTAAACTAAGTCCTCCTCATTCATAAAATAGTCTATGAGTTTAAAGTCAATAAAAAATATTATTCAAAACATTTACATTAGGTAATTCAAACACATTTTTTGTTGTGGTGAAAATAATTTTTATGTGATGTCAAAACATACCAATTACAATAAAATTATACTTTAAAATGTCATAATTTAGGTATAATTAAAAATATCATTAACTATATGGGAACGGTCCCCTAGTGCCCGGCAGCTCCAGTCAGTGCACAGCTATTGGCAGTACGCAGGCGCACCCTGGAGCTGGGGATCATAATCTCCGGGCGAGGGGCTACTGCCAAACGACTCCAGCTAACAAAAAGGACACCGATAGATTAAAAATATTAACATTCAACGTACGAACTTTAAGAACCGAGGAACGCCTCACAGAAATGGAAAATGCCCTAGATCACGTGAACTGGGACATCATAGGTTTAGCAGAGATAAGACGCGAAGGCGAAAATACTTTAGAGGGAACCACAATAGTATATTTTAATACAGTTGCTCAAAAAGTGGCATATTGCAGGGACGTATAGCGTTCGGAAAGTGGGCTATTACACACTAGTGCATCCTCTTTCCCAACTGTCAAAATAATGTCTATTAAAAAGAAAAACCAATCATGAAGTTTTTACTAAAGAGTTTTTGTGATTCATACAAAAACGTATATTTCTAAGAAGAAGCTACTAATTTATTTCAATGTCAGATTTAATTTAATTGAATGAGTTAGGTTTCAATTCATTTCATCTCATTTTCATTTCATATCAACAAAAAAAATCTATTGAAGACTAAGCTTTATGGGCGTTCCCTTTGCCTACCAAAATGGGTGAAGAAAAAAAACTCTGCTTATATTCTACGGTTGGCGTCATTTTCCAGAAAGTTTCTTTGCAAGTTTAGTTTATTATGTTTTTATTATTTATTAAATTGCTTCATTTTTTCGCAACTGTATTAAAAATAGTCGCACAATGGACGCACAAAAAATGAGATCGACTTCTGTTTATCTTCTAGTAAACAAATAATAAAAAACGTTCAAGTCCTTAATACAATTAAATTTAGCTCCGATTACCGACCAGTCCGTGTCGACATTTTATTTATTTATTAAAACTTTATGCACATGTAACAAAACAGTACGCGCGCTCGGTTTAAGCAGATCCATATTGACCTGGTGGGTTCCTCAAGGTTATCGGTACTGCTTAACGGCCGTGGATAGATTTACGCGGTGGCCAGAGGCAGTACCGATACAAGATATTACCGCGGAAACTGTGGCCAAGGCTTTGCTGTCCATTTGGATCTCTCGGTTCGGTTGCCCGACAGATATTGTAACCGACCGTGGTCGCCAGTTCGAATCGGCTCTGTTCCAATGTCTGTCGAGGATAGCCGGATTCGAACATAAGCGGACGACAGCCTACCATCCGGCATGCAATGGGCTGGTTGAACGGTTTCACAGTCAGTTGAAGGCCGCGATCGTCTGCCATGCAAACGATAGGTGGACTGAATCTTTGCCATGGGTTTTATTAGGCGTAAGATCTGCCTTTAAGGAAGATCTCCAAGCCTATTCCGCGGGACTGCTGTACGGGGAGCCGCTAAGGTTACCCGGGGATTTTTTTTGAGCCAACGGTCAACGGTACAGTAGACACGTCCGAATTTACTGCAAGCCTCACAAATTTCGCCGAGAAACTGCGACCACAACGTGAGTGATTTATTTATTTCTACCACACACCACACCTATATATATATCTATAAAGGTAATCGGCGGCAACGCCGAACCATTCAGCCTTCGAATGCTGTGAGAGCTCCCTACAATCATAGCTTGGCATTTGGTTGGATTAACCGCCACCCCAAAACGATCAGACCAGTTTTTTACACAGGACAAGTCATGATTTAGCTTCTCGATTGCATCAGATATGTTGTCAACACCCGCCCGACAGTGGAGCTGCAAGTCATCAACGTAAAGATAATATGCGCACTGAAGTTCGGTAGTAATAACGTCTATAAAAATAGAAAATAAAAGTGGAGAGAGAATTCCGCCTTGAGGGACGCCAGTTGCAAGATCACACCAGCTGGAAGAAGAGTGTCCAGCAAGAACTGATTGCTGACCCCCCTCGAAGATAGGAAGCAAACCATTCCAGAACCTCAGAAGAGAGTATTAGATAGGAGAGGATGGATAAGAGGACTTCATGACTGACGGTATTGAAGGCATTGGAAAAGTCAATCAACACCAGAACGGAAACTTATGTCTTCCATTCCCCGTCTTATATCGTCAGTCACTTTAAGAAGAGCTGTGACGGTACTGTGGCCAGGTCTAAACCCGGATTGACATGGGCTGATGAGGGAGTTTTGGTAAATGAAATGGGAAAATTGTTTATGGACACAGGCTTCAAGGACTTTAGATAAAAAGGGAAGGATGGAGATTGGGCGAAAATGACTGGGAAGAATGGGATTAGCAGTTTTAGGTAATTGGCGCACGTCAAAGAGACGGGAAAACACCGGAGTAAAGGGAGAAGTTTCATCATCATCATCATCAGCCGGAAAACGTCCACTGCTGAACATAGGCCTCCCCCTTAGACCGCCACGCCGAACGACAATTCGCCACTTGCATCCATCGGTTGCCCGCGACCCTCACGATGTCGTCGGTCCACCTAGTGGGAGGCCTACCTACGCTGCGTCTTCCGGTCCGTGGTCGCCACTCGAGAACTTTTCTTCCCCATCGGTTGTCAGTTCTACGAGCGATGTGGCCTGCCCATTGCCACTTCAACTTGCAAATTTTATGAGCTATGTCGGTGACTTTGGTTCTTCGCCGAATATCCATGTTCCGGATTTTATCCCGCAAAGAAACTCCGAGCATAGCTCTTTCCATCGCTCGTTGAGTGACTCTTAGTCTCTCTAAAAGGCCAGCAGTCAGAGACCACGTTTCAGAGCCATATGTCATCACTGGCAACACACACTGGTTAAACACCCTTGTCTTGAGACACTGTGGGATTCTCGATGAGAAGATATCACGTAGCTTCCCAAACGCTGCCCATCCGAATTGGATTCTTCGGGCGACCTCTTTCTCGAAGTTGGACCTACCTAACTGAACAATCTGTCCAAGGTAAGTGTAATGGTCTACAACTTCGAGAGTATCATTCCCAACAATAACCGGTACGGGTGCCACATGGACATTCGACATGACTTTCGTCTTGTCCATGTTCATTTTAAGGCCGACCCGTTGGGAAACGATACTGAGGTCGCTGAGCATAGCATTGAGGTGCTCCAACGATTCTGCCATGATGGGCATCTGCCGGGGATTCTTAGCACCCCCTGCTCCGCCGTTACCCGATCCGCTACCCAGACCAGGAATAGCGGAGCTGCCGGGGACTGGGGGCCGTGTGCTATTGTTGTCAATCATAATGGGGGGGGGGGGTTGCCATAATCCCCACGCTTGGCAGGCGGCTTGGGGATCGCAGTAAGATCACCGAAAGTTTACAAAGGACGCTGCTGCCCGTCCTTCGGTGGCTGGACGTAGTTTAAGGACGTACCCGGGTCCAAGTTGTTGAGGGAGAAGTTTATGATATGGGAAATGGCAGGAAGGAGCTGATCAAGCGCCGCCACAATCATGTAGCGACTAATATTATCACAGCCCACGGCTTTGGATTTAATAGACAGGATAATCTTCTTAATCTCTCCCGGATGGGTGCGTCTCATTTCATATAAAGTTATTTCATATATTTTCATTTCAATAACGTTCACATGATATAATCAACGTGAGATATACGAACGATTGATATATATAATTTCTTTACTTACAATGTTTGTGTTACACTAAAACTCATTTCATATAATTTTATTTGATATAACGTTTATTTCAGCGAAAATCATTATGATAACGTTTGAAACATATAATTTAACGACTATTTCTTTCACGATTGCTATTGTTATTAGAAAAAAATTGTATCCAAGAGCGAGCGAAGCGAGCTCGGGACTTGGGACACCCCGACATGGACAGGTTAGGTTACTTTAAACCTTGCACGCAGAAATAGGGGCCCCGCGGAGCGGGGCTCCGTCGAGCTAGCATAACAGGTAGTAATCAGTTATTTGACCTAGGATGCAAGAGCGAGCGAAGCGAGCTCGGGACTTGGGGCACCCCGACACGGACAGGTTAGGTTCGAAGGTTACTTTAAACCTTGCACGCAGAAATAGGAGCCCCGCGAAGCGGGGCTCCGTCGAGCCAGCATGACAGGTAGTAGTCAGTTATTTGACCCAGGATGCACGAGCGAGAGAAGTGAGTTCGGGACTTGGGGCACCCCGACACGGACAGGTTAAGTTCGTATTAGGTTACTTTAAACCCTGTATGCAGAAATAGGAGCCCCGCCAAGCGGGGCTCCGTCGAGCATTCATGGCAGGTGGTACTAAGTCCTCGTATAATGACATAAGATCAGAATTAGCATTTTTCTGTGATATGATAGTGTTTACTTGTGAGTCTTAAAGAAAAAATAATATAAAATCTTAGGTATAGGTGAAATATTTTTACCATTTTGATATCTTATGAATACTTAGATACTCGTACTTATATCCTTACAATATACTTACTAATTTATTCGGTATTTTATAAAAAATGCTAAATCCGATCTTATGTCATTATACGAGGACTTATTAGGTAGGGGTCAATGTCCGCTATTGACATCTTAACTGGCACCAACTATACGCGCGCGGCCAGCGGGTGTGTGCGGGACAGCCACACGGTGTGTGTAGTACTGACCTGGTAAGACAGGTAGAGCGCCACCCAGTGCGTGTCGGCGCCGGGCCCGCGCGCGGCCGGCGCGGTAAGGCGCGGCGCGGCCAGTGGGTGTGTGCGGGACAGCCACACGGTGTGTGTAGTACTGACCTGGTAAGACAGGTAGAGCGCCACCCAGTGCGTGTCGGCGCCGGGCCCGCGCGCGGCCGGCGCGGTAAGGCGCGGCGCGGCCAGTGGGTGTGTGCGGGACAGCCACACGCGCAGCTCGATGGGCCGCTCGTCCACGTTGTACACGCACGTCACCTCGTTGGACGACCACGCGATGCGGACCTGAAGGAATATAATAGTAATAATCAAGGCTTGGAACCGGTTTAAAAATAACCGGTTATTAAACGTTATTAATCGGTTTCATCTTTTATTTCGTTCGGAGTCGAAACGTTAAAAGAACGTTATTACGAACCCTTATTAACCGGTTTAATCCGCAAGAGCCGAGTGACGCGCGGCGTCCGCTTTCGGCAGGGCGCGCGCGGGGCGGGGGTAGTGCGGCGCTCACATCACAGCGATCACGCGTCTTTTTCTACGCTACATCATAGACAGTTAGACACGCACCGACTTGCTTGCGCACCTGACGCTTACGTTGAAAAAAATAATCAAAACGATGGGACGAAAGAAAGTAAACAATGTTTACCATTACTTCGATTATGACGAAGTTACCAAAACGTCAAAGTGCCGCATGGAAAACTGTGGACAAGTATTACGGGTGAGTACTGAGTAGTAGGTACCTAGAATACCAGTAGGTACTCTAGGTACCTACTACTCAGTACTCACGGATACCACCGTACCGTACTAGTGATGTTGCGAATGTCTGATTTTACACATTCGCGAATCAAAATCAAAGCGTTTATTTCAATTAGGCCATTACAGGCACTTTTAAATTGTCAAAAGACAAAATAAAACTAGTACTAAAATAGTTATGGTGCTACAGTCCCAGTCACAAGACATAAAAACTGTGAAAGTACCGTAGGTGCTCATTCCAAAGCGTAGATCTCTATGGAGAAGAATGAGCAAGAAACTCCATGGACACTCTTTTTCAATCGCCAAAATTATTACAGAACTTTTATTACATCATTCATCATCAGATGGTACATTATGTGAGAACGATGTGGCAAGTAATTAGTGTCCATAGTAGTAAATATAAAAAGACAATTCAAAATTAAAGTTATTAATAATTAAAATAGACCGTGGCAGCTAAGAGATGACCAGTCTCAACTGACAGCGCCCGTTCACGAACATGACACATTATATCAGCACCATTCAGCTCAACCATTTTGAAGGGAGCTAAATGATCCGACACACGCGCCACCATCACCGAGACATTCGAGTGAGCATGACATAACTTTCAACCGCCAGGGTTATTCAAGTCAATAAAGTGAAGCACGTAGGTATCTAATCAATAATGGCTCTAAAGTACATGGCACTCACACAATGCCGGTTATGCAGCTATATAATACTAGGAAATATGAATCTATACATTGCAAAGGTGGTTTTACAATCTTCATCAGCTCCGACAATAGTTTTAAAATGCTATCTATGTCCGCTTACATGTTGGTTTAATACACATATCATAGTAACATAATGATATTCTACGACCTGTACTAAAAAACAATTAAGAACTATAGTAAAAAATATGTATACTAATAATAATACAGAATTACTGATGAAGCTACTGAAGGTAACTGAAACCTTCAGTGGCGCCATCAGGATGGAATTTGGTGTGGACAAATGTGCGGTCATGCATGTAAAGCGAGGGGAGATTGTGGAATCTGTGAGCACCCAACTCTCGGATTCCATAAGCCTTAGATCCCTCTCAGCAACCGAAACCTATATGTATTTGGGTATGTCGGAAGCTTTGGGCATCAATGTTACTGGCATGAAACAATCGTTGAAGGAGCGTTTCTTTGGCCGCCTGAAAAAAGTATTTAATAGTCTTCTATCAGGTGGTAATAAGGTGCGCGCCTTCAACGGCTGGGTCATGCCAGTCTTGATGTACTCTTTTGGCTTACTCAAATGGACTCAAACAGAACTTGATGCCCTGGATAGGAGGGTCCGTACATTGCTGACTGCATATCGAATGCATCACCCACGGTCTTCGGTTATGAGATTGTATATCCGGCGAAAATGTGGAGGTCGAGGTTTTCTAAACGCTAAGACTCTCCACAATCGCGAGATATGCAATCTCAGGGAATATTTCCTAAAAGCCGACGTGGGAATGCATCGAGATGTATTAGCGGTGGACAAGGGCCTCACCCCGCTCTCCTTGGCTAAACAGAACTGGCGCAAACCTGTGGTGCTTAACACTAATGATCGCATGGAGGTATGGCAGAGCAAGGAGCTTCACGGACGCTTTTTCCGGGCTCTACATGGGCCTGATGTAGATTTGTCAGCGTCCGTGGCCTGGCTACAATCCGGGGATCTCTTTGGTGAAACCGAGGGTTTTGTCTGTGCAATTATGGATGAAGTTATGATGACGAATAACTACCGGAGATTCATTGTGAAGGATGGCACGGTTGACATATTATGTCGGGCATGCCACCGTCCTGGCGAATCAATCCGTCACATTATTTCCGGGTGTTCTCGTCTGGCTAACGGAGAATACTTGCATAGACATAACCTTGTAGCCAGGATAATCCGTCAACAACTTGCTCTGAAGTACAGCCTTGTGGAACCCAAAGTGCCGTACTACAGGTATGTGCCCGACCCAGTTCTCGAAAGTGGCAATATCACACTGTACTGGGATCAATCCATCATCACTGACAGGACTATTGCAGCCAATAGACCTGATATAGTGGTGGTGGATCGATCAGAGCGGCGCACAATGATTGTTGACATAACCGTCCCGCATGACGAGAACCTCGTGAAAGCTGAAAAAGATAAGCAAATCAGGTATATTGATTTGGCTCGCGAGGTTGTCGATATGTGGGATGTGGATTCAGCAATCATTGTGCCGATAGTCGTGTCGGTCCATGGCTTAATTGCCAAGAGCCTCGACCAACATCTAAGGAGGCTCTCGTTATGCAACTGGATCAAGGGCCAGATTCAGAGAGCAGTTCTTCTGGACACGGCGCGCATTGTTAGGAGGTTCCTTTCTCTGGAGCCTTGACTGCCGGTAGCTTGGACCCTGTTCCCGATACCGGTAGGCCACTATTATTTATATTTTTTTAAATGTTCTTTTTTATTATTTTTTATTTGTTTTTGTGAAAATATTTAAAAATGTATTTAATAAGGTTAAGAAAATGAATTAAGGATAATACAGAATTATATGAAAACATATAACCTGTCGGTAAGCTAATCTTGGTAAAAGAACATGAACATCATTGTCTTGAGATCAACATAGCGGCCAACAATCCTTGTCGTCTAAATAATCGCTAACAGAATAGTACGCCTTCTAACAGAGGTTGGCTTTTAATTTTGCTTTAAATGCATTAAAAGGTAAGTCTAGAAAAGAAGACGGTAACTTGTTATAAAAAGTACCGATCCCTGCAAATGAATTATGCACCTTATGAAGCCGGTGAAAGGGTGCACGTAGTTTGTGCTTATTTCTAGTGTTAAAGTTGTGAATATCACTGTGTTTACTATACATATGAATGTTTTGCCTAATAAATAAAATGTTGGCGAATATGTATTGTGAAGCCACTGTGAGAATACCAATCTCTTTAAAAACATCTTTTAGTGAAACTCGCGCACCTAGTTGGTAAATTGCACGAACTGCTCGCTTCTGGAGCAAATATATTTTGGATATCAGCGGCTTTGCCCCACAGTAGAATACCGTAGGACATGACGCTGTGAAAATAACTAAAATAGACTAATCGTGCTGTATCAACTTCAGTATATTGTCTAACTTTTCTGAAAGCGTAGGCAGCCGAGCTAAGCCTTCCCGATAGGTTTAATATGTGTTGGCCCCATTGTATTTTCGAATCTATTGTTATACCAAGAAACACAGCTGAATCAACAGTTTCAAGTTCTTCATTGCAAAGGACAATGTTGGGACCGAGATTTCTAACATTAGGCAAAGCGAACTTTATGCATTTAGTCTTCTTGGCATTAAGGACAAGGTTATTTGCAGTGAACCAATCTGTGACCATTGAAAGTGCGCTGTTTACATCATCAAAAACTTGTCTATTCCTATCTACTTTAAAGATCAGGGAGGTGTCATCCGCAAACAGTACAACGTCACAAACACTCTTTAAATAATATGGTAGATCATTAATATAAACCACGAATAAAAACGGACCCAGTTTTGAGCCTTGAGGTACACCCAGCTGAACAGGTAACCTAGAAGATTTCGCGCCGTTAACATCTACACATTGGAACCTATCGTGCAAATATGACTCGATTACACTAAGGGCTTCCTTTTGAACACCGTAATGAAAAAGTTTGCGCAACAGTATATCGTGGTGTACGCAATCAAAGGCTTTAGAGAGATCGCAGAAAACACCAATTACATTTCGTAGTTTTCCCATGCGTCAAATATGTGCTTCAACAAAGCAAGAATGCGAAATGCGGATGCGAATATTCAATTTCAATATTCGCGAATGGGAATGCGAATATTGACTTAATTCAAATAAAACTCGCATAAAATGATAGATAGGTTTAACATTTCATGTCAGACATATTTAAACCGAACATTGCCAAGTCGATATAGTTGAATGAATGAAGTTAGTCACATAAAATTTATTGCTATCGACTGAGCAAATATTCAGCGCCGTTACTGTTACTAAAAAAACCGGCCAAGTGCGAGTTGGACTCGCCCATGAAGGGTTCCGTAGCAGCAAGCATAGATTAGAGATATAATTATATTGAGATTAGTAAGTAATATACACAAACAATAAAAATAACTTTGTTTTTCATAGTATTTGTATGAATGGCAAAGTTATATTTGCGGTTTTTGAAAATGTACTATATCTCAAAAACTGCTAACTGTATCTCATCCAAACCAATTTTCGTTGGTAGTTTTGGTTGAGGTCTACATTATATATTTTTTTTAGTTTTATCATTCTCTTATTTTAGAAATTACGGGGGGGGGGACACACTTTTTACCACTTTGGAAGTGTCTCTCGCGCAAACTGTTCAGTTTAGAAAAAAATGATGTTAGTAACCTCAATATCATTTTTAAAGACCTATTCATAGATACCCCACACGTATGGGTTTGGTGAAAAAATTTTTTTTGAGTTTCAATTCTAAGTATGGGGGGCACCCCCAAAATTTGTTTTGTTTTGATTTTTGTGTGAAAATCCTAATGCGGTTCACATAATACATCTTTCTACCAAGTTTCAACAGGATAGCTCTTATACTTTCGACAAAAAGTGGCTGTGACATACACGGACAGACAGACAGACATGACGAATCTATAAGGGTTCCGTTTTTGCCATTTGGCTACGGAACCCTAAAAATCCTGAAGGAAACCCATTATGACTGCTCGACCTGGACAGATGGACCAACAAAAAAGGCAATCAAAATAAATATATCATGTATTTTTGACTTTGTTTTGTTAAACCTAAATAATTCTCAGAAAAAAAATAGAAGAAGAGAAATGAAAATAAACCCAACATTACTTCTACTCCTTATAATATTAAAAGTTTGTCTATTACTGAAAAAATAATTTGTAATCTTATTCGAAACTAGCACTCTGCCCGCGACTTCGTCTGCGCGTGTTTCTAATTTCGAACTTAGTGCATTTAAATGCCCGGTCACCCTCCTTATTGGATACTCTTGATCTAAAAATGTATCCAACTAACATTGAAACTTTAAAAAAAACCTTTCACATTGAAGAAACCCTCTGTACCATTGTGACTTCATTTGATAAAGGTTTTCATAATAAAGTCCAATAATTCATCTACAACCCTTTCAAGGGAAAATTAATGATTTAATTACCTTTATCAATTATTAAGTACTAAAAGAGAAACAGTTTTGGTTTGGCTTAAAGATTCTAACAAACAGGTCGAATAAAATCGGAAAAAGTTAAATTCAAAATAATTTTTCCGATTTTCACCCTGCTAGGGGTTGGTTTTTGAAATGAAGATAATTATGTATCCCCCATTCGGTTGAGAGATTTTTTTGCCATGTTTTGAGTTTATCGAAGCTAACAGTAAAATCTTCCCCTTAAAACTTAATCACCCTTTTCAACAATTTAGGGGGTTTTCGAAAAACCCAAAATACGGGTTTGATTATTTTTGATCTTATTTCAATATACTGAGTTTCAAATTCATCGGTCAGCGCGTTATGATTTTCCCATACAAACTTTAACATTGTCTAGCTTACCAATGGAGAGTAGTTTTAAAAAACTAATAATGTCTATCTTTTTTATTTACTTAATATACTCATATTTGTACTAAGTTTCAAGTTTATACACCTAAGGGATAAGATTTTACATACAAAGGTTTTTACCCCTTTTCACCCCCTTATAGGTGAATTTTCGCAAAATCCCTTTTTATTACTCACCTTCATAATAAATTGCATCAACCGTCCAAAATTCAGGTTATACGTCTAGCGGTTTTAGATGCACCCCTTTAAACTTGAATACCCCTTTTCACTAACTTGGGGGGTGATTTTAGAAAAATCCAAAAACATATGTTTAATTATTTCTGGTGTAGTATATAAATACTGATTTTCACATTCATCAACTCACTCGTTATGATTTTCCCATACAAACTTCAACATCGTCTAGATTACCAATGGAGGGTAGTATTAAAAAAATAATAGTGCCAATCTTTTTTATGTACTTGTTTTCTTATGCATGGCAAGTTTCAAATGTATAAACCCAAGGAATAAGATTTTTCATACAACAGTTTTCACTCCTTTTCACCCCCTTAGAGGTGGATCTAGCACTTCGCCCGCGACTTCGTCTGCGCGTGTTTCTAACTTTAAACTCAGTGAATTTAAATGCTCGGTCACCCTCATTATAGGATACTTTTGGAAAATCTAAAAAAGGTCCAATAGTTTTGGAGCCTATTTAAAACAAACAAACAATCAAACCTTTCCACTTTTTGAAATATTAGTACTACTGATTTTCCGATGTACACCCCGCTAGGTGTTGATTTTTTAAACATAAATAAATAGGGATCCTTTATTCGATTCTGAAATAGTTTATGCCCAGTTTTGAGTTTATCGAAGCAAACAGTAAAATCCTTAAAACTTGAATACTCCTTTCCACCCAACTTTGGGGGTGATTTTCGAAAACCCAAAAACACGTATTTGATTATTTTTTATCTAATTTCTACAGCCTGAGTTTCAAATTTATCGGTTAGCGCGTTATGATTTTCCCATACAAACTTTAACATCGTCTAGATTACCAATGGAGGGTAGTTTCCAAAGTGTGCTTGTTTACAACTGAATCGTTCCAATAGTTCAGCACGTCTGCGCATTGGAGGTAGGCAATACAAACCGTTTAAAACCGGTAAATTGAACAAAACCTATTTACGAACTTTTTTAACTTCAAACCGTTTAATTTGGGTTAAGGGTAGAACGAAACCGAAAGCATAAGTTCTCTATGTACTTAGGCGTTAACCGGTTCGAAATTTTTTCCGGTTTCCAAGCCCTGGTAATAATAATATTCCACAACTATCACACAACGCCATCTAGTCTCAAGCTAAGCAGAGCTTGTGTTATTTATTTATTTCATGGAGGACTTACAGCTAACAAAATCATAACAAAAAAGGGATAATAGGCATCAGACAGCCAATTACCGGTCCTCGCGTATACAATTATGTATAATAGAAACATCTGATAAACATACTTATACAGGAAGATTTTTTTACCACCGTCCAAATTTTTTCTAGGCATTAGGTACGAGTATCAATCACTAACCTCATTTTTGATATTAAATCATTTTCTCGATAGAATTATCCGCTCTGCGTGGTCACCAAGTTAAACGTTAATAATACTACACTTGCCGGCGCAAACATTCAATGAAACGGGCAGAGCGCACCCCGCTTACCCCCCCCCCCCCCTACACCTGAGCGACACATCTCCATCAGTCGGCCGCGCGCACCCCTACGTGCAGCCAGCGCATACTGTCGTGTTTTCGCGCATCTCGCCGGCGCGCCTCGCGTCGTGTTTACTATAAATAATTTATTCCTACCGCGAGTATTATGTAATGGTGTGATCTTACATACTTAATGGTGAAAGCTTGAACGGTGTCCAGACTGTACGAAGCAGAAAGTACCTATTCTTCGCCTTCGCAATCACGGGATAATAAATCCTTTAGTACCTAACCGTCAAACGATTTTGCGCGCCGCTGTGAGGGTCGTGTGACCTACCTCGGCGTCTTCTATCTCGTGCGCGCGCTGGTGCAGGTGCACGAGCTGCTCCCTGGCGGCGGGCGGCGCCACGTAGGCGGCCACGACGCGCTCCAGCAGACGGGACCGCGCGCCGCTGTGAGGGTCGTGTGACCTACCTCGGCGTCTTCTATCTCGTGCGCGCGCTGGTGCAGGTGCACGAGCTGCTCCCTGGCGGCGGGCGGCGCCACGTAGGCGGCCACGACGCGCTCCAGCAGACGGGACCGCGCGCCGCTGTGAGGGTCGTGTGACCTACCTCGGCGTCTTCTATCTCGTGCGCGCGCTGGTGCAGGTGCACGAGCTGCTCCCTGGCGGCGGGCGGCGCCACGTAGGCGGCCACGACGCGCTCCAGCAGACGGGACCGCGCGCCGCTGTGAGGGTCGTGTGACCTACCTCGGCGTCTTCTATCTCGTGCGCGCGCTGGTGCAGGTGCACGAGCTGCTCCCTGGCGGCGGGCGGCGCCACGTAGGCGGCCACGACGCGCTCCAGCAGACGGGACCGCGCGCCGCTGTGAGGGTCGTGTGACCTACCTCGGCGTCTTCTATCTCGTGCGCGCGCTGGTGCAGGTGCACGAGCTGCTCCCTGGCGGCGGGCGGCGCCACGTAGGCGGCCACGACGCGCTCCAGCAGACGGGACCGCGCGCCGCTGTGAGGGTCGTGTGACCTACCTCGGCGTCTTCTATCTCGTGCGCGCGCTGGTGCAGGTGCACGAGCTGCTCCCTGGCGGCGGGCGGCGCCACGTAGGCGGCCACGACGCGCTCCAGCAGACGGGACCGCGCGCCGCTGTGAGGGTCGTGTGACCTACCTCGGCGTCTTCTATCTCGTGCGCGCGCTGGTGCAGGTGCACGAGCTGCTCCCTGGCGGCGGGCGGCGCCACGTAGGCGGCCACGACGCGCTCCAGCAGACGGGACCGCGCGCCGCTGTGAGGGTCGTGTGACCTACCTCGGCGTCTTCTATCTCGTGCGCGCGCTGGTGCAGGTGCACGAGCTGCTCCCTGGCGGCGGGCGGCGCCACGTAGGCGGCCACGACGCGCTCCAGCAGACGGGACCGCGCGCCGCTGTGAGGGTCGTGTGACCTACCTCGGCGTCTTCTATCTCGTGCGCGCGCTGGTGCAGGTGCACGAGCTGCTCCCTGGCGGCGGGCGGCGCCACGTAGGCGGCCACGACGCGCTCCAGCAGACGGGACCGCGCGCCGCTGTGAGGGTCGTGTGACCTACCTCGGCGTCTTCTATCTCGTGCGCGCGCTGGTGCAGGTGCACGAGCTGCTCCCTGGCGGCGGGCGGCGCCACGTAGGCGGCCACGACGCGCTCCAGCAGACGCGCCTCCTTCGCCCCGGCCGCGCCCCACCACCCGCGCACTCCGCTGGTGCCTGCGCCGCACACGGCGAGGTACAGTTGGCGGCACGCCAGGGCGCAGATGTCCGAGCCTCGCGCTGGTTCTGTAACATCCATACGTTAGAGCATAGGAGTGCACACAGCACACTCATCTCCGCGCAGTCGAACGTAACGATCTGGTGTCGATTTTGACGGCACTACTTTAGATCGAACGATCAACCACAGCGCTTTCTAAAATCAACGCGGGAGGAGTGTACAAACCTTTAATGAATGATCTTCCTGTGTTAATTAAAAACTATTCGAGGAAACATTACTTTTCGACTAACTTCTACTGTCCCTTCGGCGCTGTCGGAAAAAAAAGGTATTTTTTTCGTGTGGCGCACTCACCGTGCACCGAGAAGGGCCGCACGTCCAGGAACAGGTCTGCGAGCGCGGGCTGCGCGGGCGCGGGCGCGGCGCTGTCGGCCAGCGCGGCGGGCGGCAGCAGGCGCAGAGTGCTCGTCACCAGCGGCTCAACACATGCACACACACACTCACCGTGCACCGAGAAGGGCCGCACGTCCAGGAACAGGTCTGCGAGCGCGGGCTGCGCGGGCGCGGGCGCGGCGCTGTCGGCCAGCGCGGCGGGCGGCAGCAGGCGCAGAGTGCTCGTCACCAGCGGCTCAACACATGCACACACACACTCACCGTGCACCGAGAAGGGCCGCACGTCCAGGAACAGGTCTGCGAGCGCGGGCTGCGCGGGCGCGGGCGCGGCGCTGTCGGCCAGCGCGGCGGGCGGCAGCAGGCGCAGAGTGCTCGTCACCAGCGGCTCAACACATGCACACACACACTCACCGTGCACCGAGAAGGGCCGCACGTCCAGGAACAGGTCTGCGAGCGCGGGCTGCGCGGGCGCGGGCGCGGCGCTGTCGGCCAGCGCGGCGGGCGGCAGCAGGCGCAGAGTGCTCGTCACCAGCGGCTCAACACATGCACACACACACTCACCGTGCACCGAGAAGGGCCGCACGTCCAGGAACAGGTCTGCGAGCGCGGGCTGCGCGGGCGCGGGCGCGGCGCTGTCGGCCAGCGCGGCGGGCGGCAGCAGGCGCAGAGTGCTCGTCACCAGCGGCTCAACACATGCACACACACACTCACCGTGCACCGAGAAGGGCCGCACGTCCAGGAACAGGTCTGCGAGCGCGGGCTGCGCGGGCGCGGGCGCGGCGCTGTCGGCCAGCGCGGCGGGCGGCAGCAGGCGCAGAGTGCTCGTCACCAGCGGCTCAACACATGCACACACACACTCACCGTGCACCGAGAAGGGCCGCACGTCCAGGAACAGGTCTGCGAGCGCGGGCTGCGCGGGCGCGGGCGCGGCGCTGTCGGCCAGCGCGGCGGGCGGCAGCAGGCGCAGAGTGCTCGTCACCAGCGGCTCAACACATGCACACACACACTCACCGTGCACCGAGAAGGGCCGCACGTCCAGGAACAGGTCTGCGAGCGCGGGCTGCGCGGGCGCGGGCGCGGCGCTGTCGGCCAGCGCGGCGGGCGGCAGCAGGCGCAGAGTGCTCGTCACCAGCGGCTCAACACATGCACACACACACTCACCGTGCACCGAGAAGGGCCGCACGTCCAGGAACAGGTCTGCGAGCGCGGGCTGCGCGGGCGCGGGCGCGGCGCTGTCGGCCAGCGCGGCGGGCGGCAGCAGGCGCAGAGTGCTCGTCACCAGCGGCTCCGCGTACCCGCGCGACCTGCACACACGGAAATGTATAGTCAAAGGACATGGCTGGAATTTGTATAGAGCATTGCCCTGACAAAAAATATTCATGTACATTGACATACAGTACCTCATAAATTCATAATAATGCTTACAGGTATGTATTTATAATAAATTTAGTTTGATGATCAAAGAAGAAGCGAGAGATATCATAAATAGGATTTTAAAAAATGTGCCTGAACATTTTGATATATATTCCATTCATTACCGAGATCCGTTCTCCCTTTTAGTGTCCTCACGAGCACAACTTCATTAGACTCTTGCTTGATGCTTTGCTTACTGTCTTCAGGATAAGGTCTTCTAGACAGTGTATGAGAATCACCTTGCGATCTCCAACTGCGATGCTGGGCAGTCATATCAGCTGCCCTTCGCTTTGGAAAGCTTGATCGAAGATGACCCTTTTCTCCGCAAATATAGCACCTAAGGCTCTTGAACGTCGCGTACAGAAGATGGCACAACCTCCCTGCTATGCTGAGTTCAATGGTCTTGCCTCACTGCCTCCACTTCCAAAGCATGGGCCAAGGCGCCCTTCAAGGTCTCGTGATGCCCAAGTCTAACAGCTGCTCTAACTTCCAAGTCACGTATTCCGTCGATGAAAGCCTGTACCAGATTGCAATCGATGAGAGCCGGGACGGACCGATATGCTTTCCGAACCATCTTCTCAATTTCTAGGGCCCACTGTTGTAAGCTCTCGGCACTACGTTGAACACGATCCCTTAGCTTAACGCGAAATACGTGCTCCAGGTGCGCATCGCCGTACCTGGACTCCAACGCTTCCAGCAGCTGCTCATATGTGACATCCTTGCCAAGAGCCTCAAGTATGGTCAGGGCCTGGTCTCGTAGGCCTAAGGTGGGCGCGGTCATTGCTTGCTCTTTCGTCCACCCATTCGCCTTCATAACGGCCTCAGACTGCATCCTGTAAGCCGACCATGAAGATGTTCCGTCGAATGGCGGCACCTTAAACCCTCGTGCCGAGGGTGCAGTAACCACTGGACACACAACCCCATCTCTAGCCTTAAGTTCGCCTAAAGCTTTCTTCACCCCGGCAATTTGGATCTCAGCTTCAGAGATGCGATTCTCGTGCTGATTGACTTGGTCTTTTACCACTTTGAGCTCCTTGCCAAATGTCGAGTGCAGGTCCTCTATCAGGAACATCTGCTCTTCTTGGCGGCGGGCCTGCTCCTCTTTATCTTCATGTAGTTGCTTTTGCAACAGACGGGCCTGTTCCTCTTGAAGGCGGGCTTGTTCTTCTTGGCGGCGGGCCTGTTCTTCCTGGCGGCGGGCCTGCTCCTCCTTGTCCTTCTGTAGTTGCTCTTGCAACAGGCGGGCCTGTTCTTCTTGGCGCCGGGCCTGTTCCTGCAGCAGCACCATAAGCGCAGACAGGTCTGGAACCGCTGCTGCTGAAGGGACTGCAGATGGACCAGCGGCTGGTTCCGTCGTAGGCTGAGCACCACCCGGCGTCTGTATCGGAGAACCTCCAAACCGCCTCTGATCTAAGTCTTGCTGTCTTTGACTCCTGGTACGAATACCGTCCGTGTCGTCCTTTGGTAAAATTGGCATTTTATCCCTCACTTCTGACACCAAATGTTACGAGCTGGGTATCGGGATAAATTAATTAATACCAATTAAAACCAAATAAACTTTATTTACACACGAATCACTAATTACAACAAACGCTTAACACTACTCAACACTTAAACACTCATACACACACTTAATCACACGTAAAAGTCACTTAGAGATCGCTTCCAGTTCACTTCAAGTCGCCTCGATCGTAGTCAAAACCAGACTGACTGAGGTCGCCGATCGGCGCCCTTTTTATACCCCGGCCGGACCCACTAGATGTTTCTAGAAGGTGGTCGAATGTTCTGGAAACATCTCTAGACTTCGATATAGTCTCATACCTTCTGGAACATTCCAGAACCATCTCGAAACATCTAGAACAGGGTAGAATTATATAGAAACTTCCAGACCAATCTTCAGTAGAATTGTCGAGAACCTTGTAGAACCTTCGAGAAGCTTATAGATTGGTCTCGCAATCTGATCGACGAAACAATAGCATCCAAAGGGTTGGAGCTACATGGCTCCCTATCAAACAAAATATATGAAACATATTGTTTCCGGCTTGTGTGACGTGACTTTATTCTCCCCCTCAAACAATAAGGGCTATTTCGACGCACTTGTGCAAACATGTTTTGCGCATTTTGCAACTCTGGACATACTTCCACTTCTTAAACTCCATTATTCCTGTTGGATTGAGAAATGTCTATAGCTATGTGTTTACCTCATGTCGCCTTTAAAAGCATTATTATAATATTTAGTTAGTCGCAAATATACTTGCAATCACACAACACGTATTTAATTTACCAAATTCCCGAACAAGCAAAAGTGAACCTTAATACAATCAACATATGGTCGCAATCGAGCCGGACACATCCAGTAAGGACACCGCATTCCACAGCAGCGATAAGCCGACCTTTTTTTTGTGAGATTCGATTTCGGAGAATTTGACCCAGCAACTTGTTTACTACGAAGACCATTGTCGTATTAATTACGTAACGACTATATACATCGGGTATCAGCAGCATTCAAGCTTGTTTACGTGAAAAATGAATACGACCGAAGAACAACAGAAATTTCTCTCCGTGTTAGAAGACACTGCAAACCTGCTACGGAAAACGCAAGCTAACCTCAGAAAATGTCCTAAAACACGCTTAACAAGAGGATACATCGAGGCACGTATGAAAATCATCGAAGATTATTGGAATACATTTAAATGTGCGCATAAAGACTTAGTGAAAATAACACCAAAGGAACAAAAAGGAACTTTGCCATATTTTTTAAATGAGGAGTTTTATATTTATGAAGATTTGTTTAACGTGCTTCAAGGTGACTTAAAGGACATGGTTATTTCGTTATCCGAACCATCAGTAGTGGAAACAAGATCAGCAAATAGTAGTTTCGATGGCGTAAATCCACAAAATAGCCTTGTTTATCTGCCGAGGATCGAAATACCGAAGTTTGCCGGTAATTATGAATCATGGCAAACTTTTCAAGATTTGTTTATCTCGTTGGTGCACAATAACAATTCGCTTCGCGATGTTCAAAAGCTTCATTATTTAAAGACAAGTGTTACTCAAGAAGCCGAATCACTACTGAAGCATATACAGGTAACCGATAAAAATTATGTACTCGCATGGGATATTTTGAAAAAAAGATATGGCAACAAACGCTTGCTTTTGAATCATTCTATGAAAAGGTTATTCAACCAAAAGAAGATGACTTCTCAATCAGCTTCTCAGTTGAAGGGTTTGCTAGACACAACCACAGAGTGCCTAAACAACTTTAATAATTTAAACATTGACGTCGGCTCTTGGGATCCATTCCTTATATATCTTCTAGTGCAGAAGATGGACTCAGAGACGCACAAGAACTGGGAAGAACATGCGTATAAAGAAGAATCTGAAAATTTACCTACCTGGAGTGATTTAAAGAAGTTCATTGAATCAAAGTTCCGTACCCTGGAATTAACAAATCAGAACTGTTCATCAAAGGACAATAAAATAGCAAAGGAGCGTTCATGTCATGTTGCCGCATCAGTCACGGAGAAAGTTTGTGTGATGTGTAAAGAAAGTCACAGTTTAAGTCATTGCAAGGAATTTGGAAAGAAGGAACCTACTGAAAGAAGAGAATTCGTGAAAAACAAACAATTATGTTTCAACTGCTTAGTACCAGGACACTCGGCATTCAAGTGCAAAGTGCAGCTTTCATAAGCGAAAAAGCGACTCAATTGTTGAAGCTCGAACGACAACCAGTAAAAGCAAGCATTACAGGGGTGGGATCACAGAAGACTGATATAAAACATGTGGTACAGCTACAACTACGTTCACGATTGGACCGAAACTATTGTTTACCGATCGAGGCATATGTAATGTCCAAGCAACTGACCGCAAAGATTCCCACCAAAACAATCAATAAACAAGACTGGGCACACATTCAAGACCTGAACTTGGCTGATCCGACTTACTTTAAGCCAGGTCCTATAGATCTGCTTTTGGGTGTCAAAGAATATGCCGAGATTCTGCAAAGCAACCTAGTTAAAGGTCCACCAGGCACACCAAGCGCTCAGGAAACCAGCCTGGGTTGGATTCTTTTTGGAGAAGTTAACACAACTCATCAAAACCAGTATGTTGTCATGCACCATTCCGTTGACGTAGAAGACATGTTGAAATCAATATGGGAAATTGACGTAGACACTAAAAGACACTTAACAAAAGAAGAACAACTGTGTGAAGAAATATATGAAAAGACAACTACTAGAAATGAAAATGGAAGATATATTGTTAAATTACCGTTTAATACATACAGTCCACAATCACCAGATGGTAATACAAAATCGATAGCAACACAAAAATTTACACTATTAGAAAGGAAGTTCAGGAAATCGCCAGACCTGCAAAAAGAATATAGTAAAGTTATAAATGAGTACATAGAAAAGGGATATGTCGAGAAGGTACCTGATAAGGAAAAGGATAAAAGAGCTGTTTACTTACCTCATCACGCCGTTATCCGATCTGACAAAGAGTCCACGCGAACACGCGTTGTATTCGATGCGTCGTGTAAGGGATTAAATAACGTTTCATTGAACGATGAGTTACTTGTGGGTCCTCAGCTGCAAGAAGACTTGAGAAACATTTTGATGAGATGGCGCATGAAACAAGTTTGTTTTATGGCTGATGTAAAACAAATGTTCCTCCAAGTGCTAGTGGCCAAAGAAGACGTAGACTTTCAACGAATCCTGTGGAGGCAACAAGAATCTGATGCCCTGGAAGAATACCGATTGCTCAGAGTCACCTTTGGTACAGCGTCTGCACCATACTTGGCAACTAAAACGCTCCAACAGGTAGCCAAAGACGAAGCTAAGAGAAATATTCTTGTTGCACAAACTATAAACGAGGATTTTTTTATGGACGATCTTTTATCTGGCTCCGACTCAGTAGCTGAAGCTATGACACTTTCTAAAGAATTATCCGACACACTAGAAAGAGGCGGTTTCCAACTTACAAAATGGGCATCCAATAATATCGATTTAATGAAGTATATAGAAGAAGACAAAAGATCTGCAAAGGCACATATTGATTTAAACCTCGATGGCACTCTCAAAGCTTTAGGAATTGAATGGAATTTAAAAACAGACCAATTTCAGTACAATCTTAGATTTGAACCGTTAAAAGAGTCCATAACAAAGCGAAACATATTGTCTGATATACAAAGAGTGTTTGATCCTCTTGGTTGGATAGCGCCGAGTACTATTATGGCTAAAATATTAATACAAAAGCTTTGGCTTGAAAGGGTTAACTGGGATGAACAAATTAGTCATACATTAGAAAAAGAATGGAGAGAAATAAGATCAGATCTCGTTAACATAACTGAAATACAAGTAGAGAGATGGCTTGGTACGATGACTGCTAACAACGATAAAATTCAAATCCACGGGTTCAGCGACGCTTCAATGCGTGCATATGCAGCGGCAGTCTACATTAGAATTGAAACTTCAGAGAACAAGATTGAAACAAAACTGATAGCTGCCAGAACCAGAGTGGCACCATTGAAGACAATTTCGTTACCTCGCCTAGAACTCTGTGGTGCCCTACTTCTTTCAAAGTTAATGAAACAGGTTGGGCAAGCAATGAGGATACCGACAGCAAAAATGTACGCATGGACAGACTCTTCAATTGTTATCGCATGGCTTAGTGGTGAACCTAACAGGTGGAAACCCTTCGTCGCAAACCGTGTAGTCGAAATTGTTGAAAACATTAATAACAAGCACTGGTTCCATGTTCAGTCTCACGAAAATCCCGCTGATTTGGCATCAAGAGGAATGTTATTGTCCGATTTGAAGAGATGTAACTTATGGTGGCACGGACCGGGTTGGCTATCTGAAACAGAAATAAATATTAAACATGAAACAACAGAAACTGACTTAGAAATAAAGAAAACTAAAATCAATACTTACCTGAACGCAGAATATATTGAAGAACCTGAAACAACTTTAACATCACAATTTAAACATTTTGAAAATTTGACAGATCTAATAAAAGCAATTACTTACTGTAAAAGATTTCTAAACTATAAAAGGAACATATACAATGAAAATAAGAATTTAACAACGCAAGAATTAGAAGATACTCTACAGATCTGTATTAAAAAGGCTCAAGAAGAAGAATTCAAGGAAGAGATAGATAGAATAAAAATAGGGAAACAAGTTAAGAAGAAAAGTCAGCTACGAAGTCTGAATCCATACTTGGACGAGAAAAATATACTCAGGGTGGGCGGTCGCTTAAGACATGCTAACTTGCCCGATGATAAGAAGAATCCTGTGATCCTGGGAAACAGAAACGCTCTGATAGCTTTAATTATTGCTGATACACACGACAAAACACTTCATGGAGGAGTACAGTTAATGTTATGTCACTTACGTTTTAAATACTGGGTTATAAGAGCTATATCACTGGTGAAAAAACATATTCACAAATGCATGAAGTGTGCTCGAATGAATGCCACAACAAAGGGACAAATAATGGGAGACTTACCTGTGGAAAGAGTAACACCGACGAGACCATTTCTGCATAGCGGTGTAGATTTTGCAGGGCCGTTTCAAACACTGATGTCCAAAGGAAGAGGCAACAAAACTACAAAGACATATGTGGCAATTTTTATATGCATGTCGACTAAAGCAATCCATATAGAATTAGTTGGAGACCTCACTACAGAGGCATTTATAGCAGCCTTTCGACGTTTTGTTGCCAGAAGGGGTAAATGCGGCCACCTGTGGTGTGATAATGGTAAAAACTTCGTGGGTGCAAATACAGAACTTCATAAATTGTGGAGTGAAGCTCAGATGACAGGAGAAATCACATCGACGCTAGCAACAGATGGCACACAATTTCATTTTATCCCAGCATATAGTCCAAATTTTGGAGGATTGTGGGAAGCAGGCGTGAAGTCCATTAAGTACCACCTAAAACGTGTTATTACAACTCACCTGACGTTCGAGGAAATGACTACGATATTATGCCAAATAGAAGCCTGTTTGAATTCACGCCCGTTGTGCCCAATAGATAACACTGACACAGAAAACTTAGATCCACTAACTCCTGGCCATTTTTTAATTGGAGAACCACCGATTGTGGTACCGTCGCCTGATATGCAAGCTGTGAAGGTTCATAATTTGTCACGCTGGCAACACACACAAAAGGTTCTTCAAGACTTTTGGCGACGCTGGCAAGAAGAATATTTGACCAGGCTCCAACAGCGTCCTAAATGGATGAAGAAACAGAAGGAATTTGCAATAGGGGATATTGTGTTGATAAAGACTGAAAATCAGCCACCCAGCAAATGGTCCTTAGGAAGAATTACAGATAAACATCCTGGCACGGATGGTAACACGAGGGTGTATAGTGTAAGAAGTGGAGGTTCTATAACAAAGAGAACTGTTACCAAGTTATGTGCATTGCCAGTTGATTCTACTTAATCTTATTAAATAATTGATGTATTATTTTAGTATCAAGTACTGAAATGTATGTGCATAGTTAGAATTTCATCAATAATTTAATTTACGTTTGTAATAATATTGCTTTAGACTAACAATTTTGAGTTATATAGTTGATTATGTAAATGATAACTTGTATAAAATTTAGATTTCTTTATAAAAGCACTTAAGTCCTTTTGGTGGGCGGTATGTTGGATTGAGAAATGTCTATAGCTATGTGTTTACCTCATGTCGCCTTTAAAAGCATTATTATTATAATATTTAGTTAGTCGCAAATATACTTGCAATCACACAACACGTATTTAATTTACCAAATTCCCGAACAAGCAAAAGTGAACCTTAATACAATCACCAATTCCTAACATGCTCTCCATTGTAGGACCGGGCTTGCTTTACTTACCAAGAGACACTAACATTAACTGCTCATATGTAAGTTGAGGGAAACTTGTCAAGTCAGGTATATTGGCATCAATTCTTGAGAACATGACTCGTCTTCTGTTCAGATTTTCTTCAGCTACATATTCAGCTAAATAATTTTTATTTAATTATTTATTAGCTTTATTTAATCCCTTACATGTATGTATTTCTTATCTACTATTATGTATGCTTATTTATTTGTTAGTAATGTTAGTTTTGTTTTTAAATAAGGTTAGTATTGTTAGGTGTAAGGGCCGCCTTCTGCGGTGAAAGCCTCCTCCAAACCCTTCCAGGTGGCTCTATCATTTGCCCGTCTGGACCATAAGTTTCCGGCTATTTCTACGATGTCGTCACTCCATCTTTTAAATGGTCTACCCTTCCTTCGTTTTTTATATATTGGGTACCAATTTGTGATTATTTGTGACCATCTTTGATCCGTAGCTCTCTGAATATGACCAGACCATTTCCATTTTAGTGTTAGGGCCTGTTTTACTGCATCTTTCGCCTTTGTTCTATTCCTTATCAGTGAACTTTTGACTCTATCTTTCAATTTGATGTTCATGTAACTCCGTTCTAGTCCTCTTTGACAGGTTCTTATTTTATTTAAGAGTGATTTTTTGAGGGACCATGTCTGGCATGCGTAGGTAAGAACCGGCGTTAGGCAGATGTTCATCGCTTTCGTTTTCAGTTTTGTGGGTATGGGGCCTTTGAAAATTTCCTTCATAGCCCAGTATTTACTCCACGTTTTCTTTACTCTTCGATCGATTTATTTTCTGTACAGGATTTTATTGAGATTAGATGTCCGAGGTAAGTATAATCTGCGACATATTCTATAGTTTGAGACTGTATGGATATAGGTATTTCTTCACGATTGGTCATTATTTTCGTTTTGTCCCAGTTGATCTGTAACCCAACGGTCTCACTGTGATGGCTAAGGGACTCTATCATGTCGTTAAGTTTGCGCGGGTCTTCCGACAGCAGTACTATGTCGTCCGCAAACCTGAGGTGTGAGAGGTACTTGCCATTGATTTTTATTCCCACATCACTCCAGTCGAGGTTAATAATTACGGGCGTGTAAATATTGTCTAACTCTATTTATTTATTTGGAGCATCAGACCTGGTCGGAAATTAACGAGATTTTTGAAATAAAAGGCAGCCGGCTTTTGTAACGTGTGTGAGTTTTACAATTTTTGATATGAGAATGACACATGATTTTTTGTGCGCGCAGGCACCTAACAAATACATAATGGTTTAGTTAGAATGACGGAAAACTTAAAGCTATGAGTAAATGCGTAGGCGCTCCAACAAGACCTGTCTATGAGTAGTGGATGGAATCTGTTAATTCATCAGATGCTTAGACGCAACATTAAAAATATCTTGACCAAATAATTTGTAATCACGCTTAAACCGACCGTTTACCACCTCTACCACCCATCTACACAATGTTACACATCGGCTTTTGTTAGCCTGCATAGTTGTTAGTTATAGTAAACCTACTCGTAAGTCAACAGTTTCAGGATTACAGCTTTTTTTTTTTTTTTGCGTGGTAAAATCATCAAATGAGTCCTCCCACCACGGGCAGGGCAGGAGGGACTGTCAGACTTGTACTGACTAAAATTCACGGTGTCCTTCAATAGCCCTTTATGTTCCGGGGTCACGGTAATGAGATAAGTCCCGCGACCCCGGCAGGCTTTGGCCCTCTAAAGAGGGGGCCCCGTCATTATGCTGACACTCTTTGAGGCACCCGGGCATGGTCCATGGTCGGGCAGCGAGTTGCCCTTTACTCGCCGCCCGCATGCCCGCGCCTACGGTGGCCGGAGATCGTCTTGCGACGTCCGTCGCCGTGGGTGTCCACCACTGCGGGTGGGGCGGAGGGAGGACATTGTCCTCTCCCTCACGCGGCCCGCCTCCTCCTTCGCGAGCATGACTGCTTCGCAGAAGGAGGCGACCGCTTCCCACTCCGTCTCGCCCCGCAGCATGGCCGCAACCAATGCCGGGCGCGAGAGGTCTCCGCCTATCGCCGCCGTGAGGACACGTCGGTGCTCTGCCCAAGCGGGGCAGTCTTGCACCGTATGCTTTACTGTGTCCTCCGGGCGATCTTCGCAGTGGTGACACCCAGGCGTTTCCTCCTTTTTCCTTAGACACGGGTACCTCCCGAAACTTCCGTGTCCGGTGAGGACCTGCGTCATGCGGTAGGTCAGGACGCCGTGACTCCTATCCAGCCACTTCTCAAAGAGGGGTCTTACCGCCGCGATTGCAGCGTGCCCGAACCTAGGTTGCGACAGTCGTTCCCTCCATACTGCCCTGAGATCACGCCGGAGCTCTTCCCGCCGCGCCTCTACTTGTCTCGGCAGCGGCGATACACTCCGGCGCTGCGCCTCCACGCGCCACTCATAGACGCGCTGGAGGTCAGTCGCCTCCAGATCCCAGGGCAGGCCAGTGTGCCTTGGGACAAAACGTTCACTTAAATATGATCTCACTTTGTTCATGTGTGACTCCAATGTTGATCAGCACATGTTAAATAGTGAGCCAGTCTGCGATTACTTTCCCCAGTTCGAAATTCAATCAAATAAATTGCTAATGCAGTTTTTGGTTTATTAACGAGATTTCCCAAAGGAAGTAAGACCTGTCCAATAGTGACAAATGTGATGCGCCATTTGTTCCACATTATTAAAATCAAAAGTTACTGGATCTCTTTTTAGAAGTCTTGTCAAATGTTCTGACGTCGGCCAGCAGCAGCCAGCTCAGCGTCACGTTGTACGTGTCCGACATCGAAGTAAGGACATCGACAGTACCTGTATATCTGTATGTAGTGGTGCGTGAGGTCGCCGCGCGCCAGCTGGCACAGCGTGGCCAGCACGTCGGCCAGCAGCAGCCAGCTCAGCGTCACGTTGTACGTGTCCGACATCGAAGTAAGGACATCGACAGTACCTGTATATCTGTATGTAGTGGTGCGTGAGGTCGCCGCGCGCCAGCTGGCACAGCGTGGCCAGCACGTCGGCCAGCAGCAGCCAGCTCAGCGTCACGTTGTACGTGTCCGACATCGAAGTAAGGACATCGACAGTACCTGTATATCTGTATGTAGTGGTGCGTGAGGTCGCCGCGCGCCAGCTGGCACAGCGTGGCCAGCACGTCGGCCAGCAGCAGCCAGCTCAGCGTCACGTTGTACGTGTCCGACATCGAAGTAAGGACATCGACAGTACCTGTATATCTGTATGTAGTGGTGCGTGAGGTCGCCGCGCGCCAGCTGGCACAGCGTGGCCAGCACGTCGGCCAGCAGCAGCCAGCTCAGCGTCACGTTGTACGTGTCCGACATCGAAGTAAGGACATCGACAGTACCTGTATATCTGTATGTAGTGGTGCGTGAGGTCGCCGCGCGCCAGCTGGCACAGCGTGGCCAGCACGTCGGCCAGCAGCAGCCAGCTCAGCGTCACGTTGTACGTGTCCGACATCGAAGTAAGGACATCGACAGTACCTGTATATCTGTATGTAGTGGTGCGTGAGGTCGCCGCGCGCCAGCTGGCACAGCGTGGCCAGCACGTCGGCCAGCAGCAGCCAGCTCAGCGTCACGTTGTACGTGTCCGACATCGAAGTAAGGACATCGACAGTACCTGTATATCTGTATGTAGTGGTGCGTGAGGTCGCCGCGCGCCAGCTGGCACAGCGTGGCCAGCACGTCGGCCAGCAGCAGCCAGCTCAGCGTCACGTTGTACGTGTCCGACATCGAAGTAAGGACATCGACAGTACCTGTATATCTGTATGTAGTGGTGCGTGAGGTCGCCGCGCGCCAGCTGGCACAGCGTGGCCAGCACGTCGGCCAGCAGCAGCCAGCTCAGCGTCACGTTGTACGTGTCCGACATCGAAGTAAGGACATCGACAGTACCTGTATATCTGTATGTAGTGGTGCGTGAGGTCGCCGCGCGCCAGCTGGCACAGCGTGGCCAGCACGTCGGCCAGCAGCAGCCAGCTCAGCGTCACGTTGTACGTGTCCGACATCGAAGTAAGGACATCGACAGTACCTGTATATCTGTATGTAGTGGTGCGTGAGGTCGCCGCGCGCCAGCTGGCACAGCGTGGCCAGCACGTCGGCCAGCAGCAGCCAGCTCAGCGTCACGTTGTACGTGTCCGACATCGCCACGATCTCGCACGTGCCTTCACCTAATCTGTACACAACAACACTTTTTTATTACGCTGAAAACACAAGGGGAGAAGCTAACTAATACAGACAATATGGTGCTACTGAACAAAAAGTATGTAACGGATCGCTAAATAGTGAGTATTGAAGTAACGGAGTACTCATTATAAGAAAGTCCCTATGATAAGAGTGAATGTAATGAGCAAGTCACATAATGTGTAATGTTTCAGTAAGGCGAGCGTGTAACATAGACGTGCACTCACACGACGGAGCTGAGCGCGACGTCCACGAGCTCGTGCAGCTGTGTGAAGCTGTCGTGGAAGTAGTCCAGGCAGAACTGCGGCCGCGGGCTCTCCTCGTCCTCCGAGCCCTCCGAGCTCCATACTGACAGTTTTTCCGCTGAAGAGATAAGAAGATAATCAGTCTCGCCTTGTTATGTTTTGTATCGATCTATTTTAAATATTGATGACGTCTCAACTGTAAATATAAATAAATACATGAGCGGTAGAGAATATGTTCGCGCGCGTGGTGCGGCGCCGCCCGCAGCGCTGCGTCCGCGCCAGTCATAAGTACAGTTTGTGTCTCACCGTCCTCCAGCACGAGCGGCCTGGCCAGCGCGCGTGGTGCGGCGCCGCCCGCAGCGCTGCGTCCGCGCCAGTCATAAGTACAGTTTGTGTCTCACCGTCCTCCAGCACGAGCGGCCTGGCCAGCGCGCGTGGTGCGGCGCCGCCCGCAGCGCTGCGTCCGCGCCAGTCATAAGTACAGTTTGTGTCTCACCGTCCTCCAGCACGAGCGGCCTGGCCAGCGCGCGCAGCAGGCGGTAGGCCAGCTGCGCGCGCGCGTGGTGCGGCGCCGCCCGCAGCGCTGCGTCCGCGCCAGTCATAAGTACAGTTTGTGTCTCACCGTCCTCCAGCACGAGCGGCCTGGCCAGCGCGCGCAGCAGGCGGTAGGCCAGCTGCGCGCGCGCGTGGTGCGGCGCCGCCCGCAGCGCTGCGTCAGCGCCAGTCATAAGTACAGTTTGTGTCTCACCGTCCTCCAGCACGAGCGGCCTGGCCAGCGCGCGTGGTGCGGCGCCGCCCGCAGCGCTGCGTCCGCGCCAGTCATAAGTACAGTTTGTGTCTCACCGTCCTCCAGCACGAGCGGCCTGGCCAGCGCGCGTGGTGCGGCGCCGCCCGCAGCGCTGCGTCCGCGCCAGTCATAAGTACAGTTTGTGTCTCACCGTCCTCCAGCACGAGCGGCCTGGCCAGCGCGCGCAGCAGGCGGTAGGCCAGCTGCGCGCGCGCGTGGTGCGGCGCCGCCCGCAGCGCTGCGTCCGCGCCAGTCATAAGTACAGTTTGTGTCTCACCGTCCTCCAGCACGAGCGGCCTGGCCAGCGCGCGCAGCAGGCGGTAGGCCAGCTGCGCGCGCGCGTGGTGCGGCGCCGCCCGCAGCGCTGCGTCCGCGCCAGTCATAAGTACAGTTTGTGTCTCACCGTCCTCCAGCACGAGCGGCCTGGCCAGCGCGCGCAGCAGGCGGTAGGCCAGCTGCGCGCGCGCGTGGTGCGGCGCCGCCCGCAGCGCTGCGTCCGCGCCAGTCATAAGTACAGTTTGTGTCTCACCGTCCTCCAGCACGAGCGGCCTGGCCAGCGCGCGCAGCAGGCGGTAGGCCAGCTGCGCGCGCGCGTGGTGCGGCGCCGCCCGCAGCGCTGCGTCCGCGCCAGTCATAAGTACAGTTTGTGTCTCACCGTCCTCCAGCACGAGCGGCCTGGCCAGCGCGCGTGGTGCGGCGCCGCCCGCAGCGCTGCGTCCGCGCCAGTCATAAGTACAGTTTGTGTCTCACCGTCCTCCAGCACGAGCGGCCTGGCCAGCGCGCGCAGCAGGCGGTAGGCCAGCTGCGCGCGCGCGTGGTGCGGCGCCGCCCGCAGCGCTGCGTCCGCGCCAGTCATAAGTACAGTTTGTGTCTCACCGTCCTCCAGCACGAGCGGCCTGGCCAGCGCGCGCAGCAGGCGGTAGGCCAGCTGCGCGCGCGCGTGGTGCGGCGCCGCCCGCAGCGCTGCGTCCGCGCCAGTCATAAGTACAGTTTGTGTCTCACCGTCCTCCAGCACGAGCGGCCTGGCCAGCGCGCGTGGTGCGGCGCCGCCCGCAGCGCTGCGTCCGCGCCAGTCATAAGTACAGTTTGTGTCTCACCGTCCTCCAGCACGAGCGGCCTGGCCAGCGCGCGCAGCAGGCGGTAGGCCAGCTGCGCGCGCGCGTGGTGCGGCGCCGCCCGCAGCGCTGCGTCCGCGCCAGTCATAAGTACAGTTTGTGTCTCACCGTCCTCCAGCACGAGCGGCCTGGCCAGCGCGCGTGGTGCGGCGCCGCCCGCAGCGCTGCGTCCGCGCCAGTCATAAGTACAGTTTGTGTCTCACCGTCCTCCAGCACGAGCGGCCTGGCCAGCGCGCGTGGTGCGGCGCCGCCCGCAGCGCTGCGTCCGCGCCAGTCATAAGTACAGTTTGTGTCTCACCGTCCTCCAGCACGAGCGGCCTGGCCAGCGCGCGTGGTGCGGCGCCGCCCGCAGCGCTGCGTCCGCGCCAGTCATAAGTACAGTTTGTGTCTCACCGTCCTCCAGCACGAGCGGCCTGGCCAGCGCGCGCAGCAGGCGGTAGGCCAGCTGCGCGCGCGCGTGGTGCGGCGCCGCCCGCAGCGCTGCGTCCGCGCCAGTCATAAGTACAGTTTGTGTCTCACCGTCCTCCAGCACGAGCGGCCTGGCCAGCGCGCGCAGCAGGCGGTAGGCCAGCTGCGCGCGCGCGTGGTGCGGCGCCGCCCGCAGCGCTGCGTCCGCGCCAGTCATAAGTACAGTTTGTGTCTCACCGTCCTCCAGCACGAGCGGCCTGGCCAGCGCGCGTGGTGCGGCGCCGCCCGCAGCGCTGCGTCAGCGCCAGTCATAAGTACAGTTTGTGTCTCACCGTCCTCCAGCACGAGCGGCCTGGCCAGCGCGCGTGGTGCGGCGCCGCCCGCAGCGCTGCGTCCGCGCCAGTCATAAGTACAGTTTGTGTCTCACCGTCCTCCAGCACGAGCGGCCTGGCCAGCGCGCGTGGTGCGGCGCCGCCCGCAGCGCTGCGTCCGCGCCAGTCATAAGTACAGTTTGTGTCTCACCGTCCTCCAGCACGAGCGGCCTGGCCAGCGCGCGTGGTGCGGCGCCGCCCGCAGCGCTGCGTCCGCGCCAGTCATAAGTACAGTTTGTGTCTCACCGTCCTCCAGCACGAGCGGCCTGGCCAGCGCGCGCAGCAGGCGGTAGGCCAGCTGCGCGCGCGCGTGGTGCGGCGCCGCCCGCAGCGCTGCGTCCGCGCCAGTCATAAGTACAGTTTGTGTCTCACCGTCCTCCAGCACGAGCGGCCTGGCCAGCGCGCGCAGCAGGCGGTAGGCCAGCTGCGCGCGCGCGTGGTGCGGCGCCGCCCGCAGCGCTGCGTCCGCGCCAGTCATAAGTACAGTTTGTGTCTCACCGTCCTCCAGCACGAGCGGCCTGGCCAGCGCGCGTGGTGCGGCGCCGCCCGCAGCGCTGCGTCCGCGCCAGTCATAAGTACAGTTTGTGTCTCACCGTCCTCCAGCACGAGCGGCCTGGCCAGCGCGCGTGGTGCGGCGCCGCCCGCAGCGCTGCGTCCGCGCCAGTCATAAGTACAGTTTGTGTCTCACCGTCCTCCAGCACGAGCGGCCTGGCCAGCGCGCGCAGCAGGCGGTAGGCCAGCTGGGCGCGCGCGTGGTGCGGCGCCGCCCGCAGCGCTGCGTCCGCGCCAGTCATAAGTACAGTTTGTGTCTCACCGTCCTCCAGCACGAGCGGCCTGGCCAGCGCGCGCAGCAGGCGGTAGGCCAGCTGCGCGCGCGCGTGGTGCGGCGCCGCCCGCAGCGCTGCGTCCGCGCCAGTCATAAGTACAGTTTGTGTCTCACCGTCCTCCAGCACGAGCGGCCTGGCCAGCGCGCGTGGTGCGGCGCCGCCCGCAGCGCTGCGTCAGCGCCAGTCATAAGTACAGTTTGTGTCTCACCGTCCTCCAGCACGAGCGGCCTGGCCAGCGCGCGTGGTGCGGCGCCGCCCGCAGCGCTGCGTCCGCGCCAGTCATAAGTACAGTTTGTGTCTCACCGTCCTCCAGCACGAGCGGCCTGGCCAGCGCGCGTGGTGCGGCGCCGCCCGCAGCGCTGCGTCCGCGCCAGTCATAAGTACAGTTTGTGTCTCACCGTCCTCCAGCACGAGCGGCCTGGCCAGCGCGCGTGGTGCGGCGCCGCCCGCAGCGCTGCGTCCGCGCCAGTCATAAGTACAGTTTGTGTCTCACCGTCCTCCAGCACGAGCGGCCTGGCCAGCGCGCGCAGCAGGCGGTAGGCCAGCTGCGCGCGCGCGTGGTGCGGCGCCGCCCGCAGCGCTGCGTCCGCGCCAGTCATAAGTACAGTTTGTGTCTCACCGTCCTCCAGCACGAGCGGCCTGGCCAGCGCGCGTGGTGCGGCGCCGCCCGCAGCGCTGCGTCCGCGCCAGTCATAAGTACAGTTTGTGTCTCACCGTCCTCCAGCACGAGCGGCCTGGCCAGCGCGCGTGGTGCGGCGCCGCCCGCAGCGCTGCGTCCGCGCCAGTCATAAGTACAGTTTGTGTCTCACCGTCCTCCAGCACGAGCGGCCTGGCCAGCGCGCGCAGCAGGCGGTAGGCCAGCTGCGCGCGCGCGTGGTGCGGCGCCGCCCGCAGCGCTGCGTCCGCGCCAGTCATAAGTACAGTTTGTGTCTCACCGTCCTCCAGCACGAGCGGCCTGGCCAGCGCGCGCAGCAGGCGGTAGGCCAGCTGCGCGCGCGCGTGGTGCGGCGCCGCCCGCAGCGCTGCGTCCGCGCCAGTCATAAGTACAGTTTGTGTCTCACCGTCCTCCAGCACGAGCGGCCTGGCCAGCGCGCGTGGTGCGGCGCCGCCCGCAGCGCTGCGTCCGCGCCAGTCATAAGTACAGTTTGTGTCTCACCGTCCTCCAGCACGAGCGGCCTGGCCAGCGCGCGCAGCAGGCGGTAGGCCAGCTGCGCGCGCGCGTGGTGCGGCGCCGCCCGCAGCGCTGCGTCCGCGCCAGTCATAAGTACAGTTTGTGTCTCACCGTCCTCCAGCACGAGCGGCCTGGCCAGCGCGCGCAGCAGGCGGTAGGCCAGCTGCGCGCGCGCGTGGTGCGGCGCCGCCCGCAGCGCTGCGTCCGCGCCAGTCATAAGTACAGTTTGTGTCTCACCGTCCTCCAGCACGAGCGGCCTGGCCAGCGCGCGCAGCAGGCGGTAGGCCAGCTGCGCGCGCGCGTGGTGCGGCGCCGCCCGCAGCGCTGCGTCCGCGCCAGTCATAAGTACAGTTTGTGTCTCACCGTCCTCCAGCACGAGCGGCCTGGCCAGCGCGCGCAGCAGGCGGTAGGCCAGCTGCGCGCGCGCGTGGTGCGGCGCCGCCCGCAGCGCTGCGTCCGCGCCAGTCATAAGTACAGTTTGTGTCTCACCGTCCTCCAGCACGAGCGGCCTGGCCAGCGCGCGTGGTGCGGCGCCGCCCGCAGCGCTGCGTCCGCGCCAGTCATAAGTACAGTTTGTGTCTCACCGTCCTCCAGCACGAGCGGCCTGGCCAGCGCGCGTGGTGCGGCGCCGCCCGCAGCGCTGCGTCCGCGCCAGTCATAAGTACAGTTTGTGTCTCACCGTCCTCCAGCACGAGCGGCCTGGCCAGCGCGCGTGGTGCGGCGCCGCCCGCAGCGCTGCGTCCGCGCCAGTCATAAGTACAGTTTGTGTCTCACCGTCCTCCAGCACGAGCGGCCTGGCCAGCGCGCGTGGTGCGGCGCCGCCCGCAGCGCTGCGTCCGCGCCAGTCATAAGTACAGTTTGTGTCTCACCGTCCTCCAGCACGAGCGGCCTGGCCAGCGCGCGCAGCAGGCGGTAGGCCAGCTGCGCGCGCGCGTGGTGCGGCGCCGCCCGCAGCGCTGCGTCCGCGCCAGTCATAAGTACAGTTTGTGTCTCACCGTCCTCCAGCACGAGCGGCCTGGCCAGCGCGCGCAGCAGGCGGTAGGCCAGCTGCGCGCGCGCGTGGTGCGGCGCCGCCCGCAGCGCTGCGTCCGCGCCAGTCATAAGTACAGTTTGTGTCTCACCGTCCTCCAGCACGAGCGGCCTGGCCAGCGCGCGCAGCAGGCGGTAGGCCAGCTGCGCGCGCGCGTGGTGCGGCGCCGCCCGCAGCGCTGCGTCCGCGCCAGTCATAAGTACAGTTTGTGTCTCACCGTCCTCCAGCACGAGCGGCCTGGCCAGCGCGCGTGGTGCGGCGCCGCCCGCAGCGCTGCGTCCGCGCCAGTCATAAGTACAGTTTGTGTCTCACCGTCCTCCAGCACGAGCGGCCTGGCCAGCGCGCGTGGTGCGGCGCCGCCCGCAGCGCTGCGTCCGCGCCAGTCATAAGTACAGTTTGTGTCTCACCGTCCTCCAGCACGAGCGGCCTGGCCAGCGCGCGCAGCAGGCGGTAGGCCAGCTGCGCGCGCGCGTGGTGCGGCGCCGCCCGCAGCGCTGCGTCCGCGCCAGTCATAAGTACAGTTTGTGTCTCACCGTCCTCCAGCACGAGCGGCCTGGCCAGCGCGCGCAGCAGGCGGTAGGCCAGCTGCGCGCGCGCGTGGTGCGGCGCCGCCCGCAGCGCTGCGTCCGCGCCAGTCATAAGTACAGTTTGTGTCTCACCGTCCTCCAGCACGAGCGGCCTGGCCAGCGCGCGTGGTGCGGCGCCGCCCGCAGCGCTGCGTCCGCGCCAGTCATAAGTACAGTTTGTGTCTCACCGTCCTCCAGCACGAGCGGCCTGGCCAGCGCGCGCAGCAGGCGGTAGGCCAGCTGCGCGCGCGCGTGGTGCGGCGCCGCCCGCAGCGCTGCGTCCGCGCCAGTCATAAGTACAGTTTGTGTCTCACCGTCCTCCAGCACGAGCGGCCTGGCCAGCGCGCGTGGTGCGGCGCCGCCCGCAGCGCTGCGTCCGCGCCAGTCATAAGTACAGTTTGTGTCTCACCGTCCTCCAGCACGAGCGGCCTGGCCAGCGCGCGCAGCAGGCGGTAGGCCAGCTGCGCGCGCGCGTGGTGCGGCGCCGCCCGCAGCGCTGCGTCCGCGCCAGTCATAAGTACAGTTTGTGTCTCACCGTCCTCCAGCACGAGCGGCCTGGCCAGCGCGCGTGGTGCGGCGCCGCCCGCAGCGCTGCGTCCGCGCCAGTCATAAGTACAGTTTGTGTCTCACCGTCCTCCAGCACGAGCGGCCTGGCCAGCGCGCGCAGCAGGCGGTAGGCCAGCTGCGCGCGCGCGTGGTGCGGCGCCGCCCGCAGCGCTGCGTCCGCGCCAGTCATAAGTACAGTTTGTGTCTCACCGTCCTCCAGCACGAGCGGC
This sequence comes from Agrotis exclamationis, assembly GCA_950005045.1. NCBI lineage: Eukaryota > Metazoa > Arthropoda > Insecta > Lepidoptera > Noctuidae > Agrotis > Agrotis exclamationis. The sequence continues at coordinate 375,380 of OX465424.1, forward strand.
CTGGCCAGCGCGCGTGGTGCGGCGCCGCCCGCAGCGCTGCGTCCGCGCCAGTCATAAGTACAGTTTGTGTCTCACCGTCCTCCAGCACGAGCGGCCTGGCCAGCGCGCGCAGCAGGCGGTAGGCCAGCTGCGCGCGCGCGTGGTGCGGCGCCGCCCGCAGCGCTGCGTCCGCGCCAGTCATAAGTACAGTTTGTGTCTCACCGTCCTCCAGCACGAGCGGCCTGGCCAGCGCGCGCAGCAGGCGGTAGGCCAGCTGCGCGCGCGCGTGGTGCGGCGCCGCCCGCAGCGCTGCGTCCGCGCCAGTCATAAGTACAGTTTGTGTCTCACCGTCCTCCAGCACGAGCGGCCTGGCCAGCGCGCGCAGCAGGCGGTAGGCCAGCTGCGCGCGCGCGTGGTGCGGCGCCGCCCGCAGCGCTGCGTCCGCGCCAGTCATAAGTACAGTTTGTGTCTCACCGTCCTCCAGCACGAGCGGCCTGGCCAGCGCGCGCAGCAGGCGGTAGGCCAGCTGCGCGCGCGCGTGGTGCGGCGCCGCCCGCAGCGCTGCGTCAGCGCCGGCCGCCAGCCGCGCCAACGACAGAGTGGAGCTCTTGTGTGCCGCCGCCAGCGTATCCCAGTTCAGTAACGACGTGCACTCGATTAGTTCGCCCATGACTTCCACCTGCGAGCTTGTCATCTCGCCCTCACTGCCCGACTCTGTCATTTTCAAAAAATCTTTAGTAATTAAATTATGCGAAATTATTATTTATAACCGACGGTTCTCAATTCGGGTGTTTGTATTTTTTTATGCTTGTTCGCGCATAACTCCGTAGTTTGCCCACCGATATGAAAAATATGAAGTATTTATTAACCCTAGAGTGGGCGCGTCTTTTTGCGAAACGTCAGTGGGCGCGTGGGGAGCGTTTTGCCGCCCCTTTTCTTTGACTATTTTAACTAGTAATACAGCAATTTAATCAGTTTTTTTTTCTTAGGATTTAAATAATACACTAATAAGTAATAATAAATCAACATATTTATTAAATTCCGTTTTAAAAACACAGGTTTACAAAAAACTTTAAGAAACTTAATATTTTAATTGTCATTTTTCCCTTATCCTACATAATACTCTATAATACTTAAAAAATGAAATGAAAAATTACTAAGTTATATATTTTCTAAATCTACAGGATATGTTTTATCAAAACAGTCTTCACAAAGGTATGTGCAATGTTCGTTGCACAGTAACTTTGGGCATCTAGAACACCCTTTTTTCGTGCGCCAGTTTTTCTGTGATTGACATATTATACTGCATTTGCCCTCCCTTTTGAAAGAAGATGCTTGTTCTGCTGGTACAAAGCGAGCAATTTGGTTCTTCAATGGAATATTTAAAGTGTTTATAGAAGACCTTGTGGTCATAAATTGCTTGATAAGTCCCATGGAAATGACAATGCCAGATCCTGCCCCACCTTTCAGCCCAATTTACAGGAAATATAAATTAATGAAAAATATTAAATGAAAATAAGACCCCTGATTACTTAACTGTTATTCTGCAAAAGATGCGTTTTAAAAGTTAGTGATAAAAGGATTTCGAAAACCCAAAAACTATTTCCTGTTTTCATCGCGGCTTTGTGCGTTACTCAATAAGCATACCTACACGCTGAGAAAATGACACCTTTTAACGTATTATGTACGGATTTAAATATGTAATATTCAGTTTTAATATCACATTATTTCCATTAAGTGTGTGTAATGAAAATAATGTGTTTTAATCTAAATCACACAATGAATGTACACTCTTAAAAATATTTCGCAGTTGAGCGTGAAGATTAAGTGCAACGAAACGTCAAAATACCTAAGTCGAAACATGGACTTATCATAAAAAATGGACTGAGCACTTCATGTTACATATTACAAAAAATTAAACGTAATTATCACTGCTTAGATTGTTTTAGTTTGAGACGAAAGAGAGAATCATGTTGGAGGCGCTTGTCCTTTTCTTTAATTGCACGAAGATCACATTGGTAGAGAATTATTACACTTACTAGCTTACCTACCTACTTCATTTTTTTAGTTCTAAGATTTCTTTCTGATGCATTTTTGTACATTTGTGCAATTGTATATTCTTAAAATAATGTAGTCAATTATGATCTTAGCTTAATTTTTTCATGATGAATTATATAATTATTACAATCTTATGTATGTACTTAATAACCTAAGTGTCTAAACACACTATGCCGAAGTTACGCGACCGAAGTTCGGCACAATTACGCCTGCAATGCTATTTGAATTACTGACGACACACTATGCCGAAATTACGTCGCGTCATAGCGTACAGCGTAACTTCGGTCGAGCGTAAGTTCAGCGGCAATTTATTCTGTGACCACACATTATATGCGACCGAAGTTCGGTTCGATTACCGACGAAGATCCGGGGGCGGGGAGCAGCAGGGAGCCGCCCGCGCCACCCGCGCCGAATTTCTGCCGCGTAAGTTCGGCACTTATGGTGTGTCATATCAGCCGAATACGTCGGAACGTGAAATCAGCCGCCGAACTTCGGTCGCGTAACTTCGGCATAGTGTGTTTAGACACTAATAATAATTAAATAAACTAACAAAGACCGTCAAAATATTCATCCACATCGCTGTGAACGGGATATGTGCCCAGGATGCTGGCATCATTGCGACGTTGGATGGCAATGTTGATTCTTTGACCAAGAAATAATCCAGCCCTCTGGTCACTCGAAGAGTGGACCATGCGTTTAGCTTGATTGATTAAATAACAAAGGTTCATAACCGATTCACACCAACCAATAATCAAATAAAATGTTCAAAGTTTAAATTATTTTTTTGGTAAATCTCTTATAAATGTAATTTTAAAAAACTTTATTTCATAATATTTGTAACATGTAAGTACATGACATTGTGTTATCTCGATAAAAAGTATGACTTTCAAAACGGACTTTCCTATTCGTCATAAAATGTTTGTTCATGCTTATTAGAAAGAGACAATCGCCTCCCTGGGTGCTATCTCTACCGGCACGTTTTTGGCGTGAGTGCTCAGTCCTGATTGTATAATAAGTCCTTGTGTCAAAATGTCACAAATGACATAATCAACAAAATATTCATGTTGATATTTTTGGGGGCTACGATTGTGTTTATTGAATTATAAACTAGTAAATATGATTATTTATCGTACAGCGTCCACCAGAATCTGTTATTCGTCATGAGTGCTTTTTGTGGCTAAACCAACATTGTAGAAACTGAAATGTGAATACTGTAATACCCAACCTAAATGTAATATTTTTCTTACATTTAAACGGTAACCGCACATTCTAAAGGTATGTAAACATGATTTTAGTTATCAACTAGGATTGTCCTTTCAATCCTTACCATGAGGTTATACGGAATACAATCGAATGTGTTACAATCTAATAGTGACATCTAGTGTCGAATAGCGGAACTTACTTATGATGTATTTTTATACATTTAAACAGAAACCGCATCTTCTAAAGGCATGTAAACATGATTTTAGTTATCAGTGATAAAGCACAAACAGAATGCTACATTTGGCATGGTTGGAAACCAACTTTTATTTGGTGGGTTATAGCTCCAAGTAGCTTCTGGCATTGTCCTTTCTTTCAAATACTCTCTGCGTTGGGCACGCCGCAATCGCGGCGGTAAGACCCCTCTTTGAGGAGTGGCTGGATAGGAGTCACGGCGTCCTGACCTACCGCATGACGCAGGTCCTCACCGGACACGGAAGTTTCGGGAGGTACCTGTGTCTAAGGAGAAAGGAGGAAACGCCTGGGTGTCACCACTGCGAAGATCGCCCGGAGGACACAGTAGAGCATACGGTGCAAGACTGCCCCGCTTGGGCAGAGCACCGACGTGTCCTCACGGCGGCGATAGGCGGAGACCTCTCGCGCCCGGCATTGGTCGCGGCCATGCTGCGGGGCGAGACGGAGTGGGAAGCGGTCGCCTCCTTCTGCGAAGCAGTCATGCTCGCGAAGGAGGAGGCGGGCCGCGTGAGAGAGAGGACAGTGTCCTCCCTCCGCCCCACCCGCAGTGGTGGACGCCCACGGCGACGGACGTCGCAAGACGATCTCCGGCCACCGTAGGCGCGGGTATGCGGGCGGCGAGTAAAGGGCAACTCGCTGCCCGACCATGGACCATGCCCGGGTCGACGGCGCGTTGTGTTCCACGCGCGCCTCAAAGAGCGTCAGCATAATGACGGGGCCCCCTCTGTAGAGGGCCAAAGCCTGCCGGGGTCGCGGGACTTATCTCATTACCGTGACTCCGGAACATAAAGGGCTATTGAAGGACACCGTGGATTTTAGTCAGTACAAGTCTGACAGTCCCTCCCGCCCTGCCCGGGGTGGGAGGACTCATTTGATGATTTTACCACGCAAAAAAAAAAAAAAATACTCTCTGCGTACCATCAAATGTTCAGTGGTTCATCATCTTCGCTGGACGTACGTGTTGGAGATTTATCACCACCTGGTTGCAACGACGAAATCGAGGCTGATAGCATACTACACTCGCTGATGAACGGCTACTTATATCTGAAGTGGATGTCCGTTGGCGTCGAATACGTGGTCTTTTGGACAGCACAACAATTGGGGAAGGTTCTTTTTTGTTAGAAGCGTCGCTGTCTGCTAACTGTTCTGTTTCTGTGTTGTGCTCACTATGTTGACTAGATCGATCACTATCTGACACATTTCCATCAACAATCTATGCACTAGCATCTTCAAAATCAGATATTTTAGCCAAAAACTTTTCTTTCGGAAGTCGGTGGCTTTGCTTTTATATTTCATTGACTTTTTTGCCACCGACTTCCGAAATAAAAGTTTTTTGGTAGGTTATTTTACCATTTTACGTGGTTGTTTTTTTAGAAGTCGGTTAGATTTTTTTTTTAAACTTTTTTTATTTTACCATTTTTAGTTTAAATATTCAACCCAAATTCTTGTCAAATACACAATTTTCTTACATATGCACTAGAATTTACTATACGTAGCACCGGTTATAACATCGCCCATGTCCCCAATAAGCAAGAACACCAAAATAAATGTTTTTTTTTTATGGGACCAAATGGCAGGTATACTGCATCGAACAATAACCCATGTGTTCAAAGTTCTCATCAGTATAAATGAATTAAGTCCAAATACAAGATAGCTGCTATAAACCGTTGAGGAGTTCCCTGAACTGTTCTTCGTCTTCATCATCAGAACCCTAATGACAGTTACAACTCATCTAGGTGTAAAGTTCTTATTAATACAAATTAATCAAGCTCAAACAATAGCTGCTGTGAATCGTTGAGGAGTTCCCTCGACTGTCTCTCGGCTCCATCATCAGATATACTCCAGACCTTTATTAAATTGTAGTGCTTTGAAATACTTAATGATAAAAATAATTTACTAAATCAGTCGATGCCTACTCCTTACTGATAAGGAGTTGTACCTTCCATCATCAGCTCAGCTACATGAGATGATGGTTACCATACGCAAGTCCATAAATTACTTCATAATATTTGCGAAAAACGATGTGTGGGCCTATAAAATTTGAGGGTTGCCCTCGATTTCTCCAGGATCCAATCATCAGATATTGAAATGGTGACAATGGGACCACACGGGAAGCACCAGCATTCAAACAAAAAAAGAATCATGAAAATCGGTTCACCCAGTCGCAAGTTATGAGGTAACAAACATAAAAAAATACAGTCGAATTGATAACCTCCTCCTTTTTTGAAATCGGTTAAAAATGTAATCTATGTGTTAAGCCAGGCCATAAGCAATTTTTTTTTAAATTCAAATCTGTTAAAAACCCGGTAAATACTACTACCGGGAAAAAGGCTTATACATGTTATGATTTCTATGATACGAGTAGTTCGTGATACAGGTACAAAACATCAATCTACGTACTTTGGGCACTCGTAGTATTATAGGGTTTTTAAAGGCGTTTTTTAGGGTTCCGTAGCCAAATGGCAAAAACGGAACCTTCCTATTCGACTGCACAGGGGCAAATCTGAACATAAATAAAAATACATAACCCTGTAATGATAGAATACTCGTACGTTTTGATAAATAAATAAAAAAAAAATAGTTACCGAGCACATGCATGATAATGTAGAGAATGTTGTAAGTGGTGTCAGGCTGGAAGATGTCACGCCACTCGTTGACGAGGTCGGCCACGTGCGCGGCCGGCTGACGTCGCTCGCACTCGCCCGGCACGCTGGACACGAAGCGTGCAACCGCCGCCCACAGCCGCAGCACCGCGCGCGACAACATGGACACCTGCGGGGGACACGTGTGAACACAGCCGCAGCACCGCGCGCGACAACATGGACACCTGCGGGGGACACGTGTGAACACAGCCGCAGCACCGCGCGCGACAACATGGACACCTGCGGGGGACACGTGTGAACACAGCCGCAGCACCGCGCGCGACAACATGGACACCTGCGGGGGACACGTGTGAACACAGCCGCAGCACCGCGCGCGACAACATGGACACCTGCGGGGGACACGTGTGAACACAGCCGCAGCACCGCGCGCGACAACATGGACACCTGCGGGGGACACGTGTGAACACAGCCGCAGCACCGCGCGCGACAACATGGACACCTGCGGGGGACACGTGTGAACACAGCCGCAGCACCGCGCGCGACAACATGGACACCTGCGGGGGACACGTGTGAACACAGCCGCAGCACCGCGCGCGACAACATGGACACCTGCGGGGGACACGTGTGAACACAGCCGCAGCACCGCGCGCGACAACATGGACACCTGCGGGGGACACGTGTGAACACAGCAGCAGCACCGCGCGCGACAACATGGACACCTGCGGGGGACACGTGTGAACACAGCCGCAGCACCGCGCGCGACAACATGGACACCTGCGGGGGACACGTGTGAACACAGCCGCAGCACCGCGCGCGACAACATGGACACCTGCGGGGGACACGTGTGAACACAGCCGCCGCACCGCGCGCGACAACATGGACACCTGCGGGGGACACGTGTGAACACAGCCGCAGCACCGCGCGCGACAACATGGACACCTGCGGGGGACACGTGTGAACACAGCCGCAGCACCGCGCGCGACAACATGCACACCTGCGGGGGACACGTGTGAACACAGCCGCAGCACCGCGCGCGACAACATGGACACCTGAGGGGGACACGTGTGAACAGAGCCGCAGCACCGCGCGCGACAACATGGACACCTGCGGGGGACACGTGTGAACACAGCCGCAGCACCGCGCGCGACAACATGGACACCTGCGGGGGACACGTGTGAACACAGCCGCAGCACCGCGCGCGACAACATGGACACCTGCGGGGTACACGTGTGAACACAGCCGCAGCACCGCGCGCGACAACATGGACACCTGCGGGGGACACGTGTGAACACAGCCGCAGCACCGCGCGCGACAACATGGACACCTGCGGGGGACACGTGTGAACACAGCCGCAGCACCGCGCGCGACAACATGGACACCTGAGGGGGACACGTGTGAACACAGCCGCAGCACCGCGCGCGACAACATGGACACCTGCGGGGGACACGTGTGAACACAGCCGCAGCACCGCGCGCGACAACATGGACACCTGCGGGGGACACGTGTGAACACAGCCGCAGCACCGCGCGCGACAACATGGACACCTGCGGGGGACACGTGTGAACACAGCCGCAGCACCGCGCGCGACAACATGGACACGTGTGAAGTGGCGCGTGGAGGCGCAGCGCCAGGGCGAGTCTCTGCTGCCTTGACAAGTCGAGGCGCGGCGGGAAGAGCTCCGGCGTGATCTCAGGGCAGTATGGAGGGAACGACTATCGCAACCTAGGTTCGGGCACGCTGCAATCGCGGCGGTAAGACCCCTCTTTGAGAAGTGCCTGGATAGGAGTCACGGCGTCCTCACCTTCCGCTTGACGCAGGTCCTCACCGAGCACGGATGTTTCGGGAGGTTCCTGTGTCGTATAGGCAAGGAAGAACTAATGGGCACCACTGCTCAGATCGCCCGGAGGATACAGTAGAGCATACGGTGCAGGACTGCCCCGCGCGCGGCAGAGCACCGACGTGTTCTCACAGCAGCGCTAGGCGGGCACCTCTCGCGCCCGGCATTGGTCGCGGCCATGCTGCGGGGCGAGACGGAGTGCGGGAAGCGGTCGCCTCCTTCTGCGAAGCAGTCATGCTCGCGAAGAAATAGGCGGGCCGCGTGAGGGAGAGGACAATGTCCTCCCTCCGCCCCACCCGCGGTGGTGGACGCCCACGACGACGGACGTCGCAAGACGATCTCCCGCCACCGTAGGCGCGGGCATGCGTGCGGCTAGTAAATGGGTGACTCGCCGTCCGATCATGGACCATGCCCGGGTCGACGGCGCGTTGTGTTCTACGCGCGCCTCAAAGAGCTGTCAGCAATCTGACGGGGCCCCCTAAGAGGGCCAAAGCCTGCCGGGGTCACGGGACTGTCTCACCTGGTAACCGTGACCCTGGTACGTAAAGGGCTATTGAAGGAACACCGTAGATTTTAGTCAGTACAAGTCTGACAGTCCCTACATTGGCTCATTTGATGATTTTACCACGCAAAAAAAAAAGGCGACGCATATTAATAGGTACTGTTATAAATTAAATTAGCAAATAAGATTTTAGCAATTAAGTAAGTTGGATAATACTATATTTCTGAGCGCGTAACGCCATCTATTGGGTCATATAGAAATAAATAATAATAAAGACGTTGGTGGGTAGCAACATTAATTTTCGAAAAAAAATTCTATGCAAGTTCCGTCCACCCGCAGTTAGTAAAAAGGAGTGTGTCCGCCGCGTTGAATCCTTTCGCTCGCACCAACGCCTTTTCCCTTTGTCTACTTAAATTTTCGAGTTTTCTTTACCCTATCACCTACAGTTACCTTAGTAGAGCCCCAGCTGGCGATACTCTTGCGTACGGACGCCAGCAGCGAGCACAGCGAGATGGTGGTGAAGTCCCAATGGTGGGAAGGCGCTTCCCAGCCACGTGACGTCACCATGGCCGTCAGGAACTCCAGCACCGCCACGTTGCTCACCAGTGAAATCCACGCGCATTCGCTGATGTCTCTAATAATAATAAAAACCAAACATTATATATTATACTACTAACAAAGACACTCCACAACCGCGAGGAAGTGTCAGGGAATATAATTATGATTATCTGGGGCCCGGACCCGGGTACGTCCTTAAACTACGTCCAGCCACCGAAGGACGGGCAGCAGCGTCCTTTGTAAACTTTCGGTGACCTTACTGCGATCCCCAAGCCGCCTGCCAAGCGTGGGGATTATGGCAACCCCCCCCCCCCCATTATGATTGACAACAATAGCACACGGCCCCCAGTCCCCGGCAGCTCCGCTATTCCTGGTCTGGGTAGCGGATCGGGTAACGGCGGAGCAGGGGGTGCTAAGAATCCCCGGCAGATGCCCCGCTACCACCCCCAACGGACTTTGGCCCTGGCAACACACAACATCCGCACACTGAGGACCGATGAGAAGATTATCGAGCTGGAGGAAGAATTGAGCAAAATGCGCTGGGATATCTTGGGATTATCTGAAGTCCGAAGAGAGGGTCAGAATACGATAGTTCTAGATTCCGGCAACATGCTTTTCTACCGGGAAGGAGACCGTAAATCCCAGGGTGGTGTTGGATTTCTCGTCCGCAGGTCCCTCGTCAACAACGTTGTGAAAGTCGACAGTGTGTCGAGTAGGGTAGCATACCTTATACTCAGAATAACCAACCGGTATTCGTTGAAGGTCATACAGGTATATGTGCCGACCTCGACACATTCTGATGATGAAGTAGAGGCATTGTATGAGGAGATATCCGAGGCCATACATACCTCCGAAACATACTTCACCGTTGTTATGGGGGACTTCAACGCGAAGGTGGGCGCACGGAATGGCGATGAGTTGAGAGTGGGGCCATTTGGGTACGGGCAGCGAAACCATAGGGGCCAGCGACTGGTCGACTTCATGGAAAAGGAAGAACTTCATTTAATAAACTCCTACTTCCAGAAGCGGCCATCCAGGAGGTGGACGTGGATGAGCCCCGATGGTACTACCAGAAATGAGATCGACTTCATCATGCCGACCAAGAAGCGAATATTCAGTGATGTCTCTGTGATCGCCAAGGTGAAAACCAGTAGCGATCACCGAATCGTCAGAGGCACATTGAATATCAATGTGAAGCTTGAAAGGTCTCGTCTGGTGAAGTCCACGCTCCGACCTGGTCCTGCCCACATCCAGAACCCCGAAGACTTTCAACTCGAACTGCACAATCGCTTCCAGTGCCTAACCGAATGCGAAACTGTGGACGAGATTAACAATGGGTTGGTGGAAACTGTCCAAGCTGTGGGGTCCAAGTTCTTTAAGACCCCGCGCCGCAATAAGCCTCAAAAGCACTCGAACGGAACCATCAAGTTGATGCAAGACCGGGCCGAGATGAGGCTGCAATCTTCAGCTGACATGTCGGAATATGGCAAACTCAATAGACGAATCTCTAAATCAATGTGACGTGACCTGCGTGCCTATAGTGCGGCACGGATCAAAGAGGCAATCGAGCGGAACCAGGGCTCAAAAGTCTTCGCAAAGAATTCGTCTATTGGGCAAAGCCAAATGACAAAGCTGAAGATTAACGACGGCAGCATCATTTCGACGAAGCCGGAGATCCTGAGAGAGCTTGAGAGGTTTTACGGACAGTTATACACATCAACACGACAACCCAGTGTCGGTACAGTTCGAGACGCAAGAGCTAAACTGACTCGACACTACACAGGATATCCCGGACATCAGCCTGTACGAGATTAGAATGGCTCTTAAACAGCTAAAGAATAACAAGGCGCCGGGTGAAGACGGAATCACAACAGAACTTCTGAGAGCGGGTAGAAAACCGGTACTTCTGGTCCTCCAGAAGTTATTTAATTCCGTCATACTCGAAGGTACTACGCCAGAAGCATGGCACAGGAGTGTGGTTGTTCTTTTCTTCAAAAAGGGTGACAATACCTTCCAGACAGGGAGACGTTATTTCTCCGAAACTGTTCACGAACGCGTTGGAGGACGTTTTCAAGCTCTTGGAATGGAACGGATTCGGCATCAACATCAATGGCGAATACATCACTCACCTTCGTTTTGCCGATGATATAGTCATCATGGCAGAATCGTTGGAGGCGAAGAACCAAAGTCACCGACATAGCTCATAAAATTTGCAAGTTGAAGTGGCAATGGGCAGGCCACATCGCTCGTAGAACTGACAACCGATGGGGAAGAAAAGTTCTCGAGTGGCGACCACGGACCGGAAGACGCAGCGTAGGTAGGCCTCCCACTAGGTGGACCGACGACATCGTGAGGGTCGCGGGAAACCGATGGATGCAAGTGGCGAATTGTCGTTCGGCGTGGCGGTCTAAGGGGGAGGCCTATGTTCAGCAGTGGACGTTTTCCGGCTGATGATGATATCTGGGGCCACGGTAGTGGCCCCGCCAAGACGAGCCAAGCGAAGCGCAAGGGCACCTACCTTTTCTCGAAGTGTTTCGTCGTTTTTTTGAACCCTCATAGAGTTGGTTTCCGATGTACCAGATAGTTCATATTCTCAGGACATCATATATGTCAATAATAGACTTATTAAACCAACAAAGTTTCAATTGAATAGCTCTAATACTTTAGATTTTATTGATATCTAAAATACACCGATTTCGTCACTGACACACTGATGATCATCAAAATGTTTGGCTACTTCCTGAAGTGTTAGAAAGCTGAAAGGTATGTAATCTCAGTTTAGTATATAACCAAAAAAAATCATAAACTTATAACTTTCACCCCCCATCCCCTAAAATGGGGGGATTGGACGTTATAAAAAAAAGTTATAAAAACACTATCATGCCCCCAGATAAGCTTATAACTTTCGCCCCTATCCCCTAAAATTAGGGGGGGGGGGAAGTTTGAATGAGATTTTCACCAATTTTATGAATTAGGACATGTAAGTTTACACGGTACTGTAGACAGTGTACTAGACAGTAACTAAAAAAAATAAGTTAAAAATAACTAAAACCCGACTACGAAAAAACGCGCACTGAAAAGTATAAAACAAGAACAATATTCATTTGACCGATATTGTGCTAGCCGTGGTCGTATGCCACCTAACTCTACCGACCCTAACTTCACAAATTTTACATATAATTAAAAATATAGAACTGCTTTGTTGTAGGAGAATTTTATAAGTAGGTTTCATTGTGAAAATTTAGTCTCTTTTAACGCCGGGGTGCATCTGTACCTGTAAATGACCGACTTGAGCCCCTGGGCATGGAGTTGACTTCTAGTCTCAACTTTGGCGCCACCATTGAGTTCAAAGCCCAACTTGCGGCCAAAAAGCTGAGCATCCTAAATAGAGTGAAGCGGTACTTCACGCCTGGACAGCTATTAACTCTTTACAAAGCACAAGTCCGATCCTGCATGGAGTACTGTAGCCACCTTTGGGATGGCTCAGCTAAATATCAACTTGCCGCTCTTGACTCAGTGGAACGCAGAGCTAGGAGGCTCGTTGGCGACGTAAATTTGGTGAATGCCAAGCTCCATAGCTTGACTCATCGACGCAAAGTTGCCTGCCTGTCGGTCTTCTACAGATTGTACTTCGGAGAGTGTGCCCAAGAACTCCACGACCTCATCCCACCAGCCCCCTTCTATCATCACACATCTAGACCCACGGCAAATTACCATCCTTACCTTATTGCTATACCACCTACCACCAGGTCTCGCGTTGGCCGTCGCGGCGATCGAACGTGTGTCACTCCGTCCACAATATTTTTTAAAATTTAAAGTTCTGCTTAATTCCTATTGGCCATAATACCAAATTTCGATTCCTGCTTCCTCTTGTGAAGAACTGCGTGATTGCTCCGCCTTTTGGGCGTGTCAAGAAAGGGACAAGCAATATTTAATAACTTCGTCCACAAACTTCGCCACATCGATCCGTTTGAGTGGGGATCGAACTCGAACCCACTGCATCGGCAATCCATTGAGTGCTCGGCTACGCTACGGCAACGATAGTGTGAGTGTCGAATATTCCACCTGCTACGCGACGAGGCATTGCGGTGAGTCTACAGCTGATTTTTTACCTGTGCTACGCGCTACGTGTGCTACGGCAGATCTGCTACGACGTAGCCTATGCGCTACGAATTTGTCGCATCTTGTTTGCTGTTCCCTTATTGCGGTGCGTCTTTCTGTGTGCTACACACGCGTATCGGTGGAAGAAATAAACTGCTTGGCTGCAAAACCTCTGCCTCTGCTTATTATTAGCTTATTAAACATGCCTAAACACACGAAATCTCCGATACTTAAGAAAGATGCCCCAACGTACGAATCGGAATCGGACGTGCCGGGTGTGTCAGAGCAACTAGTTGCTAGCTTGCGGAAAAGACTCAGACAACCGTCACACGAAGGTTTAAAAGAAGATATGCAATTTTTTAAGAGCGAAATTAGAGAAATGCTTGCGAAAATATCGACTGACGTTTTGGAAATCAAATCCCAAAATGCATCTATTCAAAAAACTTTCGCTGATTTACAGGAAGCAAATGAAGGAATTAAAAAATCTATTGGCTTTATTAGCAAACAGTACGACGAAATGATAGTGAAAATAGCAAACATGGAAAAGACAAAGAAAGACCAGAATGAATACATACAAAATTTGGAGAATAGAATTGAAGAACTTGAACGCCTATCATGTCTATCTAAAATAGAGATAAGAAACTTGCCAAAGAAAACGAGTCTAGAAGTGACCTCATACAGGGCTTGATGAACATCAGCAAGACAATAAATGCCAACCTAGAACAAGATAACATAAGAGACATCTATCGCTTATCAAACAAATCTAAGCAGAGCTCCGTTGTCATTGTTGACGTCACAACACCACAGGTTTTTTTATTTATTTATTTATTTATTTATTTCAATAACACATACAATTGCTATTACAGGTAATACCCAAGCTAACAAAAGTAGTCATAGATTAGTTGTCTGCCCAGTCCCAAGTAACGGGTCTGGGTAGAAGTACACGTTACGTAGTGGTCAACTCACTAAGTGTCACCCTCTGGAATTCCGCCAAAGAGCAAGAAAATAAGTCTAAGCGCCGAGAGACCCTATTCAGTATTCCTACTGCGCGAACCATAGGTGCGAACCTTAATAAATTTGTACGGGAAGACGAAACTTTAAAAAGTGCCTGCCTCGGTCCCAATCGTAACCTCCTGTCTGGAACAAGCAATGCCAACGATGCCAATATTTGCGGATTATTAAGTATCCCACGAAAAACCATAAATACATACTTAGCTAGAGCAAGGTTACGCCTTACTTCCAACTTATAGTACCCAACCATTCCTATCACAAAGAGAGTTGGATACATAAGTGGATAGAAGGGGTAGACTCCATACTGCTTCCAATATAGGTATCGGGTAAACTTGTTCTGCATCTTTTCCAACATCTGAGAATACTTCGCTTCATATGGATTCCAGATGATAGCACTAGTTTCCAAATTGCTTCGCACCAATGCATTGTAAAGTGCTTTCACTGCTGCCATATTAGTGAAATCACGGGTTTCACGCATGACAAAACCCAGATTTTTAAAAGCTTTTTTGCATACCTGTACAACATGAGCACGAAACGATAGATCTCCGGAAAAAGAGACCCCTAAATCTCTCACTACATCCACTCGCGGTATGGCGTGGCCTCCCATGCAGTACTCATGTCGTCGGGGTTCCACGGCTCGCGTGAAGGACATTACGCTACACTTCGTCACATTGAAGAATAACTTATTCTCTTCACTCCACGCTGCCACCCGATCTATGTCTCGCTGGAGCATACCGCAGCATGACTCGTCCCCGATCCGCAAGTATAGCTTCAGATCGTCAGCAAATAACAAACAGCTGGCGTCTTTAATGACTTCAGGAAGGTCATTTATCATAATTATAAATTCTAGAGGTCCTAAATTTGAACCTTGACTTACCCCCGTAAGGGTGAAATACGGATCCGAGGTGTAACCTGCATATTCCACAATTTGCTTGCGGCTGCCTAAGTAGCTAGCGAAGAATTTTAGAAGGGCCGGGGTAAAACCGACCCTCGCAAATTTACTTAAAAGTATGTCATTATCCACACTGTCAAATGCCTTCCTGAAGTCAAAATAGGCAACATCCAGTTGCGCACCAGCCTCCGAGTCCAGCACTGTGGTGGCCTGATTTAAAAAACACATCAAATTGGAATTTGTACTACGGCCTACACGGAAACCATGTTGTGCGTCGTTGAGCTGTGGGGCTACTTGCGAGTGAATAGTTGCACACAGCGCAGACTCGAAGACTTTAGCAAATGCTGACAAAACTGCTATTGGTCTATATCCACTGACATCCGTGCTTGAAGTCCCTTTCGGTACCGGAGTAACCCTAGTCAGTTTCCAGCCTACCGGATACGAGCATTCTTGTAAAAAACAATTAAATAAATGCCTGAGCGGCCGAGCCAGCACTTTCCTACAGTCCCTAACGACGAAGGGTGGCACCCCGTCTGGCCCGACCGAACGCTTGGGCTTAAGGCGCGCGAGCGCAGCGTCCACCTCCTTGAGTGACAGCTGCCCCACGTGAACGCGGGCGCCGCGCTCAGGCGCTGTCTGCCCAGCGGCAGCCGCATCCAACCGCGGCACCACCTCCCCGTAAACCGAATGAAAGTAGTCAGCAAACGCTCGAGCACACTCATGCTCTGGCAACGGTTCACCATTCTTTGTGATTTTCCGTCTACTTCGCTTGGAGCGCTTGGCTCCAATAAAACTCCAAAAAGACTTTGGTTCCTTCACAAATTGTTGCTCCGTGCGCTGCTGATAATCATGGTATGCACACCTGATTTTGTCTTTGACAACAGAACGCCAGTGAGAGAAATGTCCATAGTCGCTGGCTGAACCAGTCCTCTTGTAGGATTTGTGCCACAAAGCTTTCTTTTTAATATGACCTATTATGTCAGCAGTGAACCATTCAGGGTAATGGTAACGAAAGCAGCCACCCTTGGCGGTCTTTCTTGGAGTGCTATCATCCAAAATTTTGTAAAATATTTCATAAAATATCCTATATGCTTCGTCGGCATTACTAGCTCCATACAGGTGCTTCCAGTCCACCCTTGCAAGTCCCAAGTACAAAGAATGAAAGTTCGCTTTGGTATAATTCCATCGTGGAAGGGAGGTTGAAGTCCGAGGTACAGTGTAACTAAGGCTAGAAGTCTCCCGTTCACGACTTATACTTATTCGTAGCGGCGGATGTTGCGGGTCAATGCAAGACAGACACTCGTCACGTTCCTCATTTACGACAATCTCCCCTACGGGCAACGTCGTTAACACTACATCAAGCGTGCGATTGTTGCAATTAAGAATATTGTTACTTTGGCGAAATCCACAGAAGGTTACAAAGTATTCATAGTAACATTGTATATCTTGGCTAGTTGAATACATATTGAAATCAGCTACTAAAACAACTTTGTCATAACTAACACATAACTGCTCCAGCAAATGGAACATAAACATATATTCCGTGTCTGTAGTCTTAGGTGGAATATACGCAACACAACACAAAAACAGAAAAACATTTTGACGGTATACAGTCGCACAAACGATTTCGAACGGGTGTTGGTTCAAGCTAGTGTTATCAGGCAGCGGTACTTTGCGCAAGTCTAGAGCACCGCGCGGTGTGGCGATTATCATGACACCTCCGTGTTTACGGCCATCCGTGCGGTCACATCTAATTATCGTGTATCCGCTCGGAGCCAGTTCACCATCATGTATCGAGTCATTAATTCCCGTCTCAGTTATAGCTACTAAATCAACCATAGACCCTAAAATATTATTATAAAACACTTTTAACTTTGTACGCAAGCCTCTAACGTTTTGGTACAATAAATCTAACGAGCACTTGTGCTTCTTGCCCCTAGCTTGGACCACTTTCACACCATTCGAGCACGTCAGTCCTAACGTTCGCGTATGAGAACTACTCGCATTTAGATTACTGGTATCGGTGACATCCCTTGAAAAATGGCACGTAGTATTAGCGCACCGACATCGACACTGTAAATCATTCCCATTTTGTCGTACGGTACGGTGTTCACTGGGAGCAACTCCCAACGACTGTCGATGCGCCGTCGCCGGTGTGAATCTCGGAGCTCGTGTCCCCCCGCTCCCCGCGGGGTCGCCTCGGAAACCAGTCAGACAACTTCACTCCTGCGGGCCACGCCGTCGGCGAGTTTATGCATTCATTTAAGCTCTCAGGAAAGGCGATTACGAAAGCAGCGTGCCTAGTAGTTTTAATTAAACGTTTCTCCACAATATATTGATCACAATCTTGGAGCTTTTTCAAATAGGTGAGCACGTTTTGCTCCGTTGTCTCCGGCTTAAATGACCAAGCCTGCAAATATTTGAGCTTTTCAACCGTTTTAAGCACGTCATCCTCTTTCCCACTACCAGTAACTACTCGCCGTTTCGAATTACGTGCTCTGCGCGCCGGTTGCCACCCTTCATCAGAGGTAATGTTTTCGTAGCGATTATCTCCTGTGGCAAGTGTACACATTTCCGCTGAATTCGTGGCCCGACACTCAATCGATGATAATGGTGCTGTTGCGGGTAGATGAGGATTTGCAGTCACAACCGTCACAGATGATTTGGACAAGTTGTTCGTGACATCTACGTTACCATTGTTTCTTGATTTAACAGTGGCTGCCTTTACAGCTGCGGCTGCGTATCCACTTTTGGCTTTAGCGCTAGAATTAACTCGCGCTTGACGCATAGGACGCTGCGTAGTCGCTGGAAGCGCTGGTTGCTCTTGACAGCTGTCAACTGCATCCAATAGATTCGGAGAGACAGCTTTCGGTGTACCCTCAATAGCCAATGTCAACAGCTTCAAGGATGCCTCTTGCTTGATTATAATACTGCTTTGCTCAGTAATTTTGCACTCGAGAGCACTGATTTTTGTCGCGAGATCACTAACTACTTTATGTAGGTCGCGCACTACACTTTCGAGGGCCTTCTGGGCCATGATTATATTTTTTAAATACGCAAAAACTGGGAGCAGTAGTTCGCTCGTCAATGACAGCTGTCATCATTCAAGTTAGGTGGTTAGAACACACTTGCTGAAAACAGCTAAAGACTACAATCTCAAGCACAAACCTAACACACTAAATACAACATGTATTGATGAAAAACTAAGTGCCAAACCTATTTATCTTTCTGAGCACTTAACATTCAAGGCTAAGAGGTTATTTTATTTGACCCGCGAATTTGCGAAGAACGAAAATTATGCATTCGCATGGGCAGCAAATGGCAAGATTTATCTACGGAAAAAAGAAGGAGACCCCCACAAGGTTATCAGGTCTGAAAGCCAATTGGAAACACTAAAAGAACTCAAATGACTAGATGGTTCATACTATATTTTTATCCAAATTTTTACTTTAGTCATATTAAGACACCTTAAATTAACAATCACTTGTTTTCTTTGCGATAAAAAATATTTTTTAATTCATTTTTATTATTATATAAACTGGAATAAGCTCAAATATGTACTAAACATCCATACATTTAGTTACCAACAAGCACTAAAAACACACACACTCATACAAGAAACACAAACACATTACACAAAACACTTTCTCTTACTAAACTACAAAAATATATCAAACACATCAATTAATAAAATACAATTATGCTTTACATTGCTTGTATATCGGGTTACATTAATGAATAAACCAGCGGCGTCTATTTATCTTCTCAACCACAATGGGAACCATAAGCGAAATAGCAACTGAATTAGATCAGTACTCCACCTCCCAGTCAAAGCTGTGTACAACTGAAGAGGCTAAGACACTTCTTACTAGCTTCCATACTAAACTTAATGTTCTATCACAAAATATTAGAAGCATAGCCTGTAACGTGCCTCAGCTGGAAATTCTCTTAACACAGCTTCAAGTGGAATTTGACGTAGTTGTTCTATCTGAATGTTGGCTTAAAAATAGTAATAATAACCTTCCCTCTATTAATAATTACACGTATTATAGTTCTACAAAACACGCCACTCAGAATGAGGGTGTAGTTGTATACATAAGAAATTGCATCGAATCCTTGGTGTATGAACCCACCTTCGACGATGCAAACTGCTTAGTTATTCAGCTGAAACCGGACACTGTAATGGTAGCAGTATACAGGCCACCATCATACAATATCGAAAAATTTCTTAGATCGACAGATAGTCTTCTGGAATCGCTTGTAGCGTTCCCTAACATTGTATTTGTAGGAGATATTAATATAAGCATCAGAGACATTGATAATGATCAGAGATCACACGACTATCTGAACTTAATGGCTTCGCATGGCCTTCTTCCTGCCCACCTAATTCCTACACGAAACCATAATTGTCTAGATCATGCTATGATTAAATCTGCTCTTCCATGTAATGCATTGGTCATATCTACTACTATTACCGACCATTACACTGTTTGCGTGGCACTGGCAAATAAAGTTTCTGACTACTGTGCTAAGCATGAAAAAAAAACCGTTGACATTTGCAAAATAGTAACAGAACTGAAAGAAGTTAATTTTACACACATTTATAACTGTAACAACGTAGATATTGCCCTTGATCAGTTAATACATATTTTAACACAAGCCATGCTCAAAAACTCCGCTACAAAACGAACTAGTCATCGCAAAAGAATAATTAAACCATGGATAACGCCTGGACTACTGAGGTGCATTAGGCACAGGGAACGTCTGCATATTAAAGCGAAAAACAATCCAAACAATACAGAAATGCAAGTTGTCTTTACTAGGTATAGGAATTTTTGTAAAAATATTATTCATAAAGTTAAATGCAACTACGAAAATATAGAATTAAAAAAGGCCGGTAATAACATCAAACAAACTTGGAAAGTAATAAAATCCATAGCATTATTAAATAAACAAAAATCTAAAAATGAAAGTCTCCTTAATATAAGCCAAAACCCCCAGGAGTCGGTTAATAAAATCAACGACTATTTTGCCAGTGTTGGTAAAAACTTAGCGGAGGTCATACCACACAATCAAGATAATTCGTCTCAAATCACTGCCAATCATTTAACAAACTCGTTTGTGCTATTGGAAACAGATGAAGCAGAAGTACACGCAATTATAATGAACCTAAAAGATGACTCTGCCGTGGGATTTGACGGAATCTCCAATAAATTGCTCAAAGCTGCAAGCCCTGTCTTAACTCCTATTATAACTTACATTTGTAATCTCAGCTTCCAAACAGGAGTTTTTCCAGATCATTTTAAAACCGCTCTCATTCATCCTATTCATAAATCGGGGGATAGAGACAGTGTCAAAAACTACCGACCGATATCTGTTCTTCCAGCGATGTCCAAGATTCTCGAAAAGCTCCTTAATAAAAGATTGACAAAATATCTAATGAAATATGAAATATTATCGAACAACCAGTATGGGTTTATTGCTGGTAAATCCACGGAGGACGCTGTTAGAACTCTCACTGAAACCGTAGTTAGGGAACTAGATAGTAAACGCAAGTGCATCGGAATCTTCTTGGACCTCGCGAAAGCTTTTGACACTGTCTCTATACCGGATCTATTGAGAAAGATGGAAAATATAGGTATTCGCGGAAAAACATTAGATCTATTTACTAGTTACCTTACTAACAGACAGCAACGCATAAGAATCGATTCACATACAAGCAGGGCTGCTGAAATCACATACGGAGTTCCCCAAGGTAGCATTCTTGGCCCCCAGCTTTTCTTAATTTATGTGAACGAACTTTGTAATATGAAACTAAATAATGCAAAAATAGTAGCTTTTGCTGACGACACGGCAGTGGTCTTTCACGGAAATAATTGGGATGAAGTGGTTAATCTAGCAGAAACAGGACTCCAAACTATGCTTAAATGGTTAAATGCGAATAAATTAACTATAAATCTTGATAAAACGAAATTTTTAACCTTCTCAATAACTAAAACTAAACTACCTTTACTTGGAACAAGGAAAATTAAAGCCCACGTGTGTCGTGATATAGCTAGAGCAAGTAGTACTAGTAATTGTAACTGTCTCCACCTAGAGCAGGTCGAACGGATAAAATATTTAGGTGTCTGGGTTGACGAGAATCTTAACTGGCATACTCATACTGAACTTCTATCAAATCGCTTAAGAAAGTTAATGCCTATTTTTAAAAGGGTTCGCCATATAGAAGATAAAAACACCTTGAAGGCCATTTACAATTCATTATGTAAATCCATACTAGAATATTGCATATCCGTCTGGGGAGGGACTCATAAAACACACCTTTTAACAGTTGAACGGTCACAAAGAGCAGTACTGAAAGTCCTTACTACTAAACCTAGACTTTACCCTACAGCTTTACTATATAAAGAAATAGGAGTTCTTACTGTACGGCAACTATTTATCTTACGCAACCTTAAGTACGCCCATACAACTATTCCTAAACCTACATCTATAAATAATCACAAACGAAGACAGGATAACATCTTTCAAAGAACACCGCATCATACAGTATTTGCAAAGCGTCATCCCTACATTGCAGCTCCCAGTTTATACAACAAAATTAATAAAAGAGTGCCCCTGCAGAAATTAACAACTTTGAAGTTTAAAAAAACAGTAACAGCCTTTCTCGCATCATTAGACTACGCAGAAACTGAACGTATATTTTATGTGCCTACATGATTGAGATATTTGAAATCACAACCCGCAAGACTAATCAAAATTCTTACCTATTCTATTCAGCACTCACAATACAAAACACTACCTGACACACATAGAAACGTACACACACACACACGCACACACACACACACACACACACAAATAGTACATATTTGATCAATTTGCAATGTTAAATTTATTAACATCTAATTGTTCCAAAAAATTTTAAATTGTTTACTTTTCTTCTTTTTTATTATATACATTTTAATTAACTAAATACGGACTGTAAATTATATGTAATTGTAACTTAGGCCAACTGCGATTCCTTCTGTCACTTATAGCACAGGGAATCCTATTTTAAGTGACAGAGTATTATTGTTGTACCCTACTACTTTTTGAACCAATAAACGTATTGTAAACCACCAATTCGCACTAAGCGTTTCCAAACGTCTTTTATAATGCGGACAGCGAAGGAGTGGAACTCTCTGCCTGCGTCTGTGTTTCCGAACACATACAACCCTAATCTCTTCAAAGTTAGAGTAAACAGGCTTCTTCTGGGTAAGCTCGCTCCATCGTCGACGTTGTCTTAGTCATTCCTGACCTAGATTAAGGTCAAGAGCAAACCCATTTTACATAAAAAAAACTCCTTTTGTAGCTGACCGTTTAGAATTAGTAAGAAAAAGTAAATTGTCTTTATGACAGATATTTTACGATTGCCGAAGTCTCCCGAACTGAAACGACGTTAGACGATGCGTGGTGTCAGGTATTTTCCATATGTTTTTTCGTTAGGTTTTTGGGAATTCGGTCGCCGCGCCGCGCCGTGCTCAGAGCCCGCGATAAAAGCTATGCAATAGCTTAAATGATTATTACAAGCAGGAACTGGAACTATGTAAAGATGTGGAGCGTATATAATAGTGATTGACCTCGAAGATGACAGTAGTTTGATATTGAACGTTTAGGATATAGTTAGGGTTGCCAGTTTCAGTGCTATTAATATGGCAACCCGCCGCTCTACTCTTTTTTGCCAAGCTGTATGACCTTTTTAATTTTTTAAGTTCTGCGTAAAAAAAAAGGAATGCACTGTTTAAGGATTTATTCCTTTAATATTTTTTTTTAAGAAGGAAATTATAACAATCTATTTTATAAATATGATAACATTTTTAGAGCACGAATAAAAATAAACACTTGTTTACTTATTTTACTATGACTTCTCTACAATATTTCTTACTGCTATCCATGTAATAGGTAATAATAGCAATCACGTCAGCCAACGTCCCCATATAAAGTGCGCCGGTCGAATGCTCTTAGGGAGGGTTTATATCTGACGGAACATCCGTCGCGGAACGCCAGAGCAGACAAATGTATAGAAAAAAAAAAAAACAATTGATCGTTCACACTCAACCGATTATTATCCGTTAATGTATCAAAGAACATTCGCTGTATATCTGACGGAAAATCTGTCGAGTGTATGAACCCTCCCTTAAGGAAGGTAAGTGTATTATTATTATAAGCCCGTGTCGTCCCACTGCAGGACAAAGGCCTCCTCCCACTTTTCGCGGTCTAGTGCGATTGTAGGCCAATCCCTTAAAATGAGTCTAGTTCATCCCACCATCTCCTTCTGGGCCTGCTCCGTAGGTAAGTATAAGAGACGTTAAAAATTAAGGTACAATCCTCAGCAGGCAGCGGCAGGTGGAAACGCGGAACGAAGCTAGTTATAAAACATACGTACTTGTCGTAGAGCATGGTGTGGTTGTGTTTGTAGTAGGAGTCGACCACCACGTCCAGGTCGCAGCCCCCCCCCTCCCCCACTCCAGCCACGTCCCCCCACGCCGCCCCCCAGCTCCGCACCATGACCAGGTACTTGATCCTGTACGCCCACTCCGAATCTGACTCCGAGTCGGTACTCCACTTTGTGCTGGCCTGAGGAAATCACATAGGTACTACATTTAGTTTTTTACCGACTTCAAAAAAAAAAGAGGTTATCAATTCGACCCGTATGCATGTAATATTTTCTGTCACTGAACTGCCCAGTTTTCGTATATTATGTTAGTCTATGTCAGCGTCTGAACAAATGTGCGAAATTAAAAAAGTGTATGATGTTTTCTATGTTTGTGTTCGTATATCTCCGGGACTGCAAGCCCGATTTAAGTAATTATTTTTTTGGTGTACTAGGTATTGTTAATCGATTCAATAGTTTTTGAGATAGGGATTTTTTTTTGTTGCTTACTTGGATTGTAGATTTTCAAAGACGGCGATTATACAAGATTTTTTTTGTTGAACATCTATACTAAAAAGGAAAAAATGAAAACTTCTTGATAAAGTTATTTTACACTATTTTGTGTTTTTGGTTTTGAAGTTGGTTCCTATTTTTTTTTTAAAGTTTTCATTTAATTTGATTGCGATCAATTATTCAAACAAACAAATAATAAAAAGCGAAAAACCTGTAAAGTATGGAAATATCCATTCCCTGATATAATATCGGCGAGTTTCTGTTCGTCAAGTATTGGTTTGTCGTGTTTCTCCAGTGCGTGCAGGTCGTACCAGCGCCGTGCCCCCCCCCAGTGCAGCCCCCCCCGCGCCGCCCTCCCCCCCAGCTCCCCCGCCACTGACAGTCTGCACTCAGTGCTCGTGACGACCACCACGTCCGACAGGAGACACTCCAGCTTGTGTTTTGTTTCTACTATTATGTCGTAGTGGGGCCACTGGGAATTGTCATTAACATTATTACACTTCCATTACAGCGCAAAACGCAGCAAATATAAAAAAAAGTATGTTTACGAGCATCGCCACATGATATGAATTGTTTCAGTTTTGACCTGACTAAGCATTGCTAAATTGCCGATGACTTGAGTACATTTGCTGACTAGACTATGGCACCCATCCGGCTCGAAGGACCATAAATGTACGGGCAGTAACTCCGTACACTGAGATGTAGTTGTAGGTTGAATCACACGGGATGTGACAGGAAATAAAATCACTGTTTTGTGTCCATAAGATGATTGCTGTTTATTAAAACATATTATTTTATAAGGTGAAATGTAGGTTATTTGTGGTGCGATACTCAAGTCAGTAAATGTACTCGAGTCATCGGCAATTTAACAATGCTTAGTCAGGTAAAAACTGAAACAATTCATATCATATGGCGATGCTCGTACAGTATGGATATACTCACAAACGCATATCCTTCGTGTAAAGAATCGATGACGACGTAAGTATACAGAACGTTACAGAACTCCGTCCGAACATCCTCGTCCTTTAGCAACGCATTGCACCAAGTTCTGTGTTCGCTCGGCTCCTCGTCGTCATCGGCGGAGTTGACGCTGTGTAGCAGCAGAGTCCGCAAGTATATAGCGCGAAAGAGGTGCTTATATACATAAAGTAGTAGGTCAGTTTTCGTGAGCTCTTTCACATCGCTTTTGGCAGAGTCACGCACGACGGTGGCGATGTCGTCGTCGTCGTCGTTGTCGTACAGACAGTTGAGCGCGCACGTGACGCACGCGTGCCGCAGCGCTGCCACGTGCACAGCGCTGCGCTCGGGGCCGTCCAGCGGGAATATCTGCGCCGTGAAGTTCAGCATGGCCGTGACGTCATCGGGCGCCTCCGCCTCGTCGCCGCGGTTGAACAAGTGCGGACATAACGATACGATGTTCTCGATTTTGGTTATGTCCAAGTTGTCCATGCTGGAATGGAACATAATATAGCTTCAAATACACACTGTCATAGACAAAAAGTTAATTTTGAAAGAATTTACGAGTATATAATGTATATGACTTCATGGTCTAAGATTGGCGTACCACGCCTCCTCGCAGTAAGTGTGAAAAGCAGAGTAGGTACCCTTCTTGGATATAAAGTTGCCTTTGTCTTGCGCTAACTTAAATCGCCGCGCCGTCCTGCCACGACAAGCGCACCTCGCACCACGTGTCAAGATGATCATAGTAACTAACTTGTGGAACAGCTGGTGGTGCAGGAAGTGCGCGGCTTGCTGCAGCAGACGCGCGCGCTCGTCCTGCGCCAGCGCACCTCGCACCACGTGTCAAGATGATCATAGTAACTAACTTGTGGAACAGCTGGTGGTGCAGGAAGTGCGCGGCTTGCTGCAGCAGACGCGCGCGCTCGTCCTGCGCCAGCGCACCTCGCACCACGTGTCAAGATGATCATAGTAACTAACTTGTGGAACAGCTGGTGGTGCAGGAAGTGCGCGGCTTGCTGCAGCAGACGCGCGCGCTCGTCCTGCGCCAGCGCACCTCGCACCACGTGTCAAGATGATCATAGTAACTAACTTGTGGAACAGCTGGTGGTGCAGGAAGTGCGCGGCTTGCTGCAGCAGACGCGCGCGCTCGTCCTGCGCCAGCGCACCTCGCACCACGTGTCAAGATGATCATAGTAACTAACTTGTGGAACAGCTGGTGGTGCAGGAAGTGCGCGGCTTGCTGCAGCAGACGCGCGCGCTCGTCCTGCGCCAGCGCACCTCGCACCACGTGTCAAGATGATCATAGTAACTAACTTGTGGAACAGCTGGTGGTGCAGGAAGTGCGCGGCTTGCTGCAGCAGACGCGCGCGCTCGTCCTGCGCCAGCGCACCTCGCACCACGTGTCAAGATGATCATAGTAACTAACTTGTGGAACAGCTGGTGGTGCAGGAAGTGCGCGGCTTGCTGCAGCAGACGCGCGCGCTCGTCCTGCGCCAGCGCACCTCGCACCACGTGTCAAGATGATCATAGTAACTAACTTGTGGAACAGCTGGTGGTGCAGGAAGTGCGCGGCTTGCTGCAGCAGACGCGCGCGCTCGTCCTGCGCCAGCGCACCTCGCACCACGTGTCAAGATGATCATAGTAACTAACTTGTGGAACAGCTGGTGGTGCAGGAAGTGCGCGGCTTGCTGCAGCAGACGCGCGCGCTCGTCCTGCGCCAGCGCACCTCGCACCACGTGTCAAGATGATCATAGTAACTAACTTGTGGAACAGCTGGTGGTGCAGGAAGTGCGCGGCTTGCTGCAGCAGACGCGCGCGCTCGTCCTGCGCCAGCGCACTGTGATGTAGTACGTATGCCTATGTATTTCCATGTGTGTAACCAATATATAAGTCAGGTCTCAACTTAATAAAGGCAGTCTTACACCATATTTTGGGATGTTTCATTCTATCTGACACCCGACCATACATGGCGACCCTGCCACTAAACAGGGCTTGAAGCATGTGCGCGATTAGTAAAGACTTTACTCTGCGCGGCAAGTGTTTAAGTGAGATATATTTAATAAAAGTGACTCTCAAAAATGTGTAACTCAAAAGTAACCAATGAGGAGGTGTTTCTCAATCAAAATAGCGCCGCTAAAAACACAGCAACAGTGGAAGAATTCAAATTTCATTTGTCGTCCATAAGTATCGTGTTAACAATAATTTGCACGATTTTATTCCTCGGTACGCTATATTTCATCTATAAAATTTACAAAAGATGTCATGAGTCCTGGGCGCGGGAGCAGATAACGAGACATATCTTAAGGCGTTCATTGGATCGATCCAGAAGGTATTGCAGCGGTGCCTGTAACGTGTCTGCAAACGAGGAATGTCGGATCCATGCTTCCAACAAGAGTCCCGGACAACACAGAGGCGTGTAACAAATTATACAAATCGGCTAGCAAGACCATGTATGTATGGTCGGGTGTCAGATAGAATGAAACATCCCAAAATATGGTGTAAGACTGCCTTTATTAAGTTGAGACCTGACTTATATATTGGTTACACACATCGAAATACATAGGCATACGTACTACATCACACCTCCCAAGGCAATTAAAAAAAAGAAAGTATTCCTTTGCATGAATACTTTTTTTTTTTAAATATGTAGTTACAACTACTGGAAATTATCTTTAATGGTTTTGCCTTTGAAGTTACTCGCAGCAATAATGATATATATTTTTTTAATAAAACTTAAACCTAAGATTACTATTTTATTGATGTTCCGTTAGTGTTTTCAAACAAACTAAACATGGTTTTTTTTATATAAAACTTATACCTAAGATTATAATTGATATTCCGTTAGTGTACAAACAAAACTATATATTTTTTTTATATTTAAATCTTACACCTAAGATTACAATTGAGTTCCGTTAGTGTTTACAAATAAACATGTACTTTAAGCTGGCACAATCTATTCAGTGCAACATGAGTGCATATCATTTTACAGCCACGATCGCAACGAAGGTCAGTAACCTAGGTATTGTTGCTATGCATAATTATGAGTAATACAACTTCGTTCTGTTTTTATGAATAACATCAATTTTACCATTGATGTTTACCTCTACATTTGGTGACAAATCTCTAATAACAGTGTAGGGCCCAGTATAAAGGTTTGAGAGCTTATTACCAGTTTCATTTTTAATCAATATTTTATTATTGGGTTTATATTTTACAGGTCTTACATATTGATCATATCTGTTTTTCCTTTCTAATTTCGAATTAATTAAGTTTTTCCGTGCTTCTGTTTGTGAAATCTGCAATCTATATTTAAGCTCAAGGGGATAACTGTCATAATTGTAGAGTGGTTCTACTGTTCTTAAAAGGTTACTCGGTAAGTTACATTTCTTTCCATAAACAAGTTCGAAAGGAGTAAATTTTGTCGATGAATGTACTGTGGTGTTGTATGCAAAGGCCCAAAAAGGTAACCATGAACTCCATGAGTCTGGTCTTTGATTGATGTGTATTCTTAAAAATGCCCCTAGAGTTTTGTGAGAATTCTCCAGAGCACCAATGCTCTGGTGATGATAAGCTGTTGAGTTCAGTTTAGAAATATTAAGAATTGTACATACCGCTTTGAATGTTTCTGACATAAACTCCGTACCTCTGTCAGTAGCAATTTCCCGAGGCACCCCGTGCACGAGAATGAAGTTGTTGACAAACACACGAGCGACTTCAGCTGCTGTTCTACTCACTAGTGGAAAGGCACATACATATTTTGATAGTTCGCACTGAAGTGTTAAAATATACGTGTAATTATTGTAATCTCTATCAAGAGGCCCTACTATGTCTAAAAATATCTTTTCAAATGAAGATTGTGCCGTAGTGGTTATAACCATGGGTTCTTTTACCATAACTGTATACTTTTGGTTTTGACAACTAGAGCATTTTTTAACAAAGTTATTTAGATCCTTTTCGAGACCTGGCCAGAAATAATATTTTTTAATGTTGTTAAACATTCTTTTTGTGCCTGCGTGGCCACTTGTGGGTAATAAGTGAAAGTCATTTAAAATGACTCTCCTATCTTCTAAATTATCTACTTTTTCTATATCATTTAAAATACATAACCGTGGCCCTTCCCATTCAGTATATCTTTTAACCTCATTAGTTATTTTTTCTACAAATACGTTATTGGATTTATTTTTCACAAAATATATTTCATGTATATCATTGACTTTACAGAAATCGCACATCGCTCTCACAAATGCGGCTGGCGTCAGTTGTGATCGAGCAGATGGATTTATATACAACATCATTTTTCCATGATTGTACGAGCAAACCCGTACATTTTGTATTGTTCAGTAATAATGCTGACGCTTGCACTCACAATGCGGTGCAGCGCGTCCCATTTGTTATTTTACTTTAGTACCAATAAATCCGCGTAACTGTAAACATCGTTTTACTCAATCAAATTCCCTAACCTGGGTCGCGGCGCGTACTCAGAACATTTTAACATTAACCAACAAGGTGTAAGGTAACCACCGTACATCTTTATGGTCCTTCGAGCTAACAAGCGGGATCATTAACGCGAGCAAACAGTGGACTTTAAGTCAGTTCGTGTGTGTGGTTCCATATCAGCAACAGCTGTGGAGTTGCAGTTCAGGGAGTAAACAGCAGTCTTGAGCGCAATCAACATACAGCAGAATCAAAGTAAGATCTTTCCTTTTTTTGCTTGATCTAACAATATGAGCCAAACAATGGAGGATCTTCTGGTCAACCAGAATCAAATCATGGTGGCCATGAACCAACTTTTATCAAACTTTAAGAAAGATGGTCAGGAACGCAAGACTCCTGACTACATCAAACGTAGATTGGACACTTAAGGCTGCTTTTCCACCAGAGATGCGCTATGCTACGTTGCTGCGGATGCGTTTGATATCCACCAATCATATTCACTGGTTTACATAGCACAGCACTGGTGGAAACGGATTCTTGTGACAGCACATCTTCGTAGCGCAGCTACGCATCTTCATAGCGCAGCTACCTTGTGACAGCACATCTTCGTAGCGCAGCTACGCATCTTCATAGCGCAGCTACCTTGTGGCGGCGCATCTTCATAGCGCAGCTACCTTGTGACAGCGCATCTTCGTAGCGCAGCTACCCATCTTCACAGCACAGCTACATAGCGTAGCATCAGTGGAAACGATCACACAGTTTCGTAGCTCAGCTTTTACATCCTCGCAGCACAGCTACATAGCGCATCTCTGGTGGAAAAGCAGCCTTAGACTCCTACTGGCAGGAGTTTCAATCTAATCATGATCAGTTGAACCCATTTAGCAACAAATCGATTGAGTATTTTGCATTGAATCATTATCAACAAACTCATGCTTTCTATCTTTCGACGCGCGAAGCAATTAAAAGTGCAGGAACTCCGTCTATTTTAAGACCCGCAACACCGTTAGCCGGCACGTCCAAGGCCGGCGTGGAAGGGACCCTTAGGAGCAAGAATCCTGTGGACAGTGAGGCTACAACCTTTCTTGAACCACCAAAATTCAAATCTCAGGGCACCAACAGCAAAGTGGACGAATTACTGAAGAAGATTGTTGAGAGCTGTTATGCCTTCCCAATATGGTTGCATATCGTAGTAGATAATGAGCTTCCACTCGTCCCGTATAATTTGCATGTTAGATAATTTATCGAAATAAAGACTCTGATTAGGTCTAAATCTTGTTGATTGGAAATCGCAGTGTCCTCCTGTTACGATTGTCATAAATAATAATAAAGACGTAAATAATGTGGTTACGCTAACTCTTTTCGCTTTTCTTTGAGGTTTTGTTTGTTCGCTGCTTATATTCACCTCACACATGAATACTCTAACCAACCTTCCGATCATGCATCAACCTTCAGTCTACTATATAAAACGCATCCACGATACAACCATCGAATGTGTCAACGCTATAAAGAACATGGGAGCAGATGTAAGCACATGGGACCCCATAATTTGCTATTTGATGTCGAACAAATTAGATGCTAACACGCATTCCGAATACATCGCATCTCTTAAGCAACCTCGTGAACTGCCCATTTTATCAGACTTTTTGGACTTCCTGGAAACCAAGTTTACGAGTATGGAGTCATCGCGGCGTAAACAAGATCAGAAAGATCCAAATTCCAATGCAAAATCATCAAAGGATAACAATATTAATAACAAAACCATCAATCGTAATTCAAAGCAATCTTATTCAAGCAACAAGAACGTTTCGAAATCGAACGGAAAATTTCACAATAAACGAACTTGCCCATTATGCAAAAATGGTCATGGATTATTCCATTGTGAACAATATATTGCAATGTCTCCAGTCGACAAAAAACAATTTGTCGTTGACAACAAGCTATGCGAAAATTGTCTTTTTAGCCATAAAGGCAAGGAATGCATTTCAACAAAACGGTGCCATGAGTGCGACGGAAGTCATAATACGATTCTTCACGATGCATTTGCGCAAACACCTAACCAAGCAATACCTAAAGCTGGAATTTCCCGTACTTTGCCTGAGCAAAATCAGCAAGTTAGTATTCACGTGGCTCAACAACGTGATGTACCGGAAACATTATTGTCCACAGCCGTGATTAAGGTCCAAAAATTTGATGGATCGTATCTTAACATGCGAGCTTTGATTGATCAGGGCTCCCAAACTTCACTCATCACCGAAAATGCGGCGCAACAATTGGGACTTCCCCGTCAACGATGCAAGGGCATAATATCCGGTATAGGAGCCAGGGATAATGCCTGCAAAGGAGTTATCAACATAAATTGCTCTTCAAGAAGAGAGTCTTATTCTTTTAATACTGACGTTTTCATTATGAAAACTTTAACCAAAAATCTGCCAACTTATACCTTTGCAAAGCCCACGTGGTCTTACTTGGAAAACATAGAACTCGCAGATCCTGACTTTTATGTCAGTCGTCCGGTAGATATTATATTTGGCGCGGACATATATTCAAACATTATTATGGAGGGAATCTGCAGACTTGAACAAACAACACCCATTGCTCAACAGACTCGGCTTGGGTGGATCCTGTGTGGCAACGTAAACGTAATACAATGCAACGTCGTACAGTTCGATACTGACCAGTTACAAAAATTTTGGGAAACGGAGGAAATTGCAGAGTCCACTTCGCTTTCATCGGATGATCAAGAGTGTATGCAATTTTTCAGCTCAACAACAAACCGATTGCTAGATGGAAGATATGTTGTGAGACTCCCTCTGAAAACAAATTTGCTAGAACAATTGGGCTACTCGAAATCAAAAGCCATAGCACAATTTGGTCATTTGGAAAATAAACTAATCAAAAACGAAAACATTGCAAAAGAATATAAAAAATTCATACACGAGTACCTAGCATTAGGACATATGAAACCAGCTATTTGTAACACGAAACTCGAATGTTTCCTGCCCCATCATTGTGTGCTACGTGACGATTCTACAACAACTTCACTTCGTGTCGTTTTTAACGCCTCATCGAGGACATCAAGTGGCCAAAGCTTAAATGATCTGATGCACAAGGGCCCAAATCTGCAACAGGACCTTCAGTCATTGATACTTAAGTGGAGGCAGTATCAATTTGCCTTCACCGCGGACATCGAAAAGATGTTTCGCCAAATTTTGGTCCATAATGAAGATCAGAGCCTGCAAAAAATCGTATGGAGAGATAGTCCCAGAGATAAACTCCAAGAATATCAGCTGACCACGGTCACATACGGGACCAAAGCAGCTCCTTTCCTCGCAATGATGACGCTAAAACAACTAGCGAACGACGAACGCTCCGATTATCCAGAAGCATCTATAGTCCTAGAAGAGTCATTCTACATGGATGACCTTCTCCATGGTACTCACAGCGTATCAGCGGCACGCCAACTACAACAAGATTTAATTGAACTTCTGAAACGCGGAGGATTTAATCTGAGAAAATGGGCCTCTAATGATCCACATTTACTGCACGATGAAATCCCATGTCAACAACAAAGCAAAAGCTTTCGACAGCCGGAGTCTACCAAAACATTAGGACTTCGCTGGAACCCTGTAAAGGATAATTTTACGTTTGAGCCAAAAATTGATTCAATGGTCAACAAAGCTACAAAACGATCCGTGTTATCGGATATCTCAAAGTTCTTTGACCCCTTGGGGTGGCTGACACCTACAACAACAAAACTCAAAATTTTATTTCAACGAATTTGGACTTCACAAATTCAGTGGGATGAGCAGATACCTGAAGATATTTTTGAAGAATGGAATAAACTTAAGGCGGATATCGATCACATAAGTCAAGTTAAAATACCAAGATGGTTAGGCACAAAACCCGAGGAAAGAGTCGAGTTACATGGTTTCTGTGACTCGTCAACAAAGGCATACGCCTGCGTTATTTACTGTAAAGTTTATAACGAACAAACAAGCATCATATTGGTGGCTGGAAAATCAAGAATAGTCCCAGCTAACAAAAACATATCTTTGCCACGACTGGAGCTGTGCGGCGCTTATTTATTAGCCAAACTCATGGCTAAGGTGAAGGCTTCTTTAACTGACTACAAGATTGATATTTATGGCTGGATTGACTCCACAGCAGTATTGGGGTGGCTGCAAGGAGATCCAGGCCGTTGGCAAACCTTTGTTGCCAACAGAACACGATATATAACGGAAGTAATGCCTCCGGCCTGCTGGCGATATGTAAAGTCTGCCGAAAATCCTGCCGACTGCGCAAGTAGAGGGCTATCGATGTCGCAATTGTTACAACATCCTTTATGGTGGCAAGGGCCATCTTGGCTACAAACTGTTAAGGCCGGTGAAAGAAATGAAGAAATAAAATACACAACAGCACTGGAAACCAAGCCCCAGAAGCAAGTCAACACTGTCATCAAACAAACAGAAGACGACAGTATAATCTTGAACTTGTTGAAAAGTCACAGTTCTTTTACCAAAATTGTACACATTTTAGCATGGGTGTATAGATTTTTAACAAGCAAGCAAAACAATATGCAAACTTCCTATCTTACTCTAGAAGAGATAAGAAAAGCCAAAATGAAGATCATAAAGCAAGTACAGCAGCAAGAGTTTGCGGAAGAAATTAAAAGCTTAAAAGAGAAAGGAAAGCTTAGCAACAAAAGCAGAATACTAAAACTAAATCCATTTTTGGATAACTTCGAGCTTCTTCGTGTCGGTGGAAGGTTGAGACATGCTCATATTCACGCAGACATGCAACATCCTATAATTATTCCACAAAGAGGACGATTAACGGAGCTTCTTATAGAACATGCACACAAGCTTACTTTCCATGGCGGAGCCCGCTTGACATCGGGATTTATCCGACAAAGGTATTGGATTATAGGCGGAAATGAAGCAACGAAAAAGCAAATACGCTTATGCGTTAAATGCAGAAAACTAAGTCCTAACAAGCATAACCAAATTATGGGTGACTTACCTGCAGCAAGGAGCAATCCATCTCGTCCGTTTGAACACACTGGAATAGATTTTACTGGGCACCTACTCCTTAAGGCCAACAAGGGTCGTGGCATAAAAACCTCTAAAGGATATGTAGTTGTTTTCGTCTGCATGTCTACAAAGGCAGTACATCTGGAGCTAGCTTCCGACCTAAGCACCTCGTCGTTCATAGCAGCTTTAAGACGAATGGCAGCACGTAGAGGTACTCCCAGTCACATTTATAGTGACAATGGACGAAACTTTGTCGGAGCCAACAAACAAATTCAACAAGAGTATCAGGAACTGCTACAAATATTTAACAACGAACTTTTGGCTGAAGTGACAGATATGGAAATCAAGTGGCATTTTAATGCACCTATCTGGCCTTCTGCAGGCGGTCTATGGGAATCCGCAGTCAAAAGTTTTAAACATCATTTTAGAAGAGTCGTCGGAGAGCAAAGGTTGACTTTCGAAGAATTGTCAACAATCCTCACGCAAATCGAAGCGTGCCTCAATTCGAGGCCGTTATGTCCTCTCACCGAAGATCCAGAGGACTTAAATTACTTAACACCATCTCACTTTTTGACCGGCGGTTCAGCACTTACCCTAGTGGAAACAGAAAGGGACTTGAGGACTAGGTGGCAGTTAACTCAGAAAGTTGTCGCTGACATCTGGAAAAGATGGCGCGCTGAGTATCTGACACAATTGACAACCAGGAGCAAATGGCATCAATCTCGTAAAAACATAAACCTAAACGACGTAGTCCTTTTGCACGATGACAATTTGCCTCCTGGAAAATGGTCTATGGGAAGGGTCGTCGATCTTCATCCTGGAGCAGATGGATTCGTTCGCGTTATCAGCTTAAAAACGAAGAACGGAATTCTTAAAAGACCAATTACCAAAATATCAGTGTTGCCTGTAAACCAAAATCTATCAGACTCGTCCGAGAACGTCCAGGAAGAGTTGAAAACAAACAGCGAACAAACAAAACCTCAAAGAAAAGCGAAAAGAGTTAGCGTAACCACATTATTTACGTCTTTATTATTATTTATGACAATCGTAACAGGAGGACACTGCGATTTCCAATCAACAAGATTTAGACCTAATCAGAGTCTTTATTTCGATAAATTATCTAACATGCAAATTATACGGGACGAGTGGAAGCTCATTATCTACTACGATATGCAACCATATTGGGAAGGCATAACAGCTCTCAACAAATACACGAAGTCCTTAGAACAATCATGCAATACAGTCCGTAATATTATGAACTGTGATATCATATTATTACAACTGGTTCAAGGTCTCGGTGAACTTGAGTACTATAACCAGATGTTGCTCGGTCAGCACTCGAACGAGCAGCGCGCTAGACAGCGGCGCGGTCTTATCGACGGTATCGGATATCTCGCGAATAGCCTCTTCGGGGTATTAGATGCGAGATTCGCCGAACAATATCGCCAGGACATAACGTTGCTACGCGACAACCAACGTCACATTGCCTCCTACTGGAAAAATCAAACATCGATTATAGAGGTTGAATATAATCTTCTCAAACGAACAGAACAAACCATGAATAAACAACATAAAATGGTTTCCCAACATATATTTTCTATTGAAAAGGCGCTTAACCAACTTCAATCGGAAACACAAAACATGTCTATTATAAACGAGCTGACAGTCGGAGCTATCATAGGGAGCAACATGCTACATAACTTGAAGTCATTGCAAAGCACCTTGCTGGACACTATCACTGACATCTATCACGGTCAGTTTAATCCACACCTTTTGACTCCCGTTCAATTGCAAGATCAGCTGAGTACCATCGCTAGTCAGCTCCCTAAGGACGTGACATTGCCTGTAGACAATGTGCAAATTGATTTAAGGAAAATATATAAACTTCTCAAAGTAAGGACCAGGATGCTGAAAGAATACCTCATCTTTGAAATCAGACTTCCCCTTATCAGTAGAGACACTTTTGAGATATTCCAAATATTTTCCATACCTCAAGTCAAAGAAACTAACATGGTTAGCATCCAACCAATATCGGATTATGTTGCCATAAACTTGAAGAAGGATACCTACTTAACTATGACAGAGAAAACATTAACATCATGTCTGATATCAGATGCATATTTGTGTCATATTCAGAGACCTATATATCATCTAAACGAGGATAAAGATTTTTGTCAGACGGAAGAGTTTGAGTGTGCGACAAGAATCTCTCCCTGCAAAAACAGCTGGTTTGAAAGTAACACAATTAACAACTACATCTATTTTTGTTGCGATCAATGCTCTTTGCGCATAATGTGTGAAGATCAAGTTGCCAGTCATCAGCTGACCGGTGCGGGTCTTGTTGCTATAGACAATGGGTGTATTATTAAAACGCAAGCATTTACTTTGATTGCTCACAGACAACAGAGTAGCCAATTGAACGTTAAACCTGAAGTTTACACTCCACTAATACCGCCGATAAATCATATTATCAACATAACGATCCCGCATATGATATCCATGAATGATTCAGAAACTGACCAGAATCAAATGGATTTAGCTGAACTTGGGCGGAAAATTAAGATCATGAAAGATAATGCCGCTATAGCTGAAAGCATTTCTGTTCATGATATACACCACTACACGGCGATATACATCATCGTCGGCATCGCGGGAGCAGCGGGATTGGTGTACGCGTGGCGTCGCGTGCGCGCCTGGAGCGTGCCGGCCTCGCCCGCGCCGGCGCCGACCCCAGCACAGGGCGCGCCTGCGCTTCCTGCTCGCACT
Source organism: Agrotis exclamationis (assembly GCA_950005045.1). Lineage (NCBI taxonomy): Eukaryota > Metazoa > Arthropoda > Insecta > Lepidoptera > Noctuidae > Agrotis > Agrotis exclamationis. The sequence goes on from OX465424.1 coordinate 412,495, forward strand.
AACAACGACAACCCGTGCGTGATTCTCGGTGACCGAGTGTTTTACCACAGTGTTAGTGAGTTAAATGACAACAATCAGAGCAGTGTTTCTAATGTCAATAGTGCGCGAGTGAATAAAGCTACGTCACCTATTTCCGTTCGTTAAGTTTAATGATGTGACTAAAGACAGTACTAAACTTTATCATTAACTAAGTATTTTTTGCATTATACAGGGTGACTGCTTATTAGTAACCGATACTTACACAGGTGATTGTTCTCATGATTACAAACAACTTTCCCAAAGAAACTTTTTTTGTAAACTCATTAGTTTTATTTTTATCACTATAATAAAATTACTGGCGCGCATGAAAAGTTCAAACTTCGCGCGCGCGCCGTCGCCCGATCAGCTGTTAGCGGCGAGATCCGCGCACCCCGCGCCCGCATTGTGAATGACGTAGGCAATGCACCTACATGTTTCGATAAAGTAATATCCAAGACTAGTGTTTTGGTAGTTTACGCACGCGCTACAATAATAATGTTTCTAACTTAGACTCCACTTACAAACTAATTAATTACTACTACTTACAAACTAACTTCAGGAATTGCGTTTGTTTTTGTTACTTAAACGATGGATGTTTAGAAACGGCTTAAAAGATACCACTACATTATTAACTGACTCGATACCTACTCGACACTGGGCAAGTTTCCATCACACTTCTCTAGGCTTTGGATGAGTAGTCTACAAGCAAAACTTAGGTATTTTATTACTCTCGTTGTTTTAACTTCGTATTAAATTGGTTTGTTTAAAAAATTGGAATCAACATGGCTATTTTACAACGATAAATTATTACTAAATCAGATACCTATTATGATTTTAATCAATAAGTTTTAACTCACATTAATTGTTGGATGTGTTCACCTTGCGCTTGAACACACTTTATTCGTAGGTACGTTTTTTAATGTGAGCCTGCACTCGCCGCAGTGTTAGTATCACTTTTCACTATTTCGAAACACTTTTCGATCCTAATTTTTAGTTCATCGGAAGTATTGACTGGCCCATTACGATACACTAGGTTTTTCACATGCCCCCGCAAAAAAAGTCCAGCGGTGTTAGATTGGGTGACCGCGGTGGCCAAGCAACTGGATCCCTTCGACCTATCCACCTTTCTCCATAAATTACGCCATTACCCCCTTCCGAATAGTAGCACATCACCATATTTTATCACTGTACTCACTCGCGGTGTAGATGTACGGAATCGCACGCGCGGGCGGGGCGTAAAAAATAAAAAAACAAAACAATGCGCATGCGACACGCTCCCCGGAGCAACTGTTTTTTACCAACGTCGCGTCACTGCTGCATGGCAAGGGGCGCGTTGCGGGTGGGGGAAAACGGGCGCGAGGGGAGGCGGCATGAGGCTCTCTAGTCTCTCGGGTTGCGCGGGGTTTTGCCGCTAACAGCTGATCGGGCGACGGCGCGCGCGCGAAGTTTGAACTTTTCACGCGCGCCAGTAATTTTATTATAGTGATAAAAATAAAACTAATGAGTTTACAAAAAAAGTTTCTTTGGGAAAGTTGTTTGTAATCATGAGAACAATCACGTGTTTAAGTATCGGTCACTAATTAGCAGTCATCCTATATTGTATCAACATAATTTTTGTACAACATTTTTATTATTTCGTGTATCTTCTTGAAACATTGTTTTCAAATGATTTGATCTTTGATCTGATAACATTTATCTTGTATCTTGTTAATTTCTCCTGTAGGGAGTATGTACGAGCAAACCCGTACATTTTGTATTGTTCAGTAATAATGCTGACGCTTGCACTCACAATGCGGTGCAGCGCGTCCCATTTGTTATTTTACTTTAGTACCAATAAATCCGCGTAACTGTAAACATCGTTTTACTCAATCAAATTCCCTAACCTGGGTCGCGGCGCGTACTCAGAACATTTTAACATTAACCAACAAGGTGTAAGGTAACCACCGTACAATGATCATATGAAAATATATCATTTTCCTTACATATTCTATTTGCTTTTTGTAGCCTGTTTAGGCTTGTTTTATCAATGAATTGCAGCTCCACTGCATTACTAGGTTTATTAATTGTTCCTACAATCCTTGTTTGATCTTCTTGATCCAGTACACAGTTGTCTGCGGTATCTTCAGGAATATGAGAAGTTTGTTCTAATTGTTTGATTTGTGCTCGTGTCATTACAAATAAACTTTCGTGCATGTTCTTCAAATCTTTCGATGATATTGGAATTCGAGATAAAGCATCGGCGGCTGCATTTTGTTGACCTTTGACATATTCAATTAAATAGTCATATTCTTCTAAACATAATCTAAATTTGAGTAGTCTACTTGATGGCTCCTTCAAACTAAATAAATATACCAGCGGTTTGTGGTCAGTGACTATTTTGAACGGACGACCATATAAATAGGGTCTAAAATGTTTTACGGCCCATACTATAGCCAGGAGTTCTTTTTCAATAGTCGGGTAATTCCGTTCAGCTTTGTTTAAACTCCTACTGGCGTAAGCGACTGGACGACCATTGCCGTTGGATAAAACCGCTCCTATCGCGTAACCTGACGCATCAGTTTGTACAATAAACTGATTTTTATCTGATAAATCTGGATATTGGAGAACTGGTGGTGCGGACATTGATTCTTTAAGTGTCCGAAATGCATTTTGTGCGTCACTATTCCAAATAAATTGTACATTTTTCCTACACAAAATATTTAAACTGTTTGCAATTTCTGCAAAATTTGGAATAAATTTGCGATAATAATTCGCTAAGGCTACAAAACGCTTTACTTCATGTGTATTTTGAGGAACTGGATAGTTTAGTATAGCACTAATTTTTTCTGGATCGGGTAGCACACCGTTGTCTGTTACGACGTGGCCTAAATAGAGCATTTCCTTTTTAAGAAAGTCGCATTTTATCGGATTTAATTTTAAATTGACACTGCGTAATCTTTCTAGAACTTCGATTAAATTTGTGTTATGGTTCAATAAGTCACGTCCCATTATAATCAAATCGTCTTGATAACATAAACATTTTTCGTAATTAAGGCCCGCCATTGCCATTGTCATCATTCGGGCAAATGAGTTTGGGCTTGTCTTAAGACCCATTGGCATTCTAGTCATTTGATATTGGCCTGAATGAAAAGCTGTAAATTTCCTACTATCGGGTTCAAGTTCCACATTATAAAACCCTTAAGTCTAAGTGTGTAAAATAAATGCAACCAGAGAGCGAGTCTAATATTTCATGAATATTTGGCAGAGGGAATTTATCATTTTGTACACAATTATTTAACTTACGGTAATCAATGACTAGACGCCATTTCTTCTCACCGTTTGATTTCTTTGGTACTAATAGAACGGGACTAGACCATTCGCTATTACAGGGTTCTATTATGCCTTGCTTGAGCATGTGGTCAATTTGATTCTGTATTTCCCCTTTTTGTGAATGTGGGAGTCTGTAAGGTTTACTGTAACTTGGTCTAGTACCGGGTTGTATTGTTATTGAATGTTTATATATATTTGTCGTAGTGAGCTGGTCTCCTTCGAGATAAAAAATATCATTATACTTTGCACATATGTTTCTAATGCTAATTTTTTCTTCCTTATTTAAATGATCTAATTTTAATAAGGGTAGCAGTTTTTTGACTCGTTCTGCATTTTTATTAGGCTTGTCAAATATACAGATATTGTAATCTCTTGCTCTGCAATCGCACCACGTGTCAAGATGATCATAGTAACTAACTTGTGGAACAGCTGGTGGTGCAGGAAGTGCGCGGCTTGCTGCAGCAGACGCGCGCGCTCGTCCTGCGCCAGCGCACCTCGCACCACGTGTCAAGATGATCATAGTAACTAACTTGTGGAACAGCTGGTGGTGCAGGAAGTGCGCGGCTTGCTGCAGCAGACGCGCGCGCTCGTCCTGCGCCAGCGCACCTCGCACCACGTGTCAAGATGATCATAGTAACTAACTTGTGGAACAGCTGGTGGTGCAGGAAGTGCGCGGCTTGCTGCAGCAGACGCGCGCGCTCGTCCTGCGCCAGCGCACCTCGCACCACGTGTCAAGATGATCATAGTAACTAACTTGTGGAACAGCTGGTGGTGCAGGAAGTGCGCGGCTTGCTGCAGCAGACGCGCGCGCTCGTCCTGCGCCAGCGCACCTCGCACCACGTGTCAAGATGATCATAGTAACTAACTTGTGGAACAGCTGGTGGTGCAGGAAGTGCGCGGCTTGCTGCAGCAGACGCGCGCGCTCGTCCTGCGCCAGCGCACCTCGCACCACGTGTCAAGATGATCATAGTAACTAACTTGTGGAACAGCTGGTGGTGCAGGAAGTGCGCGGCTTGCTGCAGCAGACGCGCGCGCTCGTCCTGCGCCAGCGCACCTCGCACCACGTGTCAAGATGATCATAGTAACTAACTTGTGGAACAGCTGGTGGTGCAGGAAGTGCGCGGCTTGCTGCAGCAGACGCGCGCGCTCGTCCTGCGCCAGCGCACCTCGCACCACGTGTCAAGATGATCATAGTAACTAACTTGTGGAACAGCTGGTGGTGCAGGAAGTGCGCGGCTTGCTGCAGCAGACGCGCGCGCTCGTCCTGCGCCAGCGCACCTCGCACCACGTGTCAAGATGATCATAGTAACTAACTTGTGGAACAGCTGGTGGTGCAGGAAGTGCGCGGCTTGCTGCAGCAGACGCGCGCGCTCGTCCTGCGCCAGCGCACCTCGCACCACGTGTCAAGATGATCATAGTAACTAACTTGTGGAACAGCTGGTGGTGCAGGAAGTGCGCGGCTTGCTGCAGCAGACGCGCGCGCTCGTCCTGCGCCAGCGCACCTCGCACCACGTGTCAAGATGATCATAGTAACTAACTTGTGGAACAGCTGGTGGTGCAGGAAGTGCGCGGCTTGCTGCAGCAGACGCGCGCGCTCGTCCTGCGCCAGCGCACCTCGCACCACGTGTCAAGATGATCATAGTAACTAACTTGTGGAACAGCTGGTGGTGCAGGAAGTGCGCGGCTTGCTGCAGCAGACGCGCGCGCTCGTCCTGCGCCAGCGCACCTCGCACCACGTGTCAAGATGATCATAGTAACTAACTTGTGGAACAGCTGGTGGTGCAGGAAGTGCGCGGCTTGCTGCAGCAGACGCGCGCGCTCGTCCTGCGCCAGCGCACCTCGCACCACGTGTCAAGATGATCATAGTAACTAACTTGTGGAACAGCTGGTGGTGCAGGAAGTGCGCGGCTTGCTGCAGCAGACGCGCGCGCTCGTCCTGCGCCAGCGCACCTCGCACCACGTGTCAAGATGATCATAGTAACTAACTTGTGGAACAGCTGGTGGTGCAGGAAGTGCGCGGCTTGCTGCAGCAGACGCGCGCGCTCGTCCTGCGCCAGCGCACCTCGCACCACGTGTCAAGATGATCATAGTAACTAACTTGTGGAACAGCTGGTGGTGCAGGAAGTGCGCGGCTTGCTGCAGCAGACGCGCGCGCTCGTCCTGCGCCAGCGCACCTCGCACCACGTGTCAAGATGATCATAGTAACTAACTTGTGGAACAGCTGGTGGTGCAGGAAGTGCGCGGCTTGCTGCAGCAGACGCGCGCGCTCGTCCTGCGCCAGCGCACCTCGCACCACGTGTCAAGATGATCATAGTAACTAACTTGTGGAACAGCTGGTGGTGCAGGAAGTGCGCGGCTTGCTGCAGCAGACGCGCGCGCTCGTCCTGCGCCAGCGCACCTCGCACCACGTGTCAAGATGATCATAGTAACTAACTTGTGGAACAGCTGGTGGTGCAGGAAGTGCGCGGCTTGCTGCAGCAGACGCGCGCGCTCGTCCTGCGCCAGCGCACCTCGCACCACGTGTCAAGATGATCATAGTAACTAACTTGTGGAACAGCTGGTGGTGCAGGAAGTGCGCGGCTTGCTGCAGCAGACGCGCGCGCTCGTCCTGCGCCAGCGCACCTCGCACCACGTGTCAAGATGATCATAGTAACTAACTTGTGGAACAGCTGGTGGTGCAGGAAGTGCGCGGCTTGCTGCAGCAGACGCGCGCGCTCGTCCTGCGCCAGCGCACCTCGCACCACGTGTCAAGATGATCATAGTAACTAACTTGTGGAACAGCTGGTGGTGCAGGAAGTGCGCGGCTTGCTGCAGCAGACGCGCGCGCTCGTCCTGCGCCAGCGCACCTCGCACCACGTGTCAAGATGATCATAGTAACTAACTTGTGGAACAGCTGGTGGTGCAGGAAGTGCGCGGCTTGCTGCAGCAGACGCGCGCGCTCGTCCTGCGCCAGCGCACCTCGCACCACGTGTCAAGATGATCATAGTAACTAACTTGTGGAACAGCTGGTGGTGCAGGAAGTGCGCGGCTTGCTGCAGCAGACGCGCGCGCTCGTCCTGCGCCAGCGCACCTCGCACCACGTGTCAAGATGATCATAGTAACTAACTTGTGGAACAGCTGGTGGTGCAGGAAGTGCGCGGCTTGCTGCAGCAGACGCGCGCGCTCGTCCTGCGCCAGCGCACCTCGCACCACGTGTCAAGATGATCATAGTAACTAACTTGTGGAACAGCTGGTGGTGCAGGAAGTGCGCGGCTTGCTGCAGCAGACGCGCGCGCTCGTCCTGCGCCAGCGCGGCCGCTCCGTCCTGCCACGACGATCGCACCTCGCACCACGTGTCCACCGACAATCTGCTGTCTCCTCTCTGGAAAATACGAGATTCGATGATGTTCATTAATGTGGAGTGGACTTGTACGGTGCAACCGCACAATTCTGCACATCAGCAGTTTACGCCACGTACATTAGAACTCATTATAAAATGTTCAGTTCGCGTTGAGCTATCAAGTCAGCCAGGCGTTCTCGTTACAGCCAACAAGGGCCGCGTCACTCACGTCATTTCCGCACCGTCCATTAAGCTCATTTCTACTTTAAGTATCTTTCGGACAATACAATAGTGATCAGTACTTAACTTCTTTTATTCCACATCATCTAATATATGTACGGTCCAGCAAAGGATCATACATATTTTTTGGTCCTTCGAACCTCAAAAATCGCTTGCTACATAGTCCATTTCGCGCGCGTGGACAGTGTAGCGGCTATCCAGTGACTCAAGTGTGTGTGTGGTGTTGAGTGACGATAAAACTTTGGGACTAACAAGTGACCCAGGGTCATCAAGGACCCGTGAACTATCAGGAGTTCAGTGCAAGCAATTTAGACTCTGAGGCTAACAGGTGTCTCAGGGAACACTTCATCATCAAGAACTGAGACTAGCAGGTGTCTCAGGGGACGCTTCATCATCAAAAACTGAGACTAACAGGTGTCTCAGGGAGCAGCGTTTCATCATCAGGATCAGAGGCTAACAGGTGTCTCAGAGGATCACCAAGGATCCGTAAGCAGTTATCAAGAACATTCAAGTAAGATCTTTCCTTTTACTTCTTACTTTCATAAGTTCATAAGTCCTCATCATGGAGGCTTTACATGCAAATCAGGATGAACTTTACACAGCCATCCAAAGGTTGGCTACAAATATCAAAAAGGACTCGGCGGATCGTAAGACTGTCGATTATTTCAAGCGACGTTTGGAACATTTAAATCAGTATTGGTCCGATTACCAGCACAATCACGACCGTCTTCTTACGGAAGAAAGCAAGACTCATCCGTATTTTACTGGGCGCTCGTACGAACAAACAAAAGAGCTATACATCTCGACTAAAGCACTTATCAATCAACAATATCAAGTTTTGTTGATAAAGATGAAAGAAACTCAACAAGGAGATTCTACACATGAAGAACAAGGTCCTACATGGGCTGAGCAAGTAGATCCGGTGGGACGTCAATCGCCACCCGTCGAGGTATGCTCCAGAGGTTCATCTAGCAAGCTTGATGAACTGTTAAAGAAACAAGCTAGCAACTTCAGGGCGCTGCAGCGCACTGTAACAGGGATAAATTTAGATATTATGTCTGAAAAGTGGGAGTTGAAAGATGCTTTACGTATTCTACAGTCTCGATGGTCTATCATAGATTCTTTACATTGGGAATTAGACAGCGAATTAGAGGGTACGAATCAAGAATATGAGGTGTCTTATACCAAGCAGGAAACTATTTACAATGAAATAAAAAATGCAATTAATAGAAAATTAGGGTCAGTTGTTCACAAGGAGAATTGGACACCAAAAATTGACATCCCGTTTTTCAATGGCAATTATCAAAATTGGGTGTCTTTTAAGGACTTGTTTGTTGAAGCTATCCACAGTAACGTATCCTTATCAAATGCCCATAAGATGCAGTTTCTTAAAAGCAAGGTTCGGGGGGAAGCTGAACGTTTGATACAGCACTTACAAATCAGTTCTGACAATTACAATGTCTGCTGGGAGATATTAAACAACAGGTATAACAACTCATGGTTGATTTTTACATCTCATTTAGATCTCATACTAAATCTGCCAGTAGTTCAACAAGCAAACGTACCTCAGATCAAGAAAATTCACGATACTACATTGGAGTGTTTAAACTCAATAAGGAACCTAGGCGTTGATATTGACAGCTGGGATCCATTCATCGTGCGTATTTTATTGCTGAAATTGGATGCAGACACGCATGATCATTATTTGGAATCTCTGAAGAAACCTAGAGAACTACCAAAATTAACGGAGTTTCTAAGCTTCCTAGAGAGCAAATTCACCGCATTGGAATCTTCGCGCAAGAAGAACGAAAATTCCAAACCATCTACAAGCAAGCAAAATAAATCCTCATCATCAAACTTCAAGAATAAATACTCAGCAAGTAAGACTTCGGTAAATAATATTGAATTAACATGTCCGTTGTGTAAAGAGTCACACGGAATATACTACTGCAGTAAATTTTTAAATATGACACCAAGTTCAAAGCGACAAGCTATAACACGGTTGCATTTGTGCAAAAATTGTCTTTATTCGCATGGGGATAAAGAATGTACATCAGAAAAACGATGCCGCGAATGTCGCGGTAAACATAATACACTTTTACATGAAGCGTTTAACAATAAGTCTTCATGTAACACAATTACGGAGAATAAAACACCAGCAGTCCTTGCAACGCAAAACCAAGAATCACAAGAAAATCACGTTTTGCAACAAGGCAACAACGTGATCGAAACATTATTAGCGACTGCAATGATCAAAGTTCAAGCAAGTGACGGATCATACCACAAAATGCGTGCGCTAATAGATCAAGGCTCTCAGGCCTCCCTTATCTCAGCCAGAGCGACACAACAGCTAGCTTTATCAAGAAAGTATTGCAGGGCCGTCATCTGTGGGATAGGAGAAAAGGAGAGCAGTAGCAAGGACGTTACGAACATAACATGTTGTTCGCATTTCAATGACTTTACATTTAAAACAGATGTGTGATTCGTGCTGAGTAGCGCAAACGCGTCCGTTTCCGAGCGCGCATGGCACTAGACTTTTTATTATAGATCAAGCACATGAACTTACCTTCCATGGAGGAGCACGGGTGACATCAGCATTCATTCGCAAGAATTACTGGATCATAGGCGGTAACCGAGCGGTCAAAAAGCGTATACGTAGCTGCGTTACTTGTCGTAAACATAATCCAAACAAGATGACACAGTTGATGGGTGATTTACCTACGCAGAGATGTAACGTTGCAAAACCCTTTGAACATACAGGCGTTGATTTTACCGGACACGTGCTCATAAAGGCCAACAAGGGCCGTGGAATTAAGACCACAAAGGGCTACGTGGTAGTATTTGTCTGTATGGTGACCAAGCTTGTGCATTTAGATTTGGTCTCAGACCTCACATCATCAGCATTCATAGCTGCGTTGCGAAGAATGGCTGGAAGAAAGGGCTCGCCGAAACACTTGTACAGCGACAACGGTACGAACTTTGTCGGCGCCAACAAATTATTACAGGAAGAATTGGAGCAGATACAAGAAACATTCGATCAAGATTTCATCAAGGAAATTACTAGCATGGAGATTGAATGGCATTTTAACGCGCCTTCATGGCCCACAGCAGGAGGACTGTGGGAGGCTGCGGTTAAAAGTTTAAAATATCATTTAAAAAGAGTAGTGGGAGAGCAAAAGCTCACCTTTGAAGAATTCAGCACAGTTCTGGCCCAGTTAGAAGCAGTACTCAACTCAAGTCCATTATGTCCTCTGACTGAGGACCCCAACGACCTGGATTTCCTCTCTCCATCAAGCTTTATCAATCTAAATCAAGACATGACTGTATTAGAAACAGAAACAGATATGCGGACAAGATGGCACTTAACACAAAAACTAGTACGAGATATTTGGAAACGTTGGCATACAGAATATCTCACACAGCTGTCAGCAAGAAGCAAGTGGAGACATTCTCAACCAGACATTCAACTAAATGACATCGTCACAATTAACGATGCAAACTTACCTCCTGGGAAATGGGCAGTTGGCCGCGTAGTCCAGCTGCATCCCGGTGCCGATGGCCACATCAGGGTGGTCACATTAAAAACAAAGAATGGGCTGATCAAGAGGCCTATTCTCAAGCTGTCTATTCTCCCTGTGAATGATAGAATCAACAAACAAGAGTTGCGTTCCAAGGAAGATGGCAAATCATTTCAAAACAAAAAAGTTAACTACAGCTTTTCTTTGCTGGTAACGTTACTTTTGTCTTTCATGAGCATTTTTACCACAGCTTACATTTCATACAATGTAACACAATTAAAAGATAACCAAGGTCTTTATTTTGACAAAATTGCAAACATGCAATTAATCAGAGATGAATGGAAAATAGTCACATACTATGAAATGAATTCATTTTGGCAAGGTACAAAAGCATGCAGTAAATACCTTGGCTACTTAGATCAGTTATGCAACAAGTTTAAAGAAACGTCACATTGTGACGTAATTCAAGTTCAATTGCAGCAAGAATTCTCAGAACTCGAGTATTATAACCACCTGTTGCTGAGTCAGCATTCCAGCACGCGCCGCGCACGAGATCTGCGCCGACGCAAGCGAGGCCTTATCGACGGTGTAGGGTATCTTGCAAACGGCTTGTTCGGTGTTCTTGATGAGAGATTCGCAGAACAATATAAACAAGATATTCAATCCATTCATGACAATGAAAATCATTTGCTCTCGCTCATGAAACAGCAAACAACGGTCATTGAAGCAGAATACAACATTTTGAAAAGGAACGGGCAAGCAATTAATAAGCAACACAAGATGCTTAATACACTATCAATCAAGCTAGATAAGATGGAGAACGTTTTGTTGAACGAATCAGAGAGAAATCAAATCATGAACGATTTCAATACGGGAGCGATCGCTACAAGCAATGTTTTAAGACAGTTAAAAACAATCCAAACAAGTTTATTGGATACCATAACAGATGTTTACCACGGGAGACTCAATATTCATTTATTATCACCAGAACAACTGAAAGACACTCTGAATACAATATCGAGTCATCTTTCAAAGGATCTTACGCTGCCGATCAATAACTTACAAAACAACTTTAGAAACATTTATCATTTATTAACAGTCAAAGCAAGAATGACTGAAGAATTTTTAATCTTCGAATTGAAACTGCCTCTAGTGTCTAGAGATACATTTTCAATCATGAAAATCATTACAATACCTCAACCGGTAGGTAACTCAAGCATGGCTACTTTAACTCCGATTGCTGAATATGTTGCAATCAATTTGAAGAAGGACTCGTACTTACCGATGTCTATAAATGACGTTCAGGTATGTCTACGTGACAATGTCGACAATTATCTATGTCACATAGAAAAACCGATTTATCATCTCAAGAATAATGATAAATTTTGTGAAGTAGAACCGGATTCCAGCAAATGCAAGATCAGCATTACGACTTGTTCGAATCAATGGACAGCTCTTAGCAAAATAAACAATTATGCATTTTTCTGCTGTAGTCAGTGTGAAATAAGAGTTTTATGCGACGATAATGTGTCGCCGGGGCAATTAGTAAAAGCAGGTATATTGGGAGTCGAACACGACTGTCTAATTAAAACTGAAAGTTTTACAGTTTATTCACGCAATGAAGGTTTTAGCACTTTAGACATAAAACCATCTTTCAACCTGCCTGAGATAGAACCAATCAATCATATCATAGACGTAAGCATCCCAACTCTATTGATAGAAAACTATACACTACTCCTGAATAACGAGGAGCTTGACGAAATCAAGAAGCAACTCCACATTCTTAAAGCAAGTGAAAATTTGCCAAATCAACTTTCTTATCATGATATCCATCACTACACAGCATACTATGTGATGGTCGGAGTTGTGTTGGTGGTTGGAGTAGTCTACGTGGTTCGACGGTTACGCAACAGGCGCACCGCATCTCTCGAGGTGGCAAGGGCCGCATTGGCGAGTCTACAGGCAGCGCAACACGTGACCCCAGCACGGGCAGAGGCTGGGGCCTCTATATCAGCGTCCGCAGTTCAATACAGTGTTAGTGCGCGTAATCAGTGTGACAATCCGTGTGCATCAGATTACAGTGAAATTCCAAAAGTGCATAAGTTAGACAAGTGTACAGTGCCTATGTCTCGCAAAACGGAGTTCAAATAGAGACTCTAAACATAGAATAAGGACCAATTGGAATCACCTTGTTAATCATTTAGTATAAGGACCAATTGGCATCACCTTGTTATTCATCTTTTCATGTTCATCTCATACTCATCTTCCCGCTCGGGAGCATGTACGGTGCAACCGCACAATTCTGCACATCAGCAGTTTACGCCACGTACATTAGAACTCATTATAAAATGTTCAGTTCGCGTTGAGCTATCAAGTCAGCCAGGCGTTCTCGTTACAGCCAACAAGGGCCGCGTCACTCACGTCATTTCCGCACCGTCCATTAAGCTCATTTCTACTTTAAGTATCTTTCGGACAATACAATAGTGATCAGTACTTAACTTCTTTTATTCCACATCATCTAATATATGTACGGTCCAGCAAAGGATCATACAGGACTATATAAATTAGTAAACTTACTAGGTACGTCGTACCTCAAAAAGTTAAACATCTATTAAAAAAGTGTAATTGCAAAACTAAAATTATACGTGAAATGCTGTTTTGTAGTTCACAGTTTGTAACTTTAAAAAAATGAGAAGGCAAGACAAGATTATAGACAAGTAGGAAGACGGAATGTGTTTTAATATTATTTATTTAGTAGTGTAGCTCCTATGGGCATGTCACTAATATAACGCGGGAGTAGAGTACACATTGTGTGAGTTACCGGCACGAGTACGTTGAGGCGGAACAGCTGCAGCACGAGCGAGGCGTAGTGCGGCGCGGGGTGGTCCTGCAGCGCGGTCACCAGCCGCGCCGCCAGCGCTGCGCCCGCCTCCAGCGCAGCGCTGTGCGGCTGCGACACGGCGCCGCACACGGTCTGCAGCACGTCCGATACACTGTCCTCGCTCACCAGCAACTCTGAAATACGAACTTCCATGGTATATTGTAGGCTCGTCCTGTAAAAACGAAATGTGCCATTCCGTTTTTACTGCCTCGTCACTATAGTGGTCGTAAAACAACTGCGCAGTGAGGCAGGCGTCCGCCCGCAGCGCCGCGCGATGTTACGTTATGACAGACAGTACCTCCGCTGGGCTCGTCGGTGAGGCAGGCGCACAGCAGCGCGGCGGCGCCCCCGTCCGCCCGCAGCGCCGCACGCCCCGCCAGCGCCCGCAGCGCCGCGCGATGTTACGTTATGACAGACAGTACCTCCGCTGGGCTCGTCGGTGAGGCAGGCGCACAGCAGCGCGGCGGCGCCCCCGTCCGCCCGCAGCGCCGCACGCCCCGCCAGCGCCCGCAGCGCCGCGCGATGTTACGTTATGACAGACAGTACCTCCGCTGGGCTCGTCGGTGAGGCAGGCGCACAGCAGCGCGGCGGCGCCCCCGTCCGCCCGCAGCGCCGCACGCCCCGCCAGCGCCCGCAGCGCCGCGCGATGTTACGTTATGACAGACAGTACCTCCGCTGGGCTCGTCGGTGAGGCAGGCGCACAGCAGCGCGGCGGCGCCCCCGTCCGCCCGCAGCGCCGCACGCCCCGCCAGCGCCCGCAGCGCCGCGCGATGTTACGTTATGACAGACAGTACCTCCGCTGGGCTCGTCGGTGAGGCAGGCGCACAGCAGCGCGGCGGCGCCCCCGTCCGCCCGCAGCGCCGCACGCCCCGCCAGCGCCCGCAGCGCCGCGCGATGTTACGTTATGACAGACAGTACCTCCGCTGGGCTCGTCGGTGAGGCAGGCGCACAGCAGCGCGGCGGCGCCCCCGTCCGCCCGCAGCGCCGCACGCCCCGCCAGCGCCCGCAGCGCCGCGCGATGTTACGTTATGACAGACAGTACCTCCGCTGGGCTCGTCGGTGAGGCAGGCGCACAGCAGCGCGGCGGCGCCCCCGTCCGCCCGCAGCGCCGCACGCCCCGCCAGCGCCCGCAGCGCCGCGCGATGTTACGTTATGACAGACAGTACCTCCGCTGGGCTCGTCGGTGAGGCAGGCGCACAGCAGCGCGGCGGCGCCCCCGTCCGCCCGCAGCGCCGCACGCCCCGCCAGCGCCCGCAGCGCCGCGCGATGTTACGTTATGACAGACAGTACCTCCGCTGGGCTCGTCGGTGAGGCAGGCGCACAGCAGCGCGGCGGCGCCCCCGTCCGCCCGCAGCGCCGCACGCCCCGCCAGCGCCCGCAGCGCCGCGCGATGTTACGTTATGACAGACAGTACCTCCGCTGGGCTCGTCGGTGAGGCAGGCGCACAGCAGCGCGGCGGCGCCCCCGTCCGCCCGCAGCGCCGCACGCCCCGCCAGCGCCCGCAGCGCCGCGCGATGTTACGTTATGACAGACAGTACCTCCGCTGGGCTCGTCGGTGAGGCAGGCGCACAGCAGCGCGGCGGCGCCCCCGTCCGCCCGCAGCGCCGCACGCCCCGCCAGCGCCCGCAGCGCCGCGCGATGTTACGTTATGACAGACAGTACCTCCGCTGGGCTCGTCGGTGAGGCAGGCGCACAGCAGCGCGGCGGCGCCCCCGTCCGCCCGCAGCGCCGCACGCCCCGCCAGCGCCCGCAGCGCCGCCCGCACGGTGTCTCCTCTCAGCCAGCGCCGCGCGGCTGCTGCTCGCACGTGCGGGTGTCGCACGCACACCGACAGGCACCACTCCAGCGGCAAGGGGGGGAACTGCGAGCGAGGCGGACCAAACTTACAATATTTAGGTATTTTTTACCAATAAACCGACAATACATTTGGACCGCATTCGAAAAGCAGTGAATGTTGAAATAGTTTTGGAAAATTAAGTGTGCTGATCACATTTAGTTAAATGGTGAAATCTGCTAATGTGACAATCCAAATCTTATTTTTATTGTGTACAGACTTCGATCAATAATAGTACTAGATTAAGGATCAAGAACAAAAATAAGTCGCATAAGCGGCCACATTAGCACAAACGTAAACATCTACATCTATATATATAAAAAAAATCAATGCCACTTTTCGTTGTAACTTTATAACTCAAGAACGGGCTCACCTATCCAAAATGTTTAGGCTTTGTTCGGACTATTTAGTAGATTATGTGAAGTTTGCACAAAATCGGACGAGTGGCTCTTCATTTATCACATTTTTTGTAACACGTAGCGAAGCACGGGGCGGGCCGCTAGTTTCATCGTAAAATGTTCAACAGTATTAACAACTTCAGTTTATGATAAACCTTAACACTCGAACATACAGTTTAATTACCATTGCAAAATGTACCTATTTACTTAAGTCCTTTCATCCGAGAAAGGTTTAACGTCAACAATTTAAAAATGTTCCTCGAAGATAAAATGTCATTAGTACAAAAATACTCATTCTAATATGAAACTTAAAATCTAAGCAATAACGGTGCATCCACACCGCCGGTAACATTTGTGGAGCAACAAAAGGCAACACGGTAACATTCGGCAACATTTGGTAACTTTTGTGGCTCCTTGTTACTATTTGTTGATTGTTACTTATCCACACCGCAGTAACATCCGACAACAAATGTTGCCGTGTTACTGTATGTCGAGTAACGTTGTTCGACAATCGGTAACATTGTTAGATAATGAGGGTAACATTGTTAGCAACGTTACTCGACTTACAGTAACACGTCAACACTTAGTAACATTAAATAACATTTTATTGGCGGATGTTACCGAATGTTGAGCAACGTTACTCGACTTACAGTAACACGTCAGCACTTAGTAACATTAAATAACATTTTGTTGGCTGATGTTACCGAGTAACATTTGGAAACGTTGAGCTACAAATGTTACCGGCGGTGTGGATGCACCGTAAGGCTCAAAACACTGTGTTGACAATTACGTGCTTACTCTATTTTGGAACTAGACGAAGTTCCTGGAATCACATTTCAATGCTCAGAACACAGTATGTCAATGTTTGTTACAATAGTTGGCGTTGTAGCAAACATTGGCCAAACACTTACCACTTACTACTTTGCGTTAGTTGTTTGAATTATTTTACTATTTAATCCCGTTTTTACATAATGAAAAACACTAAAAAATATAAATTAATCGAAAAAAGATAAGCCTTCGAAATTATCGCATTTTTGAACACAATTTGCGGGCATTTCGACGTTTAAACGTTGGCTATGGTTGGACATACTAATTTGAAATACCGTCACAAAAGTGTTTCTGGCGGTATTTTTCGGGCCGTTTTTGAAGCGCATATCGGGAATATAGTACTATTATTGATCGAAGTGTACAGACGTAAATCACTGTTAGACTGACTGACGTAAATGACTGTTATGTGGCCCAGCACAAAGTCGTTCTACTCAGAGGCTCTAGAGATAAGAAGAGGAGAAGCAGGAGAAAAAACCCAATGTCTGTCAAACATTCTGACTGCAACCGAAACATCAATGACATAACCAGAACCAACGACATACTTCCTGGTGCACAGAGGGATCCTAGTATAGGTATTAGAGATGGTCTCTCATTCACTAATCGCAGTTGGCATGGTGAGGAATAAGATAAACAAACTTACCTGCTGGAAGGTGTCGAACATAGCGTCCTGTTCCTCTTCAGTCAAGTACTTCATGAGTAAGAACACGATGTCTACGACCGCCTTACAGCGCATGGTGTCCCCAGAGAGCCAGCTCCGCAGCACCTTGTCGTACAGCCGGTACACACTGTCCACATCGAACTGTCTGCCCATTGCTATGAACAACTCCTTGCTGTCGAACTCCACCAGCAAAGTGATGAGAGGTGTCACGATAGCACTGGATATCTGTTTCTTGTCGGCGCTTTCCAAATACTGCGAACAGATCTTGTGCACCACGTCCTCTAAGTTGTGCTTGTACCGCTCCACTACGGACGCGTCACTCTGTTGCGTCACCACCGGGCTCTCGGCAGGCACAGTTTCCGCGTCCCCATCGAACTTAATGCTATGCTGTTTCTTAACTTCCTGTGAGAACGTCGTCTTCAACGTTTGCAGCAGCAGAATGTGTCCCTCTATTAATTTCGCTATTTCACTATGATCAGTGCCAGATTTGTCAATTTGTGTCAAAACTGTAGAACCAACATTTTGCCAAAAGTTTCTAATGAGTTGATCGTATTTCTCGCTGTTTTCTTGTTTGGATTGTTTGAGCCAATATTTGAGGAGCGATGCCATGTTGGTGGCGGAGCACTTGACGAGAGCCCCCCGCACGGCCGCGTCCCTGGCCGCCAGCGCTGTGTCCAGCCAGCAGCGCTGCACGCCGCGCGCCACCTCCAGCACGAACGACTGCTGCTGTATGGACAGATATCGCAAACACTCCGCCAAACTCGTGATCCACGCCTGACGTTCACTCTTCGAACTCAATATGTTTTTCTTTTCCAATCTGAAACGACAATGATAAGTAAGGCACGTCGTGCACTTGTTTTATATCGAAATTAATAAAGGTTTACCGACAACTGATATATTACCCAGTAAACATGGCATTGAAGAAAGCTTCGTAGAAATCTTTAGTTAGAATATCTTGAGGTAAATATGCCAACAGCGGTAGCAGCATGTTAGACAGATGCCTCGCGTCACCCCAACCACCTGGAGACATATCGTTATATCTATATTAGTCACTAAATTTATATTAGGTTGGGGAAAAAGTCTTTTCGCATTATAGTATGTATGAACTTGTAATAAAATCTCTGGCTATACTATTTGTATCTGGCTGGTTTTGGTATCATTGAAAGTTTAAATTTTAAAGAAAATAATTCCAAATTCAAATTAGGAAAATGTGTGATTTTCATTTGTTTTTCGTACCATCAAGATGAGTGAATCTAATGAAGAAATTCGATACAATTTAAAATTTTACTACAAAAAAGGTAAAAATGTAACGCAAGCCGCGAAAAAAATTTGCGATGTTTATGGACCTAGTGTAGTGTCTGTGAGAGTAGCACAAATTTGGTTTAAGCGTTTTCAATCCGGAAATTTTGATGTCAAAGATGCACGTCGCTCTGGTCGCCCTATTACGGATAAAATGGATGCCATTTTTGAAAAAGTGGAGCAAGATCGGCATACCAGTACTTACGACGTAGCTGAAGAACTGGAAATTGACCACAAAACAGTTTTGGCGCATTTGAAAAAAACTGGGTACACAAAAAAGCTCGACATTTGGGTACCTCACGAGCTCACTGAAAGAAACCTAATGAACCGTGTACTCATTTGTGATTCTTTATTACGACGTAATGAAACCGAACCATTTTTGAAGAAGCTTATAACTGGTGATGAAAAGTAGATCACGTATGACAAGAACGTGCGAAAAAGGTCGTGGTCAAAGGCCGGTCAGGCTTCACAGACTGTGGCGAAACCCGGGTTAACTCGCAACAAGGTGATGCTGTGTGTGTGGTGGGATTGGAAGGGCATTATTCATTATGAGCTGTTACCACCAGGCAGGACCATCGATTCTGAACTCTACTGCGAACAACTGATGAGATTAAAGCAAGAAGTTGAAAGAAAGCGGCCGGAATTAATCAACAGAAGGGGTGTGGTTTTTCATCATGATAACGCTAGACCTCACACATCTTTAGCCACCCAACAAAAATTAAGAGAGTTTGGCTGGGAGGTGTTAATGCATCCGCCGTATAGTCCTGACCTTGCACCTTCAGATTTCCACCTGTTTCGGTATCTTCAGAATTCTTTAGGCAGTGTCAGGTTAACATCACGAGAGGACTGCCAAAACCACTTGTCGCGGTATTTTGACCAGAAGTCCCAAAATTTCTATAGCAATGGGATCATGTCCCTACCTACAAGATGGCAAAAAGTTATCGAACAAAATGGTACCTACATACTTTAGTTAAATGTAAATAAACTTTATTAAAAAATGTTTTGAATTTTCTTAAAAAATGCGAAGAAACTTTTTCCCCAACCTATTATACAATATGGTGAATTTTTTAACTGGGTGTGGATGAATATCTCCGAAACTATGAGGAATATCAAAAAACAACGTTTTTTGTTATTTATTTAAGAGCCTCGAGACCGATTTTGACGAAAACTAAAACTGCATTATTAGATTTTAGAAAAAACAGCCAAGTGCGAGTTGGACTCGCCCATGAAGGGTTCCGTAGTAGCAAGCATAGATTAGGGATATTATTATATTAATATTATATTAATATTATATTAATTATATATAAGTAATATACACAAACAATAAAAATAACTTTGTTTTTCATAGTGCTTGTATGAATGGCAAAGTTATATATTCGGTTTTTGAAAATGTACTATATCTCAAAAACTGCTAACTATATCTCATCCAAACCAATTTTCGTTGGAAGTTTTTGTTGAGGTCTACATTATACATATATTTTTTTAGGGAGGGGACTTCACTTTGGAAGAGTCTCTCGCGCAAACTGTTCAGTTTAGAAAAAAATGATATTAGTAACCTCAGTATCATTTTTAAAGACCTATCCATAGATACCCGACACGTATGGGTTTGGTGACCCCCAAAATTTGTTTTATTTTATTTTTGTGTAAAAATCCTAATGCGGTTCACATAATACATCTACTTACCAAGTTTCAATAGGATAGCTCTCATACTTTCGAAGAAAATTGGCTGTGACATACGGACGGACAGACAGACAGACAGACATGACGAATCTATAAGGGTTCCGTTTTTGCCATTTGGCTACGCCCTAAAAATCAATGATCCTTGCCAGGAACAGACCCCGTGAATTTGGAAAAAAAATCACAGCCTGTATTATTACACCATTTGATACTGTTCATAATAAGGATCAAATTCTGAGAAGTAATCAGATACGACAAGGTTATTATTTTTTCTAAAATCTGATGCAGTTATAGTTTTTTGATATTCCTTATAGTTTCGTGTATAGCGGGTAAATTTTTCAACTTGTCGTGGATGACCAAATCTTTAAGTCGAGTAAGTTTGCCGTATGTCATTACTTTCTAGAATTAGATCCTTGTTAGCGACAGCGACACTGCCGGATGGTTTAATTGGATACTTGACTGAAAAATTATAATAAATCTGTCAGTTATCAATAAATATTCGACCAGTTTCAAATATAGCATCCACACCCCGTTGGAAAATTCACCTGTATACGCGCCCAACTATCCGATCTGTGTTAATAACTTACCGTTTTCCAGAACATCTAATATCCTTTTGATGAGCAATTCTTTCTTATCTAAATAGATGTGCCAGTCCTGGAACATACATTTATCTTATAGGTATTTCGTTTTTGTGGTAAATTAATGCTACATTTATTAGATAAAACAGTTATTAACAATAGTCTTTACCTATTCTATACATACACTTCTCATCAAACGGAAACAATACTGCAAGTACTTTTTAGGAGGCATTTAAATAAAAACCGGCCAAGTGCGAGTTGGACTCGCCCATGAAGGGTTCCGTAGCAGCAAGCATAGATTAGAGATATAATTATATTGAGATTAGTAAGTAATATACACAAACAATAAAAATAACTTTGTTTTTCATAGTATTTGTATGAATGGCAAAGTTATATTTGCGGTTTTTGAAAATGTACTATATCTCAAAAACTGCTAAGTGTATCTCATCCAAACCAATTTTCGTTGGTAGTTTTGGTTAAGGTCTATATTATATATTTTTTTTTAGTTTTATCATTCTCTTATTTTAGAAGTTACGGGGGGGGGGACACACTTTTTACCACTTTGGAAGTGTCTCTCGCGCAAACTGTTCAGTTTAGAAAAAAATGATGTTAGTAACCTCAATATCATTTTTAAAGACCTATTCATAGATACCCCACACGTATGGGTTTGGTGAAAAATTTTTTTTTGAGTTTCAATTCTAAGTATGGGGGGCACCCCCAAAATTTGTTTTGTTTTGATTTTTGTGTGAAAATCCTAATGCGGTTCACATAATACATCTTTCTACCAAGTTTCAACAGGATAGCTCTTATACTTTCGACAAAAAGTGGCTGTGACATACACGGACGGACAGACAGACATGACGAATCTATAAGGGTTCCGTTTTTGCCATTTGGCTACGGAACCCTAAAAAGAGGACAAAAAATACTAAAAATACTCCAATGAATAGCTGGCAGTTTATTATACACAATGCTGTACCAGAATTCCAAGATTTAATTAAATTTTTGAATTAATTCTGAATAGGTATTATATTTTGAATAAATGAATGTACACGGATGTGTATATTACGGACATTTCCGCCTGACCACCACTAAGTTCATGAGTGTAACTCATAAAATAAACTGTTACATATTCCAATAAATTATGATCGGGGGCGTGGCGTAGCATCGCCGGCCGCCGACGCAAGATTTAAGCGAAATAGTACATTGATATCCAAGAGGTGAAAGTTATTTATTTCGCCCCAAGACGGGGTTTGGCGGCCGTTGCGAATACGAGGAAAATAAAAATAAGAAGATACAATTATTATTATTAGCTAAAGAAAAAAATGAGTGTTGATGAAATTGTTGCTTTCCCGCTTTTTTTTTCCTGTGGTCGTCCAGTTAGTATTTTTCATGTTTATAAATTAAAATTGCCATTTTTTAAAATTATGAACACAAAAATACTGGCTTTGCCGAAATATTTATTATTTTAGAGAAATAGTTGAAACTAAATTATCTTAAAGTCATAATAGTACTAAACTTTATTTTATTTTAATTTTAAATCGTGCTGTAATTTACTAGCTGTACAAAAAGTTGGAACTGGTTCAAAATGTCAAAATAGAACTATTTTGTTTTTAATTTGACTGCTGTTTGTTGAAAGCGATTTTCCCTAGGGCTACAATGCATCGGGCACGCTGCAATCGCGGCGGCACGACCCCTCTTTGAGGAGTGGCTGGATAGGCGTCACGGCGTCCTGACCTACCGCATGACGCAGGTCCTCACCGGACACGGAAGTTTCGGGAGGTACCTGTGTCTGAGGAAAAAGGAGGAAACGTCTGAGTGTCACCACTGCGAGGATCGCCCGGAGGACACGGTGGAGCATACGGTGCAGGACTGCCCCGCGCGCGGCAGAGCACCGACGTGTTCTCATGGAGGCGATAGGCGGCGACCTCTCACGCCCGGCATTGGTTGCGGCCATGCTGCGGGGCGAGACGGAGTGCGGGAAGCGGTCGCCTCCTTCTGCGAAGCAGTCACGCTCGTGAAGGAGGTGGCGCATCACGTGAGGGAGAGGATAGCGTCCTCCCTCCAGCCAAGCCGCAATGGTAGACGCCCACGGCGACGGACGTCGCAAGATGATATCCGGCCACCGTAGGCGCGGGCATGCGGGCGGCGAGTAATGGGCGACTCGCTGTCCGACCATGGACCATGCCCGGGTCGACGGCGCGATGTGTTCGTGGGGTCGCGGGACTTATCTCAACATTTTGTAAAATAAAAAAAATCTAACAAGATAATAAACTCTTTTTTGCGCCCCACTCGCCGTAGTATAGCTATGAAGTACGTATGGCAGACGGGTCACCTGCACGTTGTGCATGATCTGCAGCAGGCAGCCCCACGCGGGCGCGGCGCCGGGCGCGCGCGCGGCCAGCAGCTCGCGCAGGCAGCCCCACTCGCCGTAGTATAGCTATGAAGTACGTATGGCAGACGGGTCACCTGCACGTTGTGCATGATCTGCAGCAGGCAGCCCCACGCGGGCGCGGCGCCGGGCGCGCGCGCGGCCAGCAGCTCGCGCAGGCAGCCCCACTCGCCGTAGTATAGCTATGAAGTACGTATGGCAGACGGGTCACCTGCACGTTGTGCATGATCTGCAGCAGGCAGCCCCACGCGGGCGCGGCGCCGGGCGCGCGCGCGGCCAGCAGCTCGCGCAGGCAGCCCCACTCGCCGTAGTATAGCTATGAAGTACGTATGGCAGACGGGTCACCTGCACGTTGTGCATGATCTGCAGCAGGCAGCCCCACGCGGGCGCGGCGCCGGGCGCGCGCGCGGCCAGCAGCTCGCGCAGGCAGCCCCACTCGCCGTAGTATAGCTATGAAGTACGTATGGCAGACGGGTCACCTGCACGTTGTGCATGATCTGCAGCAGGCAGCCCCACGCGGGCGCGGCGCCGGGCGCGCGCGCGGCCAGCAGCTCGCGCAGGCAGCCCCACTCGCCGTAGTATAGCTATGAAGTACGTATGGCAGACGGGTCACCTGCACGTTGTGCATGATCTGCAGCAGGCAGCCCCACGCGGGCGCGGCGCCGGGCGCGCGCGCGGCCAGCAGCTCGCGCAGGCAGCCCCACTCGCCGTAGTATAGCTATGAAGTACGTATGGCAGACGGGTCACCTGCACGTTGTGCATGATCTGCAGCAGGCAGCCCCACGCGGGCGCGGCGCCGGGCGCGCGCGCGGCCAGCAGCTCGCGCAGACAGCGCGCTCCATGCTCCGCGCCCCACTCCGCTCCGAACCGCTCCGCCAGGCAGCCCGTCGCGCCGCACCACGCCGCCCTGTCGACACACGCCCACACGTTAACGTTAGCCGTCGGTCACGCTAGAGCGGCGGCGACTAGCGGGAGCGCGAGGAGTTTGGACGCTGTGTTTGCCGCGGAAGTAGGCCAAGTTGATCCGCTGGCCACTGCGGTGAGCGGCAAAAAAACAAAACCATGAGACGGAACAAGTGGCGCCATGCTCTGGCGCGACCGGTGTCCGCGTTCATTTCGTGTTATGGTTTCTCCCGCTGGTCGTCGCCGCTCACAGCACACGCTCTAGCGTAGCCGACGTCTGAGGCGACTGCGTCTGGCGTCTTTGTCTTTAATATGCTCTAGTTCTCACTCTACTAAAAATGAGTTTGTTGTTAAAATACAACTGTCGTGGTTACAAGAAAGTGTGTTTTTAGACAGGAAATACATAGCGCAACTCACGAACTACATAAAAAATATTAAGCCTATATTTTGGTAGCTATCATTTTTCCTACACTATATTTCAGGTCGACACATTATTTCACTAATACAAATCTCCGTGTCTATGTAGTTCGTAAATTTATGTAGCAAATACTGCGGAAAAATCAACAGAATTTGAAAAATCTGCAAGACGCGCGAACTCGTACGTACTGTTCGACTGGTAGCGGTAGCCAGTCGCGCACGCAGGTCGCGTCACCGTTACACCTCCCATTAATTTCGTGAGAGAGAGAGCGAGTGACAGGTACTGTGAAGAGAGTGTGCAGAGCGACGCACCTGACGGGCGGCGCGGCGTGCGCCAGGCGCCAGTAGGCGGGCGCGGCCAGCAGCGCGCGCAGCTGCTGCCACAGCCAGGCGTCGTGCGCGCGCGGCAGGTGCACGCACAGGTACTGTGAAGAGAGTGTGCAGAGCGACGCACCTGACGGGCGGCGCGGCGTGCGCCAGGCGCCAGTAGGCGGGCGCGGCCAGCAGCGCGCGCAGCTGCTGCCACAGCCAGGCGTCGTGCGCGCGCGGCAGGTGCACGCACAGGTACTGTGAAGAGAGTGTGCAGAGCGACGCACCTGACGGGCGGCGCGGCGTGCGCCAGGCGCCAGTAGGCGGGCGCGGCCAGCAGCGCGCGCAGCTGCTGCCACAGCCAGGCGTCGTGCGCGCGCGGCAGGTGCACGCACAGGTACTGTGAAGAGAGTGTGCAGAGCGACGCACCTGACGGGCGGCGCGGCGTGCGCCAGGCGCCAGTAGGCGGGCGCGGCCAGCAGCGCGCGCAGCTGCTGCCACAGCCAGGCGTCGTGCGCGCGCGGCAGGTGCACGCACAGGTACTGTGAAGAGAGTGTGCAGAGCGACGCACCTGACGGGCGGCGCGGCGTGCGCCAGGCGCCAGTAGGCGGGCGCGGCCAGCAGCGCGCGCAGCTGCTGCCACAGCCAGGCGTCGTGCGCGCGCGGCAGGTGCACGCACAGGTACTGTGAAGAGAGTGTGCAGAGCGACGCACCTGACGGGCGGCGCGGCGTGCGCCAGGCGCCAGTAGGCGGGCGCGGCCAGCAGCGCGCGCAGCTGCTGCCACAGCCAGGCGTCGTGCGCGCGCGGCAGGTGCACGCACAGGTACTGTGAAGAGAGTGTGCAGAGCGACGCACCTGACGGGCGGCGCGGCGTGCGCCAGGCGCCAGTAGGCGGGCGCGGCCAGCAGCGCGCGCAGCTGCTGCCACAGCCAGGCGTCGTGCGCGCGCGGCAGGTGCACGCACAGGTACTGTGAAGAGAGTGTGCAGAGCGACGCACCTGACGGGCGGCGCGGCGTGCGCCAGGCGCCAGTAGGCGGGCGCGGCCAGCAGCGCGCGCAGCTGCTGCCACAGCCAGGCGTCGTGCGCGCGCGGCAGGTGCACGCACAGGTACTGTGAAGAGAGTGTGCAGAGCGACGCACCTGACGGGCGGCGCGGCGTGCGCCAGGCGCCAGTAGGCGGGCGCGGCCAGCAGCGCGCGCAGCTGCTGCCACAGCCAGGCGTCGTGCGCGCGCGGCAGGTGCACGCACAGGTACTGTGAAGAGAGTGTGCAGAGCGACGCACCTGACGGGCGGCGCGGCGTGCGCCAGGCGCCAGTAGGCGGGCGCGGCCAGCAGCGCGCGCAGCTGCTGCCACAGCCAGGCGTCGTGCGCGCGCGGCAGGTGCACGCACAGGTACTGTGAAGAGAGTGTGCAGAGCGACGCACCTGACGGGCGGCGCGGCGTGCGCCAGGCGCCAGTAGGCGGGCGCGGCCAGCAGCGCGCGCAGCTGCTGCCACAGCCAGGCGTCGTGCGCGCGCGGCAGGTGCACGCACAGGTACTGTGAAGAGAGTGTGCAGAGCGACGCACCTGACGGGCGGCGCGGCGTGCGCCAGGCGCCAGTAGGCGGGCGCGGCCAGCAGCGCGCGCAGCTGCTGCCACAGCCAGGCGTCGTGCGCGCGCGGCAGGTGCACGCACAGGTACTGTGAAGAGAGTGTGCAGAGCGACGCACCTGACGGGCGGCGCGGCGTGCGCCAGGCGCCAGTAGGCGGGCGCGGCCAGCAGCGCGCGCAGCTGCTGCCACAGCCAGGCGTCGTGCGCGCGCGGCAGGTGCACGCACAGGTACTGTGAAGAGAGTGTGCAGAGCGACGCACCTGACGGGCGGCGCGGCGTGCGCCAGGCGCCAGTAGGCGGGCGCGGCCAGCAGCGCGCGCAGCTGCTGCCACAGCCAGGCGTCGTGCGCGCGCGGCAGGTGCACGCACAGGTACTGCAGGCCCTGCAGGCTGCTGGTCTGCAGTCGGTTCAGCACCAGCTGACGTTCCTCCGGGTTCTCTATCCTGTGGAAACATGCCGATTTTAGAATAGGGCCCGAAATGACATGTGCCTTGATTGTGGTACATATTTCTAATGTAGTATGCGATCACAATATGGACAAAGCTTTTCTCACACTTATTACACTTTTAAATAAACAGACATCATTTGAAAGTAACAAGAAAATAATATAACAAATATTTTCGAAAACTTAGTGTAATTTTCAAGTGTCGCAGTTGACAAATGGAGGTCATTGCGGTTTCAATTCTTATTGTGTTCATATAGTTAGCCCAATCATAAAACCTCTTGTTGATGATGGCTTCAGTGTTTCCGATAAGGTTGTCAAGCAGGTGCGCCATCACCTCAGCTTTGCAGAATGAGATCACTTCAGGTAACTTGCTGTCGGGAAATGTGCTCTGTTGAAAAAGTACGTGAGTTCAGTTTAGTTGAATCACTATCAATAGCAGTTGCATGTTATAGGTTCAAATCCAGGTACATACAACCATTAATGTAGCAAATTTGGCCCCATAGAAAAATGGGCTCTGTCCCATCAGTGAAATGCTTGTTTTAACTTTGAAAAGAAAAAGATTTAACTCTTATTTTTGGAACGAAGTTCCTTATCGCGCGTTGCGAAAGGGGGCTAGACGGAAAAAATTAAGACGAAAAGTTGTAACGACACTTTTTGCTATAGTAAGCTATGGTAAGTGGTGCGGCGTGCGCGTGTTTCTCTGTCTGTCTCTCTCTCTCTCTCTCTCTTATAGAAAGCAAGCCAGATATTTTCGTTTCGTCTTTCTATTTCGCATTGAACAGTGTGGTGTCGCGACGATTCTTTTTGTTGAGTGTATCTGGTAACTTCGTTCCACAAAAAACTTGAGAGGTGTCAAGGGACACCCGGTCCCTTGACACCTCTCAAGTTTTTTGTAACAAGAATGACAATAAAATAATTTAGATTTTGTTTAACTAAATCGAAAATTGAATATTAAATACAGTATACAGGGTGAATTTTTCAACTGGGCGTGGATGGCTTATGGCTATTTCCGAAACTATGAGGAATATCGAAAAAACGTTGAAAGGAGTCTCGAGGACGATTTTGACGAAAGCTAAAACTGCATCATTGGATTTTACAAAAATCAATAATCCTGGCCAGGAATTGAACCAGCTGATTTTGGAAAAAAAAATCACACCCTGTATTATTACACCATTCGATAGTGTTGCTAATAAGAACAAAATTCTGGGAAGTAATCACATACGGCAAACTTAAGGAAATAGCAAATTTTTATGTAATTGCTATTTTTCTTTGCCACTTTACTTCTACTGAGCCATAATTTCATCATCATCATCTCAGCCATAGGACGTCCAGTGCTGAACATAGACCTCCCCTTTAGATCTCCACATATACCGGTTGGAAGCGACCTGCATCCAGCGTCTTCCGGCGACTTTTATAGGGTCGTCTGTCCACCTCGTTGGTGGACGTCCTACGCTGCGCTTGCTAGTCCGCGGTCTCCACTCTAGCACTTTTCGACCCCATCGGCCATCTGCGAGCCATAATTTCATCATCATCAGCCGGAAGACGTCCACTGCAGAACATAGGCCTCCCCCTTAGACCGCCACGCCGAACGACAATTCGCCACTTGCATCCAGCCATAATTTACTCGAAATTAATTAAAAATCATTGGTTTCACTGGATTTGACGTCTCACTGTATTCAGCTATACGAGATTACTGAGTTGAGCAAAAAATAGCATTATTACAATGAAGAAACGGTTAACTTATGTTCCGAATACAGTCATTGCCTTGAAGACTGATCAGTTTTTTTCAAATTATACGTTTTTCTTAAGATTGCTGTATATGATTACTTCTAAGAATTCGGTCCTTATTAGCAACACTCGAATAATACAGGGTGTGATTTTTTTTCCAAAATCAGCAGGTTCGATTGGCCAGAATTATTGATTTTTCAAAAATCCAATGATGCAGTTTTAGTTTTCGTCAAAATAGGCCTCTTGACTCCTTTGAACATTTTTTATATTCCTCATAGTTTTGGATATAGCCATCCACGCCCAGATGAAAAATTCACCCTGTATAGACTCAAAAGTATGGTATGACGCATGGCAATAGTAGCCAGTAACGCTGCCATCTTACTCTTTTGTACTATTTACAGACACTATTAAATAAATCTTTGGAAGCAAGCCCATTCAAAAGCAATAAGAATTATGTTGCAGATAAAGTTACTGTGAGCGATAGCTGTGCCTGCGCCTGCGCGGGCGCGTGGTCGTCGTACTGCGCCTGCAGCCACGCGGGCAGCAGCGCCTTCAGCTGCGGCGCCGTGCGGCGGCCGCACACGCGCACCATCGCGCCGTGACACACCTACAACAAACATGCCGCTGCCACTTCAAAAACAGGTTCTATGTTTGTGTGTGTATTTTCCGATTTTTCCGACAATTGTGAACCACATTATTTTAATTAGTATTTTTTTAAATTCTAAAGTAAATAATATATTTCTAAGATTAAAAATATACTGTTGAGTTGTGAACGACCTCCTTTTTAGGAAGTCCATTGAAAATATAAACAAATATTGATGAGTCATGTCTTCATGAAGGTAATAATGATTACCTAAATGAATTATATTATGTTAAATCTGTGAACATGCAATGTCTATTGTAGGTGAATAATGTAAAATAATGTAAAGAAATATTTAACAAAGAATTATGGGAGCAGCCTACATGGTCTTGATGACAGCAACTATAATTATTATGTAATCAGAATAACAATGACACAGATGCATTTCATGTTTGTCATTTATGGCTTTGTTAGCTTGCTTTGAATCTCTTTGAGCTATGCTCTCGGAATTTTTCACAATAAAAATATCAATTTTTAATTACCAGAGCAGCTATCAACTTAAATATATTAAATGTAATTACATATTACATTTATGCTAACATACCTGTGTCATTTCTCTGACTTTGCGGTCCGTATCCACTGTGAGGATCTTGTAGAAATGTGCCCAACTAGGCAAAGCAGCCACCACATCTTCTACATCACCATTGTTTACAAGTTCACATAATTCATGGAGAGCCTAGAACATTTAATTTAATTTCTCAGATACAAGAGGGATTCACCAAAAAAATTACAATTCTGCAAACTATGTACCTATGTTCCCACCAAGTATTTACTGCAAAGTACAAAATTCAATGTTGTTGGTTAAAAAACATTTGGAGAACTTTTTGCAAAAGTTTTGTAACAGTTTACACTTTAAGCAATGTTGACTGGCATTTATTGCAATTTTTTTTTCAAGTATTCTACTGTATGATCGTTAGTAGTGTTGCTGATGCAACCAGTACAGATATTTTTTTTTTAATATTTAAAGGACAACATGCATGATTAACCTTAGCTCTAGTGATGGGATCCTTTTTGTTTAGCTTCTTGATGCACATCTGAAACTCAGGGTTCAAGCCTTGTTCCAAGTTAGCAGCTGCTAATGTAGGAAATAACGGTGGCAAAGGCTTCCCACTGTTCAGACTCATGAGTCCTCCATCTAGACTCATCCCACCACTCAGCAGCTCGGCACTCCGGCTGCTGCTTGAAGGCTACAAAAACACAAACTCGTAATAAATGCTTTGCTGTCTCAATCCTGGACAAAGGCCTACTTCCCCATCTTTTGCAATACAGTGCACCACCCTCTTCCCAGTTTGGACATATTTGAATTATGAATGTATCTTGTCGTCGGCAAAACCCAAAATTCTGCATCTTTATAAAATAAGAAAACAATATTGACCTTGCTTCAATATTTCGTCATAATTATCCTCCATATCAATAAAAATACAGATAGCAGAAGAAATGATCATTAACAATCATATTTTATTCTGTGTAGTAAGAGGACTCTTCAAAGCCATTCAGAAATGAATATAAGTGGTGAAATACTGCAGAAATAGCACAATAATACACCGCAATTGCGACATGGAACCAATACTTACTCTCACATTGTTTTTTGTCCTTTGACTCTGCTTTGATTTACCACCCATTATAACACAATTTAACGCTATTACAGTTTACCAAAAAACATAATTTACTTAGTACAAGAGTAATATTTTCACAACGGTTTGAGTTGAGTAGCCACTGGTAGCCACTCTGGCTGACAAGGACAACAGTGACATTGACAATTTGTCATGACAATGGGGATGGCAACTCAAAGCTATTCGTAGATGTCGCTGCGATCGTTGACCCATAAGTCAGATTACTGTATAGCTTGTACAAAAAACAAACACGTATTTTGTTATAAAAATTGAGTTAATTTTAAAAAACAAATATGGAAAATTATTCGTCAATGCAAGTGCGTAACTAAAACTAGAACTAAGACGCCGCCGTGCATCTACAAGAGGAAAAAAAAGTGATTTAGTTGAGAGGCTAGTTTGATTCTACTACATTCTACACACATTTACTTGTAGTTAGGATTTAAAATTGTATTTT
This sequence comes from Agrotis exclamationis, assembly GCA_950005045.1. Lineage (NCBI taxonomy): Eukaryota > Metazoa > Arthropoda > Insecta > Lepidoptera > Noctuidae > Agrotis > Agrotis exclamationis. Next base: position 443,539 of record OX465424.1, read on the forward strand.
TTAAGTAGGTATTACATGTGCTAGCCTCTACAAAGAATATAGTAGGGCCAATGTCCAATATTTGAGACTTCCGTTGTAACGTTGTGAATTATCAACGTTATCCTTTGACCTTAAATCAGTTCATTAATCAACGTATAACAACATAGTTACAATGGAATGCAAGGAATGTCTAACACATTCCTTTTCGTGTTATAGTCATACGCAATGTTCTTCGTCAACCGACTCAGAAAAAAAACTCGTACTTGAGGGTATCGTGAAATGTTTAATTTCGCGTCGAGACTAAAAGTCATTTATAGGCGGGTAGTTCGGAATTTTTACAGAGTTTTGGTGTTGTGGTCGGAAGACATGTTGTTCAACGTTAACCGGTTGATAATTAAAGTGAGGTACCTAATGTGCTCATTAGTATAAATAAGCTCGCACAGGAGACAACGAGGCTCATTTGCATTTGTCGTCTGATCACTCTGTGTTGTTTGTTAGAATCTTGTGACACCTTGAGTAACAGATTTTTATAAAATAAATTTTTGTATTCAATATTTTATTTAAAATAAAATTAGTTAAGTGTTCGCCCCGGATTAGGGTAAGTGCCAAAGCAAACCAAACAATTATTATAGCTGCTAGCTCATGTTTTGTTTTTTTTTTTTATATTGAGTAGGTACCGTCGGACTCAATTATTGTGTGTTCATATTTTTTCTTTGTCCGTTGGTTTTATTTTTTTTTAAGCCTCGAGTATTTAATACGCTCGTAGGTCTTACTATGATTTTATGTGTTAGTGCTTCACGCTAATGTAACTATTGTTCCTGCCATGTAAACTCCGATCTGATGACGACCAATAATCACAAACACCCTTAGTGCCGTACGTCCTAGCTTTCGCTTATGTTGTGAGGTCATCATCAGAAAGGATTAGCAGAGGACTTTTATTTACCGCTGGACGTTGATTCCAGGGAACAAGATTGGGAGTTAAATAACTCCATCTTCAACGTTCGTGAGTCCAGCTCTGACTCACCCTACCGAACGTCTGAGGCCTGCACACGCAGCTGACCTGCCGCACACACCTAGCAGCGCACAGCCGACCTGCCGGCGCATCCACCACCTCGTCCCTGCGGTCACTTTCACCTCAGGGTCAACTCCACGGCGTCGCGTCGCTCCACTTACGCGATAGCCAGGGCAGTACTAGTGCGCCTACTTCACGGAACAATAAATTATCAAGTGACGGCTGTGAACCACGACCTAAATAAATTTCTTGTTAACGTTGGTGAGTTTTTTTATTTTCAACTCACCCTATACGTTACACCGTTTTGGATAATGACGCCCGATCTTTTACCTAATAGTGCAACCATCCACTGACAAAAAACAAAAATATAAATTATTTTAATTTCATTTAAGTTAGATGTAATTAAAATAATTTATATTTTTGTTTTTTGACAGTGGATGGTTGCACTAGTGGGTAAAAGATCGGGCGTCATTATCCAAAACGTAAGTCTCAACTATTGGAGATTGGTCCAGTACTGCTTCTGACATTCTATATTGAGAAAAATGTCATCAAGTTTTGTGTTTGTCTTCTTCATTTAATTTTACATCTATTTTATAGATTGGAGCAATATGATAAGAATTTTAACTTTCTAACACCACAACTATCACAAATCTCGGTCCCGGTGATAATTCTTCCACCAGAAGAACCATTTCATGATATAAAGAGCGATGCAGTACTTAAACCTCCAATAGAAAAGTAGATATTATTTTCCAAGGTGTATTCGATTGTTTAGATAAGGTATAATCATAGAATTTCATTAATAAATTCAACTAACGGCCTGTCCCGGCTTCGCGAGGGTAGATTTTTGTTTATTGTATCGCTTTTCCTTAGTGATAATACAATTTTTGTTCTCACAGCAGTCTCAGCAGCTACCCATTATTTCTTGATAGTGTGACTTGTCGGAAATTTGTATGTTCCATTATTATTACAGCCTTTTACACAACATCTAGTCATTTTACATCAATAAAACGCTTTTTTTCAGAAAATTCCTTTGATTTGACAGTTATTTTGGGACACAAATGTCACTTTTCACTTTGACACTTGCCTTCCCTATTAGGACGTTTTCTAGTCTTCACGTTTTGCGCGCTCATAACATATCTGTTTACTAAAATATCATTGGTTCTTTCAGAACGTCAAATTGAGATAAAATTTTATGTCTATGGAACGTCATCATCATAGTCTATGACAGTGTTACAACCAAAAAAAAAAAGTCTATGACAGTGTTGACATCAGCTTCAGCAAAATTACATGCTCTGTGGCTTCAGCAATCAGCATTGACAGCGCGCGTAAAATGATAAAACTCGAAAAGCTGATAGAAAGTATAATTTTTCATTGTATTTAAAAAACTGTGGTTTAAACAAAATATAATTTTTTTTTTGTGTGTGGTCTTAAGACTTTCGGAGAGAAGGTAAGCTATTATTTTTTTCGTATAGTAAAGTATTACCTACTTATATGTTTGCTACATAATACCTAGCTAAGAGTTGTTCTAATAATGGCTACCTACATGTGTTTTATATTTTTAGGATGTTTATTACCCGAGTTAACACTACCTACAATAATTTATCAGTTCTATCTACCAAATCGGTAAAAGTAACATAGCGGGCAGAGGATGGGATGCGGCTTAGTGGTTATACCACTCAAAAATAATGTAACATGTAATGCCAGTTTTAGTTTTGAAATTACCTCATACAAATGAATTTTTAGTAATATTTGTTAGTAAAGATTTACTTCAATGTAAACTTGACTGTAGGTAGATTGAACAAGCCCCTTTAAAAGAGAGAAAAAAAACACTCCATTGAAATTTAAGTGCAGGTTTCAATAAAATGGGATGGTATCATTTTTTTAAAAACATTGCCCCACACTAGCTTTTTCTGTATTCTGTATGTTTGTAAACGACATACAAAATCTCACATACACAAACACCTAGACTCGGAAAAACTACTTATAGATCATACAAATATTTGTTCGGTGTGGGTGTGGGCAACAAACCCGGGGCACCCTGCGCAACAGTCTCTCAGCTCTCGGCCACTGCACCAACTGTGCCACCATAATACTTATAATAACATGGTCAGTTTGTTACATTTTACACAGCGAGCATACAAATATTAATAAAGTTTGTGTTTTCGAACCAACAGACACTTTAAAAATACAATCATAAAAAACTGTATAAAGTTATTATTTTTTTGGAAGTCAGTGGCTTTGTTTTTTATATTATTGACTTTTTTGCCATCAACTTCTGAAGAAAAGTTATTTTACACATTTTTGTGATTGTTTTTGAAGTCAGTTAATTTTCTTTGTTAAACGAGATTTTTATTTTCAAAAATTCAACACAAATTCATGTCATATACCTACATACATAATTTTCAAAAATTACTATACACCGTGTTCCGGACGATATACATAAACTTCGACCAGATGTTCAAACCACGGAAGTAAGCATTTTTCATTATGGACACATTAATAAATTCTTATTTTTTGTTAATTTTCATACAAACTAAATACCTAGACGTAAATAACCCGATATGCATGCCTCTTTATCCGAATTGGCAACATCGTATTTTCATTCATAACATTTGGCGGGCTGAAACAAATGAAATGCAAATAGTATTTGATAGATTTATCATTTTAATTGCACTAAGCGGCAACATAGGCCAAATTAAGATACTTTCTCACTGCATAGCTCAATTAAATTTCATTAAATGAAATTACAAATATCTTTGTAACGAAGCCTTTTTAAGTACTACTTCCTTTGTTGGATTTGATTTGTAAAAGCCATAGAAGTATTTGCTAAAGTTTATGGATAACGTGAAGAACACGGTGTAGACTATCAGCACTACAATTTTGTAATCCGTAGGATCAGTAATAAAATCGTCCAAGTAAACTATAAGCAAAAAATATGCATAAAATGAAAACGAATAAACATAACTGAATGAAATTTTTATGGAACCCAAGACGTATACTCCTACTACTCTATGAACAAAAAAAATGAATCACGCAAATCGGACCTGAAACAGTCAAAGTAATTAATCCAGATATTTAATACACATAATAACTCAAATGAACAACGAAAAAATGTTATATTCATGAAGACTTGCTCAGGTCTGTCGCTGGATGTGTGGGCAAGGCTTGTCGAGGTCTATCTTTGGATGGGTCACCAAAGTTAAGCATCTATTGCCGAGGTCCGTCTTTGGATTGGTGGGCAAGATTAAGCAACGCTTGTCGAGTCTATCTTTGGATGGGTCACTTAAGTTAAGCAACTCTTGCTGTCTGTCTTTAGATGGGTGAGCAACGTTAAGCAAAACTTTTAGAGGTCTTTTTTCGGATGGGTCACCAAAGTTAAGCAGCTCTTAGCGAGGTCCGTCTTTGGATGGGTGGGCAAGGTCAACCAACGCTCGTTGAGGTCCTTCTTTGGATGGGTCACCAAAGTTAATCAACTCTTACCTAGGTCCGTCTTTGGATGGGGGGGCAAGATTAGCAACGCTCGTCGAGGTCCTTGTTTGGATGGGTCACCAAAGTTAAGCAATTCTTACCCAGGTCCGTGTTTGGAAACAACACTCGTCGAGGTCCTTCTTTAGATGGGAGTGCGACGATAAGCAACGCTTGTAAAGGCAAAGGCTAAGGATCTTACAGATCATATGCGACTACTGTCGGATGTGGGGATGGTGGTCATAACCACCATCTGGCCTAGTAGCATTTATTGTTATTTAAACATGAATGATCACACTAATGTCAAAATTAATTATCCAGATATCCTTGATTGGACACACCGCAATCGCGGCGGTAAGACCCCTCTTTGAGGAGTGGCTTGATCGACCTTCCGCCTGACGCAGGCAGTGGCGGATTTACAGTCGTAGCAGCTCTAGGCCCCGCACCATGTGCCGCCCCTTTCTCGGCAACCATGTACTTCCCTTTATTCATCGTTTTTCCATATAATTTACATTTTTAAATATTTCTATAAAACTAAAAAAAAAAAACATTTAAAAATATAAACAATAATGGCCTACCGTTGTCGGGAACAGGGTTCAAGCTACCGGCGGTCAGGGCTCCAGAGAAAGGAACCTCCTAACAAAGCGCGCCGTGTCCAGAAGAACTGCTTTCTGAATCAGGCCCCTGATCCAGCTGCCTAACGAGAGCCTCCTTAGATGTGGGTCGAGGCTCTAGGCAATTAAACCATGGGCTGACACGACTATCGGCACAATTATCGCTGAATCCACATCCCACATATCGACAACCTCATGAGCTAAATCAGGATACATACTTTAACTTAGGTTGCTTATCTTTCACAGCTTTCACGAGGTTCGCGTCATGCGGGACGGTTATGTCAACAATCATTGCGCGCCGCCCGATCGATTCACCACCACTATATCAGGTCTAATAACTACAATAGTCCTGTCAGTGATGATGGATTGATACCAGTACAGTGTGATATTGCCATTTTCAAGAACTGGGTCGGGCATATACCTGTAGTACGGGCTACGGCACTTCCGATTCCACAAGGTTGTATTTTATATTATACTTTAATATTAATGAATTTACTTTATCGGCCACTTTAAACTGATTCAGTAAATTGGTTAACTTTGACTGAAAGCTGCTAGTTTATAATATTTTGCGAGGTTTCAGGGATTATTGGAGATTTAAAGAAAACATTTAAAACGGTTTTAGGTTTTGTTCATCTTATGTTAAACGTACGAACTATTTTATATGTTCGAAATTATTTTTTTATAATTTAACACGCAATAGTGATTTACAAGAAGTCGGTTCAAAATAAGATACGCGAGTCTTTAATAATTATATTAGGCAACTTTGCATTTGACTTAATATATCTGGTCAATATTGTTATCATCAGTGGTTTTTGTCTTGATTTGCCGCCCTAGGCCCGGGCCTACTGGGCCTTAGGACAAAGCCGCCGCTGGACGCAGGTCCTCACCGGACATCGGACACGGATGTTTAGGGAGGTTCCTGTGTCTGATTACGAAGGAAGAAATGTCTGGGTGTCACCACTGTGTTGATCGCTTGTGTTACGATAACATGTGTTAAGAATATCCTTTTATCGATAGCTCTAACCTTATAGTTTAAACCTCCCATCAAATCAAATCAAAAGCATTTATTTCAAGTAGACCAATTACAGGCACTTTTGAATTGTCAAAGACATAAAAAATATAACTAAATACTACAAAGTTATGGTGCTACAGTCCCAGTCACAAGACATAAAAACTGTGAAAGTACCGTAGATGCCCATTCCAAGAAGTAGATCTCTATGGAGAAGAACGGGCAAGAAACTCCATGGACACTCTTTTTAGATCGCCAAAATTATTACAAAATCTTTGTTACATCATTCATTTTGAGATGGTACATTATGTGAGAACGATGTAGCAAGTTAAAAGTGTCCATCACAGTAAAAATTACAAAAAAAGGACAATTCAGAAATAAAAGAATCAATAATTAAAATAAAAACCGTGGCAGCTAAGAGATGACCAGTCCCAACTGACAGCGCCCGTTCACGAACATCCACACAAAGCCACATCCTCACGGAGGCGATAGGCGGCGACCTCTCATGCCTACCATTTGTTGAGGCCATGCTGAGGGGCGAGACGCAATGGGAAGCAGTCATCTCCTTCTGAAGAGAGGAGGCGCAATGTGTGAGGGAGAGAAAAGCCTCCACCTCACAACCCAGCCGCTGGGTGAAACGCCCATGACAACGGACCTCGCGTTGCGATTTCCACCCACCGTCAGCGCGGGCATGCGGACGGCGAGTAATGGGTGACTTGCATTTCCATCATGGGCTATTATATGCCCGGGCCGACGGCGCGTCGTGTTCCACGCGTGCCTCAAAGAGCTGTCAGCAATCTGGCGGGGCCCCCCTTATAAGGCCAAAGCCTGCCGGCCCGCGGGACTGTCTTATCAGGTAACCGTGAGTGACCCTAGACGTTAAGGAACGTGCTGAAATCATCCAATGAGTCCTCCCACTCGAGGCAAGACAGGAGAGACTATCAAACTTGTACTGACTAAAATCTATAGAGTGCTTTAGCCCTCTACGTTCCGGGGCCACGGTTACCTGATAAGACAGTACTTACCGTGACCAAAGGAAACCGCGGATTTTAGTCAGTAGGAGTTTGACAGTCCCTCCCGTCCCGCCCTAGGTAGGTTAATTAAAACTAGATATTTTTCATAACATTTAATGATTTTACCATGTAAAAAAAAAGACATCGTTGATGCGCTTGCCAAATCGGATGTGTGCATTTCTGATTTTTCATTTTGCTAAATGGCTTTTTTACTGACACATCGATGACAATAACAGTAATTTGGATTTGACCACATAATTTAAGTTGAGAGTGCTCATTATAAAAGTTGTTCAGTGGCTGCATCTTTAGTACAACTATTATATTTAGCTATGCATAAGAACTGTAGCTGACATCAATTCGAAAGGTCATCGGTGTGCGTAATGGGGTACCTAAATAAGAAAGGCCAAACAATTCAAATATCTAGTTAAGATGTCAATCAAGAAAACTCAAAACAAAATCACCTGAAGTTAGCCGCACGACCCGTCACATCGAATTTTGGCCGGTTTGAAAGGTTCGGGCGGGCGGTCAGAAAGGTTCGGCCAATATTTGCCTGAAACCGAAACTGTGGCCGAAACATATTTTTTAGCGGAAGTTGAACGAAACCGAACCTTCGGTCGGACACTAGGTAATATGTAAGTACCAACTAATATGCTGTTGTGCATCTGTTGGACTGTTGTTGCGTAGTAAGTGTTGAACTAACAGGAATACGTATAGGTTTGGAAATAAAATAAATATTGTATTTGCATTGAATTCTTTATATATATATATTTTTAATATTCATAAATTCAATATACATTATAATATCAAGTAAAATGAATTACTATAATTTATATAGGCAATATTTTAACACATGTTAATCTATAGGTAAGTTTAACAATCTAGAGTTTACTTATTTTAACAATAAAATAATTATTCAGCAACCTTTCGCTGGCAGACAGTCCGCGTACAATCACTCACACATTCATACGAAATACAACAAAGAGAAGTATGGCAATAGGAATTCACATTGGCTAACTGTTAAACTTAAAATTAGATTATTTATATTCATTAAAGGAAGAAAATACTTTTCTGCAATATTATATCGCACAAATAACCAAATTCAGTATAGTACATTATGCCATTCCATGTAAAAAATAAAATTCTCTTATAAAAATGTATATTTTAAGGCTTAAAATTATTATTTGGCACAACTAAAACTAATCTAAAGCTAAGTGATGGGATGTTTATATTTTACAGTTTTCCACATCATATTATCAACATAAGTAATCTTTGGTTTATCTAGCCCACCGGTCACAATTTGGAAATTGCTTACAATAAAAATATAATAAAATATGAAATAGTTCAAACAGGATCGCTTAATCCAATTATTTAAAGTCAGATAGGTAGGTACCTACATAATAATTATACTGAGTTAATCTTTATAACTAGTAATTTTGATCAAATTTGTTGTTTATTCTGAACATGAAACTGTAACACTGAATTTGAGGGAGGACCTATGCTAGTGGCTGACAATATCTCCAAGTGTTCGAATACTGTACGTCTGAGCCCTTACGATGCACACTACAAGAATAAATTAAGTATATGTATACTGCATGTAATAATTTATGTAATTCGTTGCTTAGAAACCTTTAAAAATAACTTTTAAATACATACCTACTTACATTTATAACATATAGAAATAATTATTAGGTATTTCTTATGTTTTTTTTTTGCTTAGGAACTTTCTGTTCTAATAATTTATGCTGTTGTGAAATACACCTACCTACCCAACTGTGCCTCCTAAACGCGCAAGTCGCAACCCTATTGAGCTTGACCGACAGCAACATTGTAATGACGTTAGCGTCATGAATGACTGTGAGGCTTATGTCCGTGATATCTAGTAGAGACTCAACTCGAGTCAACTTATAATTGTATCATTAAGTACATCAACAATAACGCTTGTACTTGATCAGCCAATATGATTGAGGGGAAAATTAAAGACTTTACGCAAAATGTGGTTTAAATAGGTTTTTAAGATAGGTATATAAATATCCATATTATTCTATTAATTATTTTTAAATGTATATAATCCTATTGCTTTCAATAATCCGATGTTTATTATTGTCACTATGTTCATTGTGTTATTTTGCAGTGTGGACACCGCATCATTTTATTAAATCTATGTACCTTTACTAGCTGAGTAGATAATAAAGCGATCATATTTACACATAAATCCATACTATGTACAATTTATTATTTACAACTTAACAGACGATAATCTTTCGACTAATTATAAGAGTTTTTTAAACACAGCAGAGATCCCATAGGAGTATTATGGAATGCTTAAAACTTAATTAAGATTGAATCTATCTAAACACTTAATACGTATTACAATACGAGAAGCTTAGTGTTACTAAATTTTAAAATGTTCCGATAACAGAGAATAAAACTATCTACCACTTTTTGAACCATGACCTAATAGAGTCTCTTCAATTAATATTTTCATATCTGTGTAATGTTACAAAACGTGGTCATATAAAAGTAAGTCAGTGCTGACGTTTGAATTCACCAACTTGGCAGACGAATTTTCAACAAGAGCTATCTGCTTCATCACAATCGGTGGCATTGTTACTTGTCTTGTTAGTGACAGTTGCTCCATAAATGATGCATAGAATCAAATGAATTCAAACAGTTCAATGGCGAATATGTACCTACCGCGTCACAAGTAGTCCGTATGATTATGAAAGTAATATTCAACTTAATAATAACTTAAGTAACACTAGTATAATATTGTCATCACAATGTCTGTTTAACGTAATCGTGCACGTTGACGTGAATTGCAGTAGCGCTCTTTTTATTACCACATGCTCCTGGGGTTGTTTTACATTACTTTTATCCGAAAATTCCAAGTTCAAGTTGAGACTAAACTAGGTGAATAGCTACGAGTACAACTTGCAATTTGGAACGTATGTTTTACAAATATCAACGCCAAACCTCGTGTACGTATAATATTGTTGCACTTTAACAGGATCATAAAATAATCATAATACAGACGAAAAGTGCTTCAACGATTTTCTATGGAAAGAAATCTCGAATCGCGAGCGGGATTACAACCTGCGACCTTCGGATTCAGTACATCCAATGCTCTAGTAGTGGTATGAATATTCTTCAATAGGTGGCGCTGAACGTCACCGTAAGATGATAAGAATGAATTGAAGAATTCGACGCTGTGGCTCGGTTGGTAAGAGCATTGGATGTATCATGTACTGAATCCGAAGGTCGCAGGTTCAAATCCCGCTCGCGCGGTTCGAATTTTTATTCCCTAAGAAAATCTTTGAAGTTCGCGACGCATGCGGTAATGCGTATAATATTTAAAGATATTGACAAGTGTCTCATTCTATAGCTTAATTGATAAGTAATTATCGACAAAACATAAACATTATCAAATACTATATATTATAGTGGAGTATTATACTACAGGTACTGACCTTTGGTATTATTGAATAATAAAACTATACAATAGGTAATTAAAATCATTTACATACGTTAATTATATCTATCAACAAGATCAATAATATTTTTGGCATGTTGCATGGCACTTTTGTGGTAGGGATTTGGCATTACGTTATATACTCGTATAAATAGGGAATCCAAATTATTTTCTACAATATAAAATATGTATTATGATGTTGAGCAATGACAATTAATTAAGTTTGGAACAAAAATACCGGGCAATGAATACTTTATCATATTGTGTGCTTTTGATGATGTCTCATAACAACACTAACTTGTTAACTGGGCGAGGCGTTTTCGGTTGTTTAAATTACTTATTTGACGTCTTAAACAACTCCGTGGAATTTGTTCCGACAAGGATTTTCTTTCAGTATATAAATAATTTATTGAAAATAAAAATATAGTAGATTGATCTCCTGTTAAGAGTTTTTATCAATTAAATTCAGAACATAATCTGTTGAAATTGTTGGTGATTTTTTGAAATTTAACGAGTGCACTAGAATTAAAAAATAACGAAATGGATACCAAATGTTGTTCGACAACCGATGCTATGTCCAAGTTAATCCCGGTAGGGCTTGCAGATGGCGAACCTGTGGTTCATGTGTTGACTGTAGGAGCCCGAGTGAGAGAATTTCTTGAAGCACTTGCAGCACTGGAAAGGCTTCTCACCAGTGTGGAGCCGCTTGTGTTCCGTCAAGTGATGTTTGTGTTTGAATGCCTTTGGACATTCTAGACACTTATACGGGCGTTGACCTGTTGAACAAAATAATATATATTAGTTTCGATTTACCTCTTAATGAAATCAAATTTGTATTCAATTGATAAAGTCAAGATATTTGTACTAACCTGAATGTTCGTATTTGTGCCTTGCGAGGGAGCTTTGCTTGACGAAGGTCTTGTCACACTGATCGCATACGAATTGTCCTTCCCCTTCCTTAAATTCTGCTCCCTGCTTAAGTTTGCTCTTCTTAAGTACTGTGGCATCTTCTTCGACCTCGTTTGATGCTTGCATTTCATCCCAGGGAGGACGCTCGTAAGATGGACTTGAACCTTGTCGGCTGATGTCTGAGGTCAAGTGCATGTTGAGAATAGGAGATCGTGCGTTTGCCATATCATTGTATTGAAGGAGTTTGTCCATCGGTACTAAAGGGTTGACATGCAATTTCTGGGGTAGTAATCGTTTGTGCCCATTAATAGTTTCTCCAGGTGAAGGAGACAATCGAAAGTCAGTGAAGGAAGATGACGAGCAGTTGGAATGTGGATAAGTATTCAGATAGTTGCGTTGAGGAGTTGTACTTCGCGAGGATTTCTGACTGAGGTTCACTGCTTCCTCAGAGTCGGAATGTGTCACAGAAATGCTACATGTTGGCGATGGCGATGGACTCGACGTAACTGATGGATTGGACTTTTTTGTAGATAAATCTAACGGCTGGTCAGAGACGGTCATTGTTTGTGTCATACGTCGTTCTCTCGCCCTATTATTTTGGAACCATACCTGTACTACTCTGTTGTCGAGACCGATTTGTTGAGCTATTCTTTTAAACTCTTCACGATTTGGTCGTGGGTTTAATGCGTAGTGTTCTTTCAATACCGACTGCTGTTCCTCGCTTAGTGCTGTACGCACTCTGATTTTTCTATCATTGTCGTGTATTGATATCTTATCATCGCGATCGTCTCTATTAAAGTCTTCATCTTCGCTTGCACTTATTCCGTTTTGTATTGAAGCATGCATTTCGGCTTCTAATCTAAGAGCTACCGTTTCGGCTACTTGAGCTGCCAAACCTTCGTGTTTTCTAAACATATTTCCACAAAGTCCTTTTTCGTGGTCTAATAAGTCACTCTTATTAGTGAAAGTTAGGTTGCACTTCAAACATCTGTGCGTGTCTTCTGGTTCTTCCTTTATTACGACGTGAGGAGTGGGTGGTGACTCTATGCTGGGGCAAATGTTACCTGATACAGGAGAGAGCTTTTCCATGTTTGCTCTAAAGAAGTGTTTTGTTACGGATGCGCTTACAGATTCTAGTATGGAATTGAAACCTGGGTTTTCGGCGTTGTGAACATTGTTGTTTAAAGGGACGGAATCGAAGTTGTGAGACGGAGACCTCAAGTCGCTTTCTCGTTCTTCTTGCTCTTTTTTTATAGACACACCTTCCTCATCTTCTATGTCCATCACAAGCTCAGCGCTTCCTTCAGATCGTTTATCATCATCTTCTGTAACTTCTTCAATCAGGTCTTCAGGATCTGCTGGCAGAGGACTTGTCGGCTTTGGACTTGAAGGATTTTCCATTTTTCGTGGTTGATACTGTGATGAAGCTAGCTGCTCTAAAAATTGGCTGATGGATGCAGGTATACTGTAGGGAGATATCCCGCCCGCTGGGCTCATAGGCATGCCCTGAGGCATGTAAAAGGGCGAAATTGCAGGCTGCCCTAGGGGCGGGCGATGGTAATTATTATCCTGGGCCGTCATGGCAAAGAAGGCAGCTGGCATGGGTAGGAAAGAATTTCCGTTAGGCGATATATTATTATTTAACTGGGAGGCCACCATGGCATTAGTTCTTTTCCTTGATGGACTTCTTTCTGGGTTTAGTGCAGGATTATTGGGTTTAATTCGTCCCATCTTGAGATTCATAACCAGACACTTTTTTGAGGTCATATGGCTGGAGTAGGATCCAGAGTGAGAAAACTTTTTGCCGCAGTTAGCGCACTCAAAGGGTTTTTCACCACTATGTATCCGCAAATGTTCTTTTAGGTGATGCTTGAATTTAAAAGCCTTGTCGCAATCATTGCACTTAAATTTGCGAAGGAGAGCGCTTTCGTCATGGCTGATCATGTGCCGCTGCAGTCTGTACACGTTTGCGAAGCTTTTGTGGCAAATCTTGCATGACTGTTGACAAAACAAAAAATAATTAGATTTTCTATTAGAGTTGTTTCTTTTACCTAATCTTAGTGCCTTGTTCATTTTGAGATATAATTTTGATATATATGTTAGAAATATCATGTAAACTGGCCCGACAAATTATGTTATATTTTTTATATTCTCTAGCTAATAAACATTTGTAACAATTTTTGATGTTCATTGTTATGAAATACAATGGGCACTGACATATTTGACTGTATCCACCTGTGTGTTGGGCGCGTGCAGGGTCTCGTGGCGCTCGAGCTGCTCGCGCGTGGGGTATGCTCCGCGGCACTGGCTGCACGAGAACGGCCCGCCGGGACCGAGGGGCGAGCTTCCACGCTCTTCCTCTTCCTCAGACGGCTTGCCTTCTGACCCGCCGCCGGCCAACGGACGGACTGTGAGATCAATAACAATTGTCAAGTTAAGACGATTGGCTACTCATGTTTCAACATATGGCCACAATTTTTAAGCACAGCAAAACTGTCTGGCCGAAATTGTGTCGGCGTCATTAATAGATAATGCTATGCAGGAAAGAGTTATAATTTTTATTTTTTTTGGCGGTTTTTTCTTATTGGGTGCGTCCTTACAGAACGAGCAGCCTCGCGAGGTATTTGCCACGCGAAGCAGCTCGGTGAGTGTGGACGTGTCTCGGCCGAGGAAAGCGCGCGCGCTGCCGCGGGCGAACGACCGAGTGCCCGAGCCATCCAGTGTCGGCTTTTGTTTTGCTCGCGTATATTGTTTCGTGCCTTGGTCGAGAAATAATTGCGCGTCCAGAGCAAGCGGCAAATGCCTCGCGAGGTTGCTCGTTCTGTGTGGACGCACCTATTCTTGATGTTGTGTTGACGGCCGGTAAATTTTGTTTTGTTTATTATGTACCTTAAAACTCGTATACAGATATTGCATTGCATTGCCTGTTTTTATTCTATCATAATATTTTTAGTTAATCTCACGAAATCGATCTATTTGTGATGCACACCGTTTGGAAATTAAATAATGACATACTCCATTCTAGTTTATTAGTTTATAACAATATTTCTGGTTGATATATTTTTTAAACCTGCTTTCGTTTGCAATGCGATCATCGTAAACCTCATTTGAAAATAATATGTAAAACATTTATCCGTTTTGTTTGCGATTAAAATGATCGCGACACCTTTACGGTCGATGTTCGCTCTATAAAACAAATAATGGCAGCAACAATTCAATTTGGAGTCGGTTATTTCGGTAATACGACCGGTATTCCAGCGTAATATCGTTTTTAAAAGCGGCGTCGGCCAGCGCGTCGTAAATCAAATATAATAAAGAGCAAAACAACGGGGCGACGTATTAATTAGTGCGGCCGCGCGTTGGCCGCGTGTCCTTTACATACGCTGTAATCCGCTATCGGCACACCGGTATTGAATTTTAGAAAATATGACTTCGCGACACACCTAGGTAAATGCCTAAAAAAGACACGTATTTTAAATACATGTAATGTTGATCATACGATAAGTATTTGGCAACCCCTAAGCGGCTAACTTACTTAGTTCAATATACTGACATGCCTTTTATGGTTTCAAATCAATAAGAAAAGTTGTAGCATTGATCAGCAGTACAATGTCATTTCTGCTACTTAAATATATTTTTTTACAGTGAGTGTAGTGAACGGAATTAAAGTATACATAATTACATAATTATCTACATCATTATCGGCAGCCCTGTTTCACTTACGTAGACCTCCCCTTTTGTACAATAGTTTCCTGGCATACACGGCTCTTATCCAGGTTTTTATTTACTTGTCTAATCTGAATATCGTCCACCCATTTGGCTGCAGATTTAAACTATAATTATGCCAATAGACCTTTCTATTCGGCAAAAGATGGCGGTAGTAGTAAGTATCTGTAAAAATTAGCATTTCATTCTCTCAGTTTTTGCATTCGGCACCGGAACAAACATCCAAAGATATACATATAATGAAATAATGTGTTAATGTTATCGAAAATTAAAACGAGCAACATAATAATAACTTTGTTCATTTTTGACAACTTGAGTAGCACTGACAGATCAACTTATGATGTTAAGAAAACTAATTACCGGTATCAATGTAGGTGAACTCATATTAATGAAAAACAAAACTTGTAAAAAAATCTTAGTCAAGCCAGCTTTTGATATTGCTACTCGCCGGTAGATGGCGCTGAGCGACGCGCACATTCATTACAAGTTCATTCATTCACAAAGATGAGAAGGTAAACAATGTAGTGCTTAAATTTCAATAGATGATAATAATAATTGAAATACGTTTGTGAATCATCATTATATCAAGTCAAAGTTAATAATTTCATCTTCCAACAAGTTATTTTGATATTGAGAAATCCTAAGCCCACATATTAAACCAACCAGAGAACCGGAACCAAATTAATCAATTTTATTGATTAATTTGGTTCCAATTCTAAGTACCTAGTCGGTGAGTTTTCTGGGAAGGAGCACATAATGAGTTCTCTAAGAGAAGTAAGCTCTACTATGGTGAAATAACTGGATTGGTCAATGACTTCAGTAAACATTTGATGCGTATCGTACGTTAGGTGGAGCGGACGTACACCTACACATCACATTATCGGCGGTACAGTAATCTGTGCGCACGGGCAGAGTGCGTCCGTTAACCGCTGATAAAAAACCTACATACAACACGAGTGCGGCGCGCTTCCTATTGCTGCTACAACAAATAACAATTATCGCACACACGTACACTAGCGCTTGTAGTCCAAGAGATAAGAGTTTGATTGTTGATCGCAGCACACAAACGCGCGCATTGGTGATTGGTCGCACCTGTGTCGGCGGGCGGCGAGGAGCGCGGCGAGGAGTACGGCGGGGAGCGCCCAAGTGTTTGCTTTGCTCGAAGAAAAAACTCCGCCTGTCCGACTGCAGACACCATGTTGTAACCTCTCGCTCGGAATTGTAATTGCGCGTTGAGAGAATTATTATTGAGCTGTTTAGACGCGAGCTATTTGTTCGGTTATTGTATCGCATTGTAGTCGTGCCGTATGTTGTAGGTCTTACTAACATTGGTACTTGCCAATTCACAAACGCCTCTACCTAATAAATCAAAGGTTGAGTCGGTCTTCTAAACAAACGAAAAACCTAACTTGTTGGTTTAACTTGCATTAACAGGTTACCAGTAGATAATTTTAATCAGTAAAATTATAATTAGATATTCATTGTGGAATTTTAATTTTTGAACCGTGGGACAGTGCCCGGTGGTATAGGACCAAAAATTATATTTAGCTGAAATTTCATATTACTTATTTTTTATATCAGTAAACTATAATTAAAAAAAAAACTCAACAATGAAAATAAGACATAATAAAAAAATATATTATAACGGACTAAACTATTGAAAAGCATCAACAATTCCCTTGCTGAAAACTGTTAGTAACTAACTAGTTTACCTACATACCTACTTAGTTTAATTTTATTATATTTTAGTCATTAAATTCCTGATAGGGTAAGTTCGCCTGTTCGCGTCCATCGTCCCTTTCGCGTCCATTTTACGGATCTCCCTTTAAAAATGATCGAAAATAAGTATATTCTTACTCTAATGACATGGAAAGACATGACCGCCTATACCTCAACGTATAAGAGACACGATAACATAGACAAAAGTTCCGTCCGCCCCGCTAATCCTGTTTAGAAAAAATATTTAGTCCCAGGTTGTTCAACAGCAGAGTAAAAACGCGCGGAATGTAAAAAAAAAATAGTGTGCAGCGGCGCGTTTAACGGTAAATATTTTATTGTTTTATGTGAATTTTAGGAAACATAGCTATTTGTAGACATTAATAATGGAAAAACGAATAATATGAATTATGAATTTGCTTGTTTTTTTTAAAGTTAACAGTTAAAATAAGGTGGACGCGAATTACAACACCGAATTTATAACATGTGCACTTTGCGTCCACAGTGGACGCGAACTCGTCTATTTATGATTTCTCTAATTGTTTATTTTTATGTGATTAAAATATGAAAGAGAAATTGGATTTTTGTTTATTTTAACACTTATGGTATGTAATTGTAACTGCCAATTTGCGTCCACATTATTATGATTGTAGTAAAAGATAGACAACATCGATTACACGTGGACGCAAACTATACCTGCATTGAATAATATGATATAGCAAATTGCGTCCAGTTTTTCAATAAATAAAAATGATAGCATAAACATATTTTATTCATATTTTTTTAATAATTTGAAATGAATAGGCAGTACAGTTTTGATTAGGACTATGAGATTAAAATTCTAGTTTTACTAGTGCAATGAAGTCTGGAGGTGACTGCCCTCCAGCGCGTCAGCGGGTAAGACCCCTCTTTGAGCAGTGGCTGGATAGGCGTCACGGCGTCCTGAGTCCTGACGTACCGCATGACGCAGGTCCTCACCGTACACGGAAGTTTCGGGAGGTACCTCTGTCTGATGGGAAAGGAAGAAACGCCTGGGTGTCACCACAGCGAGGATCGCCCGGAGGAAACGGTGGAGCATACGGTGCAGGACTGCCCCGCTTGGCCAGAGCACCGCCGTGTCCTCTCGGCGGCGATAGGCGAAGACCTTTCGCGCCCGGTATTGGTCGAGGCCATGCTGCGGGGCGAGTTTGAGTGGAAAGCGGTCGCCTCCTGCGAAGCAGTCAAGCTCGCGAAGGAGGAGGCGGGTGGCGTGAGGGAGAGGATAGCGTCCTCCCTCGACCCCAGCCGCGGTGGTAAGCGCCCACACCGTCAGACGTCGGCAGACGATCTCTGGCCACCGTAGGCGCGGGCATGCAGGCGGCGAGTAATGGTTGACTCGCTGTCCGACCATGGACCATGCCCGGGTCGACGGCGCGGTGTTTTCCACGCTGACAGTTCCTCCCGCCCTGCCCTGGGTGTGCCTGGAGTAAAGAAACCCGGACCAGAACCAATGTATGGTTATTTTTTTATTTTAAATTCTATCGATGTTGAGAAGAATAAACAAGTTTTTTTATTTTATTTTTCAATGATAATTATGTGTTAATTTTTTATTAAATAAAGAAATTGTTAAAATCCAATCTTCCTTTAAATTGTCATTAACAATATCACCCCTGATCACTCCTATATTCCTTCTCTAAACTGATGGACGCGAAATGGTCCACGGGTGGACGCAATTTGGATTTTTTGGACGCAAACTGGGTAAAATGCCTAATTTTGACATTTTTCTGTTTAAAAAAAAAATACGAGAAGTTTCGAACAAAACTGAAAGCTGATATTAAAATAGACTATATAACGAACGCATTTACATAATTTTTTTATTGAAACTGGTGTTAGGACATTTTTATTTTCTCCTTCAAACTTGTCAACTGCACTAAATGGACGCAAACAGGCGAAATGACCCTATTTGATCAAACGCTGCAAATATTTTTCTTTCGTGGGTACGAAATTGTGCCATTGCGGATTTATTTCCAATCAATATACTTATTGCTTTAGTAATGGCAGGTGGTACATGCTTACCACGTACAATGTGTCGTCACAAGCAATAAAATGAATAGGTACACAAAGAAATCGTGTTTGAAAATTGTTTAGTGTAGGTAATACTGATTTCTACATTGAAATAAGACCTATTCTGTAATAGCTTACTAAATAGGTTTGTGATAACGCAAAATGTTAATAAATATAGCAGGAGAACATCTCTTTTCAATTCTGCTAAGTGTGTAGGTACATATTAGTATGCAGATATTGCTCGTGACTGTATACCTACTATAATAATAATAATAGACCTCAAACTATGATGATGATAAAAAGTTAAATACGAAAGTAGTTAAAGTACCTACCATGGGAACATAGATGAATTGCACGGATTTAAGTGTAAAGTTGTAAACCTTTGTCAAAAGTAAAAATATAAAACGGAATCAATCACAACAAAATCGTTCAGTGCCGTAATAGTAATGATTTCATTCATCAGAAGTAATAAGGACAACATGGGCCAAGTAGAACTTAATGCATTTAAATCCGATAAAAAATATCAGTGTATGTATACGTAGATACTATAATGCAATAAGCAATGAGCAGAATATCGGACCAATATTGTAAATGTGAATGTTTGGATGTTTGTTACTCAATCCCGTCAGAACGGCAGAACGGATCTTGATGTTTGGTTCCGAGATTGGTTATGGTCTGTAATAATACTCGTAATATTTAAGGTTTCAGGCTTTCAGGCGGTCATATTAACTCATAACTGCGGACATAAAAAGTGTAAACACATGTGATACTTTTGTCCCGGTGTGAGTTTTAAACTGTGTACCAAATTGTCCAAATTATATCAAAATACGTTCAGTATTTTTTGTGTGTAAGAGTAGTAAACATCCATCTATTCTAGCAAACTTCAGCAATTATAATAGATATTAGTTAGATTGTATTAAATTGAACACTTGAAGTGTTTTTGCAATTAACGCGAAGAAAGATATAAATGAAGACGGTCTCGTTACAAACAAATTGCCAATTCCCAAACATAGTGACGATGATTTCATATTAAATGTAACGCAAAGCTGTTGATAGTGTAAAATGACTCAAACTTAAATAAAGTAACGAAGCTACATTTCAGGTAGGAGCGTTGACGCATAACTAAGTATTTCTTGTTGTTTTACGTAATGTAGGTAAACAAAGTTATTATTATAAATATGAATAAGTTGTACCAACTACTACCTACGTTATTCAAATATATTTTCCCACAATAGTTTGGAGCCTCATGCAAAGTTTAGTAATGACATTTGAAGTAGTTATCTATACTGAGTCAGGATTCAGACTGGAGAGGTGAAATGACAAAATAACAAAAAATTAACCCGGCTGAATCACAGTCGTGAGTCATAGGATCACTGAAGTGGAACTCAATCTCTGGAGTGTTTGACATGTGATTAACAAATCGTCAGAGATATTAGTAGAGCCGATTATTTGTCAAACAAACAAGTAATTAGCGGTACTAGGTAAGGAGATGTGCCTAGGTTAGTTTGTTTAAGACAAATGATTCCTGGAATGGTGTAAATACGTGTGTATTAGATATCCTTCATTTTGTTAACACTTTCTAATCAACATAGTTGAATATTTGTTATAGCAAACGAAACAAAATACGTAGTTATTAATTTCTACGGCTATAGTTCACAGATTCAGATGGTAGTGCAGCGTTTGTATGTAGGCAATTATAGGAACTATGCAAAAGTACCTATTTCATTACTAAAATAGATAAACATCATGAAAAAATAATTAAACAACTAGTTTTAAAGTAAACACTGGTTTGTTGGTGCTCATCGAATGTATTGACGTGACACGACAAGTTTTAGGTACGACAGTTTGTTTTAAACTCCGAAATACATCGAACCATCTATGCAGATGGTTAGTTAGTTAGAATTCGATTAAAAATTTATCCGAACGTCACACTTTCTCGTCTGTTCAGCAGAGAACAGCAATAAAACGAACTTTACTAATTTATTCATCCGCGTTCCACAAACTCGCGTCTAAAATATTAGGTGCGCATTATATGTCGTCCGAGTGCATCAAACGTCCCTATTATGTTATCCACTCCAGACAGGCGGCACTCAAAGAAGAAGAATAAAATAAAAGGTAAGACAGAAAAAAAGCAAATGAATTAAAACAACATAATCATTTACGATTTAAAACGGTGAAAGCGAGCGGGGTTCCCCTCGACAAACGAAACTTTCTTTCAAGTCTGTGTGTACCTGTTCCCGATTTTCAAGTGGATGAATTATATCCCGAGGGAGAGTAGGGGAGATTACCGAACAAGGAGGTTATTTCTAATGAAGACATGCTCGAGTTTTATTTTTAATGCCTCGGAGGTGATATTATTTTCACCTGCATTCTGAATGAGAAATTATTTTTTTCGTTGCACGTATTTAAAATTTACGGTTAGGGACACTATTTTCACAATGGAAAAGTTTGAGAAACTTAAGGGAAATATCAGTCGGGAAGTATCAAAAACTTAGAAAAAATGATGAGTTTGTTAATGATAAAAAATAGTAAAGAAATTGTTAAAAAAGATAGAAGTAATGAAGGTGAAATACTTATAAAATGCAAATTAAAACAAAAAGAAAGGAAGCTTACTTAAGGCCGCGAGCCGCCTGGCCGAGGTGGTAGACGTGGGGACCTGCTTACTCCTCATGTCCGCAAGCCAACCGGCCGCCAAGCATTCGTACCAACCGCCAACTCCCATTAACGAGCTCTGCACTTTCATCGAGCGACACCTCTGTTCTCACACGTCACTGGCCGCGACTACGGGCTATCTAATATCGCGGTTAGCACTTCGCGGCAGCTTCAAAATCGCATCTACGTCGTATTACACCGAGATTTCACAGCCTCCGCTGACGTCAGCGGTAAAAGTCCTAGTTTAGATAACAGGGGAGGGCACGTGTACTGCGGGCCGTCGGCGGCGCGCTACTCACATCGGCAGGCGCCCCACACGTTGGCCAGGCTCCACAGGCGGTACGAGTAGCTGTCACCATAGCACCCGAACATGCTCTCATCGGTTCTCGCGACCATGGCCCGCGCGCGCGGACTGACGTGCTCGTGGCGGCGCGGCGCGCGGTGGAATGAGCCGGTGGCCCGCCTTTCGCCCCGCCCTGCGCGCCCGCGCCCTCCGCACACCCCGCTCACCTCCCGCGACCTCCCCCCACCTATACTTAATTAGTAGAGCCGACTGCTGACTGCGACTGCTGAGCCGTGTCTCACCACGACTATGTTATAATAACTATACACCGTCGATAATAAAACACCTATACAATTTAATGACCCTTGTCTTTTTTAAGCCACACGCGACTGCGGCTCACCTTTGCGTTGTTTATTTACATACTCTACGCTCCACCTTCTCGTTGGTACGAGTATTCTACCTGTCTCTATCTAACGACGAGCTTACGTTTCATTAACAAACAACCTTGATAATAATGAAATATGTATATTGGGCTATTATATGACTGTTATTTCAGTAGTTGGTCCAAGCATAAAGTTATTAAAATCATAGGTATTATAAGAAACAAAACATGAAAAAAAAAAAATGTATTTATGCAATACTTATACGTATATGTGTCGCCTGAAACAATAGCTACCTACTAACTTACAGCGTGCAGGTATGTACTAATTGTAACACGGTAGTGTTACACTTTTAGTACAGCTTTCGGTCACTAGATGGCGGTAGGTGTCGCAATAAACGTGCGCTGTGCCCCAAACGAGTGTGTGCTCGACATAATAGTTTATTCGATGCATTCATCTCGATATAATTATTTCGGTCAGTGGTTTTGTTTATCTACATTAAAACATTATTTTCGCGCAAAACGTGTCAAACTGAATAAACGCGTTTTTTCCCCAAAATAGAATTTAACTTTTAAAAATAATAAAATAAGTAAAAGATTAATAGTATTTAATTTTAAAAATTAAAGTCGAAATAGTTTTTTTTTTTAGTTTTACATTAGAAAGTTAGGTAACTTTCGCAGTTCATTCTTGTGCATTCAAAAGTCGTACGTACATAATTAAAGCATTTTTCTCAACCTATTCGACTGGAACATAAAGGGCTATCGAAGGATCAAGCGGTGGATTTAAATCAGTACAAGTCTGACAGTGTAGTAGGGAGGACTCATTTGATGATTTTACCTTAATAAAAAAAAAAAAAAAAACATTTGACTCTTGAACTATACGCGAGCGAGGAACGATTGTTCCCAGTTCTTAGTGCTAAGGAGCAGGAACGACTTGATTGTCAAAGTCTAAATTAATGCGAGCAAAGCCGCGGGCAAAAGCTAGTTGTCTCCAATTTTAATCTTTAAAAAATCTTTGTTATGTTCTTTAGATAATAATCTAAAAAAAGAAGAAATCATAATATAATCCACCGTAACAAAAATATCGATATTATTTTCAGAAATTTTAAATTTTTGATGTGTACCAGACTAAGCTGTTAAGTCAACAACACTTTAAATTAATGCTTTGTTACATGCAGCAATCATGTGGCATGGCAATAAGGAGCGCTTTTAACATTAAACATTATCTTTATTCATATCTTTATTTGCATTCCCTAATGTCAATAATACAGATAAAGCTAGGTACAATTAAGAACCCTGTAGGGCACATCGAAAATAAAAACTTAAAACTAAACATTAATATAAATACAATTAAAAAAAAAACGAAAAATTATAATGTTAAAATTGTCTTGCGTACCTACATTGTATTTTGAAAAGGTTTCTATAATTATTATACGAGTAATTAATTCATATCTTTATTTGCATTCCATAATGTCAATTATACAGATCTTAAAATAATAATGCTAATAGCTAGGTCCAATTATGGACCCTGTAGGGCACAGCAAAAAATTAAAAGATAAAACTAAACATTAACATACAATATAATTAAAAAAAAACCGGCCAAGTGCGAGTTGGACTCGCCCATGAAGGGTTCCGTAGCAGCAAGCATAGATTAGAGATATAATTATATTGAGATTAGTAAGTAATATACACAAACAATAAAAATAACTTTGTTTTTCATAGTATTTGTATGAATGGCAAAGTTATATTTGCGGTTTTTGAAAATGTACTATATCTCAAAAACTGCTAACTGTATCTCATCCAAACCAATTTTCGTTGGTAGTTTTGGTTGAGGTCTACATTATATATTTTTTTTAGTTTTATCATTCTCTTATTTTAGAAGTTACGGGGGGGGGACACTTTTTACCACTTTTGAAGTGTCTCTCGCGCAAACTGTTCAGTTTAGAAAAACCGGCCAAGTGCGAGTTGGACTCGCCCATGAAGGGTTCCGTAGCAGCAAGCATAGATTAGAGATATAATTATATTGAGATTAGTAAGTAATATACACAAACAATAAAAATAACTTTGTTTTTCATAGTATTTGTATGAATGGCAAAGTTATATTTGCGGTTTTTGAAAATGTACTATATCTCAAAAACTGCTAACTGTATCTCATCCAAACCAATTTTCGTTGGTAGTTTTGGTTGAGGTCTACATTATATTTTTTTTTTAGTTTTATCATTCTCTTATTTTAGAAGTTACGGGGGGGGGGACACACTTTTTACCACTTTGGAAGCGTCTCTCGCGCAAACTGTTCAGTTTAGAAAAAAATGATGTTAGTAACCTCAATATCATTTTGAAAGACCTATTCATAGATACCCCACACGTATGGGTTTGGTGAAAAAAAAATTTTTGAGTTTCAATTCTAAGTATGGGGGGCACCCCCAAAATTTGGTTTGTTTTGATTTTTGTGTGAAAATCCTAATGCGGTTCACATAATACATCTTTCTACCAAGTTTCAACAGGATAGCTCTTATACTTTCGACAAAAAGTGGCTGTGACATACACGGACAGACAGACAGACAGACAGACAGACAGACAGACAGACAGACAGACATGACGAATCTATAAGGGTTCCGTTTTTGCCATTTGGCTACGGAACCCTAAAAAATGATGTTAGTAACCTCAATATCATTTTTAAAGACCTATTCATAGATACCCCACACGTACGGGTTTGGTGAAAAAATTTTTTTGAGTTTCAAGTCTAAGTATGGGGGGCACCCCCAAAATTTGTTTTGTTTTGATTTTTGTGTGAAGATCCTAATGCGGTTCACATAATACATCTTTCTACCAAGTTTCAACAGGATAGCTCTTATACTTTCGACAAAAAGTGGCTGTGACATACACGGACAGACAGACAGACAGACAGACAGACATGACGAATCTATAAGGGTTCCGTTTTTGCCATTTGGCTACGGAACCCTAAAAAACGAATTTATTTAGTTTGCATAATTTATTTAGGTTGCAAAAAGGCCAAAGAGTGACTGTAAACTAAGACTGCAAACTCTGACCATGTTGAATAATTATGAGCTTTCTTTCATCAGGTGTTTGGTTCGTGCATGCTGAAAATATGTTTTTTTTTGTGTTTCGTTTTGAAGTCGGTCCCCTTTTTCTAAAATAGGTTTTTTAAAAGTGTTAATTTCAGCTTGGTACCTCCATGAGGAAAGGAGTCTTTTGTTATTAAAAATACATACATACATACATACCGGTCAAAATCATAACCCTCCTTTTGACTTTGCCGTAGTCGGGTAAAAAAATGCTTGTGGCAATGATTTACAAGTCCGTAGCAATAAATAGTTGTGTAATGTAGACAATAGCACCTTGTTTCCAACGTGTGCGCCACGTGCGCGCGCGTCGCACAATGCTTTGTCACACCTAGAGCTTTGTCTGGCGCTTTGTTTTATAGACGCTGTAACTTCATATTATGCTGCATTCAAATTACTTTGTCCTACGTTTCGACGGCAACATCGGTTTGCATTACCGTTGCAGTTGCTGCTTATTGTTTATTTGTTTATCAGTCTATTATTTTTGTTGCTCGATTTGACACTTTCAAAGTAGTCGTTACTTTTAATTCAAATGATACGGTGTTTATAAGGTACTATGCTTTTTTATATTATTTAGACTGCAAGCAAGAATGATATCCTAATACTTAATAAAGACGCCAGTCGATACCATTGTATGTAAGGTTCATCAATGTTTTACACGTAGGGTCACACAAATTTTGATGTTTTGAATTGGTACTCGAACAGTTATTTCTTCTCTAGTCTTGAATCCTGAAGTAGTAGGTATTTTGCGCCAGTAACAAGATAGGACATTTACAACCTAGCCTATCTTTGTATCCACCAAAATTCATCAACAACGGTTCAGCTGTTTTGACGTGATATGATACCGGAACATTCCAATAAACTCATTAATGCTTTAATATTATCTAATAGGGAAGTAGAGCCATTATTAATTAGCGCGCTAGATTCTTTTTATTGAATTCACCGGAATTTTTGTTTAAGTAACTAATACTTATGAGTTTTTTTAATAGATACTTTAGTTACCTTTTTAGATTTATTGTAGTGAAATATATCAAGTTACTTGTATGCTTCATCAGCTGTGCCTTGTACAAGTCACCAATCCTTTGTTTAAATTTTAATCAATAACGAATGTGCTAATGTTCCGTAGATGGAGCTAAACATTGCTCATAATGACTTTTAACCAATCAATCAACCCGCGTTGTGTCGCGTGAACTCATACGCATGGAGGCAACTTAAATGAGGTTAAATAAAGTCTCCAGACAAAAGGTGAACAACGTCCTTACAATAGGGCTGCGTCGATGCACGTGTGCTGTGCCATAGACACACGGCGGGAACGTGTGGGGCCTCTACGTGTGGTCGCATCTCCAGTTCAAGAGGAGATCATGCAGAAGGTCAACAGTACCTCATAACGTGTTGTAATTATTATGCCAAGTACACTTTAGGAAAAACGGAACAGCTTTAAATATTGCCTATGCAATGGGCGTTTCATGAGGTCATATCTATTTGTTTGGATGTCTCTGCAGAGGATGCCTTGACCCATGGCATGTGTGAACCTTCTGATCGTAATAGTTTGTATATCACGTGGGACAACCACTGCGTGTGCGCATTGATAATGTTGTTGTGCGCTAATGGATGCACTTGAGCGGATTGCTTCTACCAATTTGTTTGCTTTTAGTATAAACAAGTTAGTGTTACTTACCTACTACCTAATGAGATATTAAGTCCGTCAATAACACTTCTTTTAAAAAATATTTGTGCTATCTAGACTTTTGATAGGTAGGTAGGTAAGCATCTCATAATGCATATTATAATTATAAAGTCTAGATATATAAAACATGTATTTAACCAATATAAACAGAAAAATATGATCCAATATAAGCGTTAGTTTGCTATTAAACATAAGCATTCAATGTTTTCATAACTTATAAATTAGTGATCGTTGCCAAGTGTATTGTTTGTAATATAATCAACAATAGTTATGATGTTTTCTCACGGCAGTAGGTGCGTCGTGGGAGAGTCGTCGCATCGGGCCACATCTGGTCGCCAGCAGTGTCGCTTGGCACAGGTAACTTTATCGTTTTACAGCTACAACAGCACTGTGACAGCTCTTTATTGCCGCTGTCAAACAAATATCACTTGTTTATAAGCTCATTCATTTATGTGGTGAAATATTCTATTGCGCGTTAAACGAGCAGTGTGATTTCAATCGCAAATTCACGATGTTTGAAATCAGGGGAACACGTTCACATGGTCACTTTACGATGGAAGAATAGCAGTAGAATGCAGAGCTATACAAAACTACATTAAATGCAAAACTAAAATTAGTACCCGCATTACAATTACTGATGAAGAACAGGGTATAGTATAGCGTTTTTTGTATTACCGTTTAGGCGTGACTTTATGAAATATGTAGAGGCATTATACAGGTTAATACAAGATTCAGAATATAGCTGGTAATATGTGCTAGGTTCATAAATGTTGTGTTGTCATATTTGTGTATTGCGGACGTATTGATTGCTGACAATAATTTTCAAATATTCCAGCTATTTGGCTCCGTCATGAAATAGAACCGTTCGGGTTCAAGCGCGCTCTATGGCAAACATTATTTAGTGAATTTTACGTAAAATAGGTTGTGTTATTGATCGTTGTTAATTAGCTAATGAACGCTGATAATATCTGTTCACCTCATGAGAATACCAAGTTCTCATCAGACAGACTGAAAATAAATACAACTGAAATGTCTCAAAATCTAAGTCAAAGCCTAAGCTAAAAAAAGCAAAGGTAAGGAGATGTTAGCAAGATGTTAATACATCATAATTTTGTGATTCGCTCGTACTTAGCTGTCTTCTCATATTTTAGGGATGTTGGATGATCCGCATGAATTAAACTGGCACGAAATGTATGAGTGGACCTGGACCATTTTTAATTATATTTTTTTCTAAAGGCGTTTCACACGAAATTTATTTATTTGCGAAACAGAAGTCAGCCGACGACGATTTTTAAAATAAGGTTTTTTATGACTTACAGTACTTAATTATTAAATACTAGCTGTTTATTAATATGAGCTTGAGTGTCAAGTAAAATAACTATTATCTAAACTTCTATTATCTTCTACTAAATTTCTATTATTTAATATTTTGATAGGTATTTTTTATTTCTGCGGGACTTACGGTACTTTTTATTATTAGGTATATTCATCATCATCATTAGCCTATAAATGTTCCCACTGCTGGGACACAGGTCTCCTCTCTGTGAGAGGGAGTGGGCCGTAATCTACCTCGCGAGCCCAGTGCGGATTGGTAGATGTCACATGTCTTCGAATTTTTGGTTCTAGGACATGCCGGTTTCCTCACGATGTTTTCCTTCACCGTTTTGAGAGCAGTTGTGTTGAAATAAATTACACAAAGTAATGCGCCTGACGGGGTTCGAACCCACGACCTACTACTCGTAAGTGGAGGCCGATACCACTGGGCCACCACTGCTCCTTTAGTTCAGGTATATTATGTTCTCTTAAATAAATATGATTGAATCGCCCGTGGCTAATAATGGTAGATTAGCACGTTTCGTTTAACTCATGCGAGTCATCCAATAACCTGACTTTTTGCATTCGTCCTATCCTGTGGTCTAACTACAGTATTATTAAACTCTCTATAATTATTCAGATAGTAAAATCAATTTAAAAAATATTTGTCAAGACGCCAGCACATCAATCTACCCCAATCTATCAAATTTTCCCAATCGAATGTTAGAAATCTTGTGTTTCTGATAAAGCCTCCTGCAGACACACGCGATTAATCGCGCTGCGACAACGAGCCAAGCTAATTTCCACTCTAAAAGTACTGCGAATGGACCACCGCGACATGTCGCCCCGCGTGATTAATCGCGTGTGTCTGCAGGAGGCTTAAAGTTCAAAAACCTAAAAAAATACATATTAGGGTAGGTTGGTGTGCTGGCGTCGGTATATCATTGGAAAGTGTTAGAATTGTAACGACGTCAATATTGTTGGGCATCACGGCAGCTGCGGGCCTGCTACTGTTCTGGGTAAATTGGCTGTTTGGCCGGCAGTCGGCACGGTACCGGGGCGGCTTCGCGATCGGTGTCGATAATGAGCCGATAGCGAGCGCGCGATGTTTCCGATGCCCGCATACGTGCTCACCTATTATTAGTTCCGCTATTGTACAACTTAACGGATTTTTGGATGCTGTGGGAGTTCTGTTTGCTATGCGGGAAATAATAGTTTGTATTGAAATCGATATTATTAAGCATTCTTATCGAATTTCTTTACGATATAAGATCACAGATTACTTTGGTGGAACACATAATTTTGTACGTGGGTACCGTACTGGATTTCATTACCGCTCGCTGGTCTGTAGGTAATTTGTTTGAATTTGGAACCTCAAATAATATACATTTCAATTTATAGTAACAATAATTAATGTGGAATATTCAGAAACAATAATGAGAATAAATTAAATTAGATTTCGTTTAATAATAAGTACCTACATATTGTGCAGTTTTAAATGATAATAATACATACTTAATTATTATTTTTAATCAGTACTTAGCAGTAATGGCGGCCGGTGACCGGGCCGTAGTCGAAGGTTGGCGATTCATATTTATTTCCTCGCAGTAGGTGTGAAAAGCAGAGTAATTTTTCAAACTAATATCACAAAGCTCAGCTTAAATATTATACTACAATATCGACGATCAATCCTATTTTTTTAACTTACTACTAAAGAAGTATATCTATTAATTTCATTGTGTGTTTCAAAAGTGGCTCCACAATAGGTACTTACTTATAATATCAGGGTCTAAGTTTATCTATCGCCCTATTGTCTCGTTGTGCACTTTATGGGTAGATACTGTAAACAAGGATTAAAAAAGAACTTTTTAATGTTGAAGTCAAGCGCCATCGGACGGAATATTTGAAATCTGGAAGGCGTCCAAACGCGTCAATCAAATCTTATCTGTAATAGCATTATATCCCTTTAAAACTATCAGCGAACAGTTTTGAGTGGTGATAAACAAACCGGTACGGAATAAAAACAGTGTAATCAGCTTACGGAGCGTCCCGAGGTTATCGCCACACCATTCTCTAATCTGGTCACCGACGTGAGACAAAAACATTGACATATGAAAAGGATATCCACAGATGTATACTAACTGATAATAATAATATATCACTATATGTTAAAAAAAATTTCAATGTAGTTTTCTGGGTACCTACTGAGAACTGGTGTAATATACATAGTTTAGGTAAAATAGTTATGGACAGTATTTCATTATTAAGACGGACTTGTTTAACAAATCATATTTTCTAAACTAAACGATTATTTGGTTGTATATAATTCAAAGTTAGGTAAACTTTAATGGCGTGTGCCCGCAGTATTCAAGCATGTGTCAGTAAAGTGTTTTTTTTTTGGAAAATGACTTCGACTTCTTACCTCAAATCAGCAAATTTTGGTGACCTATGCCAACATTTTTCAATTTGCTGTAAGTTATATGATACTTAATTTCTTTTTGTCGTATATAAATTCGGTGGGCGGAAGTGTGCCACGTGAAAGGCTACGTGTCCATTGTGCCTGTGCCGTGTCGCGGGACATATGGCGGCCAGCCGACCCCGGCCCGCGCCCGTCACGTCTCGGACCTACCAACAAACGCTAATTGTTCTAACTATTGCCTGCTTTGTCCTAAACAATTACTCCTTAAACTTTACAATCTGTGACACCTTTATTTCTTGAGGGTAAGGTTTGAAATTGCTCAGACGAGATGTTGAGAAGTTGTCGCACAAAACGTCGCCAGATGGTCTGACAGGATGCGTTGTGTTTTGTTAGAAGTGTCAAAGTAATAGCCTTTGTACTTGACTTGATAATGAGAGGATGGACGAAAGCCGTAAATCTGTTATTTGTAAAGTATGAAAAGTATACTTTTAATGAGATGTTAAGATAATACCTTCAGCAACGTTGCAGATCTTATTTGTAAAAACAACAGGAACAACAGGATTATGGTGTTATGGTTAATTTTCTGATTTTATATTATTTAAATTGTAGAACAAGGCATTACTTTGCGAAAATCCTTGACATATTTTTTATTTAATTCGATTGAATAAGCAGAACCGAAAATTTAACTAATTTAAGGTTTATACTACAATTGCATGTTGTATGATGCCCACCCCTTTTGATTACCTAAATTAAAAGAAACAAGCACTAGGTAGTTTTATCAAATTAGGGTTTTTCTTGGAAGCCTTCAAGTCTTCTTCCGTTTATGTTTTAAAGTATGTTATTTTCAATATTAATTAAATTCAGAAACCTTTCATAGGAATAAAATAATTATTAATTTAAATTGTTTTATTTTTTGTTTGGACAACAGTTGGAAATATGAATCCCTAAGTGATACCAGAATTCTTTGCTTTGACTTAGGTACTTAATTTTTTTGTAAGTCTTTTTTTTACGTGGTAAAATCTTGGGAGGGACTATCAGACTTGTACTGACTAAAATCCACGGTGTCCTTCAATAGCCCTTAACGTTCCGTGGCCAAGGTTACCCGATAGTCCTGCGACCTCGTCAGGCTTTGGTCTAATGGGGACCCCGTCATATTGCTGACGACTCTTTGAGGCGTGCGTGGAACACGACGCGCCGTCGATTCGTTTTGTCAAGTCTATAGTGTGAGTCGTGCATAAAAATAAATTAAATTTAAGTTGTGTTTAATATTATTTATTACTATGTTCACCGGGGCTTCACTCGCTGCTCGACTACTATTGGTTGTAGCGTTATACATAAATATGTTGTATTAGGCTATCGCTAAGATTAGTGTGTTCAACCAAACGAACAAACTCTTCATATTTATAATATTAACTAACAGCCCGCCCCGGCTTCGCACGTGTAATCAACAAACATTTCAAAGTTATACATATTTAGTTCACCGAGGATAGTGTAGCTTCTCAACAGTGAAATAATTTTTCAAATCGGTCAAGTAGTTTCAGAGCCTATTCAATCCAAACAAAAAAAACAATCAAATCTTTCCTCTTTATATTATTAGTGTAGATAAGTAGATAATAAGTAATATAAATAATAAGTAAATAAGTAGGTATTACTAGTTAGTTTTGAACGGCAGGCGAGTCTTTGTTTCGCAATGGTGTTAGTTGTTCCGTAAGTAACCTCCCAAATGAACAGCGCAGTATTTTTGCCGACGCTAATTTAATATAACATTATTCTCACATCACAGAGCACAATAGCTCGGCGAAAGTTTTATGCGTCTCCATTGTTCGGAGTGGTTTACAACTCGTAAAAACCGACGTCCCCCGCTAACTATTGTTATTATTTGTTAATTAATTATAAAGTGCGGCTCCGCGGCCGCCCTCGCTGCTCGCTATGACGCGGCTCAAATGTTCCCGTTACACCTACACTGCTACCTACCTTATCACAAGTACCTATACGCATATTTTACTGATATTCTAAAGTAGACGTGTATATTATAATGTATAGGTACTTTACCTTAATTTAATATTAACAGAAAATTGGGGAAACTCCCGAAATATATTTCGGTTTGGTTTTTCACATACACGTAGCTATTCGGAATTTAGAAATTATCGGGCCTTTTATCAAGAAGCTTGTATATTATGTATATTATGTTATGGTCAGTTATTATTAGTCATTACAATTATTTATATTTAACTATGAGGAAGGAAACCGGAGGCAAACAATATTGGTCATGTGAGGAAGTAGGTTACAGGTGGCAATATTTCGTAATACATTGTTTCCTGCAGGTAATTAATGAACCGCGGTGTAATCGAATGGTCTGTGGAGAGGTACTACTAAAACTATATTTTATGAAGTAAATCAATACTCTTGAACGGCTTGGATCGGCGAGAGTGCACAACCATCTTTACGGTTGGTACAGCACCTGACAACTTTCAACAACGCGGTAACACTAGCGGTTCCTAAAGTTTTGATTGAATGGAAAGAGATGCAGAGGTAAACCTCATTATCTGATGTTCTTCCGTGTGATTTTTCACTAACAAAGTTAGTTAAAAAAACCGGCCAAGTGCGAGTTGGACTCGCCCATGAAGGGTTACGTAGTAGCAAGCATAGATTAGGGATATAATTATATTGAGATTAGTAAGTAATATACACAAACAATAAAAATAACTTTGTTTTTCATAGTGTTTGTATGAATGGCAAAGTTATATTTGCGGTTTTTGAAAATGTACTATATCTCAAAAACTGCTAACTGTATCTCATCCAAACCAATTTTCGTTGGAAGTTTTTGTTGAGGTCTACATTATATATTTTTTTTAGTTTTATCATTCTCTTATTTTAGAAGTTACAGGGGGGGGGGGGACACATTTTACCACTTTAGAAGTGTCACTCGTGCAAACTGTTCAGTTAAGAAAAAAATTATATTAGTAACCTCAATATAATTTTTAAAGACCTATCCATAGATACCCCACACGTATGGGTTTGGTGAAAAAAATGTTTGAGTTTCAATTCTAAGTATGGGGGGCACCCCCAAAATTTGTTTTGTTACCAAGTTTCAACAGGATAGCTCTTATACTTTCGACAAAAAGTGGCTGTGACATACGGACGGACAGACAGACAGACATGACGAATCTATAAGGGTTCCGTTTTTGCCATTTGGCTACGGAACCCTAAAAAGCGTTATTTTTTCCATTATTATCCTCAAAATGGTTTGTGAGATCTGTGACAATAATGCCGGCTGTTGGCACGTGGATGGCACGCCATTCGCAACGCTCCGGGTGCTCCGAGGCCGCCCGCGCTGAGCATGACTCCCGCACTCCAGCCGCACAGACGCGTAACTGCCAGTTTTTCTCGAAAGCACCCATCGAGGTACGCAATTACAAGGAAAAGCTACATCTTTTGCAACGCTATATTGCGGAAAAGGCTTTAGCGACTGTTGTGTGATGGTTGTAGGACATATTTGGGTAGACTGGGAGTTTTCTTTACCTGTGGTAACAAAAATAGAAACAGTAAATTAAAATTCACTGTTATAACTGATACCTAAGTACATATTTATACGTATGTGCAATACAAACATAATCTAACTTAAATTAATAGTAGGTACACAAGCACTGGCACCATTTTTCGTGACTGATAAATTAGGTTATAATGACGATCACGTTTTTTGTTTTAGTTTTATAGACATATTTTAAAAATACCAATAATATGGAAAAACGATGAATAAAGGGATGATCACGTACCTAACTAATCATTTAAATTTGTCACATCGGAAAATTAACATAAATAATTTAAAATAAATAAAGTAGCACTGATTTTCGAGTGTACATTGTTACCCTTGTGGCAACCGGTTGCCGATTGCCTCTTATATTGTCGCGTATGTCGTGGTGTGGCGCGTTGGCGCGACTCGCTTCCGGTGCAATAAAAACAATGCGCCGATGCGAACCTTTATTGCGGCAGGTTTCCGGGCGCGCCCGCGCCGCTTGTCGCCCCGCAGTAATTATGATTCCACTTGCCAATTGCTGCGATCTTTTATTTTGACACTCGAGATGATTTCAGAGAAGGGTGTGTTTTATATGTTATATAGTATACCTACCTAAGCTATGTGTAGGCGGTGGTAGGGACTATTAAATCGATTGCAGTGTGCGATGTGACAGAGATGTGAACTACCTTAGGACACCCGCGGAGTGACGAACGTGTCAAGTTTAATATGCACCACATCAAAATATCTAGTTGGCAAGAATTTTCAGATGTAATGTCCCTAAGTAATGTGGTCACTATATAGGAGGCGCTGTTTCCGCGCACACAACATGGACAACCACACACAACATTAGATTTCAGGGCTATTCTTTAGCAGTAGGTAGGTAACTGGTTATCGCAGTCTACGGCTCAAAGGTGTCCTAGGTTAGGTCTAGGTCTAGTTCCGGGTGCTGGGTGTTTGTGTGTGTGAGTTTTTATGTTTGTAAACGCACCCATGATACAGGTAAATATTCCTAGTGTAGGGTAGGGTACACTACGATAATACAAAAAAACTTTATTCCGAAATTCATAAATACCAATTTTCATAATTCCGAATGGTTCAATGTTCCTAATAATTATAACAACTCCGATTGGTCATTATTCCTATTTTCATAATTACGAAATTTCAATATTCCTAACGTTCATAATTACTATTTTCAAAATACCGAGTTTCGATAGACCAAATATCTAAAATTCCGACTTAATGATTTTCCGAATTATCAAAAACACGAATTCCGATTATTAAAATTTAGTAGGGATTTAAAATCCTTGCCAGGTGCTTTCAAAGTTGATTAAAATCAATTCCTCATTACATTTGCCGTACTTCCCTGAATTTTATCAATTCAGTATGGACACACTGACTAGACATCTGAGAAATTAATTTGTTGTGAGCATTCTGAGAAGAGCAGTGGTGGCCCAGTGGTATGAGAGCAGTGGTGGCCCAGTGGTATGAGAGCAGTGGTGGCAGTGGTGGCCCATTGGTATGAGAGCAGTGGTGGCCCAGTGGTATGAGAGCAGTGGTGGCCCATTGGTATGAGAGCAGTGGTGGCCCAGTGGTATCAGCCTCGACTTACGAGTTGTAGGTCGTGGGTTCGAACCCCGTCAGGCGCACTACTTTGTGTAATTTATTTCAACACCACTGCTCTCAAAACGGTGAAGGAAAACATCGTGAGGAAACCGACATGTCCTAGAACCAAAAATTCGAAGACATGTGACATCTACCAATCCGCACTGGGGCCGCGTGGTAGATTACGGCCCAGTCCCTCTCACAGAGAGGAGGCCTGTGTCCCAGCAGTGGGAACATTTATAGGCTGATGATGATGATGAGCATTCTGAGAAGAGCAGTGGTGGCCCAGTGGTATGAGAGCAGTGGTGGACCAGTGGTATGAGAGCAGTGGTGGCCCAGTGGTATTAGAGCAGTGGTGGCCCAGTGGTATGAGAGCAGTGGTGGCCCAGTGGTATCAGCCTCGACTTACGAGTTGTAGGTCGTGGGTTCGAACCCCGTCAGGCGCACTACTTTGTGTAATTTATTTCAACACCACTGCTCTCAAAACGGTGAAGGAAAACATCGTGAGGAAACCGGCATGTCCTAGAACCAAAACTTCGAAGACATGTGACATGTACCAATCCGCACTGGGCCCACGTGGTGGATTACGGCCCACTCCCTCTCACAGAGAGGAGGCCTGAGTCCCAGCAGTGGGAACATTTACCTATAGGCTGATGGTGATGATTCTGAGAAATTGATTTGTTATGAGCAGTCCAAGAAATTCCACTTTTGCTGACATGTCTTCGTCTCTAAAACTATGATCTCCAAAAAATATAAAAAGTGGTATTTCGTCGTTTTGGGTATCTTCTTGGGTGTGCTTCGTTACTCCCATATAATAATGTAAGACAATAGACCCTATTGTGTGCTTCTGTTAATACCTTATACTTAGGTATGTAAGTACGCTGGTATATTTTAAATCATGTTTAGTTAATATTACGTCCATGAGTAACATTGGTATGTTTATGTACCTATAGGTATGTAATTCCTTTACAATTCCCGAGTAAAGAGACACATTACCGGTGTCGGCTATCTTCTCGCGGTCACAATCATCCCGAACAAAGAGCAATCAATCAAGTTATCTCATCTTCCTAGAATACGGCGATGTGATCGACAACACGTGAACGTTGCGTATCCGCGCGATCCTTCACCTCCGCCCCGTTATCGCGCAGATAATACTCACAAATAGGGTACCGATTGACGTCAGTGCCGTACACCGCGGCGAGGTAACCACGATATCGCGCGACCTGCGACCCACGTATCGCGCTAGAGGCCGGTTCACCTAACCGAGTGCTGGCGAGCGCTGCCGAGCTGAACAGCCCCGGCCTCGTTTCGACAAGGCTCCATTAAATACGACGCAGTACGAGGCGTTAACCTTACAGTTTTGACGTTTGTTGTTGTTATAATCGTGTTTGAGATGATATCGCGGGCCGCGCGGGTCAGCCTGTGTGCAGGAAATGGATCAGGCGTCATACCTATGTGTTTACGATCGACATGTTTTCTTCGCGTTGATGTCGATATGGTTCACTGATCAAATAATAATATTAACTTACCTACCTACGATTCGAGACCGAACTTATTCAATGTTGACTAGACTTTGTGCCAAATGTGGCTTTAAACGAAAGTGATGGCTTAGAAAGTTGGTCATTGATAGAGATTAGCAGTTCTATTCTCTAAGAATATAGCCTTGCGCAAGTTGCGCGGCCCCATAGTCGAAACCGTCATTTAGTCCACGAGCTCGTCGACGACAACTTAGAGAATAACATAACTGAGCGTATCAGTTAAACGGGCAGTGTACCTCAGTTAGATTATGTTGGTGTTCCCTAGATAACGATTATAAGTTAGGCGCCAAAATCCGGCATATTAAAATATCTTAAAAAAGAAAAACAACAGGCCGCATAACAACTGTAAGTTTTTTAGGTAAAGTAAATGTACAGACGGAGTAAGTACTTCAAATACTTAATTAGTTGTAGTTTTTAACCGACTCCATGCCTGTTATGTTATCGCTATTAAAAAAACAACCTTTATAATAGGTAACAATTTAGTTATTATTGAATATTGTTGTTAGTAGGTAGTGGAATTATTATAATTTGCTACATTATGTATACCTATGTATACGTACCTACGTATGAGCTCGTGGCTTATCTGGGGGTTTTACCAACTACTGTTTATATAATAAAATTGTGTGATTATTCTAATTCTAATTGGTTAAACGCGTGTTATAGTTTATTTAAACCATAGTTTGTATTTTTTTTATTCCCAAGTCCATAATCTTATACAAATAAATAATATTTTAAAACATGATGTAATTATGTTGTCATATCAACATGCATACTTATAGGCAGAAAAATACAAAAAAGTTGTTTCTCCGAGGCTTCGATCACTATTATTGATCGAAGCTCCGAGGTTAAATTTTCTACATGCATTTCGCCGAATATCTCCGATACCTGAGGCTTTGGGACATTATGTTAGTTAATTTTTTTCCTCTATCTTAATAAAAAACTTCCGTTGTGCACTGCGATTCTGAAAAAAAGAACAAAATGGCAGAAGACAGTTGGGGCCATAACCTTCAAACCCCTTTGTGAAACAAGAATGTTTGTGGAGGAGCATCAGGTACTATCGAACAATGTAATCTCTGCTCACTTTTAAAACAAAATCGCGTGCGCAGTATCCCACATCTATGAACTGGCCACCTTTTTTATGAAATGGATGACCCTTTTTTATGAATAGGATGAATGGTCAAAACAAAGGGCCTAGAAAGTGAAAGTTATAACTCTGCAAGCAGAAATAGTCTTTACTGTGGTAAGTATATACATTGGGCGATAGTACCTCTCAACTATTGAATTTTAAACACATTATCAACTAGGTATTTTAATTCAATTTATTCTACTGATATTCATCTCCCTAGATGTGGCCCTAGCCCTATCTTTGTACAAATTGTACAGAAGACATCCAACAAACATGTCTGCCTCATAGTTATCACTTACGCACGTTAAAGTGACCTGTTTTCCTCAATCGACTTCGAATCTGCGTACTTGATAAGTTCATGACCTGGATGCCAGTTGTTTGCTTCATTTCTTCGGTAATTAGGAATAATGTCACTTATCACGCGTGAGGCAATTAAAGACGTAAGACAATATTATTGATCGAACAAAACTGCGGATGAAATCATGTTATGCAATTAAGTATTACTTTTTCAAAAATCTGTAGGTAAAAATATCATTACTATTAACAGCAAACAAAGTAAATATTAACATTGATAAATATTAAAACTAATACATTTTGAAAACGTCAGCCTCACCGGAGTGCCTATAGTCTATCTCCATTTTGCAACACAGTCCAGTAGATTAGTTTTATTTGTCAAACATACACTAATCACATAGAAACATGGAAAGTACACGGAGTAATTCAGCGTGTAGCTGGGAACGGTATCTTGATATTCACAGGTATTCAGCAAACATGAATGTTTAATAATCGATGTATTTCCCCAACACTACGCCGACGCTGGCTCTGTTATATCACCGCACCTCGTCGTCGACGTGCTTACTGAGTTATTATATAGGTTCTTACCACATTCGAATGACAAATAACGTACCCTGAAACTATCAATTAGAGCCCAAATAGTACCTATTATCATCGTATTTACGTAGAAATATATACCTGCTGGTGCCAGATCTGCCAGATAATCCGTAGGTGTGAGTTGCACCTAAAGGAAAACAGAACATAAACACAAGAATTTCCAAAACATCGTTCATTGTTCGGCCATATACCTAGGTAATCAATTTTCATCAAGCTTCTCATTGCGACATGAAGTGTTTAAATTCTTGACACATTTTTGTGAATTGTAAAAGTGCCAAGATATCTTCTGTGTTATTACTATTTGTTTTGTTCATGGGAAATTAATAATGTTAGTCAATACCAACATTATAAATTTCCCATGAACAAAAATAAAGAACATCATCAATATGAGGTCGTTTAAAAACCGTACTAAATGTTTATTTTACAAGCTTTAATGATAAGTTTTGACGAGAGCGGACTCAGTGCGTAGTACTTAAATATAAAAAAACGTGGGAAAAATAAGTAAGTAGGTGTCTGCTCAGTCGACCTATTTTGTTAACGACTTATGTAGTCTTTTACAACCAGGTACTGTCTCTGTCACAGAATATATTTTATCTACTTATCGCTCAAATGATAATAGACATCAGATTTTTCATTTGACAATTTAAGTCTGCTTTTAGAGCAAGCTATTTTAATTTACAATAATTAATGGAGGTTATTACGTCAGTTCATTCGTGTTCCAGTTAAATAAGTTATCAAACAATGCTCTTACTTCACCGCGAATGGTGGGCGTATAAAGATTACTATTCACGATCCGTTTTGTGATCCAAACTCCGTAGCTGCGACAACGGAAGCACAAAGATGGGGCTTAGTTTATACATTTGTGATTTATCATGTAAAGTTATCTTTGTCCATTTATTTATCTACTAACTGAACTACCTAAGTAAGTTCATTACCTGTCTTATATTTCTACAACCTAGCGTTTACACCTGTTACAATAACTTTTCTTCACATCAACATCATCTAGGTAATCTTAATTAATCAATAATTTGACGACACGATTGGCGTAGTGGCTGAGTAATTGGACTGCGACGCTGCGTGTCGCGGATTCGATTCCCGCACGGAGCAATTATTTGTATGATATACAAGTAATTATTCCGGGTCGGGGCGTTTTTCAGGACAAATTCCTAGTGTGGGGCAACGTTTTTAAAAAAAATCACTACGTCGTGCCTATCTTCAGAGTATAATGTATATAAAACTGTAACAAATGAAACCTGCCATGACTATTTGAGAAAAAATGCCTACTCTAAACTATTTCTCACGGCTCTGAAGGGTTATTGTAGAATATTGATGGAGCAGCTGCTACTGCTGACATAGGGCTTTCTTTTCTCTTAGTACAGCCTTATAGATTTAATTGTACAGTAATGTACAGATAGAAAGATGGTGATAAAAAAATGGGCGTCTCTACATTCTTTCTCGAAAGACTGACGATATATTTGTGGATGGCAATAATATTAAGGGACCAAAGCAACGATAGAAGATGGATGAACTGTGTGCGATTGATGATCACTTCTGCACAGACAGTCAATGAATGCGCAGCTTTACTCAATTATAATAATTGCACGGCCGCGTTAGCGCTGTGTAGGTGAAGCGCATAGATTACGCGCAATGGACGCGTTGTGCAACACTCCCGTTATTGATGTGCCGACTGACGGCTGCTCCTCGCGACTTATTGCATCGCTGGCGTTATGTTTACATACTGCGAAAGTTCGCAACCAGGAGCGTACCACTAATTAAAAACAGAAAAATATTTGCAAAACATGAATGAATAATTAAGTGAAATCTAAATAATACACGGTTTCAATTATTTTTTTAACAGTCTTGTGTCTTAAAAATCCTTTTTTAACAAGGCTGGCTCTCTGGCTTTTTGTCTCACATAATAGTACCTATAGCTTATTCTTCATATAATCGATGATACGTCAAGCGTAAACAAGTGGACATGTAGATAAGTTGACATAGTATTATATTTTTCCTAAAATGAATAATAAAATTGCACAATAGTTGCAGAGTCCGTCTCTGTAGGTCGCAGTTACAAGCTCTCTTAAACACGTCGTTGTGACAGCTTTATTCAAGCATTCAACTAGTATAAAAAGCTTTTTACGTGAACGCTCCTTATTTTTAGACGAATTTACTGAAACAGGTGCACTGAGAGCCGCCAAGGTATCGTAATATTTGCGGTGCAGTACACGCGGAAGCAGGCCTTTCAAATGCATACTTTAGTTGACTTCATAATACAAATAGCGACTGGTTTAATGCTGTCCAAATGTTTGTCATATTTTTGATTTCTTATCGTTCTCTTAAAATACTTTATGAATGTGTGCTGTATTTTTATCATAGAATGACGTGTTTTATTTTATCAACGAATTGAAACGGGTAAAACA
Source organism: Agrotis exclamationis (assembly GCA_950005045.1). NCBI lineage: Eukaryota > Metazoa > Arthropoda > Insecta > Lepidoptera > Noctuidae > Agrotis > Agrotis exclamationis. Next base: position 485,405 of record OX465424.1, read on the forward strand.
AATGACTTTGTAACAATAATAGTATTCTTTAGGTACCTACCTGCATACTTTTCAGGTTTTAGCAAGAATATTCGGTTTTTTTTTCAATTTTAACACGTTACTGCTTACAGATTTCCGTGCGTGACTGACAACCGTAAAACATATTTTCAAAATATTATTTATTTATTTTATTTATTATATTAGCTTCACAAATTATAGCCACTAGAATTACGTAGGACCACAGAATATAGTTCAACCGCCGAATACAACTCAATACTTTAATTTACTTTACTGGGCAGCAGTTTATAAATTGCGTAACGTTTTCTCGTATACAATACCCAGTGCCTAAAGTCGAAAGTTGATGACTTATGGCACCGAAACTCTTAGCCTTATTGGTAAACGCAAGAGCCCAACGATTCATAGAGAGGGCTATGCTAGCTCGAAGTCTCTCTGCGTGATCGAGTCAGAAATGAGGAGATTCTCAAAGTTGCCGACATAGCCCAACGAATTAGCAAGTTGAAGTGGCAGTGGGCAGGCCAAATAGCACGTACAACTGATGGCCGATATAGGGCCGTAAGGTTCTCGAATGGAGACCACGCACCGGCAAGCGCAGCGTAGGATGTGACTACACGGTGGGCAGACGATCTGATGAAGAGCACAGAATCGCGCCGATGCAAGGCGCTTTCAACCGGTCTTATTGGAAATCTACGGGGGAGGCCTATGTTCTGCAGTGGACGTCCTACGACTGATATGATGATGAAAGTATAGGCAACAGAAAGAAAAATATTTGATATAATAAACGTGTTTTTTACAAAATAGAAGCACTGTACGCTAACGAATCCAGCTGACCGACGGCAGGCTATTTTTCGACAGCGAAAATGTTATAATAATGGTAATACATTAAAAAAACAGCTTCAGGTTGCTATTTTTGGTCGCTCACCTCTCGGAATATAAGTACGACTATTATATTTTCCTTTATCCGAGTATCGGATTTCATTATACTATTATAGTATGTATTCAAGTATCCATATTCTGTCGACAACCGTATGTAACGTAAATACATAGTATCATATGCGCAGATTGTGATTGAACTTCATTCATGTCGTCCAATTATCGTCTCGTATCGTCGTCGTCACAGTGAATCTTTTGTCTTTATCCGTTGGAAATATTCTAGAACTATTCTGTTCTCGTGTGCTTATTAACGGTAAAAAACGGATGAAAGGTGCTTACTTACGTCAATCTGGTTCAAACTTTATTCCAATTATCGACTGATGTAGTTTGTTATTTTCTAATAATCCCGTGCATTAACGATCGGTGAGCCAATGAGCAGTTGGAAGGGATCTGTTATCGGCGCAATAAGGTAAAATTCCCGTCACTTCAGATAACGCACGACGTCGTGTGTCGCACACATGTGTGTGTGCACGAGCGTGTGTGTATATGGCGTCGTTGTGTGTGTGTTATCTGCCGCACTCATTCATACACCGTATCGTCGTGACATTTCGGTGCATTTGCGTACGCGCAGCGCGAGTGGTGCCATTCATAGATTGGTACACCAATAATGTGATGAATGATGAAATAGTGAAAACGTCTAAAAAGCTGATAATTTTAAATCTTCTTATTAAAGAAAAGATAATTGGAAATCTTTGTTTTTCAATGGCAAGTTTCAAATCTATATCTACTCGTATCTACATAATTATTAGCTATAAAAATATTTTTCAAAATATTATCAGAGGCCTTACTACAAGCTCTTAACGCGATCCAGTTTAGGCTGTGGGAAGGAGACAGAGCTATACAAGTCGTCTAGCGCCATCTCTTTCCCACAGCTTAAACTGGATCGCGTTAAGAGTTCATGGTAGGCCACCTGATATCTTTTTAGATCCTATAAGTAGATACTTCTTATACGTATGAAGTTTCATAAAAACCGGTTCAGTCGTTTTGTAAAATAAGGACATGAAAGTTTTTATGATATGCCGTACGCTCCTATATGGATATGTTGAGTAATTAGGAGCAAGACAAAAAGAAAGGTACTAGTGTCCCTAAAACAATCTATCGCTTGGACCAGTAGCGACGTCCTAAAAATATTACTTTCTAACGGTTTCTGTGAGGTGAAAGATGTACAAACTCATGGTTACAGAGCGCCCCTGGCCCCTGGCCCCTGACCGCACGTATCGTGCGCAGATAACGCGACCTGCGCCCGCGCATGTGTGTGTGTAATGCACATCTTGTATGTAGCTATTAATACTTACATTAACTAATATCATGAACGCGGAAAAATAACTTCCTTTTTAAACATATTTCGGCGTTTGTTTTATTAACTTTGTTGTTTATTGATAAGGCGCGTGTTTGTGTTATGTATTGATGACGCAGTTCAATTTATTTTCTATGAGCGGGAATAATAAAACAGCATTATTATAATCAGTTGGTAATGACTTTATTTGAGTACCTATAGGTATATTGTATCTTGTACTGTGTCCGTCATGAATATATTGCGCAGAGGTTCAGAGGGTGTAGAAAGGCCAGTTTATTGGTATCATAATTTGCTTGCGCAATAGAGTAGAGTATTCCATTTTACTATTTATTTCACAATTCATATTATGATATTGCTGATGAATTCTTGGGTTGGAGCACTCGAAATACGGGAATAAATAATAGACGTAGTGACGGTTAGATACAGCGTATAATGACTGGCCAAAATCATTGACAGATGAAACCAAGTACCCACTATAATTATTTATATTAAAACAATATCAACATACCCACTAAAATTACTTATGATGACTACTACTTACATCACAATTGCAAAACTGGCCTTTTTAGACAAGCAGGTCTTTTGATCATTTTATTTGTTATTTTTTTATAGGTTGCTTAAGTTTCTAGTGTAGTAGGTTATATTATTAGAGATATGTTCTTACAATACAGGGAGGAGAGACTCGGTGATTACATAAAATGTAGGTCTAGAAAGTACTATGTCTTTTTATGAGATCTGAAACCAATCTAGTAGCTACATTCAGGCGGTACAAATACTTCCAGTCTTTTATCACGATAATTTATCGGTATAACCGTTCCCTGCGCGCTCGGCTCATAGGTTCCAATACGACAGTGTCGAATGAGAAATACTACCGAGCCCCGTTACAATGACGTGCACTGATTAAACAAATAAGTATCGCTCGTACATTACGCACTGACTACACTCTGTACGCGCGCCGCGCCCTGTGCGCGCACACTCGGTGATTCTTGAGGAGACAGCGAAACACGAAGCAGTAGGTTTGTTTAGAATTGAATTTGTTTAAAAAAATATGTTCCTATAAGATTAGAAATAGTAAAAATGAAAACTCTGAAAACATTTAATACTCTCACTAAACTAGTTGAATATGCTATTACAATTTTCTTATGTTTATGAAGAAGAAGCAGTGATTGTTATGACCACGGTGAAAATAATAATGCTAAAGCTTTAGTTTTTGGAGCTATTAAGAGCTAAAGTACATTCTATTTCGACTATTTACGATAAAAAAAAATCAAGTTGACTAACAGAATTTTCGTAAAAAAAACTGAATAAATTTTCACATCTGTGATACACCAAATCTGACGTAGTGTGTACACGGCCGGCTGTCAGCGAATTCTTCCAATCTGTGTAACGTCTGGTGATTCGCGTTCCACTTATTATCGTACCGTGGGCATTTGCATAAGAATAACAAGGAGGATTATTGATGACGTCCCCCGCGCGCCCCCGCACGCCCCCCCCCCCCCCCGCGCGCGCCCTCTGCCTCCTGCCTGATCACAGGGAACTGACACATGTGGATAAGAGGTAGAGGTTGCGACCACTTTGACATCAAAGTTTTTTTTTTAATTTTAAACAAATAGGCAATTAATTGAATATTCTTAGCACTTACATAATACTGCCCCGCACTGTATATTCAACAGTATTAAAAAAAATATGACGTTGATTTTTTACTTTTTAGGTAAATCTATTAAGATAGGAATTTATAAAACAAAAACAAATTGGAATCCCTAGTTAGACTAGCTACCAATAGTATCGTATTAGAATCGCTACCGCTCATGGCTTGCGTCTCGCGCTAATGCTTAATTTTGTTCTCTTTTCATGTTTGCTCTGTATACATTTCGTCTAAAATTGAATGGAATAATTTGACGTAAGGCCGCCATCGCCGCGGTGCGACCGTGGGACGACAAGCCGCGCTTTACGAGGAGGCTTCGACTGCAGATACAGCACACTCGTAAATAACCCACTTATTTATAGGTGCTTATTGTGCGCTATAAATACAGCTAATCCTGAATAGTAATGCGGCGGCCGTAGTATTAATATCTTAACAGCTTCTTATAAGATCAGCTCTCGCGGACGTGGAGGCATTACGTCCGAGTAGGTTTAATGTTGATTCAGTTATTTTTGTACTCCTGTGTATCGGGAGTTGCTGTTTACAGGCTTCATAAATTATTATTTTATTGTACGACCAAATATATAGTTCTGGTCACAAACTGAACAATATCGTTGTAGATATCATACTCATATACCGATATTACGTTGATCTAACATTCAGATACGGTAAAATTAAAGTGTAGGATGTATAAGGCATGGTTACAGATACACGTGTGTACAAATAATTACTTAAATTAGGTTTTCCTCAAGTGTACCTCAGAAAGAGGAATCATTATTTTAATTTCTTTTACTATGAAAAGATATCTTAAAAAATAGATTCATCAAACCTCATAAATAATGCCTAACGAATTCATCATAGTTACCTTACAACGAGCGCCAATACTTTTATAATAAGATAAACGTGGGTCCAGCATGAACTTGCATCAAAGTTATTTAAGTGAAAAGTTTGTAACTACAGAGCATTAGTAAGTTAAGCCACCTCTCAACGCCCGGTGCGATTCAATTAACAGCCTCCGTAGCACGTGACAGCTACGAACTTGCTACGGTGCTACGGTGCTTAGCTACGCGGCTACGAGTTACGACGGTGAGCCGCTGCCGTGCTACGTGATCGGGAAATACACTGCTACGATTTACCTTTAAACGCTTTTTTTTTTTTTTTTTTTTTTTTTTTTAGGGTGGCAAAATCATCAAATGAGTCCTCCCACCCTGGGTGGGGCGGGAGGGACTGTCAGACTCTTACTGACTAAAATCCACCCGTGTTCCGTCGGATGCCCTTTACGTTCCGGGGCCACGGTATCCTGGATTAAGAAAAATCCGCGACCCCGGCAGGCATTTGGCCCCATAAGGGGCCCCGTCGGTGACGCGTGAAACACGACGCGCCACCGACCCGGGCTTGGTCCTTGGTCGGACGGCGAGCATACCCATTACTCACCGTCCGCAAGCCCGCTCCGCCGCTGTGCCCTCTGCTGTTCAGAGGGACACGCGTTGGAGCGTCCACCCGACAGGCTATTTGCATACGGGCAAAGAAACCCCTTAGGCACACAGTGCCTAAGAAGAGTTTTTGCCCGCATCCCAGGGCGCACCGTCCCGAAAAACTGGTCTTCCCCCCGGACGTATCCGAGAGGGAACTCCAGTCCACGGGCGCACGTGGAGGTTTCCTGTCTTAGCACCCCAACCTTTAAACGCTTGGAAAATTGAGTTTAGTTTTCTTTTGTTCTTCGTTAACTTAATTATTTTTGTCAATTGTTTTCATTGTGTGCAACTGAAATAAAGTTAAAAATAACTTTTTGTTATTTAATTTTACGCGCCATCATTTATTACCAACAAAATTAATGTTATTTCGGCGGGAGTGGAAAACTGAAAGTTTTGCGCATTATCAACAAACTGAATTTCAGTTCAAACAAATCAAATCAAAATCAGTGTTTTCGAACCGAACTGCCTCGGTGAACTGTGAGGGGAGGTTGACCTCGATCGGTCGCGAACTAGAACTGACCGCTCAAATCAACTCGTCCAAATTAACCTTAAATAAACTCAGCCGCTCGGACAAACGGTTTTGTTCCGTACATTTCCCACGATTAAAATTCCAAATTCCCTTTTTGCCGGCAATTTCCGTTGGAGGTGTGTTGGGTATAAAGCGGTCTGTCCCTAAATCACGGCGAGGCTCGGGTGCAATTCAGAGCGGAGTTACTTAATTCAATCATGATAACTGCGGTCCCCGGCAGGCGCAAGAAATAAATTGACCAATGACCGCTGTTGCGAGCCGCCGACACGCCAGGGTTGGCGCGCGCACTTATTACTTACTTCAAATGTCCCTTGGCTGGAGCAACTTCGTCCTTACCACGAAAAGCACGGTGACCCGCCGTTGTTATTTGAAGATCGTTGGCAGTAGAATAAAATATTATAGCAGCATTCGGTTAGACTAGAAGCTGATCCTAAATGGTTGATATAGGGTTCAGTAGGTAAATAATGAGTGTTTGCTGGATCGGTGAAATATGGTTGATGTAACATTTGATGAAATAATACTAATTACCTTAACTTAAGTATCATGTTGTTTCTTTGGCAGTTATTCTGAGTTAATCACGCGTATACATTTTTTATTTAAATGATTTCAGTTCCTCTCCCAGTTCCATTGTGCCCAATCTGGAGCAGACATTACATTGTTTGACGTACATAAGAAATAAATGATTACTTGCCGACAATACAATGAGTTGTGTAAGTATCGAATGTTCGTGTCATCGAGTGATTTATGATACAACTGATATTATTCATTCCTGTGTGTTGCCTCGATATTGTTTACCTTACTTGACATTCAAATGTATTTTCCTACCAGTCACTCATAATCGTTCGTAGGCGGAGTAAGTAAAAGTCAGATATCATATGGTTTTACGAGTATATGCTGTGTAACCTTATCAAGTAGTGCCAGTGGCAACCCTATTGTAAAAGAAAGGGCTGTAGTACCTGTCCGGGGCTATTGGGGGCGACCTTGCAGCGCCAGATAACAATTGAGAGTCGCTTGCCGCCGCAAATTCAATATCCAGAGGTGTCGTCGTATCTCCACTGCCAACCTCCCCCCCCTGTCCCTCGCCGGCCCGCACACCCCTCGCACTCCCCGTGCACCTTGTGTTTAGTGTCCACTAGCCCTCCTCTGTCCACTGTTAAAGGGGATATAACCACTTAACGAGAAGTGAAGTCTGGCTCGAATTGAATTTCCGAACTCCCGCCATGCACTAAAATATGTAGATAACATAATTTTGAGTATAAGCATTCTCGTATTATTTAATCGCAAAATGAAAAGATCAAGTATATTTTTTTTAATTGTCGGGAATATTGGATTGTGCTCTTAGTTAGATTATCAAATTCAGGAAAACGTGTGTGAATTCCATTCTTTGGAAATGACGTCAAGAGTTAATAATAAACAAATAACTCTGCTAATAGTAGGCACAAATGAATGAACTCACGATATCCGTCGAAGTTGACTGGCGTAACGTGGTACTAAATCAAATGAAAAGGAGATTCTCCAAAAGTGTAGGATAGGATAACTTGTGGATCACGTATCATGCCTTATCTGTTGATAGTGAGATACATTTGTGAGCAGATAGCGCCGATAGAACCGTCCGGCATATTAAACGGCGATTAACCCACCGGCCGCTTGCGCCGCTCTGATTTATGTGAACTATTAAAATCTCCGAAGGCACAGAATTAATTGCACTACTTCAGTGTTGGCTGCTTTATTAATTGGGACCGAGTCGCCTGTTGTTTATGGACGGTTCCCTTTCCTTGGGCGCGGTGGTCGGCGCCCTTATCGTGACCCAGGCCGCTCCAATTTGTCCACTCACGTTTCTGTTCAGTTTCAATGGCTATTAAGGACCCTACCTCTGGTGCCCAATACGCTAAACAATGTTGTACATATGTATTTCTTAGCTCGGAGTTATAATCATAGTTCTAAGCGTGACCCTAGATGAGTACAAAGAGGATATTGTGTCGAGACGATAGTGTACTTACGATTAAGTTTTTAATCACAAAACTTAAGTACGTTACGTTACTCACAAACTTGTACAAACGAACGAATATTACAAACGAAAGCGAGTAGAAACTCGGCCATAACACAACAAGACACTCCAAATGGGGATTTAATAATATTCAAATCACACGAGGGCAGCGGGTGGGGGCGAGTAATTTATAACTTGGACAAACGAAAATTATGTGAGTAGGTAGATGTCAAAACTCCAGTGGAAGTTTGCACATTTACATATAAATTTGGGCACGTTAAAATATCACCTTGCGTGTGGCGGTGTTGTGAACAAATTACAACAACAATTAGCGCGGTTGACAAAGTTGTCGCGCGTCGTGTGTCGTGTCGGCCGCGCGTCGGATTGCGCCGCGCCTGCTTCGCCGGACGCGAGTTACAATGGTTGCCAATTTATTGTCCTTGTTTACGTGATTTTTGTTGGAGAATGATTTAATTTGACTTGTTGGGTCGAAAATGTTTTCTACTAACATTTAAGAAGTGTATATCCTGTTTATGAGTAGGTATGGAGTTTCATTAAAGTTGGTTTAATCATTTCGTAAAATAAGACTTGAAAGTTTGTATGTATGGAATGAAGGGTCGCATAAATTGATTAGTTGGGTACAAAAAGAAATAAAGGATATATTGAAATTAATGCATTTGAAAAGTCAATTCATGTGTATTTTGAGCAATTAGGCGTGCGCCCTGACCGCGCCACACCGCCCCGTGTCGCCGCATCCCTCAGTGTGCGGACGTATTTATCTTGTCCTTGCAAGAACATTTGCCCACACTCATACTTCTAATTTCAGGGATACAACCTGGGATTAAAATTCGTTGGTCGGTTAGGTTTTGAAAAACTATAATTCTTATTTCCCGTGGAAAAAAATACACACATTATGTTTACGAGTATGTGTGTAACTTGTGTACTTATGTAGTGCCTACAATCTTCTTCTTATCTTTCAAACAATCTACAGAAGGTAGGAACAGTGCAATATAAACCTATCCCTTAGGTGGCATATCGTAGGTCCTGAGGCGCGTCATCCCGATGAAAACTAAAAGAAATTTCACACAATCAGCCGTCATAAAACTGAATCCGCCTATTTAGATCATCTCAGCTGCCCATGTGTCCTCGAATTTTTGACGAAACCAACTTATTTTTATTTGAACCTTTCTAAAGTGGTTCTTGTGACGCGGTGTTAAAGTGTATGTTGGTGCGGTGAGACGGCGTTGTATCACGGGGGTAGGTAAGTAAAGCACGCGATAAGTTTTATTCGCGCGGGGAGGTGAAGCCGTTCGCCCGCGCCGAGGGAGCCGATAGGCAGCCACTTACGACGATAGCCGTGCCATGGCTCCGGACGATGGCCGCCATGCAGTTTAGAAAGGATTGTGGGTATCACAGCAATGTTGGACATTTCGAAAAAAACTTTATCCGTTATATTAACATATCTAGGTCCTCACCTTAATTTAATATTAATATGGATTAGTAATGTAGGGCTATGTAAATAAAACTTTTACGCGAAAAACGAAAAACGCTCATATACATACGTACCTATAGAAAAAGAATTTTCCAAATCGGTTCGTAAATAACGGACTTAAGCGCGAACAAAAAATGCACTGCTCCAATGCAGAGTAAACGAATAGATCGTTAATGTAGACAATGTAGATAGTTTTTTAGATTTTTGTTGATTTTTAAAAACTGCTTGTCCGATTTCGATAAAATTTTCATGGGACCATTTGGGAAGTATACCTTTTCGTACAAAAAAAGATTTTTCTAATCGGTTTGCAAGCGACGGAGTTATGCGCGAACAAACATAAATACATATATAAACATTCAAATTGAGAGCCTTATCCTTTTTTAGAAGTCGGTTAAAAATAACTTCCTTTTCAATGAGGACATGATAAAAAAATAGAAGACGGTTAATAATAAAATAAAGCCACCTTAGGCAAATTCTGTTCCAGTTTAGAATTTATCTGATATGGTTGCGATGACCGTGACTGTTTTGAAACAAAAACTGACCCTCAATTCAAAGAAGAACAATCGCATTTCTTCGATTTTGATTTACTTGTTTCCAAAGTATTTTCCGGCGTTATAGTTCGAGGTAAGCAGTACATTATTCAATAATTAACAAACACGTTATCAGTGATCGGTCCTGAGCGCGCCACTCGCCGTCCGCGGGTCACGACCATAAACATGTTTGTCCCGTCCCGATTGTTGACGTAATCCCGATGTGCTCAGTAATCAAGGTAGGTATCAGCTATATTTTGTGAATTTGATAGTTGTGTTGATTTTTTATTTCGTCACATTTGCTATTATTAGGTGCAACTACAGCGCAGCTGAAGCAATCTTTAACTGACTTAAAATACGAGGAGACAAATTTAATTCAATTTGGTACAGCAGTTTTTATTTGGTCAGCGTTCACCGTTATTCGCCAGATAAGTCCAGGTATTCCTGTAAACAACAAAATGACAACATCAGTTTGGCAGAAGCTCACTAAAACATAACAGCCGTCTAGTTGGACATCAATCCCTCTCCAATTGAGGATGGAGGGTGAGGAACATGTAGGTATGGTGATATGTGACTGTCCACGAGTTTTTTTACCTACTAACTTAATTATCATTGTTGTTCAGCACATTTATCCCACATTAATATGATATATCTAGATGTCTTCTATCTAAATATGTAACCTTCGTTGTGCACCGCGATCCTGAAAAAATATCAAATTGGCGAACACCATACCACCCACTTACCCTTTTTTAATTATATTTTTTCTACTGCATTAAGATGCCATCCATCTAGGAACAGGCGAATATTTCTGAGCAATAACAACAATGAGCTCTTTGGTTTTCATAATTCCATTGCTGAATTCATACATTTCTGTTGCTCTAAGCTTTGCACAAACATGTAGACAAAACAGTGCATTGACACCTTCAGTACCCGCATAAAATAAAATCATTCTACAAAAACTTATTTTGTCTTTACGGCCAGTTAGATTTGAAGATTACTTCGTCGGGCGAAAAAACTGGTGACAGCGAAATTTTCAAATCTCCCGCTAGCCCCCGGCGAACATAAAATGCGAGAGTCGAACGGTCGCCGCGAGGTGCGTCCTTACACAAAAACTCAATCTTATCACAGCTCCGACATATTCCACCGAATGGCGTATGACGCGAGACTGCGGGCGTACTCGTGCCGTCTCACAATTTCGTCGCTATGAATACAAACAATATGTTTGGGTATCGAGCTTCGTCAATGACTTATAAAAGATTTGTGAGTTGATTGCATGCAACAATCTAGATGCTTGGGAATTGACGACAGTATAGTAATAAGTTCACGTGTGCTGTAGATGCGGGAGATGGTGCCGGAGGCTCGGGGGCGCGGGCTTGCCATCGTGAGATCTCCAGCGATAGGCACCCGCCGGGGATCACTTCGGGTTGACGACCGCCGTCTATCTGTTGATCGTTTGACATCTTCTCACGAGCACAGCTCTCTGATAGATTTAACACTTAACTTTCATGGGATCATAATATTTATTTTTATTTAACATGGGTAAAAGAGTACCTATCGATGATAACGGTTCCATGTAATAGGAAATGAGAAAAACTTTATTTGAATCTTAATCAAATTGCGGAGCTATAGGATTATTCAATAAAATAAAGTTAATAAACAAAAGCAAAGTTGCCAAATATGGAAATGAATGGTATTAATCGAAAAAAAGTCGAAGAAACCTTGTGGTAATGAACGAAATAATAATAAATTGGACCTTAGTTGTCAAAAGGGATCCTCAACAGATTATAAAGAAGTTCGATAAGAGTATTCACGATTCAATCGAGATCTCGGCTCCACTAATCTAATTACGGCTCCACCGTCTCTTTGTGCAGAGCGCGGCGAGCGTCGTTTGTTTATTTCCTTTGCCTCGCGAGCTGATATATTTTTTTTGTTTATATTTTTCGCGGAGTTTGCGAGCGCTCAAAGGCGGAGCCGAGTTATGAAATTGTTCAAGCGTTAATTGTAGACGTCCAGTGGCGAATATTAAAGTGGTTGTGTGCGGCGAGGCCTGCGGAACTAACTAGTTAACCTCGCTGCTACACGGAGAGCCGCAACTTTAAACGTTGCTCACCAAAAAATAATATTGAATTAGCGAGTTGCGGCGGAGGCGATAGATATCGCGGCGTGTTGAATGTTCATTAACGCTGTTGTTTTTGGGACTGATTCGTTTGCAGTTTATCCACATTGCTGCTTTGAAGTTTCATAGTATTACTACGTAGGTATATTTGTACCTAATATTTAGGTTTATAATGTTCGAGCATTGTAGACATGTTTACAAACTAAAAAAAGAATTTTAAAGAACGTGCCATCGATTGATGATCACAAAATAATGGTACCTAACCACAATAATTCCCAGATTATTTTCGTTCAAAAAGCACTTGATTCAGTTGGTCATTTGTTCGCCGTAGAGTTGCGGTGGGCGGACGAGTCGATTTTTTCCTAGTGATTGGTAATCGGCGAAGTCATTAGGAAAGCCACGCTTTGTTTTTTACGTCGAGGGTAATGGCGCGAAAAATGTCGTTAGCGAACAAAACACCAGCCGAAGAGAATTCAGGTGAAGAGGTCACTTTTGGGAAACTGTTGGTGAAATACTGCCTTTCGATGGACAGTAAAAATAATGTTTGTGCAAGATTTAATATTTTCTTCGTTAGATTTTACAAATCAAAGGAGTGAGAAAGCCAGATTTAACTGTTGCAGACCATTCTAATAACAACGGTACAGGCATGTACGTACGTAGTACCTACAGGTCAGCAGGAAGCAAATGAATACTAAAACATGATCTGGAAATAATGCTTTTAGGAACAAGGGTAATTTGATTAATAAATTGGGTATTATTCCCTCTAACCGAGCTGCCTGTAACAAAGTAAACTTTTAAAAGGTTCTCGAGTAATAAAACAGTGCTGTGCGTTACGCAGTGGGCCGGCGGCGCCCGGCCGCCGCGCGACTTGAGAACTGTGGAGCGGCCATTATTTCATTACTTTGCCCAATAAAACGAATTAAAACCTAATTAGACGCCGCGATTTTTGAACATTAAAAGAGGGGCGGAATTAATTAGTGGAGGGCAGAGGCAATGATTCCAGTTCGGCGAGTAATTGCCGCTCCACCGTTTCAAATATAAATCAGAAAATGGTGCAAGGTATCAGCGGGCGGGAGGCAATTGTTTCCGAAGCAACATACCAGCTAGCCGTTTGGAAAAAAGATGGGAAAAAATGCGTGTCGCAAACTAGCTGGTCATCCACTCGCATATTAGTTAAGTATCTCGTCTGCGTTTGGTCTGCAGTTGCAGTGGCCGTTTTAGGCCTTCTGTTCATTTCTTCTGGGTCGGCAAGGAGCTGGCGATACCTCGGGTGTTGCAAAGTCTCCAGGCTACGGCGACCGCTTTTCATCAGGTGGGCCGTATGCTTGTTGGTCACCTATATTATTTCTAATTGTTTTATTTTTATGTTGTTTGTGATTTGTTAATTATGTTATTTGTGATTTATTTTGATTATGTTTTGATTATGTTTTTTGATTATTTTATTATTATTTTGAATATTAATTGTATTTAAATTCAATAATAATTGTTAGGTAACTAATCTTTTTCATGCTATGGACGTCAGGGTCTGCAAATAAACGTTTATTATTATTATTATTATTATATGTAGTTACAGAGTAAAGAAATCTGTTGTAGACTTTTATGTAAAGTTATATAACTTGTAAGGCGGTTGTCCAAACGATTAACGTTCGTTGTATTTTTTTTGTAGGCGTCCTTAATTTTTTTTATGAGATTACAATTGATCCGCTACAGTGTATGTCTCGTACCACACAAACACGTCCAGGAAAAATCTCAGTGTAGCAAGTCTTAAGATTCACTTTGAAGGGTGAAACAGATTTCATTGAATCAACGATGAATTATTCTGTTTGTCCGACTTTTTAAACGTTTGCCCAAGACCGCAGTGTTTGTTCTGTAATGGGGAGCGGCGGCGGCGGTAGTTGGAGGACTAGCTCATCTTGGTACGTTGTGTTAAGACAGGTACTTACCTACGCTATGTAGATACCTACTATATTAAATCCTACTCGGGGAGAGACATGAGAAGTCATGAGGAACTGAGGAGATGTTTTTCGATCATTACTTACTCAAACACTATACACATAAATTACAAAGGCCTATATCTTAATAATATTAAAATAAGTTACTGCAAAGTTTTGTAAAATTCGGCATTCTGAACGAAAACATTGACTCTACCATAAAGTTAAGGAAAGCATTTGAAAGTGTTTACCAAATATAAGTCAGTAACTGGCACAAGTTAGCTCAAGTTCAATCAATTATTTGAGAGCGAAAGTTGTTGGAACAGTGTTGTTGTGCGCCGTGCGGGCCAAGCTGCCCGAGTGCCGGCCATTTGCTATAAATCCAATAATTTAATAACGATTAACTCGAATCGTTCATTTCTCAAATTGAATCGAATTTAGTTACAGGCTCTCTCTTTATAAACACCTTCGTTTTCGTTATGAGTTACCTACTGATTGCTTTGAACTTTAGTCATTTATTTAATTTAAGAGTTTCTAGTAGTAGGTTAGGGATTGGTAGGGGGTGGGCAAGTGATTGGCATATTCATGGATAATCAGGTTAGTTATCGCAGAAAAATGAAACAGTTCATTCTATATGTGTATGGTCGTCCCAGAACTTGACCACGACTTTTTTGTCAAGTGATCGTCCGGGTAGGGTCTCAATACCAGTTACCCTTTTGTGCACTTTCAATATACTGTTTCATCAATTTATCAGATCATTACGCACCTTTAACCTCAGCCATTTGTAAAAACAAATTAACTATCGACGAAGGAAGGCTGCCGGCGGCCATTTGTATAATGGCGGCGTTTTCGGAAGTTTGACAGGTCGGATGAAATGTCGCGCGATTTTTAGTAATTAAAGGGGTGCTATCGGCGTCGGCAGGGGAGGTGCGGCACTCCGGGAGGTACACCAAATGATCACTTTGATGCTTATTGCCTCAACATTTTTGTGAGCCGACCTCATAATTACAGTTTGATTGAAGTAATTATTTTTGATTAAATTTAATGATTATGATAGTATTTATATGAAGTTCTTTTTGCATTTTCCTGTGTTATAATGAATGACCTTTCTAGAGTGTGTTTCAATAAGTTTTCCTGCTATCTGGTGTTAATAACATTGCTCTGGCGCCGGTTATCTTCGCCGGCGCTGAACTCTAGCGAGTCTTATTTAATTAATGAACCCTTGATTAGATATCGTAGTATTATGCGTTAGGAATCCATTCAGATTACCTACTATTGACATACTGCGCTTTAAACAAGTTGAAGAACTTGGCACTGATAATCTGAAACTAAAAGTTCTGGAAACTACTTACATGAATATCGAATTATGTTGCCTCAGATTATTAATTGATGTCATGTACATGAATTACCCACCACATTAATAGAAACCAATGTCTGGTCTAAAAAACTTGTTGCTTTGTCGTGTTACATCAACTTTCTTAGTCACCGTCTAATAATGCTTATTGTCGCGGCTTCCAGAGCTCATTGAGATTGTTGCGGACACCCTTCCTCTCACGTAATTCAGCACACAATCAAACTGGCGGCACTCTCCACAAATTAGTTTTGATATTTAAATTAGTTCCGCTGTTGGCGATCGCTGCAGGTTTTTTAGTGCTCACGATATTTTTATCTTCTTGTATTTTTGTGTTATCATAAATGTGTTGGTAATGAACACTGTAGTAGCAATTGAGAAGTCGTAG
Source organism: Agrotis exclamationis (assembly GCA_950005045.1). NCBI lineage: Eukaryota > Metazoa > Arthropoda > Insecta > Lepidoptera > Noctuidae > Agrotis > Agrotis exclamationis. The sequence continues at coordinate 501,073 of OX465424.1, forward strand.
ATAATTAGTGTAAATAATAATAAATTTTCATTTACGGGGAAGTTTTTTTTCTTAATTAATTAAAATATTCAATGTAACGAACTAATTGTCATTCCATTGAAAAGTAAATTGACTACCATGATATGTGGTAGTCGAGCTTCCTAGGACTAACTGAACACACAGTCGTGTCGTACAGTGTAAAGGCGCCCTCCGTCCGGCAGGTTCGGTTCAAAGATTGATTTCTCTTTCTCGTCGGACTAACTAAAACTTCTTGAAGATGCCCCTCCTCCCCCGCGCGCCCGCTCCCCCGCGGGCTCCCGCTCAGGCCCGTTTGATCGCGTTATTTCGCAAGATAAGTCCGTTAATTGCCTTTACAGACAGGTTGCTCATTCTATTCCAGATTATTGATCTTGCTGAGAAGTTTTTGTATGTCTTCGAGGGGATTGTTAAACGGTTTTTGTTTTTAATTGAACAGTTCTGTGAAGGACTCGATAGGCTTGAACTTGCTTGTTGGGCTTCGTGTTCTGATTAAATTAGCCATGTCAACAGAGATGTGATTGAAACAAACGACGATATTCAAACTTTATGGAATATTCTAGATTTGAACATACATAGTTATTAATGTTTCTCACGCAAAGTTTAAAGTAAACCCCACACACTAGTTGTATAATGTTATTAACATTGTGTAACGTGATAACATACCATAACAATGTAATATAATTATAAAAGATATTTATTTAATTTGTTTCGGTTTTTCAATTGTCAAAACAATTGTTAAAAAAATGGCCACAGTTTGAGATTTAACTTAAAAAAAAAGTTAAACAGCAAATGATATGCAATATTTTATAATGTGTGGACCACAGGTGTGTGGGAGCACCTCAAAGGAAGTATCAGAGCATGTCTTAATATGTCAGACGTAGACAGATGATGGAGGTATCCATAGCCTTAATAAAAACTAGACAAAAGGCGAGTTAACAAGTGTAAGAATAAGGAGCACCTCAGACAAAGAGAAGTCTTTGTGCAAAAAAAGTACAAAATGTAGCCGACAGACTGCGATATACCTAACGATACCTATTACAAGTATGTTTTTAATAATATACAATATTAATGGTGATGACGCATTTTGTCCTAAGGAAGGTAAAATTCGTTTTCCTTTTACCGCATATGGAACTTAAATTGATACGTGAATAATAATTATATTACTTAATTTAAAATTTAAGTGTAAATGGTTTTGTTGTTTACCTGTGAATTGGTTCAAAACTGTAAAACCGCAAAATTACTTATTAGAAATACAATGTCATTGATTGCACCGAATATGGTAACTGCCGTCATACACGTTGGAACAAACTTGCCTACTATCTACAACTGCGATCCTTTTCCCTGTGCAGAGCCATACTTTAACATGGAAAAGACTTCTTATGTCTCAAACCTATCTTCCTCCACACTAATGTTGTATAAATTGGTTTAAGCCTGTTATTAAGATTTTATTGAATATACAATTGGGATTATCTCCCCTAGTTTTCTCAACTTAGGCGACGCGATTTCTTTTTAATCAAATTACGTTTTTGCCACCCTTTCAAAATTATCGGCTTTCGTCCCAGAATTTTAATCGTGAGATATGAAATTGTAACGTTGTTTATGATGAGGTTTTGTTTGAAAACATTGGAACGTATCTATTGGGGGTATTTTATATTGTGTATAAATCAGTTGAGTACAAGTACCTAAGTACAATTGTGTTAGCTTCGATGAAAGCTTTGACTAGATAGGTGTAATAAAAATTGTTAAGTATGCTGCAAGGATGAGTTGTCAGTACCTACCCAGCCTTATTGCTGGATGATCTACGATTTGTATCGTCATGAATATCAAAGTTGATTTAATTAAGATCTTTACTAATCCCGCGTCCGCTCTAACTCGGCTCGTATTGTGTTCAAATTGAAAAACTTTTCTCGTTTTCAACTAATTATATCGAGAGGAAGACGAAAATCTTTTACAAATATTTATTGAGAGCTGGCGATTGTCGCCATCGCGATACAAAGATTATTCGCAGACCAATCCAAGTTTAATCCTTCAGCTGTCCCTTTTACGCGCATCAGAACAGTTTAAGTGAGAGTGAGGTGGAGTTTTGTCATAGTTATCAACTAGCTGCAAGCATTGTTAAGGTGAAGGCTGGTTATTGTTTTTAATTAATTAATTTTATTATTTTTCGCCGTCCGCCGCCGCGTTGGCTTTACTGGCGGAATTTCTCGAGTAATTAGTCGTTTTATTATTATTTAATATCGGAAGGGTTGAGGTGCGACCAGATGCCACCATCATTACGACTCGCCGCCGCCGGTGCGGCTGCACGGGGATACCGATTTTTATTTATTTTTGGGGAGCTTCAACCCTTAATTTCTTTGAATTTGAAGACAGAATTTGTTTTCTTTAATTAATTTTTGATTTTTGAGTTCCCCGCCATGGCGGCTTTAGTGCTACGTTATTTAATTTAAAAGGGTACATCCTTTTATTATAATATGAAAATAAAATAAATAATATTAAGGTCTAAATTTACTTACATAAGATAAATAACATAATGTAAGGTGAAGGAATGCAGATAAGAAGTCTAAAGCCACTGATAATATACCTACCCACTTACCTAATGTATACAGAATAAACACAAGACTGGCGTCGTTCCTAGAAGCAGCTCGGTCGTATCTTGAACAAACAAACCATTTGCGGCGACGAGCACCGCTCATCACGTGTCAGATGATCAGTAAACAATGGCCACCTCGCCATTAAGGTAATTAGTGCGGGACTTAATCCAATTTGTGCTGTTTATACTTCTTGCGTCGCCAGCTCATTACCGAGAGTGCCGCCGACTGGCCTGCTCACTGCTCACTGCTCACCCACCTACCGCCGCACTCTCATGTAGGATGCTTCTTTATCTTAAACTATCTATATCTACCTACACTCTGCCTAGTTCCTAGTTTTAGGGGAAAGTTACGTTAGCTGGGAGGAAAACTGATCGGTTGAGGAAATTAAATAATAGTTGTTGTGATCGGAACATTGCTGGGTAAATACCACACCAGTGCCGTGTTGTGAGTTTAATGAAGTAGGTTAATTAGTTTAGTATTGTGTGTTCAATAGCAGTGAGGAGGTAAAGAAGAATTACCGCTACTGCAGTCCGCACCGTTCATTGTCGAAAACAATGGCATGGATTGTAATGTTGTCGGCCGGAGATTGGTAGGTGTACCTACTACTGAACACATCTACTCTGCAGGTTGTTACTTCTTTGGTCCGTTATCTGAACTAAAGCCGCCTGATTGCTTTTTAAAACAGAAAACCACTGATGTGTAGTTTGCATTTGTCCTTACAAAAAAGGCCTTTGTCCAAATCACCTCGCCAAGGCGTTGACGTGAAACAGTGCAATGTCGAGGAACACCACGATCACGATAATATGGGGCAGGAGAGTGAGAGTATATTTAAATAACTTGTTGTGCATGAAGAAAAATGTTTTTTTACAACATTAATTTTTATTAAGCAATGTTCATTAATTAACAAATATAAACTTATTTGTTAACTTACAACAAATCAGCTTTAATGATATTTAGGTAATTAGGTAAGTAGGTACCTAGTTAATAACTTACTTATTATTTCATAAATTGTTTGGATAGTGGTATAGACGTATTTCTTATCTTATTTACTTAGGTAAAGACAGTAGAGGATATCCACAATTCGAAAAAGTTATACAACAAAATAACTATTTTGTAAAACTTGATGTCCTAAACGGTATGGCAACAATTATAAAAAGCTATTTCACCCGTACATGGCACTAAGTGGCTGTAGTGACCTGTTGTGCAGGTGAGGTGGGCGTGGCGACAGGTGGCCGCGCCCCGCCCACCGCGCACCTGCCCTCCCACCTGCCACCTGAGCCGACACCTCCCAGGTACATAGGTGGCTATGTGCATCGGTAGATATGGTTGTAATTTGCTATGTTTAGTTTATGTATCAACATGGCAAGCTATATGCAATAGTGTCATACCTACAGGTAAACTGAACGGGTTATTCTTTTCCTCTTCAAACATACATAAATTCACGCCGCGCCTTTACCCATAGGGGTAGATACCACAGAACGTAACTGTTTTAAAGTACGTTTTCCTAAGAATTACTTTTTGCAAAATAGAGTGAGAAAAAGGATTTTTTTGTTAATACCTGCCTTGTTCTGGATGATGCTTAAAATTTACTTGTTTTTGTTCAAAAATATTAGACATTTTTGTTTCTTAAAACCTTGCATCCGAAAAATCATGCTACTACAATCGAACCTACCCTCGCAACCATACATCTTATAGTTTATCACACCTCTTAACATATTCAACCCGATCAATATGTTGAAGCTCCTCTACCCGCTAGTCCACACTTTTCGGCCACTCAACCCCGCGACCGCTACGGGTGTCACCTTCGCATCGCATAAATTTTTTGCGCACTTAACCGTGCGGCTGCGGTACACGGAAAAGGAGGTGCTGTCTTAGGCACGCGAGCCTGAAGGGTTGACCTCTGTGGTTGTGCGGCGCTGGTGCGGTATGTTACTGAATGTGCAAGTATCTAGAAAGGGGACTCGAGAAACAAAAAAGAGCCGATCATCGTATTTTTCTATACGTCTCCAATCTCAATAAGCCTCTTTTCTTACTTTCGATTTTTAAGACTCCAGACCATCAGTGACCGCAGCTGAGGACCAAAACTAGTCCTTCAATAGAGATTATTTTCTTTATCGTTTACAATCCAATTTTTACTATCGATAAAAAAAAATTATAGTTCTACACACATCAAAATTTTAATTCATGGAAAAACATTTGAATTGTTTTATATTCTAAATCTATGTAAAACATAGATTTAGAATGTAAATTTTAATTCATGGAAAAACATTTGAATTGTTTTATATTCTAAATCTATGTAAAACATAGATTTAGAATGTAAATTTTAATTCATGGAAAAACATTTGAATTGTTTTATATTCTAAATCTATGTAAAACATAGATTTAGAATGTAAATTTTAATTCATGGAAAAAAAATTGAATTGTTTTATATTCTAAATCTATGTAAAACATAGATTTAGAATGTAAATTTTAATTCATGGAAAAACATTTGAATTGTTTTATATTCTAAATCTATGTAAAACATAGATTTAGAATGTAAATTTTAATTCATGGAAAAACATTTGAATTGTTTTATATTCTAAATCTATGTAAAACATAGATTTAGAATGTAAATTTTAATTCATGGAAAAACATTTGAATTGTTTTATATTCTAAATCTATGTAAAACATAGATTTAGAATGTAAATTTTAATTCATGGAAAAACATTTGAATTGTTTTATATTCTAAATCTATGTAAAACATAGATTTAGAATGTAAATTTTAATTCATGGAAAAAAATTTGAATTGTTTTATATTCTAAATCTATGTAAAACATAGATTTAGAATGTAAAACAATTCAAATGTTAAATAAAGAATCTAAAAATAATAAGAAATCATAATATTATCTTCCGTAAGAAACAATATTTCGATTTTTCAGAGCAATCGCTATATTTTTAAGCTATTGCATAGCTTTTATCGCAGGCTCTGAGCTCGGCGCGCGCGAAAAACGTAACGAAAAAACCTGACCACATTTGACAGCACGCATCGTCTAACGTCGTTTCAGTTCGGGAGACTTCGGCAATTGTAAAAATATCCGATATAACGGAAATTTACTTTTTCTTACTGATTCTAAACGGCCAGCTACAAAAGGAGTTTTCACAATGAAACCTCCTCCACAGACGTGCTCATAAAGGTACGGACAGACGTGCTTAATACTAGCACCAAACCATGCTTTTATTGAGCAAGGGGCAATTTTATTGAGGGAGAGGGAGAGGGAGAGTGAGAGGTAAAGGTAGAGGGAGAGGGAGAGGGAGAGGGAGAGGGAGAGGGAGAGGGAGAGAGAGAGGGAGAGGGAGAGTGAGAGGTAGAGGGAGAAGGAGAGGGACAGGGAGAGGGAGAACGTTTCTTGACATTTCACTTGATTGACGTGGCTGACCATAGCCTAATTAGTACAGTAATAAATAGGTATAATAAATAAATAAACAATTATAATTGCATAAGTTGATGAAAAATGCTATGCAATAGCTTTACCGCGGCAGTCACCGAGTGCCACACTTTTTTTTTTATGTGTGTATGTGGTGAAGCCAAACGAAATCAAAGTGAAAACTTTAGTTTTCAACATAAATATCCTTCATTGTTGCGTTGCATCCTAATAGAGGTCGAATCAGGAACACTCCGTGGTCGTGTGTATTGTCTCAGTTTTTCGCGACACGAGGGCCACGCGGCCACCGCGTCCCACCGCGCTTAGCATAATTTACACATACACTTTTTTGTTTGCAATCCCCTCCCGATTGTATTGCTCTTGCATAAATACGGACATTTGAATTTGTACTCCTTTTAGGACGAAGGACCGAAACCCTTCGCGGGATCCGGTCCTTCCACAGAAGACCATTTTTAAGAAATCGAAATTTCTGTAGTTTTCTTTTTAGATATTTATAAAGATAAACGTGAGGAATCCCTACAACAGGATAAGTTGAGGCAATAACAATAACATTTACAAAAAGGAAAGATACCTTACCCTCCTATTAAGTAAACCGTTTATAGCAAGAGAAAGAGTGGTGACTACCGATATACGAGTAATCAACCGCCGCTGTCATGATTGACCCCTGACGGGTCAGTACGTCCGCGACACCTGACCACATACAATGCTGCCACGTGCGAGCTATAAATATAACACTAAGCAAACGGTGTAACACGAGGACATGAGGTTTGTTCCGCGGCGATGTGACGCTGAGCTCAGAGCAAACACAATCATGACGTGATCATACCGACGTGTCCCTAATGTGGCGCGCTGTTTGCTTTGAGTGAAGAACGAGAGCGTCGCTACACCTAGCGAACAAATTTAATATAAATTGTGTTATCACGGAAACAAAAAAATTAGGACAAAATTGGGGTTTTATGAACAAGAAACCTTGACTTTGACAGATCTTTTTAATAGTTTAGGTTATTGTCTTCAAATGTTCAGTTTCTTATATTCTCTTGTATCGCCTTAATCACATCAGCATGCAGCATAAAAAACTCCATCATAAACAAAAGTTAGAGATCTATACTACGAATATGTTGTGAAGGAAACATAGTTTGCTCGCTGTATAACACAGCCTGGGGAAGCGCACCTCAGCGGAGCGGCGATGTAAAGCAAACAAAACGAGAGCGTACATAAATAAGTGCATCACGATGAATGTTTGCCGACTAATCCAACGACCAGCGCCAACACAGAAGACCCAGATCTAGGGCACAAGAATGTATAATAGAGTGTGATCTATAAGATTTAATTTTGCTTTGAAAGATAATTATGAACTAGGTTTCTCGTTGTAAGTTAATTTTTTGGGCAATAACTTGTCACTGTTTTGCTAAAACAGGAAACGGTATTGAGGCTTTTCAATCTTAAAGGAAATCATTTTTCCTAGGGATTTTCTTTGGCTGGCACTTTTAGAAAAGGCCCAATAATGTATGGAGCATGAATGTTCTCCTTTTAAACAATGCATGTAGTTAAGTACTCAATTGTCTACGTTAACAGTCGGCACATTAATGAAATTTTAATGTGAACAGGTGCGTGGGAGTGGTCGTCACCACCACATTACTTGAGTGTCGAGGAGACGTTTCCTAATGGAGATGTTGCTTTGTGATGTATCGACCTGCAAGGAGTTCTTTATTGAAATAAGTAGATACTGAAGTTTGTGTTAAATATATCTAAATACGGCTATAATAGACGTTAAAATAAATAAGAAGATAAATATAGCAGTGAGTGTCGTCTCACGTGAGTTTATGAAACAGTTAAATGAAATTATAATACTAGTTCGTATTTTTCTTTTCTTAGTTTTAGTAATTTAATTAACGCTATTTAATCTGTATAGACTGTGGCTTGATTATCGATAACCGTACAAATAAATAACTTTAATTTATTTGGCGCCAAAACAACATACAGCTTTAGTATTTTAAAAACCACATTAGCTGGGGCCACGGTACTGGCCCCGCCAAGACGAGCCAAGCGAAGCGCAAGGGCACTACCTACCTTTTCTCGAAGTGTTTCGTCGTTTTTTTGAACCCTCATAGAGTTGGTTTCCGATGTACCAGATAGTCCATATTCTCAGGATATGATGTCAATAATAGATTTATTAAACCTACAAAGTTTCAATTGAATAGCTCTAATACTTTAGATTTTATTGATATCTAAAATACATCGATTTCGTCACTAACACACTGACACACTGATGATCATCAAAATGTTTGGCTACTTCCTGAAGTGCTAGAAAGCTGAAATTTGGTATGTAACCTCAGTTTAGTATACAACCAACAAAAAAATTCATAAACTTATAACTTTCACCCCCCATCCCCTAAAATGGGGTTGGGGCAGGTTATAAAAAAAAGTTATAAAAACACTATCATGCCCCCAGATAAGCTTATCACTTTCGCCCCCATCTCCTAAAATTAGGGGGGGGGGAAGTTTGAATGAGATTGTCACCAATTTTATGAATTAGGACATGTAAGTTTACACGGTACTGTAAACAGTGTACTAGACAGTAACTAAAAAACCTATTAATAAGTATTGTCAAACTTGCGTAAACGCCACTGGGAAGATTTCTTCCAAAAAAAATTCTTTAAAAAGAAACAAAAAATAAGTCTGCCTAACAACTTACAAAAAGAACTGAAATCCCACCAAAAACATTTCATGTAAAATGTTGCCAGACGACCACATAGTGTTTAGCCTGTGAAAAAGATATCAGATCTCATGTTAAGCCAAACTTCTGAATCTACACGGCCTAACTCTACCGACCCTAACTTCACAAATTCTACATAATTATCAGTAAAAATGTATGGCTTGGTTGTTTCGTTGCTTCAGAAACTAAATATTCACATCACCGTCACGTAGCGAAACGGCGAAGCCATATATTTTTACTGTTATGTTAAGAGTTAGGTAATGTAGATTCAGAAGTTTGGCTTAACATCAGATCTGATATCTTTTTCACAGGCTATTTTAATATAAAACTATTATGTGGTCGTCTGGCAACATTTTACATGAAATGTTTTTGGTGGGATTTCATTATTTCACAAATGTATCTAAATATAAATACATGAATTAAAACATTGTGGGAGAATATTTTGGAAAACAAAGTGACAATTATTTTTAAAACTTCGAATACTGAAAGTTCATTGCTGCGTGGACTGGGGAGCTTCCTTCACGATTCCAATCAGTTTCCAGCGCCTCGCAGTGAGAGTGACTTAACGAGCGGCTTATTGTACAAAAATGGCCGCGAGCTGTAACCTGGATTGAAGTGCAAATTGAGTCATTTTCACTGTTCACCGGTACTCCCCCATCGACACAGCAGCGGCGGTACAGCGAAACAACTTATAAATTAAAACAATAATTTTCTTATAATGTTTCAAAAAGACGTTAATGTAACCATATCAGTGAAAAGCAAATGCATATTTTAAATTACGCTTATTTTTTTACGTACACACAAAAAGATTATATTACAAGAAATAGAATATCTTTAAAATTTAAAATAAGTAATTATGATATAGGTATAAATGAAGTAAAGACTAGTATAATTTGACAAAACCCATTAAAACTACGGAATAGCAGCTAAGCTCTGCCATCGTGGTTTAGAATGACAGATTCAAAAGCATGTTGTTCTACTTTAAGTACTTGCACTGTGTACGAGGGTAACAAGAAACAGCGCACACCTCAAGATGAACAAACATAAATTGCTCGAGGTTCCGGCACAATCACCCGCGTACACTTTGTTAGCACGAATACTAGCGATTTACTGCGACGCGTAGCTCGTAGCGATTCGTAGCGGCTCGTAGCAGCTCGTAGCACTTCGTAGCTGTTGAAGGTGCTATTGTAATTGAATGATGTTTGTTGATGTGAAAGTGCTTGTACGTAAATTGGTTTTACGATTCCATTTGTAATACAAAGGCAGGTGTTTGTGTGCGTCGTTGAGAATTGACGTAAACAAGTTTAAATTGGGGATGTAAAATGCGCGCGGTTTTCCTTATGGGAAATTGGCAAAGAAATAAACAATTTTTGAAATTGAGTTTCATTCTTACTAAAAGATAATGTGTGATTGCGATCTACCAGTCACTCTCTCCCACTCAAAACCTTTATGAGATCTTTCTTTCTTTCCACCCAAGGGAAACCTCTAAGGTTAAATGGTTATTCTACGCTTTTATGGCTAAATCACAGGCGCTTGTTGGCAGACTCGCCCCTACCCACCTTATAAATGTAGCCTCACCCGCCGGCTCGTCCTCGGCAGGTATCTGATATGATTTTATTACGCGCGTCAAATATTTGCACCGCTCCCCTCGCCCTGAGATGCTGGGATCTGATCAATTTCTCCTGCGTGTGCTCCAATCATATTACTTTTTTATTTGTTTGATGATTTCAATATAGCAGTGAAAATGTTGAATAAATTGGCTTTCTTTTCTTTGTGTGCTCAATCTCCAAAATCACGCGTGAATTGTGTTTAAGAGTTTTACCGTATCGGTAAAATCATCGAATGAGTCAACCCAGGGCAGACTTGTACTGACTAAAATCCACAGTATCCTTCAATAGCCCTTTACGTTCCGGAGCCACGGTAATTCATTAGTCTCACGACCATTTAGTCGATGTGAAGAGACATTAAAATAAAATATGATTAGTTAATTTTATACCAATAGTTGGACAGGGGCCCACAGGGCAGCGCTATAGTCACATGTCAGTGCAGTCCATACTTTGAACAGATTGACATGGACAGAATTAACTAATGTATTTATGTATGAGATTCACACGATACGGGTTTTACGAGTGTCGTTGGAGTACGGCACGAGACAGTTACATGTGTTAATATTTTTATTATTTGTATTATTGCGCACACGACGCTATAACTCCCTTCAATTACACAAGCTACTTTATTTACTACTCACTTCTTAGATCGTGTTAAAACTGGATAAGAAAAGATTCCTTAAATGGTTTTAATCCTTTACCCCTCTGATTCATTTCCAAAAGGCTTGATTGATTGCTTGATTTCATTATATTCTGTTTGTTCATTATTTACTACACTACTAGTTCATAGAAATCAGCATATTAGTCAACTAATGAAAACCTGTAAGTATTTGTTTAAGTTAATAGTCAATGTTTTTGACATAGGTATTTATACGAGTACCTACAGTTTGTTGAAATTTAAACTGATTCAGGGGTTTTTTTTTAGGGTTCCGTAGACAAATGGCAAAAACGGAACCCTTATAGATTCGTCATGTCTGTCTGTCTGTCTGTCCGTCCGTTTGTCACAGCCATTTTTTGTCGAAAGTATAAGAGTTATCGTGTTGAAACTTGGTAGGTAGATGTATTATGGGACCGCATTAGGATTTTCACACAAAAATAAAAACAAAACAAATTTTGGAGGTGCCCCCCCCCCATACTTAGAATTGAATCTCAAAAATTTTTTTCCACCAAACCCATACGTGTGGGGTATCTATGGATAGGTCTTTAAAAATTATATTGAGGTTACATTTTTTTCTAAACCGAACAGTTTGCACGAGAGACACTTCCAAATTGGTAAAATGAGTGTTTTAGAAGTTACAAGGAGGGGCCCTTGTAACTTCTAAAATAAGAATGATAAAACTAAAAAAAATATATAATGTAGACCTCAACAAAAACTTCCAACGAAAATTGGTTTGGATGAGATACAGTTAGCAGTTTTTAAGATATAGTACATTTTCAAAAACCGCAAATATAACTTTGCCATTCATACAAATACTATGAAAAACAAAGTTATTTTTATTTAAAGATTTTCTTCGGAAAGAAAAATTCGAAACTCGAATTTCGGATTCGGATTCAGTACATCTCATCATATTACTTACTAATCTCAATATAATTATATCCCTAATCTATGCTTGCTATTACGGAACCCTTCATGGGCGAGTCCAACCCGCACCTGGCCGGTTTTTTTGTGTTTGGTATTTGCCATCAGATACGCCACTCATATCTTATCCAGATTTGCAATTACCGCGCCGTTCGTGAAGTTGTTAGCGGCTAAAAGTTGGTGTTGTGCTTGACGCGCTGTCCTCGCGTTTTTACGAGCGCTTTACAGCCCATTATACGCTTGTTGTGTAATAGGAACACTTGATTTGTTCCTCCCAAGACGACACCGAGGGACGTACTATATCGTGTTTGTAAACAAGTCATCGCCACTTTTTAATTTTCCTTTCGGGGTGTTAGCGTGGAGGCGAAGTTTCAAAATAATTAAGGTTGTTGATCCAATTTAAAATGTTTTGATCAACTTAAAGTGGCCCTAGTTGTAAAATATACATTATGTACATTTACCTACACTAATTCTTGAACAATCCAGAAGTAAGAACATTTTGGAGGAAAAATCATACATCATGTGCTATCAGGCATATCGAAGCCGATGCCTTTCGACGCCTGTCAGTAGATGCCGCACCTGTGTATGCAACTCCTGTCGCAGCCGACGCCGACACCTTTCAATAACGACGGCTATCTATGCCTAGTGGCAGACTCCTGCTGAGGCCGACTCCTGTCGCAGCCGACGCCGACACCTTTCAAATTACGACGGCTATCTATGCCTAGTGGCAGACTCCTGCTGAGGCCGACTCCTGTCGCGGCCGACGGCTGTTGCAGCCAACGCTTATAGATAACGACGCCTATTTAGTCTGACGCCTGTCGCAGCCGATGCATGCCGTGACATGCATAGAGTATTGGGGTGGTAAACTGAAAAGTTGTGGTTTGTTATTGCGCGCCAAGCGTTACATACTCGTAATAAACAATTGTGCGCCGAAACTAGGACGTTTGTGAGACAAGTTTGGTCGAATTTTTTGGGATGGTTCCGAGGGTGAAGTCGCGGACTGGCTCCGGAAATGAGATATTGTAAAAATATAAAACACCTGTGAACAGAAATCTGCTGTTTCTGCCTGTACAGAAAATGTCATGTTGCACTTGAGCGAAAACATTCTTAAGCGAAAGATTTAATATCGATGGAGAAAAGGGTCAAGTGTATAAAATAACATCGGTGTGGATGAACACTCACTGTGAGAATAGGTAGAACGTTAGCTAAGCGTTCATGATAACCAAATAGGTAATTTGATGAAGTGGTTTTCCTCACAGGAAATGTCAGTTTAGGTGATACGATTACCTATATCAAAATATGAACACTAAATACACACAATTAGCTTCCTTTCCTCATTCACAAATAGACATTAAAACAAATTGTTTACCTAACTTTACTTCCTGATGTGTTCGTGTCAAGCGCGAGTCCCACAAAGTAGGTACGAATTAATAAGTAGTAGTTTTGGTGATGAGAGGCAACATCGGTTTGCACAAACAATCTCGCACCCCAACCGCATAACCGTTACCGTCTCCGTAACGTCGCGAATAAAAAAACGCAAAAGGCATAGAAATATCATCCAAACATCACAGTTCTATTAAACTAATAAATTTGTTGCCTAAATTTACATTCGATATTTTTGTAATATTTTTATTAAGCTATTGCATAGCTTTTATCGCGGGCTCTGAGCGCAGTGCGGCGCGGCGACCGAATCAAGAAATTCCCAAAAACCTAAGGAAAATACCTGAAACAACGCATCGTCTAACATCGTTTCAGTTCGGGAGACTTCGGCAATCATAAAGGTACGGACAGACGTGCTCATGAAGGTACGGACAGACGTGCTTATTATTAGCACGAAAGCATGCTTTTATTGAGCAAGGGGCAATTTTCTTGAGGGAGAAGGAAAGGAAGAGGGAGAGGGAGGAGGAGAAGAACGTTTCTTGACGTTTCACTTGATTGACGTGGCTGACCATACCCTAATTAGTAGATACAGTAAAAATATAATAAATAAATTATTATAATTGCATAAGTTGATAAAAAATGCTATGCAATAGCTTTACCGCGGCAGTCCCCGAGTGCCACACGTATTTTTTTTATCTTTGTTTCCCTACATAGGAACAGCACAACCTATATGAAAAGAAGGAAGTGCTTCTCCAATATGTAACAAAGATTTTTGTGTCATTTATTATTCAAATTATATCTGGCAAAATATCTTTTCAGGAAATTCAATTCAAACATCCGCTTTAGACAAAATAATAATGATTTTCCGGTAGAGGTAACTAATATAATAATTTTTTTTCCGTTAGGTATGTCAATTGAATACTGATTATGTAACCTCTACTGTATTAGTAGGTAAATACACTTAATTGGAAAGTTATTAGGGTTCAGAGTAATTAACAAGAGTAATGTATACAAAGTTACGTAAAGTTATGAAACTTATAAGAGTCACACGAGAAAAACGCTTTGAATTTCACCAACCAAAGGTAGCACCACCTTATAAGTATCAGTCTGTAGTGTGTTACTATAGAGCGCAGTACTCCACGTCATCTGAATATTACGTAGCTCGTCAGTCACACTCGCACGCACTCCATGATGGCTCATTAGCTGCTTACGTAGCTACTATATCAGCTCCGTTGTATGTCGCGAATTAGGCTCGACTTTAGGTCTACGACAATGGATTGATCCATTACAGGAGTAATATAGTATTAGATGGCTGTTTATAACCTACGTCATCCACTGTATTATTATTGATATTAAATAGATGCCAGGTAGTTACGTACTTACGATCCTGAATGTTACAATTTAATGGGAGTTTTACTCGGTTTGATTTTTCCTTCGATTTGCCTGGTAACAAGCCTTGCCACCATTAATTTAAAATAGTTTACCGCATGGCAACATTTCCCCAGGACCGCATAGCGGTTCAAGTTGGTGTGTGTGGTTCACTTCGGACTGAAGTGCTGATGTCCGCTGATACATATGGATGAGACAACTTTGATTGCTTCGCAGATTAAACTCACTAGTGGTGTGTCGTGGTTAGGTGAAAATTTGTATAGGTAGGTGCGGTTCCATTTTCGGAGGACCAGTTATAGGCAACGGCAGTCAATTTCGAATAATTAAGAAGGTATAATGTGTTTATGAGACAGTTTTAAGCTATTGCATAGCTTTTATCGCAGGCTCTGAGCTCGGCGCGCGCGAAAAACGTAACGAAAAATCCTAAGGAAATTTCCTGACCTCATCTGACACGCATCGTCTAACGTCGTTTCAGTTCGGGAGACTTCGGTAATCATAAAGGTAAGGACAGACGTGCTCATAAAGGTACGGAGAGACGTGCTCATTACTAGCACGAAAGCATGCTTTTATTGAGCAAGGGGCAATTTTATTGAGGGAGAGTTAGATGGAGAGGGAGAGGGAGAGGGACAGGGAGCGGGAGAGGGAGAGGGAGAGGGACAGGGAGAGGTAGAGTGAGGAGAAGGAGTAGGAGAACGTTTCTTGACGTTTCACTTGATTGACGTGGCTGACCATAGTCTAATTAGTACAGTAATAAATAGGTATAATACATAAATAAATAATTATAATAGCATAAGTTGATAAAAAATGCTATGCAATAGCTTTACCGCGGCAGTCACCGAGTGCCACAGTTTTTTTTTTCGTATTGTGTACCTCGAATAATCCATCAAGAAGATCATTTGCGTTTCGTCCGCGTTGTGCTTAAGCCAGATCTCGAAGGATCGTTTTGCCACAAATTCAATTTCATCAAAACAACTATCCCTTTAGAAGTGTCGGGACAACGCTCCGATCTACTTTCTAAAATTGATTTAGGTATTGTGTAAAAAACATCAGTAGATGTGAAACGTAATCCATTCATAAATGTATCCGCATAAGTTATTTTCACATAGCTTAATTACAATCGATGAGTTAGTTACATCTATCTTTACTTGTTACTTAGTCCTGAAGAGTAATTTTCTTGAGAAGTAAGGCAAAGTTGGCACGTATGCAAATACATGAGAGTGGACTTGTGGACACTCGGACCCCTGACTGGACTCTAGTCGGCGGTACTTTGTCACTAATTGTGCTCAACTCCAACTTGCTCACTCACCGTAACGCCTGTAAGTCGGGGGCACACCAGGTGTACGAACTGATTTGCTGTTTATATCTATTAGAAAAAGTAAAGTAAGTAGTTAATCTGTTAGTCCTCCTTATCTATACATATATATAAAAGCAAAAGGTCACTCACTCATAGGACACGAAATCTCGGAAACTACCAGTGCTAGCGGTTTAAAATTTTGCATAGGGGTTCTTTTTAGGACGTAGGTGCTCGCTAAGAAGGGATTTTGCGATATTACGCCCCTAAGGGGTTGTTTTTGGGGTTGACAGTTTGTATAAAACTTTGTTGCTACAAGTACTAGGAGTTTTAAATTTTGCGTGCGGGTTCTTTTTAGGAAGTAAATGCTAATTACGAAAGGGGTTTTTCGAAATTCGACCCCTAAGGGGTTGTTGTTGGTGTTGATAGTTTGTTTGAAACTTCGTTATTATAAGTGCTAGGAGTCTCAAATTTTGCATGGGGAATACTTTTAGGAGGTAGATGCTCACTTAGACGGGATGTTACGAAATTCGACCCCTAAGGGGTTGTTTTTGGGGTTGATAGATAGAGGTCTCAAATTTTGCATGGGGATTCTCATAAGGACAAAGATGCTCACTTAGACGGGATGTTGTGAAATTCGACCCCTAAGGGGTTGTTTTTCGGCTTGGATAGTTTGTATGTTACTTTGTTACTACAAGTACTAAAAGTTTCAAATGTTACATTAGAGTTCTTTTTAGGACGAAGGTGATACTTAAGACGGGATGTTGGGAAATTCGACCCCTAAGGGGTTGTTTTTGGTGTTGATAGATAGAGGTCTCAAATTTTTCATGGGGATTCTTTTAAAGACGTACGAGTAGGTGCTCACTAAAACGGAATTTCGCGAAATTTTACCTCTAAAGGGTTGTTTTTGGGGTTGATAGTTTGTATGAAACTTTGTTACTACAAATACTAGGAGTTTAAAATTTAGCATGGGTGTTATGTTTAGGACTTTAATGCTCACTAAGAACGGATTTTACGAAATTTAACCCCTAAAGGGTTGTTTTGGGGTTGATAGTTTGTACGAAACTTTGTTACTACAAGCACTAGGAGTTTCAAATTTTGCATGGGGGTTATGTTTAGGACTTTAATGCTCACTACGATGGGATTTTACGAAATTCAACACCTAAAGGGTTGTTTTTGGGTTGAGAGGTAGAAGTTTCAAATTTTGCATAGGCATTCTTTTCAGGACGTAGATGCTGCCTATGACGGGATTTTCTGAAATTATATCCCTAAGAGGATGTTTTTGGGGTTGATAGTTTGCATGAAACTTCGTTATTACAAATGCTGGGAGTCTCAAAATATGCATAGAGATTTTTAAGACGCGGCCATCGCACACTTTCGAGCACGCCGCAATCGCAGCAGGCATGCTAGGAAGGAGGAGGCCGGACGCGTGAGGGAGAGGACAGCGTCCACCTTACAGCCCAGCCGCAGTGGTAGACGCCCACTGCGACGGACGCCGCAAGATGATCTCCGGCCGCCGTAGGCGCGGAAATGTGGACAGCGAGTAATGGGCGACTCACTGTCCGACCATGGACCATGCCCGGGTCGACGGCGCGTTATGTTTCACGCGCGCCTCACAGAGTGTCAGCACAATGACGGGGCCTCCCCTTAGAGGGCCAAAGCCTGCCGGGGTCGCGGGACTAACGAACACCGTGACCCTGGAACGTAAAGGGCTATTGAAGGACACCGTGGCTTTTAATCAGTACAAGTCTGACAGTCCCTCCTACCCTGCCCTGGGTGAGAGGACTCATTTGATGAATTTAACACGCTAAAAAAAAAGATGCTCACTAAGATGCGACTTTGTTCTTGATAGTTAGGAGTCTCAAATTTTGCTAATGGGTTTGTTTTAGGACGTAGGTGCTACCTCAGGAGGGATTTTGCGAAATTTGAAACCCTGAGGGGTTGTTTTTGGGTAGAATTTTTGTTGGATATTGATTTAGATTTTCCAAAAGTAATACCATAAGGAGGGTGGCCGGGATTAGAAATTCACAGATAAAAGGTTCGAAATACGCGCAGACGAAGTCGCGGGCGAACTGCTAGTGTACCATAATTTTAAGTAAAAGTGTAAATAATGTATATTCGTGATAATTAAAAAAATCATAAAAAAAACACCTCAAAAGGTATAGGTTTTTATAGGTGTGAAAAGAGATGTCTGTAAAATAACGTAAAGATTGTGTAATCTTTGTTATTTATATTTATGACTCAACTGACACCTACCTACATATTTTGGGACTATCTGATTACTTCGGACTTTGTATAATGACCTCGTGGCTCACATGAAAGATAACATAGTCCACGGGTGAGTAGAAATTTACCTACTAATATCAAAAAACCCATTTATGTGGAAACAAACACAAATTTTTATGCTTATTTTTTCTTTGACGCGCGCTCATTTTCATTCAGTGTTGTAACAGCAAATCAAAATAAAATATAATGGGCTCGAATATTTTATTCAGACTAAATAGTACCTAATTAATTTTTTTAGGGAACGACCTTTTAGCGATTGCTATGTAACATTTTCTAACTTTCCTGGAAACGAAATAGTAAATGTAACTCGAAGACCGAAGTCCTTTTCATTATTTTCGAAATCATTGACATAAATGGAATCATGAGAATTTCCCTGTGTGCCCCCCGGTCTAATGAAACTTTCTTAGAGTTGTTAAGAGGTCGCCAATTAGTCAAATTGGCGCAGCAGTTAGTTGCGCACTTGTTTGAACAGGATCCGGACAGTCTTTGATTCGGGACTTTGGTTCATTTGCTCTTTGCATAAATTACAATTAGGGACAGTGTCCGTCCTACCTGCTGCTCTTAATTGCTTACATACATTTTCCTGTCTTAGGCTTGTTGGTATTAAAGCTTACGTTAAGGTTGTGCTACAAACGAATGTTTCTGCCGTTACCCATCATTGCACTACCTATTTTCATCGCTGAATCAAAGTACGAAATTAAAAGCTAGCTTTTTACTGTAGATGCTATATGTATGTGTGGTCGTTCGCTTGTTCAAAACTATCACGTTTAACTAAACAAACTCAATTAGATAAAAACTATGTATAATAAAAACTTACACAAAAAAGCAAGAGTACGTGACGATGCGATGCGGTGGAAGTAAGAGGCGACACGACACGACCGCGGCAAATAAATTAAGTGAAGCGACGCGACGGTCCGCACCGCCTCGCGTCGTGTCGCGCGGACCGGGCGCCGGCTATGCAACAAAACAACGCGATTGGAGTACATTAGGATTCACGGTTTAAATCTCGGCTACTGAATTAATTGATTTTTGTATACCTACTTTACTTTTTCTCAAGAATTTCCATTGTATTTGCTTAAAAGATAAATTTATTAAGGCTTGTAGAGCAGTAGTAGTCATTAATGTTCAGCTTAAAGGTCATACATTTTTTTTTTTTTTTTTTTTTTTTTAGGGTGGCAAAATCATCAAATGAGTCCTCCCGCCCAGGGTGGGGCGGAAGGGACTGTCAGACTCTTACTGACTAAAATCCACCCGTGTTCCTTCGGATGCCCTTTACGTTCCGGGGCCACGGTATCCTGGATTAAGAAAAAATCCGCGACCCCGGCAGGCATTTGGCCCCATAAGGGGCTCCGTCGGTGACGCGTGAAACACGACACGCCACCGACCCGGGCTTGGTCCCTGGTCGGACGGCGAGCTTACCCATTACTCACCGTCCGCAAGCCCGCTCCGCTGCTGTGCCCTCTGCTAATCAGAGGGACACGCATTGGAGCTTCCACCCGACAGGCTATTTGCATACGGGCAAAGAAACCCCCTTAGGCACACAGTGCCTAAGGAAGAGTTTTTGCCCGCATCCCAGGGCGCACCGGCCCGAAAAACTGGTCTTCCCCCCGGACGTATCCGAGAGGGAACTCCAGTCCACGGACGCACGTGGAGGTTACCTGTCTTAGCACCCCAAAGGTCATACATTTGCGGAATCTTGTATATGGATATGATCGCATATTCTAACTTGAAAGTGGCCTTCTCTGGAATTCCGCGTCTATTTCTAGGCTGGGTCCAGCTATAACACCGAACTATTTATCGTTATAGCGTTCGCGGTAAGCAGACGACATGAATACCGTGTAACAGACTAACTGTAGGTACAAGTCTTAAACATAAAATGTAAGCACACGTTACACAAAGACTACAGTGGCTAATCGTTAACCAGAACACTTTAATTTATCTATAACGGCCAAGCTGGTACAAAGTTGTCTCTAAATAAACATGGGACACGAAATGGATGTGTACAGAAGTACTACGAGTATTTGTGCATAAAAATAAATCTCAAAAGATCCACTCGAATGGAAGACAATTTGAACCGATCAAGACGTATCGCATTATTTGGTAACTGGACTGTGGAGGTCAGCTACGTCACCTATGTAAAGTACCTCTCGGTTAGAGATTAAGTACAAAACAATGACTATAAGAAAAGTGTAGGTACGCAAATAAAATAAAATTTTTGACGCAATAGATACAGATTTGATACTCCTTAGTTGCTAAAATAAAATGTCCCATAGCTTGTGAAAACCTTTTTACTTCGATTTAATTGGAAATTGGCTTTCCAGGATAAGGTTTACTGCGTTTTCTTTTTAGGTAAAAGAGCCAGTACATCGGGTGGTTAGTTGTACGAATATAACCGAGCGCGGAATAACAAACACTGCACAATGCAGTTTTAATTTTCACATCGGGTTATTTCGGCTTCGGTGGACCTCTTGAACGGATAACTACTGCAAACACGAACTTGGAACTTTCTCTACGTTAAAAAATATCCTTTAAAAACCGGCCAAGAGCGAGTCGGACTCGCCCATAAAGGGTTCCGTAGCAGCAAGTAATAACATACTATAAAAGTTCTTGTAGTTGGTTCCAACTTTGAAAGGTTTACGATTTATGACGTATTAAAAAAAAAACTTGAGAGGTGTCAAGGCACGTTGAAAATCGCTATGAACCTGTTAAAAAGGTTCAAGCGATTTTCGACCCTCCACCCCACACTAACCCACTCCACTCCGCTCCACTTCGCTCCACTCCGCTCCATTCCGCTCCACTCCGCTCTACTCCACTCCGCTCCGCTCCGCTCCGCTCCACTCCCTTCCACTCCACTCCGCTCCGCTCCACTCCACTCCACTCCACTCCGCTCCACTCCACTCCACTCCGCTCCACTCCACTCCACTCCACTCCGCTCCACTCCACTCCACTCCACTCCACTCCACTGCACTCCACTCCACTCCACTACCTATTATAGCTGTAAAAATGAAGTTGACAAACTTACATTTGCAGTTGTTCTCCGATACATTTTGTTTAGGAAAATGTTATCCCAGTACGTTTTATAAGTTGGTCAACTATTACTCGTAAACTTGTAAAGCCCACTTAGTCATGATAATTTTCTTTTAAACTTCGTTATATATACTACTATTGTAAATTTTTTCACACCCCCAAACATAACCGTTTAGCTGGTAGAGGGGGGGGACACTCGAGTAAGGCAAAAATTAGCACTTTAAAGCTTAATATTTCACAAACGAATCTTTTTATCAAAAAATTGTTGATGGAAACTACCAATATTTTTTAAAGGCCTATTTAATGATACCCCACACTAAGGGGTAGCCGAGAAAAAAAAAAAACATCCCCGCTTTACGTGTACAGGAGGTACCCTAAAAAAAAATATTTTACGAGATTTTATTTTACCACTTTTTTGACGCAACAAATCCGTATATTTACACCAAATTACAGCTTTCTAGTGCTGGGCGTCTCTGAGCTAAGCTGCGGACAGACGGACGGACGGACGGACGGACATGGCGAAACTATAAGGGTTCCTTGTTGACTACGGAACCCTAAAAAGTAATGGTTAAGAGGAATAATACTAGGAATACAGATCAAAGTGAACGTAAACGATGTATTTCATCAACAATAGCTGTTTTTATCTAGGCTGCTCTGTCCCACGCCTGGGCCAACGTAAACTGCTGATGGTTTAGTAGGTATAGGATAATAATGAAAACCAATTTATCTATAACATGTATTACCATACAGCTACAAATTTCCTGTCACAAAGAGTACCACACTTTGATGTGCATCTAAAAATCTCTGTATATTTGTAACTGCTTGCCTCATCATCAATGTGAATCATTGTTTAATGATGATTTAGATACCTTTACACGGGGCCCTTAGATTTAAACAAGTAGCATGGAGGAGTGAGATTCTCAGCAGTGGCAAGCACGGCACTGTGTCACTGTGTTGTGTTCCGTGTTATTTATATAACGCAGCACGAGAACGTGTGGCGTCGTGTGCAGTGTGTAGTGTGGCCGCGTCCTGCAGGGCCGTACTCGTGGACCACTGACTTATGTTTATTCCTTAGTTTTGTTTTAGAACTAGGGGTGATATTGGTAGCAGGGTAATTCTCACAGTTGATTACTACAGCTTGGTAAATCTGTACTTATAATAAATCTGTAGAGAGGTCAATTCTGTAAATGAAATATATTTCCAAAATAACTGTCAAGGGGATTAGGGATCGATACTGATGCCAAAAATGCATCATTCATGCACAATGCATGTATAACCGTTATAGAAACAAAAACTACTCAACGGATTTTAACGAAACTTGGTACAATTATATTTCATACTCCTGAGCTGGTTATAGTATACTTTTCACGACGCTACAATCAATAGGAGCAGAGCAGTGAAGGGGAATGTTGAGAAAACGGGAGAAGTTACTCCATTTTTTAAGCTTCCGTCGCGTGTGTAACCTTAATGGTTAAAGCTATACAGAAATCATTTATGACGGAATAATTTATCTTAGAAACTTGAACACCTGGTGCAGAACCGCAACAGACCAGCTAAACTATAAGAGATACAAAAATGGTGCCATAGCAAAAATTGTTCCACGTGATGAGCATTTTCTGCTGAGAGAATAAATTTGAAGATCTGGAACACCTGACCTACACAATAACATATACATATATAGGAATGACGTCTTTGCAAAAGTTGTACAACTTAATGAGCACTCTTTGTTTATGTATAAAAATTTAAGATCTGGAACACCTGATGTGGAACTCCAAGAGCCCAGCTACACTATAAGATATATAGGAATGACGTCTTAGCAAAGTTGTTCAACCTGATGAGCATTACCTATTGATTTATAAAAATTGAAGATCTGGAACACCTGATGTGGAACTCCAAGAGCCCAGCTACACTATAAGATATATAGGAATGACGTCTTAGCAAAGTTGTTCAACCTGATGAGCATTACCTATTGATTTATAAAAATTAAAGATCTGGAACACCTGATGTGGAAATCAAAGCTATCACTAATTTCACTGTATAATTAAAAAATAACATAAGGTGGGAGTACCTCCATGCAGTGAAGGCGGTAACAGTTTAGGACTGATTTTCGATGACGATGAATAATTATGAATAACAATTTTATGTGGTGGAATACTAGTCGAATTAGTACAAGTCACTGTGCTTAAAAATACTGGAAAATAGTTACCTACGTCTCTCTAAAAGTAGGCACCTTTACCAATTAACTTTAACAACGACTGTAATTGCAGCTGCAACAAAGTAAAGCTTTGTCCAAACCAATAAATTAGCTAAGTAACTCCCTAAGTAAACCTTAAGCCAAGATTTAATGAGGGAATCTAAAACGGAGCCAAATGACCGCACTAGTGCAAAAAGAAGTACTCTGTGGCTGCGCAGCCATACTTTACTTTCACGTTTGATTTAGGCAAATTGACAGGAAACATGGAGGTTTGGCCGACCAACCGAACTGCAATTAATATTAAAACCTTCTAAGACGTTGCTCTTGAACAGAACTGTGTATCTTGCAAACGCATTTTCGTACTGGAGTACTTTTTAAATAAGTTGAGTTACATTACCCTCAGGCAGCCCCGGTACTGGGTTAGCATAATTAAGAATATGAACTTTTGTATGGTGCAACAGCAATATGTTAGATGTGAGAAGTGATAATTTAGATGCAGACTTTACATGAAGCTGTCCAAACCTGTAGGTACTCATGAACCAACCCATACGGATACCTACGGGTTTGATTATTCAAACACGGAAGCAGGAAAAATCTTTAAATTCATTTATAAAATCTCCAAAACGTTTCGCATTCTTACCGCACTTACAAAACAAGGCGTAATGAATTAATGTGGCGTTCAGCGTTCTAGCTGTGAGCAGTCGCACGAGCGGAGCGGGGGGCGGACAGCGACGCGTCACCGTCGCGGAATTTATAGCTCCACACTAATTTATAGTCGTCCAGCTACGAGCGATTAATGGAAACACTTATTCCAACTTTAATGTCGTTTCATTAACATTATATTTATACAGTTTAAATATTAAAAATGGAATTTGTTCTTCAGTTCCAAAAGGTGGACGAGGTAGAATAATCGACTACGAGCACACGAGCACAGGGAGTTTGTAAGGAAGACCCATGTGATGATGGACCCTAGAAACCTTGCAGATATCAGAAAGTTATGAATCTGAAGACATGCACGGTAAAATAAATCTGTCCGAAAAGAACGAACAGACACAATGGGAATACCTTCAAACAACAATATTTTTATGAATAAATCATGCAGTAATTTGAATACCTATCCACCTCGATAATATCCTGTGATATCGATAAAAAGTGAATTATGTAGATTTACACGAGTTGGGGGGGAGTGGGGTGCAAGTGGTGGGGGGTGTAGGTTCACACGCCGTTGCGTCCGTTAATATTCATGGCGGACGAACAATAGTCCGTTTTGTTCATATACCTGTTACGGAGGATCGTTTGTTTGAACTTCAAATTGTGATTTAATTTCCATTTTGTTTCCATGCTTAATTTGATATTCAGTATCATTTTATGCCAGTAGACTAATTTTATTATAAACGTACCTATTTGGACCTGTTATTTTTTAATTCAGGTTTTTTTTTTCTTTTTCATGAGTCGTTAGACA
This sequence comes from Agrotis exclamationis, assembly GCA_950005045.1. Lineage (NCBI taxonomy): Eukaryota > Metazoa > Arthropoda > Insecta > Lepidoptera > Noctuidae > Agrotis > Agrotis exclamationis. Next base: position 526,035 of record OX465424.1, read on the forward strand.
GATTTCATTACAAAATATTAATTGACCCGCGTAGACATTGAGATAAACTTTTAAGAAATCGATCAACCGAATTTTTGTTAATGATTTTCAAGCAACTTAGTTCGCACAAGTTTTGTACTTAACCTTTCTAAAAATGAAAAATCTCTTGGATCTGAACGTAGACGAAGAAGTCAATATTTCATGGAAGTGGCGTCAAGACCTGTGGTTGACAAGGATTATGTAAATTAATTGGGGGAAAATATTAAATAAACGCGATCCGCTTGATTTGTGACGAGAAAAAACAGGGGGGGGGGGGGAAAGGGGAGATGGGGCGGAAAGCTTTGTTTTTTACGAGCCCACGCACCTATCTCAGGAAGCTGTGCTATGCTAATAATAAGCAAATACTTACCTATACTTAATACTTCTGTGAAAGAAGGAAAATGATTTATCATTCTTTGCAAGAGGAAAATTAAATTGAATGAAAATCCAATACATATTATGCAGAAGCGGGTTTTTATGTAGTCAGTCATACAATTTTGCCTATTTCGAGTTAAGAAGCCCATGGCCTACCAAGAGGAAAATAACACATACATGAACTCAAAGCAATTTCTTCTTCACATAATTTTAATAAACTACCGAAATACAATTTGCGGTCCCTAATAAGAATATTATTTATAGAGAACTAACTAGTGTATTATAGGCACGCAGTGATCCCGAGCACAGCGATGCCCCACGAGATACAGACTATTTCACGTAACATATTGTTGATTAGGAGAATTTGACTAAACCGCAATAGTCGTGTATCATGCGCAAATGGCGGGCACTCGTAAGTTTTTATTAGTCGTACCTACAGACCACCCAGACGTAATATGTACGAAAAAATGAATGTTCATATTTTTTTGGGAAGATAGCCGGTAGCGACAGCAGAGGAAATTGCTTGGCGTCACACGAATGTGTATTTCTAAATGTAAAAGGCTATGACGAGAGAAAATGATTTGTTTTGCGTCCGCTTTTTGCCGTTATCGTAGTCTTACCTTTTATACGCTTACTAACTGTCGTATACAAGTTGTATTTCCTAACATAATACGTATTTAATATACGTATTTACTTAGCATTTAGTTAGCATTTATCTAAGTAATATTTAGCTCCCGCTTAAATTAAATTTTAAGCTATATCACATAGTAAGTATATAAAAAATTAATACATTAAGGGCTGATTTTTCAATAGTCAGATAACTTTTATCTGAGGAACAAAAATGGCGGTTTGACAGTTTATCTATAAAAAATATGTCAAACCGCTATTTTTAACCGACTTCAAAAAAAAAGTAGGTTCTCAGTTCGACCTGTATGTATGTATGTTTGTCCGCGATTATCTCGTGTTTGACTGAACCGATTTCGATGCGGTTTTCAGGAAAGTGTTCATTACATTCTGGAGAAGGTTTTAGTATATAACACTAATAGATATCCCGTGACGTTGCCCGCGTAGATCCGTTTGTGCTTTCTTACATTGTAGATTTTTAGTGACCATTGCATGTTTGTCCGCGATTATCTCGCGTTTGGCTGAACCGATTTTGATGCGGTTTTCAGAAAACTATTTGTTACATTTGAGGAAGGTTTTAGTGTATAATAATAATGGATATCTCGTGAAGTTGCCCGTACAGATCCGTTTTTGTTGCTTACTAGGATTGTAGATTTTCAAAGACGCCGATTATATGAAGTTTTTTGTTGAATTTCTAAACTAAAAGGGGAAAAATAAAAACTTTCTGAAAAAAAGGGAACCGACTTCAAAACCAAACACAAAAAAACTGTAAAATAACTTTTCTTTCGGAAGTCGGTGGCAATAGTCAATGAAATAAAAAGCAAAGCCACCGACTTCCGAAAGAAAAGTTATTTTACAGTTTTTTTGTGTTTGGTTTTGAAGTCGGTTCCCTTTTTTTCAAAAAGTTTTTATTCGTCAGATAAAAGTTAACTGACTATTGAAAAATCAGCCCTTATTGTATTTGTTCCAATCTTTACCTTTCATTTTCTGACTTCGGTTCTTCCCGAAAACAATTGAAAATCAAACTTCAAAAAAGATTCGTTTTATTTTGGCAGCAGTCATTTGTTTTGCTGTCAGTATGTACAGTCGCGGTCTCATCCGTGTATCGTGGTACCTATTCGAACAACGGCTCAGAGATAAAGCCTATAATATTTGCATAGAGACAGGCTCCGGTCGCGGTCGCCTCGTATGTCTGTCTGTATTGTCCACAACAGCGCCTTTTATTGGTTCAAGTAGCCGCGGCTCCTTGCAGACATCTTAGTAAATTGTGGGGTTATGGTGACGAGCTCCTCAATGAATACATCAAAAGTCTTTTATTATTGTCGCCTATATTTACTTAATGGATACTGATCGTTAATTCGATTCCTATATTTATTTTCCGAGCAGTAATTATATTCATATTTTAGCAATATCGATAATACGGCATCATAGTAATACCAAAAGTAATACAAAAAGTGTATGTTGTGTAGCAAAACAACGACACTTCTAACTAAGCTGAAAGCATCTCAATAGACAACCTCAGCGCAATATACCGAGGCGTTTCATTTGAAAGTTAATAAATTAAATCGCCGGCTCGTGCCGTATTTTCCAATACATTACTTAAGTAAATTGAACTTATGAAGCATACATTCCCCTCTGAAGATTGTATGAAGGTAATTCAGTCGCGCTCACTATTCCTATAAAAATAAACAGTCGCCGTCTCAATCAGACGCGCAATCAGGTGCTCTTATTCTCATACATTGCCGTACAACACACACACACTCACACCCATACATACACACACACCCACATTATACAAGCTCATACACACGACACCCTCACGTATGCTTCGAGTTACTGCGCTCTTTGTGATGAAGCTATGAGAATGGCGAGCGGTCCGCCTGTTTCTTGGGAGAGCTTGATTTCAGTTAAAGAACAAGACGTGTCTAACTAGATAAATATTGAGTGAATTTTAAGTATTGACATAGTTAAAGAAAAATAAATAAAATACAATAAGTGAGGTCATGAAAAAGGTTTTGTAACACATGAAATTATATTGTCATGCATCAAACCCAGTATAGAGGAGGAACAAGAGGGGTGTGTTTGGAAGAATCGTATCGATGATTTTCATACACGTTTATGTACCTAAAGGTATGATCGTGAAAAGCTAAGACACCAGTTCACCATGACTCGTCGCCGGTGTCGTCGTGGCCCCACAGAATGTGTGGAACGCGTCACGCGCGCCATTCTGTCAGCAATATTGTCTAAAGCAATTTGTATGTAAATCAATTGTTGTTAATACTATTTATGCCGATGGTTATTGAGCATTACTATTTACTTTCACCCTAAAAAGTTAAACGAATCTCATTCTTATTTACATACCACAAAAGGCGATATTTCCATCAAATTATTCGAGTTACTTAAGCCAGGTTGACGAAAAAACATGAAGCCGAGACGTGCTGTTAGGGAATTGTTAATAAGAGATTGTCTTACTGTGAGCTTTGTCAGGGATTATGGCGGTTATAAATTTTATTATATTATAAATAAGATATTTATGTGTGCTGTTTATCGGCGTTAAAAAGAGATGGGATGTCGAGCCATGTGCAGCGAATGTAGGCCACTCACGGCGGCCTTTACTACGGGCGTTCGCAAATAAAACGATTCTTTGTAAGTAGGTAGATGTAAGATGTTAATTAATTTACTTAGACAGCTGATGACAATTTATCTTACTTTTACGTATATAGCCTATAAAAGGGCTTTTTTTTTCGTGGTAAAATCATCAAATGAGTCCTCCCACCCAGGACAGGGCGAGAGGGACTGTCAGACTTGTACTGACTAAAATCCACGGTGTCCTTCAATAGCCCTTTATGTTCCGGGGTCACGGTAATGAGATAAGTCCCGCGACCCCGGCAGGCTTTGGCCCTCTAGAGGGGAGCCCCGTTATCATGCAGACACTCTTTGAGGCGCACGTGGAACAGAACGCGCCGTCGACCTGGGCATGGTCCATGGTCGGACAGCAAGTCGCCCATTACTCACCGTCCGCATACCCGCACCTACGGTGGCCGGAGATCGTCTTGCGACGTCCGACGCCGTGGGCGTCTACCACTGCGTCTGGGGTGGAGGGAGGACGCTATCCTCTCCCGCCTCCTCCTTCACGAGCATGACTGCTTCGCAGAAGGAGGCGACCGCTTCCCACTCCGTCTCGCCCCGCAGCATGGCCTCGACCAATGCCGGGCGCGAGAGGTCTCCGCCTATCGCCGCCGAGAGGACACCGCGGTGCTCTGCCCAAGCGGGGCAGTCCTTCACCGTATGCTCCACCGTGTCCTCCGGGCGATCTTCTCAGTGGTGACACCCAGGCGTTTCTTCCCTTCCTGTCAGACACAGGAACCTCCCGAAACTTCCGTGTCCGGTGAGGACCTGCGTCATGCGGTAGGTCAGGACTCCGTGACGCCTTTTCAGCCACTCCTCAAAGAGGGGTCTTACCGTCGCGATTGCGGCGTGACCAGCCTATAAAAGGACTAGTAATTGTTTACCTAAAAAAATATGCAAGTAAAAAAAAACTCAAATTAAAAAATAAGTGGGATTCGCCAAAAAGGTTGAATTTCCCTTAAACCTCGAAGCAATAATTTAAGAAACAATTTTCTTTTTCTTCCAATTGATATAAAGCCATTTGTTAGAGGAGATACAGTGAGTACGAGTGTGCGTTAACAAGTGGGTTAGGCGAGTAAATACAAGTAAATAGGCCGAAATAAGTAAATAAGCAACAAATCACCGCGTATCGGATTAACGCTATAAGTTATTTATGGCGCTGACTTAGCGATACGTGACCATCATGCTATAACATATGGATGTGGTAGTTAGGAATGAGTGAGGAGCTCTTTAGAAACCATCGCTCCATCAAGCTCGTTCTTTGCTGAATATGAGTTTCGTCCACGGTTCTTCACAGAGGCTGGATATGGCAAACGATGAATGTTTGTCATAGCCAACCTCCGTTCCAGCTACGTTAAGATCGGTGGGGCGCTCATTACAATATTATTCGTATCACGCTGTCTTTGAAATCGTATTAATTAAGTTATTTTCTAAAATAAAGTATACGTACTATTAATTAATACAAGAAATCAAAACAATTAATCAAGACAAGACAATTATACTTTTAATACTGTTCTGATAATTTGCAGGAAGTTAACATTTTCTGAAAAATTCAAATTGGTTAATTGAACCAAAACTGCCGCCTCCATTCATTGCGTATCTTACAAGTACAGCAAGCCGCAAGTGACAGTGCGTCCGCGCGGTATCGTCCTCTATACGATTTGATCGGCTTCCAATTAGCCGCCCATACGACGTACACAGACGCTCCCGCGGTAGGCGCGCTACACGCCGCGATAAACTCGCGATTATTCCGCAATGGACAAATAAATTTTTATCCCTCCCTTTTCATTGACCTATAAAGTAGAGGAATAAAAGTAGTGATAATAAATTTTGTGGTTTAGGGAACTAGTTTTACATATTGATCTGCTAATAAAAACGTAGTTCACGTGGATTGGTTGTTTTGCTTCCAGTGAGATTTGGCCAATAGGGTCATAATCCGTGTGGGTCGTTTCGAAGTATACGAGTGTCATTCGTCATTACCAATCTCATCGTCATTACCAATAAAATACTATAAGAAGAGTCTTAGTTTAGGTTTGGTTAAATGTGCATGCATGAGCTGTGTGCACAACATTGTTTCGTAATCACATTTCATTTCTTGTGGGCCACATTTGAGTTATTTAGATAAGTTGAAATGTTAACCCATATCAAATACTTCAGACTGTTTGTTCTACCGACTTATTTCAGTTAATGAAACAGGAACATATTGGGGCAATACGAAGTCCTTTCTCAAGTGTCTTTACAATAACACAGTCAATTAATTGATGTTAACCAATTTGTCGATGTAGTCTGTGCCGGGTACGTCGCTCGGTGGCAGCGCTGCCGGCGCGTATCTGTCGCTGATTACAATAAATCAGCGGCCACCGCCGACATGCGACACTTCAGACACACTCGACACTCGCTGCTACAATTAAATGTCTATTGCAATCTCAAGATGTGGCGGTGTCAAGTGTATGTGGTTTTATTGACACTGCTCGAAGTGGTATGGTCTTGATATTGAGATGGGTCCCTCTTTAAGTTATGTTCTCGAGTTTACGTATATGCTTATCGTATATATCTGTAATTTAAACTTTAAGATGCCTTTCCCACATCTCCCCCATCGTGTTGTTCTAACATAACTTGGAAGTCTTACTTTTACAAGCCTTTTTTTTTCTTCTAATAAAAGTAAGTTTACAAGTAGGCACCTAGGCTGGAAAACAATAAAAACAAAATTAAATCCAATCACCGTCTAGACGTAAATTAGACACGAACTTTTACGATTTTACTGTCCGAAGCTATTTTGTTATTTGTGGAAAACATAAAGAGAATTCATTCCGAGGACGACCAGATAAAAGATCGTTGGCAAATGACGTTAAGGGAATAAAAAAGCGGAGTTTAGCCTCCGCACTGACTCGATACAGCGCCATCAAACAATCAACAGACAAAGGAGATCCTCTGACGGGCTTTCATAAATCAAAACATGAGTAAACGTCAGTTTTGGACGATCGTAAACTGTACAACACTTACAGTACTCTACTACCGAATATTGCTGACAACCACAGAATAAAATATTTTGTAGGAAACAGATCAAGTAAACTCCAGTAGAACAAATCTCTTTGTAAAAAGTTGGCTATGTTGTGGTGTTTAGAAGACGATGGGATGGTATTATGAACGCGTAGGGATAACAGTGTGGGCATTAAAAAGGGCGAAACAATTTGAGTAAGAGTGCGGTCGCGATCCAATTTTGTGATTGCGAGTGCTGCTTCGGTTTACCTACTTATTGAATCTAAAATGGTTTGGAAAAACGATGGAAAATGTTGATTCTATTTTCATCTGTTTTGTCTTATGCACAGTCTTATACAGCCAACAAAATTTCCTATATTCTTTTATTATTCATACTTGTGAGCCATTCAAACGATGAGGCACTAATATCGTGCTCTGCGTGCCCTGCCTACTGTTCGTTACAGGAGCTGATGGACGTTTCGGAGAGTGCTAAACTCGTGGCCCAATTCTGGTCAGAGTCGATATATTATGTATATTGTCATCGACACGATAAGAAAAAGATTCATACTTGTTTTTTGTTTTCAAAGGTACTCTCTAGTAAACCAATAAATCTTCATAAGATTGTCTTCAAATCGTTTCAGTACTTAAAAACATCGTGAACTGTTTGATACACACATTGGAATAGAGTTTTTTTACGTAAGGAACACAGCAATATTACATGTGAATCTGTACAATTTGTATGCGGTGACTCCCAGCGCCTCAATTACTCCAATACCACAAAACGGACGTAAAACAATACAATATTTACGCCTCAATAGTGTTGTCAAATAGTTCATAGTGCGGGATGCAAAGTTACCGCGGGAACTTCGGAACTTACCGGGACTTGATCTAGCTCTGCATTTACAGAAAAAACAATAGCATGTGCTTAAACGTAGAATTCTAGCAGAAAGTTCCCGTCTTTTAAATAAAATGATTTCGAATCTTTTTATCGGTAAATTAATAATATCCTTTAACTTTGACATTGTTTGCATAGTATCCGTTTTAATTTTCAATTCGACACATTACGAAGTTACATCGAAATTTTGTATTCTAAGGAATGTTTTCCCATTTAAATTGAGTGTTGTGGCGCGTCACTAGTAGCACAGTAAGTGCTGTTTACCCTACAATGGGCACTACAAGTCGTAGTGTTGTCACAGTTTATGGCTCATCATAACCGCGTGATGGCTATCGAGCTTATCTCTGTATTTATTGTTCTTTTAATAAACTACTTACTGCTAGGGAAGCGGCTCCACGGAGCCTGTTTTGTCTATAGAATAGTAAATTATTTGTTCCTTTAATAAGTCAACGAACTGTTCAAATTCAATTTAATTTATTTGCTAAGAAGGAGGTTAAATTAAGATTAGACAAGAAGACTAGGGCATGCAAAACCGGGTCCGGTTCCAACATTTTCAGACCCGGTTCTAGAGGCGTTAGGAACCGGGTTACCCGATTCTACCCGGTTCCAAGTAAACTTAATATTTTCTTTTTAATTTTGATGAGAAATTGTCTGCTAATTGTGAATAGGGCTTGGGTACAATCCAAACACTGATTAATTAGTTATTTTATATATTTTAACAGTTTTATTTAAAAAAAAAACTAGCTCAATTTTTTTAAGTTCCAATTTTCTCTCGACTTTGACCCAGATAGCATTAATTTTTAAGAACTGCATATAATGGTGACAATAAAGACAACTTACACTATTTTTTTTAAACTTCATTCTATGGCAGTTGAATCGAAACCAATCGTAACTTTTGTGTTTTGGCTCATTTTACTGAAAATATTAACGTTGATAACGTTAATACTTTCACTTTTTATAAAACCAATACATAATTTCAAAAGTAACTTGAGCAATTCCAAATAAAAATTTACGATGTGCCCTACGCTTCATTATTTGGTAGCTAAGTCGAAACTATCGCTATATATTCCAAAAAGATCGCAAGCAATGACAAATGAAAGCTTGTAATATGCCTTACACTTCATTCATTGGAAGTTTTATTTTTACGTGGTAAAATCATCAAATGAGGACGAGAGGGACTGTCAGACTCGTACTGACTAAAATCCAAGATATCCTTCCTTTCATATCTTCCTTTATCTTGCCTTTTACGTTCCGGAGTCACGGTTACCCTAGCAGGCTTTGGCCTTCTAAGAGGAGCCCCGTCAGATTACTGACAGGTCTTTGAGGCGTGCGTAGAACTCGGCACGCCGTCTACTCGGGCATGCTCCATCATCGGACGCCAAATCAGCCAGTGCTCGTCGTCCGCATGCCTGCGCCTACGGTGGCCGGAAATCGTCTCGTGTCCATTGTCGTGGAGGTCTCCCACAGCGGCTGGGTCGTGACACGCTTGCTTCCTCCTTCGCTAGCATGACTGCTTCACAGAAGGAGCCGACCCCTTCCCATCTCGTCTCGCCCCGCAGCATGGCTTCGAACAATGCCGGGCGCGGGAGGTCACCGCCGCTTATGGCCTCCGTGAGGACACAGCGGTGCTCAGCCCAAGCGGAGCACACTTGCAACGTATGCTCCACCGTGTCACATGAGTAAATCGTGTGACTGTGTCCTTCGGTGATCCTGCAATTTTGACACCCAGGCGTTTTTTCCCGCCCGATCAGGCACAGGAACCTCCCGAAACAAACACAGGATCTGCGTCAGGTGGAAAGTGAGGACGACGTGGCGCCTCTCCAGTCACTTCTAAAAGAGAGGTCATACCACCGCGATTGCGGCGTTCCCGTTCTTTGGCAGCTATGTCGAAAACAAAAGCAAAAATGATGTTTTGGCACATTTTAACTAAAACTAAAATATTATTATATTCACCATTTTCTTATAGTACTAACACTCCAAAGTACTGTGAGCGTGTGCTACGCCTAATGAAAGCTTACAATGGGCCCTTCCCTTCATCCCATGGCAGCATTCATAGCAATTGGATGCAGTGAATGCAAAATTATCGGAACCGGGTCGACCCGGTTCCATCGCTCTCAGAACCGGTTCCACAGTTTTACTCCAATACCCGGGTATACCCGGGTTTTTCGGAACCGGGTAGAACCGGGTGCATGCCCTACATTCTACTATCTAATATACAAGGTGTTAAAAAATCAACTGCAGGAATTTCGTGTGCGTACTCGGTATCAAAAACCAAGTACATTCCAAAGAAAAAAATTTTTTTTCGAGCATTTTTTTTCAAAAAAGAAAATTTTTTTTCAAGCATTTTTTTTTGGTCATGTTAATGAATTTGATTGCTCTTTGAGGTCGTTCACCCGAGTGTAGCGTTCACAGCTGATTCCAACTTTCCCATCACATTTTGCAGACTTTGGACTGGCAATTTATCGAAATACTTATAAATAACTTATTTTATTGGCCATATTAATAGGCCAATAGAAATATGCTTGAAAAAAACTTACAATTTTGTAAAAAAAAAAAAAAAATTGGAATGTACTTGGTTTTTGATACCGAGTACGCACACGAAATTCCTGCAGTTGATTTTTTAACACCCTATATAAAATTCTCGTGTCACAGTTTTCGATGCCATACTCCTCCGAAACGGCTTGACCGATTTTGATGAAATTTTTTGTGCTTATCCGGTATCTATGAGAATCGGCCAACATCTATTTTTCATCCCCCTAAATGTTAGGGGTAGTCCACACCTAAATTTTTATTTTTTAGACAAAATTTTTAATTTATGGCAAAACAACGTTTGCCGGGTCAGCTAGTGACAATATAATATATTATCATCATCATCATATAATATGACGTCCACTGCTAACATTTAATACTTGAACCTTTCCTGTAACACAGTTACTTTAATTAAATATTGTCAGTTAATATTACAATTTTCAACACGTTGACGTACATTATGACGACAATATAGTGAATTTAGGTCATAGCATATTTTTTTTAAACGTTCCCCCACACTAGCTACTTCTTCTGTGTCGTGGGTGCGTTTACAAACATATAAACTCACATACACAAACGTCCAGACCTGAAACAACTACTTGTAGATCATACAAATATTTGTTCCGTGCGGGAATCGAACCCGCGACACGCAGCGCAGCACCGTGCCGTCAAATTTATTTATAAATAAACGGAAACTTATGCCATCAATATACATTAACTAAGCTAAGCTAATTAGCACGAAGGCGATTCCATTGAGAAGAGGCGTAAGACAGGGGGACGTTATCTCCCCTAAACTGTTTACTGCCGCAATGGAAGACGCCTTCAAACTCCTGGAATGGCAAGGACTTGGCATCAACATCAACGGCAAATACATCACTCACCTTCGGTTTGCCGACGACATCGTAGTCATGGCAAAGTCGATGGAGGAACTCAGCATGATGCTCGATGGCCTCGACCGAGTTTCACAACGGGTGGGCTTGAAAATGAACATGGACAAGACGAAAATTATGTCAAATTCCAATGTTGTGCCCACCCCAGTCTCTGTTGGAAACTCGGTACTCGAAGTTGTTGACTCATATATCTATTTAGGACAAGTAGTCCAATTAGGTAGGTCCAACTTCGAGACAGAGGTCAACCGCCGAATCCAACTCGGTTGGGCAGCGTTCGGGAAGCTACGCAATGTCTTTTCGTCCGACATACCTCAGTGCCTCAAGACGAAAGTCTTCAATCAATGTGTGTTACCAGTGATGACTTACGGCACCGAAACGTGGTCTTTCACTATCGGCCTCATCTCAAAGCTCAAAGTCGCTCAGCGAGCTATGGAGAGGGCTATGCTCGGTGTTTCTCTACGTGATCGAATCCGAAATGAGGAGATCCGTAGACGAACTAAAGTCACCGATATAGCCCACCGGATAAGCAAGCTGAAGTGGCAATGGACAGGCCATATTGCTCGCAGAGCAGATGGCCGATGGGGTCGAAAAGTGCTAGAGTGGAGACCACGGACTAGCAAGCGCAGCGTAGGACGTCCACCAACGAGGTGGACAGACGACCTTGTAAAGGTCGCCGGAAGACGCTGGCTGCAGGTCGCTTCCAACCGGTATATGTGGAGATCTAAAGGGGAGGCCTATGTTCAGCAGTGGACGTCCTATGGCTGAGATGATGATACATTAACTATAGTTAATGTATATTGATGGCATAAGTTTCCGGAGTGAGAATAAAACATTCTGCTTGATGCAGTTCAGAAATGAAAAAAAAATGTGTTTATGACAACTACAGACAAGACAAAATATATTACCAATTCATCTTCAAACTAATTTAAATTTGATTGTATGCGTTTTGTTTACGATCGATTGTATCTGTTTCACTTAACACTCAGCAGCTGATTGAAATTCAACAAACAAATAAGCAAGTCTGAAGTTGTTTCTAAAATCAAGTAAAGACATAAAACGGTCCGTTTTAAATGAAAAAACGATTGTTTGGCAGTAAATGTGCAGGCCGGTTTATGTGCGGGCGGGCGCGGCGGGCAGTGGGTTCGAGCCCGCGCCGCCCACCGCGGCATAAACAAACACTTTGCGCTTTTTACACTTTACAGCTACCCTCGTAAACGACGTGACACGACGCACCGAATCAGCGGTTTGCTTCAGAGATGGGACACATCGATGACAACACTCGACATCTACATATAGTTTGGATTCGAGATTCAATCAGGGTTCTTATGAAGGAAAATATATAAGTTATACTTAGATTCTTACCTTCATGATCCGACAGCTTAGCTTTTCTTATGCGACACTAATGAAAATGTTTTGAATATATCTACTATTTGAATTGCAATCAAATTGCCAGTGTTGTAAAATGTGTTTCAGTTACTCACAAGTTTTCTCCCGCCCAGAGTAGGGCGGGAGGGACTGTCAGACTTGTACTGACTAAAATCCACGGTGTCCTGCAATTAGCCCTTTACGTTCCAGGGTCACGGTAATGGAATAAGTCCCGCAACCCCGGCAGGCTTTGGCCCTCTAGAGGGGGCCCCGTCATCTTGCTGACGCTCTTTGAGGCGCGCGTGGAACACAACGCGCCGTCGACTCGGGCATGGTCCATGGTCGGGCGGCGAGTTGCCATTACTCGCCGCTCGCATGCCCGCGGAAGCGGCATGGATGTTGGACTTGGAATATATTTCCGCTGTAACTTTCTAGAAGTATTCTCATAATTATATCGACACTTGCTTGCCGTCCATCTCTATCGTCTTGTAGCCGGGCATCGTACGTCTCCTTTGGCCGCTCCACAGACTCCACACTACACAATATTTGCATTTTATTCGGCCGCGGGCGTCCTCCTAGCGCGCGCTCCGCTCTGCTCGCTCCGGCCAGATCGCTTTATGTGCTTCAGGTAATAACCTCTTTGACGGACACACACCCCCAACAAACACAACCACCTACACAACTTAAACTCAACTTTATTTCAACAGTATAAGGATACTGAAGAATGCATACGTTAATTTGTCAATTGTACAAGGGGTTGAGAGATAAAAGTAAACGGATTATTGCTTGTGTATCCTGGAATGGAACCGTGCGGTCGTTTGTACCAGTCTCTAACGTCTGGAGCTGGAGAATCTCCATGTATGTGCTTCTATTAAATTATATGAGGCTAGTTCCAACTGCTTTTAAGAGTATAGCTAACTGTTCAGTACAAATTTGCATAATTTTAAAAGGGTACATCGACAACTACTTGCTGTTTCTTATAGTTTCAACTGACCAAATCTTTTACCAATAAACAAGCAGAAAACCGTGGCTATTGTAAAGTCACTTTACGAACACAAGGTAGAACAAGTCTACACTTCAGTTTATTCTTAGGACTGTACAAATGACTCATTTACATTTTCTAAGCGGCAATCAATCTAGGTGGCTAATGCTGAGCTGAGTGTGTGCCGACTGCCAACTGCACCGATAACTGCTTTGCAGTAGGACGTGTGACGACAGTGCGGCAGTGAAGCAGCGTAGAAGCCTAACGAGGCGCAGTTTATCACCTCTGTATGCAAACTGATTCATTCACTAGCTAGCAGCTAGTGAACACGGGGACTAGAGTCACTTTATCAGAATTATACTACGATAATGACTGTTCATAATATTTTATGAATGGTTAATAGGTTCTATAACCTGTTCTTCTTAGCGTGTCGATGGCAAATTATTTTATATATTTTGTTTAGCCCAAAATTCAGCTACGCGAACCCCGCTCACTGATGCAGTCATAAGGTCGTCAAGTGTACAGGTGACAGGACTTGCGGTACAGGAGAGAAGGTGAGCCATTGTCTGTGGGGACACGTCGCGTAACCTGTTAAAAATACGACAATTCATAAAATGTCAAACGTTCAAACTATGACAATTATACGAATGTTATTTCAATCCATATTAAGTATTATCCAATAACACAAACAACCGATCCATTAACGTATGCTCATACCTAAAAATTAATTTAAAATTAAATGACGTAAGTGCTTAAGTGGGTTTTTACAGAACAGACCCACGTAATACTTTATCTGTGACGACTTTTCCTGAAATATTAAAAATATAATTAACGTATTGTTAAACTACCAAGTATAATTAAGAGTGAGTCATATTAATTGTTAATCATCATCATAAGAAAAATAACTTAATCAACTTCGATTGGTCGCGGGACTTATTTCATTACCGTGACCTCGGACTCAAAGGGCTATTGAAGGACACCGTGGATTTTAGTCAGTACAAGTCTGACAGTCCCTCCCGCCCTGCCCGGGGTGGGAGGACTCATTTGATGATTTTACCACGCTAAAAAAAAAAAAAAATCAACTTCGATTGAAAATTAACAATGATTTATTTACTACATTTTTCTGTACATATTTATTTTTTGAGTCATTTATAAACCGGCCAAGTGAGAGTTTTACCATTTACTCACGCACGCTGCGTGCGTAACATTACCTATGTATAAAAACGAAAAAAAAAACATTAATTTTATTTTGTTTTTTTTTTTTAATTTATTGTTAGGTAGGTATAGCGGCAACAGAAATTCATCATCTCTGAAAATTTCAACTGTCTAACTATTACGGTTCATGAGATTCAGCCTGGTGACAGACGGACAGTGAAGTCTTAGTAATAGGGCTCGGTTTAACCCTTTGGACGTACGGACCCCTATAAAAAATAGTATCAATTAAATGATGATGTAAGTTTTTTACTTCTCGTTTGTAACGGCACACACAAGCTATCTGTCACCAAGGTTTCAATGAATTCAACCGCAGCTTCTGTCAAGAGACCTTTCAATTTTTGCGTATCTCCATGACAAAGCGGCGTCTCCCCTGAGCCGGGCCGTTACAGGCGTCTCAAGAAAGCAATTATCACCACCCGTCGGCGTCGCATTAGAGGTGCTATTTGTACGCCACGATATGCGGCTGAACATGTTAGAACTTATCTTTATCTCATTATTATCTTGCATGCAATGTATCATGTACACCATGTTTAAACAAATAAAATTTTACTTACTTACTTACTTGTTACCACGACATGACGCCAGAAGGCATACTTTCTTATCGCCCTATTTTTTAAATGTTATCCCACCCTAGGAATTACTCCTGTGTCGTAGGTGCGTTTAAAATTATACATGCACAAACCAGAACAACTACTTTTATATCATACAAATATTTGCTCCGTGAGGAAATCGAACCCTCGACACGCAGTCGATCGCTTAGCCAGCGTGTTGTCATAATAATATTATTTCTATCATTAATATTTATTCGTTTGTTTTCAGATAACTGTTGCCATCCTCTAATAAATACAAGAGGTGAGTTCTCAAGCCAATGTTTTTTTTTTGTAATAGTATTGCCGGCAAGAATTGAAGGCATTTTGCTGTTCTGACCACGAGTGTCGTACTCATGAGACTCGCTTTCGATGATCACGGAGAAAACAAATGAAAGAAATATTTTACGTTTATTTACGTTGAGAAACAAAAGAAACAAGTAATAGCTACACGCGTGTTTGAATCAAGTTGATGAAAGACGCATCGCCTAAAAGTTTTAATTTTAAGCCCACACTGTCCCACTGCTGGGCAAAGGCCTCTCCCAAGTTTTTCCTTGTGTTTTTGTCCACGAAGCGTGTACATATCGTATAATGTTTGAACTTCTGCTTTATCTTGTTTCTTGTGCACATCTACCTTCTCAGTTAACTGCCTTTGTTAGGAGTGGAATTTTACGTCTGTTTGTAAGGACTCCTGCTGTTGACTCTCAATGTAATTGCTGTTTAATTCTCATGTGCTTCTGTGAGGTGTATCTACATCGTTAGCTTATCAACCTATTTAGATGCAGACAAAAGTTTACATATAATCTTGGAGTTTGTTCACTTAAATCTTAGGTAAGTAGATTTTCATTAGATTCCTGAAAGTTTGGAAGCTTAAAATCTTCTGTTGTACTTCCAAAAACATCATCACAATTGTTATATTATTCAATTTATACTTAATTCTTGATTGTATTCCATGTGGTGCATAGAGGGTATAGCAAAATAAAACATAAAATTAAGGGAGAGGAAGAGGGCTACATAGAAATTCAATATTAATAGAAATTATAATTATTAGATGTGTTTAATCGTATGTATAGACAGTAAATTTTTCAAGTAGTCTTGGATGGCCAAATTCAAAACTATTAGACAAATACTCAATGGAGTCTTGATGCCGATTTCGATGAAAACTAAAACAACATCATTATATATTTGAAAAATCAAGATCCCAAGTTAGGAACCGAAACTGCTGATTTTGAAAAAAGAGTCTTTCAAGCCGTATAATCTGAATGATTCCATTAAAATATTGTATAATGTGAGGTGGACAGAGGTGGCACACGAGGAGGTGAGTACATGCCGACGTGTGTCGCTCGGTGGCCGGTGCTGGTGGATGACAAATGAATGGCGCTCATAATTAGAGATTAGGCACAAATCGAACACTCATGCTGTGTGATCGCACGGTGAAATATCGGATGAAATGGATGCTGGAGCTAGATGTGGCACGGACCATTTTAATTGTAGTAAACTAGGTTTTGTCTGTGGTTTCGGTTAGAGACCCTTTAGTTTTATCATGCAAACAAAGGAAGGCTATAACTATCGTTAGATTCTCATCTATTTCTTTATCACAATTGCGTTTCATCTAAATCGCTTCAGGGATTTAGGTATTATAGCTTGACAAATAAACGACCTAGATTTGCATTTTAAAGTTTTAATCAGGACATATTTCAGTATTAACTCTTTAAAAATAATGACGAATAATGTTTGTTGCTTAATTAAACTACAGAATATAATTATCCTGGTTTGTGGCTGAAAGCAAATAAGTTCATTTAAGCTTTTTTTTTTCCGTCTATCCGATCTGAAAATATTTCAGAACTAGAAGTAAGTATGACTTACCAAGTCATTTCTAACGTACATACCTCTGTCAGGCTTCTGTTCCCTTCATCCCAATTTTTACAGGATATCTCTTTCTACTGTAATCTCATCAGTCACACACTCTCATTTTCTGTTTACCTATGCTCTTGTTTTTTTTTCTGAGCACTAGGATTGCCCTCTAAGCCCTTCATTATTACAGGTATGACTGTATTTTAGTAGTGTTCCTTCCAGCGCGGCTACGGTTGCGGGGCCGGCCTCGTTGATTACGCGCGTGACAAAGATCCGCCGACAACAATCCACGTCAATTTGTGAGCTGACAAGGTGCGGTCGCGAGCTGCACTGCCTGCACTGCATCACACAGCGAGCCGTGGAGCTGCTCATGTGGGCTTTTTACTGTTTAAATTGGTTGATAATCATATTGAAAATCCGAACCTGTTTTGTTTGTAGTTTAAGAGTCATCCTTCTGTAGCCATATTTTCAAAGGGGTAAACCGAAGGTGACCTTGCTTTCTGGATCTCCAGATTGACCTGGGAATAGTGCCACGACCCGATGACAGTCAAATAATCCATCATAATATTTATGGTGGATCACAGGTACAGTACCAAAGTACAGGTCTTTCACGACAGTCACGCTAGTGTGTAACATAGCCAGATTTGTTTAACATTAGCTGCTTTCGTTAACATATCTACATTTCTGCTAGCTGAAATTTTATTATCACAAGGAAGTCTCCACGTCCCCTAGCCTGGCCGGTACGTCACTAGTTTTGCCCAGCACTAGACTCAGTGAGTGCGCCTCTGGCACTCGTGGCCGCTTCCACATTTTCAATGCGCTAAATTCGCTTGTTGATTGAGCGTGTATTAGGTCCGTGTTTACGATTTACTGAAAGGGATATTTGTGGGTCAATAATTTAGTATGACACGGCTAGATTATATTTTCGTAAAGAGTTAATTGATTAGAAAACATTCGGTCATTCGTAGTAAGAAACGATAAAATATATCTAGGTTCATCAGAAACTAAAACTCCTCAGACTTTGCTTATGGATGATCTGTCTCAGAATGACTTGACTAAAATATAGACACATCATGCCTGAAACTTTATCCAATCTATGTTTTCAAACTAAAATAGTGACAGCAAATGACAGACAAAGTCATAATTATCTACCCTTTCCCAACTATATTACGGTCGGCATCCAGTCGAACCAAATTCACCTGAATATCAGTATTTTACATGGACCGCCTGCCTATGTGACCTCCACAACCCAATAACTAGGTAATAAGATACTCCTTGGCAAGACTGGTTGTCAGACTTGAAAGCTTCTGACTAACAGTAACGACTGTCGAAGATCTACAAATGACAGCCTGGACCAACGGCTTTATGTGTTTTCGTGCACTGAGGAAATTCTCTATGATAGCGGAAAACTCGGCTTAACCCTGATGATCGGCATGTGCAGCTATGTAATTTGACGTTATCTTAGAAATATGTCATGGGCTTCACTTAATATAAATGTAATTAATTAAGACGAACACCTCAGTGCTGGGTAGACAGTCAGGCTGTAGACGTTATCAGCGCATTATCTGCGACTCCTCGTCGGCGTCACGTACGTCGCCTGCCCACCCTGTAATGACTTGCCTGGTTGTTATCATAATACTTATTGCAAATAATAATTACCTACCGATACCGTGCATGATTAGGAAGAAATTTAAGTTTAGTCATACACTTATAGCTCGAAAAACCGGCTAAGTGCGTGCATTTGGCTTTAATAAAAAAAACACAAATCCACTTTTTTGTGAAGCATTTTCAACGACGCCCTACGCCAAGGGCTCCGCACTACGTGTAGAGTAGGAAAAAAATTGTTACAGCTTTCTAGTACCAAGAGTCTCTGAGCTAAGCTGCGGAAAGACGGACGGAAGGACGGACATGGCGAAACTACGGAACCTTGAAAAGGCAGAAGGTTCTAAATTGCCTGCTACATTTTGATAATTACCTATTTGTAGCTAAACTACCTAGTTCATAATTAACAAATCGCGAGCACCTAACTCTCTTGATATTATGTCCTAGAGCAATAAAATCTATAACTTTTGCGAATGTAATAACAATCCAACTCCCACATATTTAATTGACAACCATTATCAAAAAACGAAGCATGCTGCTAATGGCCGCCGTAATCCCAGAGGTAACATTGCATAATGTGATTCATAAACAACAGCTAGCGATCCTCGAACTCCTGGCGGCACACTGCTCCCTGCCACATTCGCATGTAATCCCGAGTTAAAACTTAAGTGTCATTAGAGTACGGAACCCCGCGCATATTTTTATCATTCCTGCTTCCCCTTAACACTTAATGCGTAAAGTTTTAATTGAAATTTGATCTGGCGCACTTTTAACGAATTGTCCCTAATAATTATGTGCTCATAATTAAAGTAATGTCTTTGAGTGGAAAGTTATTGGTCCGCTGTGAACGCTGAAGCGAAATTGCTGCGGATTATATATCGTGCGAGATACCGAGGTACACCTCTGCTCAACCCTGCGGGGATTGCAGGCGTAATGTTGTGTTATATTTTAAAGCTATAGGGACAAACCTAAAAAGTTTATAAAGATTTTAATTACTTATACAAATTGTATGGTATCCTGTTTACGATGTAGTTTAATAGGGTTGCTTAATGAGCTGATGCTCGTTATGCAAAACCGCTTATCGTGATATCATGATAAGCGGTTTGGTTTTGTTGGAAATAAGTACACTTCATAATCTAATCTAATCCAAAACATGATATGAGTGTTTGTCCACAACAGATACCTATACCTACTGTTCTCCGTAATGCATATACTGTCATAGCTAAAGACAATTAAAATCGAACACGTTCATTCAAAATTCATCGCAAAACACATTAAAATAGTCGTGCGCCTATAATCCGGCCGTTACAATTCAAACGTGTCGGTAATCCACACAAAAATGGCGGGTGGCGCGCGCGCACTGCGCACATGCCCCGCACCTCACGCATTTACATAATTGAATATTCTATTGTACGTGTCTAATGCTGTTACCTTACACATTAGCGCTTCCATCGCTGAACAACGAAACGACCAAATTATACAGCATTATGTGAAGCGCTTTATGGCTCATGTACACAATTGAGAGTATAAAGTTACCTGTAGAGGGTGGTATTCAGCACCATCTGTCGTCACACAGGACAATGCACAGATTTATCGCTGCAAAATGCGCTTATGGGGGTTTACGGGGATTCGGTTTTTTGCTCGCTATCAAGTTTCCATTAGCTAATTTAGTATCGATTCGCTCACGGTGAAAGTTTAGCGGTGCGCGGACGATTCACAATTGATGGATCGTTTTTATTCGTTTCGAACTCGAATGCTCCAAGTTTACAAATTCAATTTTTATGGACAGAAGCGGAATATTTTGGTAATTCAATTTGGAATCTGGATGGAAACAGACGTTTTTATGTTATTGTTTTGCGTGTAATCTTAAATAATGCTGCGGTAGTTTATATTATTGTGGGAACTATACTGAAATAAAACCAATCAATTTTATTCAATCGTGCAAGGAGGTTGGCCGATACTTTTCCTCTGTTAAGCTTTATTCGTCTCAATATCCTTCATCCGCTTCAGTGCATTATGCCATTTCACCATAAGCAAAGGTAATGTATAACATTTATATTAATCGAAAATGTCACTCGAAATTGCTTCTGTCATCAATGCGAGGCCCTCCTCGGAGGGGCTACCTCGGGCCCTCAAATATCTGCATTATCTTACCTACGTCCCTCACGAAATCAGTTACTGCACGGGCATTCACTAAAGTGCATTTGCCATTCCGCCCGTCAAACCTTACAATTATCTCCCTGCCCTATTCCAAAATCAACCTTGTTGGTTTGAAGTAAAATTCAAAGTCGGATACCTATTTAGAAACATGCGTACCTAAACGATGATAACTTATACTTTAAATTGAACAATCGAAAACTAAATCTATAGACGGGTACACAAGTTTCATATTTGCAAATCAATCTAGAAACGGTTACGAAATACGAGCCGTTTAAGCTAAGAGGGTAGTTCACATGTTGGCGGTGCGATTTATCAAATTTTATTTGTTAGGGCACGACATGTGCGTCCGCGGACAATCGCTTAGGTGCAGCGCACTGAGGGTTCACAATTAAATATGGGCCGAGGTGGCTAATGGATTAGCAGATGAGCCCGCCGCCGCCGCCTTATGGCGCGCAATCAGAACGTGCAGATGCGCCGCGATTGGATCCGTGGGTGAAGCGTAATATGTTTACCGGCGGATTGAAACTGAGTGTGAGATCTTTTTACACACATATGCCGTGAAAATATCGCGTTGAAAACTTATTTACATCTCCATCTGTTACGTGTCGATGATTTAAAAGAGGGTAGAGCACAGAGTAGTATAATGCGTTTCGCAAAAACTTTACCACTAGAATGACACCCAAAACTTTTGTTACTAACTGACAAAACGCCTATCTTAGGACTCGTTTACACAGAGTATCCGTATTTCAATCATGTGTTAAAGATATTCGCCATCGCCCAATAGAATCGTGTAAGTAAGATAAAGCGGACCTGTAAAACGGACCAGTGCGCAGTGTGTGAACGAGCAGTTACTGCTGATGGTGGTGTTACGGTCACTACTTATGAATTCATCATCAAACTATTGATACTGCTGACGTCGCCGAAATCACTTAAATATTGACGAGATGCCGAACAAATGACTGCGACTTTACCTACCTCCACATGCTCACAATAATATATGTTTTACGACAACTATGTCCTGTTGTGTATAGGTGTCAGGCTGTCAGCTTAGATACAGAACACAATGGGTGTCCTAGCCAGCGATCAAGTGCAGTGATTGTAGTATGTGTGTCGAGGTCGAAGTGATCTGTGCGAAGGTGCTAACTCTTTGAATGCACCGTTTAGATGTAAACATTACAGCTGTCATCAATTGTATGATTTGTAGAGGTAACTGTGAACTTCCAGGGACAAACAACAGAGACGCTGAACACGACAAGCAAATCTGAACCGTTTTGTTAATAAAAACAATGATAAAACTTGGATTCGGCCTTCGATTGATTCGATCATGAACTTATTTCCTAAAGTAGTTATTGCATTTTCTCAAATAATTAAGTTAAATTCTAAGCATATGGTATAAATTAACGATGCATTTATTTCGAAGAAACTAATAGTCTACATTCAAGTCAGAGAGTACTGTCACATTAGAAATCTAACAAACTAACCTTAACATTTTCATTTTGGCTACACCTATAACTGTTCGGTGTGGCGGTCTAAGGGGGAGGCCTATGTTCAGCAGTGGACGTTTTCCGGCTGATGATGATGATGATGATGATGATAACTGTTTTGCTTTAGCCGAAATCAAAGTAGGAAGGTGTGTTCCATCTACGGAGTCGCAGTGTTTTTTGCGTGAGCTTCCTCATCTTAGGATTCATCTTTGGTTTTGGACTAAATTATCGTATAGCGACCTTCGAGTCCAGTTCAACAACGCGTTCAGGATGATGTTGGCGCTCCCTCGCTTTTGCAGTGCTTCAAAGATGTTTGCGGAAGCGCGCGTGGACTGCTTCCACGCCACTATGCGCAAAAGAGACACGTCTCTGATGCGGCGAGTGCGGGGGAGCGCTAACAGCATTCTGGCCGCGCTCGCGGATCGACTGGATTGCCCCATCATCTCCCACTGTTGTCAGCGACACGTGAAAGGATGATTGTGACAAATTATTGAATGATTATATTTTTATTATTATTTTTAATGTAATTTGATGAATTAATAATTTTGGTATATTGGATTGAATTAGGTAATAATAATTATTGTATTTCTTATGTAATGTGTGGTCACTAGTGTGTTTCTCAATGTATGTATGAGTCTATGTAACTCGAATAAATGATTTATTATTATAAATTAAGGCCAAGTACAAAAACCCATCGCAAATAAATAACCACTTTAAATTTATAATAGACATAAATACTGAACTTTCCTTACGTCAACGATTAAATGAAGTACCTAACTCCAATTGGTCAGACGGGTAGGTAGTAATGTCCCTCCTAAATATAATAATAATTTATCGATGGTAGCGTTTGGTGCGAGCGGTGCGAGGCAGCTCGATGTAATTGCACGCGTGTGTCCCGTCACTCACGGCAACGTACCGTCTGCAACGCAATCGTAATGTCGCAAACAAATGTTGTAAATTTTTTTTCAGAGCCTTTGCTGTCCTACTGCTGAGAAAAAGCCTCCTCCAATTCCTTCTATGCCGCTCCTTTTCCGCCGTTCAGCCCTTGGTATTCCTCTAGGTCGTCTCGCCACCCCTTTCCGGGCCGGCCTAGGCGGCCTCGTTACTCTAATTACTAAGTCCGAATGGACCTGAACAAATCTGAACACAAAAGAATGTTATCATCACTGAACTCTATCTGCACTGATGAGTGTAGTTGAGTGCATTTAAATATCCTCCACGGCTAAGCGCACTCTTGGGACTCGACTTTCATCTGCTATCTTGCTAACTGGCTTCTTGTTTAGTTTTTGTCAAGTACAAATAATGAAGAAGGCAACGTAAAAGTTGCATAAATCTTCTTAAATCTAACGGGTAAATTAAGAGTACTGTGATCTTACCTACTGCCTGTCTTTCACACTGTTTATACTTCTTTTGCTTTATCCGATTTTTCGTTTAATACCAGAAATAAAAATTAACAAAAAATAATTGTAATACCGATCACCTCAGCGTCGTTTGCCGACGGTACCGGCTCACCTATTCACGTGGGTGATGGATTGCGGCGTCGATTAGGGCCGCGCTGACCTGTTCTTTCATATCTCGCTAATGGCCGCCAGTCCGCCAGTCTGCCAGGCCGCTCGGCCGCCAGTTCGTCAGGCCGCTACTCGCACACCTACATACACCTCTACCGGTTGCAGGATCATGTACAGATTCTGGATGAGTCCCGTTTTCGTAAATCCGAAACATTTTGAATCTGACATAGGTAATATTGTTAGCCTGGTTTTTATTTTTTTGAAGATTACCTAGATCACACATTATCATCATCGGCCGGGGACATCTACTACTGAACATAGAGCTATCCCTTATACCAACACTAACACAATTCGTCAATTGCATCCGTAAGTCACGAATAGTCGTTCGGCGCCCACATAGACCACATCAATATTGAAAAACATAGTTTTAAAGTCAGTCGGCTAGATCATCTGTGCTCTGATTTCGACATTCCTCAAATAAAAAATGTTGCTGGTGGACCTCAACGTGGCTTTTCCATAAGGTTTACATCCAAGACGGTACCTGTCGGCGTCGGCTGTCAAATATACAAGGGTCATTACTTAGAGCATCACCGGCTGTAATTAATATAACGTGCGCCCAAATTGAGGCGACTGCCTTTTTGCTGAGTCGATGACGTCAGAACGTGGTCCAGCGAGGGGGAAGGGGGGCAGGGTAGGGGAGTCTCGTGATCGTTGGGCGGTAATTGATATTGCACATGTTTTGATTTTGGTAAACTATTCTAATTTTATTATTGCATCTATTTCTATGACAGCATATTTAAGGACGCGTTTACGAATCTGACAAAAATAAGCAGTTTTTCGGTGCATTTTGCGGCAAAATGATACAAAACCAAATGTAACTAATAATTACCACAGATAGATTACTCCTTAATCTTCAAATGGTAGCAATTTTTTATTCGAAAATTTTGGTTAATAATATTGTAAAAAGTAATTTCCGTTACCTCTTCACACAAATTTGACGACATCGTACTGACTTTAGGGACATTTTTCTTTTATTTAATAACATAAATTTATGTATTTAAAAATATTTTATGTAAGCAGACATGTTCAACTCAAAAAGGTAGCAAAAAAAAACTAACAAAATGTTACAATTCGCTCAGAAAACAAAAAAATTGAGTCTTATTTTTTCACATATTTAGCGGTAACACGTGATTCTTATTGGATTGAAATAAGGGTTATTTTACTGGTCACTGTCTTGATTATTGCACAAAAATTTGTAATGAAATATTAGTCTGCGCTCGGCCGCCGTCGTGAGTGGACACTGTGACGCTTGTAAGCAGCTCCTCGTACAGGAAAAGATCGCTGTACGAATACAAAATATTTGACCTAACAAACTTGATCCTTCACGCATTCTGCACGGACTACGGACAACCAAGGTAAGATTTTATTCACAGTTTCTTATATGTACTTATAAATTTCATATTTAGTTTCGGACTTGATGGAGTGACCTGAAATGTACTTCGAAGACTGCTACTGGAACTAATAGACGAGTAGAGCTAGGTGTGTCGAGTTTGGGCTCGTTTTGTTAGTTATGATGAGATCTTACCTCCAGACTTGATGGAGAGACCTGAACGTCTACTTCGGTGATTGTAACTGGAACTCAGCGACGGATCGAACTAGATGTGTCGTGTTTGGGCTCGTTTTGTTAGTTATGATGAGATCTTACCACCGGACTTGATGGACAGACCTGCAGGTGTACTTCGAAGACTGCTACTAGAACTAATAGACGAGTAGAGCTAGATGTGTCGTGTTTGGGCTCGTTTTGTTAGTTATGATGAGATCTTACCTCCGGACTTGAGGGACTGACCTGAAGGTCTACTTCTGTGACTCCGACTGGAACTCCTCGACGGATCGAACTAGATGTGTCGTGTTTGGGCTCGTTTTGTTAGTTATGATGAGACCTTACCTCCTGTCTTGATGGAGTAACCTGAAGGTCTACTTCTGTGACTCCTACTGGAACTCCTCGACGGATCGAACTAGATGTGTCGTGTTTGGGCTCGTTTTGTTAGTTATGATGAGACCTTACCTCCTGTCTTGATGGAGTGACCTGAAGGTCTACTTCTGTGACTCCTACTGGAACTCCTCGACGGATCGAACTAGATGTGTCGTGTTTGGGCTCGTTTTGTTAGTTATGATGAGATCTTACCTCCGGACTTGAGGGACTGACCTGAAGGACTACTTCTGTGACTCCTACTGGAACTCCTCGATGGATCGAAATAGATGTGTCGTGTTTGGGCTCGTTTTGTTAGTTATGATGAGATCTTACCTCCGGACTTGAGGGACTGACCTGAAGGTCTACTTCTGTGACTCCTACTGGAACTCCTCGACGGATCGAACTAGATGTGTCGTGTTTGGGCTCGTTTTGTTAGTTATGATGAGATCTTACCTCCGGACTTGAGGGACTGACCTGAAGTTCTACTTCTGTGACTCCGACTGGAACTCCTCGACGGATCGAACAAGATGTGTCGTGTTTGGGCTCGTTTTGTTAGTTATGATGAGATCTTACCTCCAGACTTGAGGGACTGACCTGAAGGTCTACTTCTGTGACTCCTACTGGAACTCCTCGACGGATCGAACTACATGTGTCGAGTTTGGGCTCGTTTTGTTAGTTATGTTGAGACCTTACCTCCGGACTTGATGGAGAGACCTGCTGGTGTACTTCGAAGACTGCTCCTGGAACTAATAGACGAGTAGAGCTAGGTGTGTCGAAACTCGACACACCTAGCTCTACTCGTCTATTAGACTCTCATCATAACATCTCATCATAACTAACAAAACGAGCCCAAACACGACACATCTAGTTCGATCCGTCGAGGAGTTCCAGTAGGAGTCACAGAAGTAGACCTTCAGGTCACTCCATCAAGACAGGAGGTAAGATCTCATCATAACTAACAAAAGGAGCCCAAACACGACACATCTAGTTCGATCCGTCGAGGAGTTCCAGTCGGAGTCACAGAAGTAGACCTTCAGGTCAGTCCCTCAAGTCCGGAGGTAAGATCTCATCATAACTAACAAAACGAGCCCAAACACGACACATCTAGTTTGATCCGTCGAGGAGTTCCAGTAGGAGTCACAGAAGTAGACCTTCAGGTCAGTCCCTCAAGTCCGGAGGTATGATCTCATCATAACTAACAAAACGAGCCCAAACACGACACATCTAGTTCGATCCGTCGCCGAGTTCCAGTTACAATCACCGAAGTAGACGTTCAGGTCATTCCATCAAGTCTGGAGGTAAGATCTCATCATAACTAACAAAACGAGCCCAAACACGACACATCTAGTTCGATCCGTCGAGGAGTTCCAGTAGGAGTCACAGAAGTAGACCTTCAGGTCAGTCCCTCAAGTCCGGAGGTATGATCTCATCATAACTAACAAAACGAGCCCAAACACGACACATCTAGTTCGATCCGTCGCCGAGTTCCAGTTACAATCACCGAAGTAGACGTTCAGGTCTCTCCATCAAGTCTGGAGGTAAGATCTCATCATAACTAACAAAACGAGCCCAAACACGACACATCTAGTTCGATCCGTCGAGGAGTTCCAGTAGGAGTCACAGAAGTAGACCTTCAGGTCAGTCCCTCAAGTCCGGAGGAATGATCTCATCATAACTAACAAAACGAGCCCAAACACGACACATCTAGTTCGATCCATCGAGGAGTTCCAGTAGGAGTCACAGAAGTAACCCTTCAGGTCACGTCATCAAGGCAGGAGGTAAGGTCACCTCATAACTAACAAAACGAGCCCAAACTCGACACATGTAGTTTGATCCGTCGTGAAGTTCCAGTAGGAAGTAGATCTTCAGGTCACTCCATCAAGTTTGCAGGTGAGCTTTCATCTTAGCCAACAAGTACATATTACTTTAAAAAAAATTACAATTTTCATCGTATCAAAATTAGTTCACTTGACTATTTATTCCCGCAGCTAACACGCTAACGCTTGTGTGTGTGACTTGTGTCTATGTAGTAGTTCAATTCTCAACTTGTCATTTTTGCATATACGTCCTTAAACAGTACCCCTAAAGGAAACTTTCAATTCATTTGGGGTCGGTACTCTGAATCCATGGGGTCTGAGTGCTCACAGACCATTAATATTTTTTTATATAAAGGACTATGAAAATTAACTTTCTATCAAAACCCATACAAACTTTATGAGACGTGGGTAGACATAAGATTTGTTTGAAGGTATAATAGACTATTGAACTACTAACTCAACACGCCCAATAGGGCCAGTTCATCACTAAGCCTGGGCCACAGTGTCCCAACACGCTAAATTACAATCAGCAGACGAATGCAGTCCTTCATTGTCTAATCACTGCCGCTACCTGGAGCCTATCGGGCGCGGTCAGCACACGCCACTAAATCAGGACGTCACCGGCTCAGTCTGTGGCAATGAGCATAGTGCGACAGAAGCGTCACTTGCTCTAGTAAAAGAAAGAAAATGTATTCATTGGACTGACACAGGATAGAACAACAACATGAATCAAGATAAAACAAAATTGGTCCTGTACGAAGCTAAAAAGAGGGACTATACAGGGACATTAAGAAAAATAGAATCACGCGATACAAACAATGAACGTGCAGATCATACAGAGTGCGTGTAATTTCCCAGAATATAGTTAAAGTTTTTTGATTCATTCACATGCAGGTAAATAGAATACTTAGAAGTATTAGGGGTACGTATGAATGAGTTCCCCTTAATTTCCGACGTGATTGATTAGAGTTGTAAGAAGCAGTCCTTCTGTGTGTCCCTCCGTGTTTGTCCGTCATGTACCTGGAGCGGACAGTAATTAATGTGGGCGCGCGCCGCCAGAGGGCAGCGACGAGCCGGCGCCGCTCAGGTGGACGCACCGACTATGGGAGGTTGTAGCGCTTTCATGTACTCATTTTGTAGAATGGAA
This sequence comes from Agrotis exclamationis, assembly GCA_950005045.1. Classification (NCBI taxonomy): domain Eukaryota; kingdom Metazoa; phylum Arthropoda; class Insecta; order Lepidoptera; family Noctuidae; genus Agrotis; species Agrotis exclamationis. The sequence goes on from OX465424.1 coordinate 554,666, forward strand.
TTAAGATTTTACCCCAACTTATAAAATTGATTTTATGTTTGTGTTTTCTCTTTGTATTTGGTTAATTACTACCTACTTGTTTTCCTATATTGGTTTATTCTAATGAAAAAAATATTTTATTTATTTCCTGTGATACAATCCATTTCTACTAAACATTATTACGAAATCCAATAACAAAAATAATTGACCAATGTTATTTGACTTTCCTCTTTCGTATCTTATCTATGATCGTGGTTTTGTTTCCTTGCTAATGACCTGTTTCCATGGAAAATACTGGTTTTATAAAAAGTAATATCTTCTAATTTTTCCATTCATTCGTGTGCACAAATGACTGGCACCTCCTATGCAAATAGTAGCGTATTACCGCGCGGCCCACTCTCCCCGTCGGTTTCGATTGCTTAGTAATTAATCTCACCTCCTTTCACGTCGCCACTCGGCCCACTCTCCCCTCGCTTTGTGTTAACATCGTGTCCTATTATTGATAACTCTCGATCGTTGTCCAAAATGACTGTTTTACAATGTAAAGGAAAAATGTTTTAGCTTTTTGGATGTTAGATATACAACTTGTTAATTAAGATAACCAGTTCCATGTGCTTAATCCGTAGGTAGGGTAGAGCGGGGCTAGTTGAGCATAGGTGTAAGTTGGGCAATCCAAATATCTCGGAAACTATTCACCCCACACGCAGACATTGTAGAGCGGAAATAAAGAGTAGTGGGAAGGGAACTTATTGCGCAATCGCAAGTCGCCGTGCGATGAGCGAGTGAAGCACACTTGGGCATTGTTTGTTTTGTGACCAAACAGTAAAAAAATCTTTTAGCGTAAGTTTTCGTCTCTACTGGTCAAATGTTATCTGTTTTCAATCAAACAAGTGTTAAACATCCATAAATTTATTGTACTTTTGATAAGTTAGAGGTTCTGGGTATAATTCTTATCGTCTTTTAATAAACTCTCTTTTATTTTAAAATTTTGGGGTTCGGGTTAGTTGAGCAACTGTAGCTTTAATTTTATTTGTGACTACAACGAATATATGTCGAAGATCTCATTCTTATTATCTTTTAAGATTTAAGCGATATTGATGATTACATAAATGTTTAAGTAGAAAAAATAACGAAAAGACTGCATTTAATCCTAAAGTTAATCGTTTAATACGCTGACGTTTTGTTGACTCCATTTTTTGTTAAATGTTCAAGAAATAAAGAGTTCATAATTATTAAAGAGTGAAGAACTATTAAACAGTTGATTGCCAAATTATTTTATTGCTTTTCACGTTAACATTGAACCCATGGCTTGGCTAAAAAATTTAAGTGCTCAACTTGCCCGATACCCTTGCTCAACTTACCTCACCTATGTAATTAAACAGTTGTAGCTCTTAAACGTAACTGATAAGGAATAAATACTATAGACACCTTTACAGAGGGATAAATTACTGATCCATCACGATGCATAACAACCCATTGAGGCTTATTGTTGAGGACCTATAGCCGCTTAACTGAAAAATTGCTCAACTAGCTCCGCCCTACCCTACTTTAAAGTCATATTGCAGGGAATACTTCTGAGTTAGGGAGAAATACGATATACCTAACGTGTTTCAATCATGACTCATTTGAATTATCATTCATTTCTCATCTTTGATCCCATCTCTGTTTTCTAAGTATTTCTTTTCTCTAATAGATTTTTTTTCGTAATGACTCATCTTATGAAAATATGAAATGAGCAAACCAAGGCTAAAATTCTGCCCATATTATAAACTTACTGAAAATTTTACTTACAAAAATATGATGTTGAATGCAGCAATAAGTTCATCTTGCAAGTCTACAATTTAGCTCGCGTTGGCGCAACGTGGCGAGTTGCATGTGATGTGAAATGGCTTAATATAAAGGAATCGAGTGTAAGTGCGAATAGCCGCCAGCCGCCCGCCGCACGCAATCAAACCGCAGTAAAATCGCAGAGCACTGATAACTGCTTTGAGACGGTGGTGTAGCAGGAGCGAATGAGAAAACATAGAAAGAATAGTGTTTGGGTGATAATCTAGAATGTTCGAAGTAACAACAATAGCAGCAACTTACAAATGTTAAGTATATTTTTGCTCCGTTATTAGTAAGGTTTAATTGATCGCATTAAAGATTTTAGATATAAGACGGTTAGCCGTGTCATTCATCTTAATTTACGTAATAAAAAGGAGGAGCCCTATTATTTACGGTCTGTTATTTTTTACGGTATTTTTATCGAATATCATGATTAAAAAAGTAATTTCTTTGATCATGATTTTCGATAAAAATGTATGTACAGAAGTGGTGGTCCGGACTCTTAGGACCTCCGTGGACATTACTCGTAGCTCCACAATGTCATTTTCCCCATAAGGTGTTTCCTCCTGGTGTGTCTCGGGGATCGTAGAGCAGTTTTCATATTGAGCGCAATACTGAAGTCGTCGAGTGATTTATAGAGCGCTGCGCGGACATATGAGCTCCGCCGCAGATGACGACGTAGCATGACTGCACTAGAGGTAAGCCGACAGCTCCACGACTTTATTACATCCTGGTACTTTTCAGAGAGATCAGGTATGTGCGGGTATATTGTAAACTTCACCGTAAATAATGACCGTACATGAGGACTCCGAGGAAAGGCGACAGCTCCACGGTTTTATTTTTCAGTGGTACGATTTCAGGGGTGCTAAGACAGGAAACCTCCACGTGCGCCCGTGGACTGGAGTTCCCTCTCGGATACGTCCGGGGGGAAGACCAGTTTTTCGGGCCGGTGCACCCTGGGATGCGGGCAAAAACTCTCCTTAGGCACTGTGTGCCTAAGGGGTTTCTTTGCCCGTATGCAAATAGCCTGTCGGGTGGACGCTCCAACGCGTGTCCCTCTGAACAGCAGAGGGCACAGCGGCGGAGCGGGCTTGCGGACGGTGAGTAATGGGTATGCTCGCCGTCCGACCAAGGACCAAGCCCGGGTCGGTGGCGCGTCGTGTTTCACGCGTCACCGACGGGGCCCCTTATGGGGCCAAATGCCTGCCGGGGTCGCGGATTTTTCTTAATCCAGGATACCGTGGCCCCGGAACGTAAAGGGCATCCGACGGAACACGGGTGGATTTTAGTCAGTAAGAGTCTGACAGTCCCTCCCGCCCCACCCAGGGCGGGAAGACTAATTTGATGATTTTGCCACCCTAAAAAAAAAAAAAAAAAAAGTGGTACGATTTCAAAGGATTAGGTGATTTTGAGACTGACGCAGCACGAGTGGTAGAAAGTTCACAATTTGAGCAACAACTACTTTTCGGGAAAGCTTGCTTTAGATGTAAATGCAGGTATAAATTCCTCAAAAAAAGACAATTGACCGGTAGTTTTTAGACGTTTTCATCCGAAACAAAACGGTGTACAAAATAATTAAGGCAACTGCAGGATATACAAGATAAGACGGTAACCGTCTTATTACAAAAAATTGAGTTAGTACTGGTTTAAACCTGGACTAAATAGTCTAGGATTGTTACGGTATTAAAGTTAGTACCAGGCTTAAAATGTGTTCATATTACAAATCTAAGACCAACTGAAGACCAGATAGTCCAAAGATCATCCATGGTTTAAATATTATACACAGATAAAAAATAAAAAAGGGCAATCATTCATTCTTTTACACTGGCTTCATTCAATATGACATTCCGTTTTTCCTAATGTTGATACTAACTACATACTTTAAATGCATAATAACTCTTTATTCGTAACAAACAAATCATTTAATTTCTTTGTCCATGTTCCAACCTCTTCAACGAGCGCAACAAACACACATATCGCGTTTTTTATCAAGTCATATTTTTATCAACGAACGTGAAACGGAGTACAGCTTCGCGGCGCGTAATTAGAATTTATCAAACAAGTACTAATCGCTTTTACTAGTGTATAACTACTTACGATATTTTTTATATCATACTAGCATTTTGCATGCGGCTTCGACCGCGCCATAGCTAAAATTATCCCACAGGAAATTGTTACTGGGATAAAAATGTACCTTATTTGGTATTCCAGACTATAATCTATCTCCATCCAGATCCGTTCAGCCGTTTTAGCGTGATTGAGTTACATCCATCCTTATTAGGTTTGGATAAATAAACTATATAAACTACGAAAAATAGCCTACCTTGATTTCCGTTATTATGACAATGTGAAACATATGGTGAAAGTGAAATTACTTATTATTTGTATTAGATTCCAATTACTATGGTGGCTACAGCAACAAACGGTATGTTTGTTGACATAAAACCTGGACCCAGTTATGAAGAAAGTAGGGAAACAAATCCAAACCAAACTGTGGTGGGGGTGCAAGGTAAATAGTAAAAAAAATACACAAGTTTAATAAAGTGTTATTCAAATATTCATATTTAATTCCTTTACATATTAATTTCAGCAATATCCAATGACATTTATGAAGAAACAGGAGAAATAATAAATGAGGAAAATCCAGAACAGACTGTTGTGAGGGTGCAAGGTCAATAGTTTGAAATAAATATTATTACAATCCAATACACAATTGCTTGTTGATTGATTGATTGCTTGTTCCTGTTCATGTAATTTGGTAGGCATTTTAATATATTATCTTCGTGATATTCGTGACAAAATTTCTGCCACCTTTTTACACGTTTTGCTGATAACTTATTGAGACACCCCATGTAAGTCAGATGTATCATCTTGAATCTACAAATAACAAATAATATGTATTAGAATATTAGCTGAGCGTTATTTAGGCAATGACCAAGATTACAAATAGCACTTACTTCATGGCGAGCCCAGTTGCGCGATGCGCAAACTACTTGGAGCTCAGGGCTCAAGGGGCATCCTCGAGGATCGTGAGCTAAATCGTCAAGTAAAAGATCCACAATTTTTTTACCGAAACGTTTTGTGAACCTATATTTGTATCTAAAATCTTCGTCACTCAATTCAAATGGATTTCCACGATGACGACGTATCACAGATCGACGAGAAGTCTCAACCATCCCAATTATCTTCTAAGTCGATCAAGTAAATCATATTAATATCAATTTTTCAACGATATAAAAACAATAAAACAGAAAATTAAATCCACCGTAACCTCAAATTTTTGTAGAAATTGACATTTGACAATAGTACCAAAGTTAGGACCATGGATAAACTAGGGGTCTCGCGGTTTTATCTTTAGTACCATAGATAGTACAAGGTTTAGTGATAAACTTCATTTTATAATAAGGTTTTTCTTAGTCCATGGTTTAAACCTAGAACTAATCCCAGTACTATATTTAGTCGGCGTTTTGTAATAAGACGGTTACGGTCGTACCACAAAAACTTTTAAACATCTGTTGAACACTTGTCTAAAAAAATGTCAGATTATGTCGTTGAAATAAGGTTCGTTTTGCAGTCACACTTTTTTTAGACAAGTGTCCAGCAGATGTTTAAGTTTTCGTAGTAAGGCTGTTAGTGATCCAATTATGTACTCAAGGAGGTAGGTTTATGGATTAAAATGTTTGTGCACTATCATCATTTTTCATCCCAGAAAATTATTAGTCTACCAATAAGCATCAATTTCATTATGACATTGCTTACCAAAAATAGACACGTGTTCTAAAAGAGAGAAGATCGGTGTTGCAGACCAAACTATGTTGAAAGTAGGTATTTTCTGTCTATCCTATGTATCTTACTATGCTAAACGTGTCTGTTCTAATGTAATGTTCAGATGGATGTGTTACGAATCAAGTGCATGTTTATGACGCGTCAATCGTCGCTCCACGCAAAAGCGGTTTCAGTACAATTCTCGGTAAACTGTTTTATTACTTCTTATGTTTATTTTCATAATGTTAGATCTTTATTAAGTGGTTGTTTCAATAGCACTATTTAAATACGTGGCTGAGGTCACGTCAACAGCTTTCAAGCTATTGTCAAACAGGCAGACGAAGCGAACGCGAAACGTAATGTATGGAATTGTTTGAAGCCTGTCACATAGACTATCGGACCGCTTTCGCTTTTCTGTATGACTGGATTCGGATCGCATTCGCTTCGCGTTCGCTTCGCCTGTCTGTTTGACAATAGCTTTATTGTTTGTACAGACGCCAGCAGGTCAACCTACCCGAATCTGTAAAATTTTACCAATCGATCATTAACCTTCTACTATTGTGATAAGGTTGAGAATCTATTAAATAAATTTGACAGATTGAAGTAGGTTGATGTGCTGGCGTCGATACAAAAAAGATGTTGATATTGAGATGTCGTTGCACTTATTATAGTTTTAGCAAACGCATCTGCTCCATGCTGGTCATAATATCAACTTGAATGTTCGACTACTATTTAAAATTCGCTAATTCGGTAATTGAATATGTAATATTTTTTGCTAAGTTGTTGTTAATCGGGGTGCTAAGACAGGAACTCCAGTCCACGGGCGCACGTGGAGGTGACGTGCGCCCGTGGACTGGAGTTCCCTCTCGGATACGTCCGGGGGGAAGACCAGTTTTTCGGGCCGGTGCACCCTGGGATGCGGGCAAAAACTCTTCCTTAGGCACTGTGTGCCTAGGGGTCTCTTTGCCCGTATGCGAATAGCCTATCGGGTGGACGCTCCAGCGCTGGTCCCTCTGATTAGCAGAGGGCACAGCGGCGGAGCGGGCTTGCGGACGGTGAGTAATGGGTAAGCTCGCTGTCCGACCAAGGACCAAGCCCGGGTCGGTGGCGCGTCGTGTTTCAGGCGTCACCGACGGGGCCCCATATGGGGCCAAATGCCTGTTGGGGTCGCGGAATTTTCTTAATCCAGGATACCGTGGCCCCGGAACGTAAAGGGCATCCGAAGGAACACGGGTCGCTTTTAGTCAGTAAGAGTCTGACAGTCCCTTCCGCCCCACCCAGGGCGGGAGGACTCATTTGGTGATTTTACCACCCAAAAAAAAATGTTGTTGTTAATTTAGTTATTGCCTGAACTGCACTTACCGTTTGCATGCATTTTTTTATCGTGGTAAAATCATCGATTGATTTCTCACGCTTAGGGCGGAACGGAAAGGACTGTCAGAATCCTACTGGCTGAAATCCACGGTGTTACTTCAACGGCGCTTTACGTTCCAGGGTGACGGTTACCTGTCTAGACAGTCCTGTGACTCCGGGGACTGACCCGCGACCCCTGAGACAGTCCCGGGATCCTGTTCTGTTTGCCTGAGTTGTAAATTCAACACGACTTCAATGTTTCCAAGTATTTTTTTTTCTATGTTATCTAGTGTGCGCACAGTGTTAGTTATTTGGAAGAATTCCATCACGTGTTAGATCTGCATGCTGGCATCACCTCGCAATTATTCATGGCTCGTAAGTGCGTGGCGTCGCGTCGCCGGCGAGTGCGGGCGTGCGACGCTCATAGTTATGTGCCACTTGGAAGATAAGACAATCCTCTTCTCACAATAAACTTATATGTCACTGAATCCGCAGGAAAAGAAGTATGACAAAATTGTTTTTTTTAAACATTTGTACACCAAACTTATGTAATTATAGTGAGGAATTACTCAATACTAGCCAATAGTGCAAAAAGATTTATTGTGTGATGGAGTTGTCAAAAATTCGCGAATGAGTTGTTAATGATGACTGAGACTACTAATTTTCTAATCAATAAAGCAAACAAACAAGACTATACACACATATTCTTATTCGCCCCTGAAAATACACCGAGACACATTTTGTTACTTTTCGTTTTATTGCGCTACGTTCGAGGCCTACGTCGTAGCCTCGTAGGTCGTAGGCCGTAGCGCGTAGCAGCTTTCAAATGTGAGCCTTTTACGTACCTTATTTTTTAATTGGCGTGTCTGTGCCTTTATTTGATAGTATTTGTGTGGTATGTGTATAAAATTGCATTATAGCTGTGATGTTTTAACAAATCGGAACAATTTTTTTACAAAAACATTTGAAATGATAAAAAACAGAAGTTTTATTTATTTCATTTTATTATTATTTATATTCACTAGACAACAGAAAATTAAAAGAAACTTTATTATAATAGTTTCGATTATAAATATGGTGAAGTTCGCCTTGAAAAAAAAATAGAGCCAGTATGTAGTAGGGTCGAGTTGCCTAAGTTGGACCGGTTCGTAATTTGTACCACGTCAAAATCTACCAAACCATAATGTTTAGTTTTTAATTAGCAACATTAAAAAGCAGTGCTTACCAACATTACGCAATGGCAGACATTTTGGATGCAATGACATAACAAAGTGCAGTGTAGTAAACAAAAATAATTATTACGGCGTCGTGATCTTATTTTATGGCTGTTTACCTAAGGATTTGCTGTCGCAACGGTAAGTACAAAGAAATTATTATGTATGTTTTTGGAAAGTATGCATATTAGTCTATTTTTTGAGAATATAGTTTTATATTTAGCATCTCGAGGTTATGATACCGGCTCGTATAAAAATAAAACTTAGTGGATGCCTTATTTGTACCGGGTAGGGTAATCCTAAATTGTACCGGTACAATTTAGGTGTATGATGGTTGTCCAACACGTTTTTTAACTAGATTGAAATATTTTCAGATGTCTGGAGAGAATAAAAAGTATTATGGACGCAAGATGCAAGCAAATGGTTTCACGAAACATGCGGAGACAACCCTGATATTTGTATAAAATGCTGGAAAAAGAAAAGAGTTGACTAACCTTTTCTTTTCAAATAACTCTTGTCTTTTCTTATCTCATACTTTATAAACAATTATTAAGAATTATAAAGATGTACAAGTATGTTCCTGTATTCAAATCACAAGGCTGATTTTAGTTCATAATTAAAATTAAAGGAAATAAGAGGAACCTTAACTATTATTATTATACAAAAGTGTTATTTTATTTTAATCTTGTTGTTAATTCAAACTTTATTTTCAGTACATAAGTTTATTTATTTATTTATTCTTTATTGTGTACAAAACAATTACAATAAAAAGCATATTACTTAAAATTAAGTTCACAAAGGTGAGCTTATCTCTTAAAAGAGATCTCTTCCAGCCAACCTGTAAAACTGATATATATACGACATAAATAGTACGGGGACAAGAAGATTGTACACACAAAATAATTAAGTTTAAAACAGAAAACCATCTAATAATACAAAAAACAAGAAATACCTACACACAATAAATATACATATATTAATATATAAAATATATGAACTACATATATAAAAAAAATATATACATATATAAAGTAATATATACATAAATATCAAGGTTGTTGCGAGAGGAAGTGCTCTTTCAATTTTTGTTTAAAAGATGTTACAGAGGGAGAGTTTTGGATTACTTGTGGTAAATTGTTCCAAAGTTTCGTAGCTCGATAAGAAAAGGAATTGAGGAAAAATTTTGTGTTCGCTCTAGGACACTCAAGTACCTTTGTGCAACAAGCGCGCCTAGGCCGTGGATTAGGTGGTAGTAAGCGGAAGCGGGAGCGGAGATAGTCAGGAGTGGATGGGTCTTTGAGGATTTTGTAGAGAATAGATAGGATGTGCACATCACGACGAAGTCGGATAGGGAGCCATTTTAACTGAGCACGAAATTCAGAAATGTGGTCATATTTGCGAAGTCCGAAAATAAACCGAATAGCAAGATTTTGTAGACGCTCAAGTTTATTTAGTAGCTCCTCAGTCACATCCAAGTAACACACATCAGCATAATCAAGAGTAGGAAGGAGAAGTGCTTGAGCAAGCATGACTTTAGTTTGGAAAGGAAGAAAGGTCTGGAGTCGTTTGAGAGAATGAAAAGAATAGTGCATGCGCCTGCTCACCTCGCTAATCTGGGCTGACCAGGATAAGTGACAATCAAATATTATTCCTAAATTTTTTGCTTTATCCGTGTATGGGATACAGGTACCATTAAAAAAAATTTTGGTTTTGTCAATATTTTCAAGCCTACTCCTCAGTCTACTGCTACCTATAATCAGAGCCTGTGACTTAGTGGGATTCACCAATAAGCCAAAGTTCTCTGCCCAAGTTTGTATGGCTGAAAGATCCGAATTCATCGCTTCAACCGCTTTGGGGAATTCATCTAATGAAAAATGTCTGTAAATTTGCAAATCATCTGCATACAAATGGAAGGGAGAAGAAATGATACGAGAAATATTATTTATGAAGATGGAAAAAAGCAATGGAGAAAGAACGCCGCCTTGTGGTACACCAGCAGTGAGATTCACCCAGTCCGAACTTGAGTCGTCGGTTTTCACACACTGCTGGCGACCATGAAGATAAGACCGGAACCAATCGATCACAGAAGGAGCAATGTTAAGAGAGCTTAGGGTACCAAGGAGCATATCAAAATCAACTGAATTAAATGCGTTACTGAAGTCAAGCAGAGTCATAACAGTCAGCTTGGTGTTATCCATTGCATGACGAATATCCTCCGTGACATTCAGCAACGCACTAACCGTACTATGAGAAGGACGGAAACCGGACTGGAAAGGACAGAGTAGGTTATTGGAAGTAAGATAGGAGTAGAGTTGCTTGTGAACAACACTTTCAAGAACTTTCGAAAGTACAGGAAGGATGGAGATTGGACGGTATTGAGAAAAAGAAATTGGATTGGAGGTTTTGGGAAGAGGGATAACGAAAGCCTTTTTCCACGCAGAAGGAAAGACATTAGCCCACAATGAAAAATTTATAATGTGTGTGATAGTAGGCGTAATGCTTCCTAACACAGGCAGGAGCATGTCGAGACTGAGATCGTCACTGCCCACAGCCTTCGTTGAGATAGAAAGGATACTCTTCTTAACATTGTCCTCAGTGATCGGATGAAACGTAAATTGAGGGCAGTCAGGTGGGTCAAGGCTGGAAAGGTAAGAAAGAGATGACGATTTAGTAATAGTATCTAACGAAACTGGTGGAGTAGAGAAGAATTTGTTAAGCGCATTTAGATTCATGGTACCACAAGTGGCATCCATGGCCTTGCCCACGCCCAGTGACTTTAAGAATCTCCAGGACTGAGCCTGAGAAAGATTTTCTAATTTCGAATGAATAAAGCGACGTTTAGTATCCCTACACAATCTGTTGCAGATGTTACGCAATTTTTTATAGGCAGCTTTATTTTCGACAGAAGGATCCTTCCTAAGTTTACACTTAGCTTTGTCCCTTCTTGCCATAGCCCTCTTAATATCAGGAGTTAGCCAGGGAGCAGGAGCATGCTTTACACGTACTGGCCTAACTGGTGCATGAGTATCAAACAACCTAGTTATAATTAAATTAAAAGCAGCAACTTTAGCATCAATGTTGTCAGCTGTCAATACCGGCGACCAGTCGATACCCTCAGCATCTTCTCTCAAACGGTCCAGATCCATGTTACGAAAATTACGATGAAAAATTACTTTACTCTTGATTTTAGGAGGTCGCACTTTATACGCAAGAAATATTAAGTCATGATAAGAGAAAGGGGCCACCATTTGTCCGTGCTTGATGACAGCCTCCGGCTTGGAGACGATCATAACATCGAGTAATGATGGCCTGCAATTAGGAAGATGATGTGTTGCTGAAACTGGCAGAATGTGCAAATTAAATGAAGATGTTAAAGAAAGAAGCTTCTGTGACCTGGAATCATTCTTCAAAACACATGTATTCAAGTCACCCATAATGATAATATGATCATATTGAGTACTAAACTGTTCCAGAAGGGACTCTAACGCAGAGAAGTAAATCACCTTATCATTTGGGCTGTATACACAACCAAGTAAGACTTTTTTGTGGTTTAGGATGATTTCCAGGAAAAGATGTTCAAGAGATCCAGAATATTGAGGAGAAGAATTACTAATAAGTGTGGCTGGGATGTCACCGCGGAGGTAGATACCTACCCCGCCGCCACCCGCACCGACACGGTCATTACGAAAAAGCCGAAAACCTGGCAGACCGAAAGATGTTGAAGGAAGAGAAGGCTTAAGCCATGTTTCAGAGATTAAAATTGCATCAACTACCGTGTTACTAAAGGATGTGAGAAGATCATTGTAATGAGCTGGAACACTCTGTGCATTGATGTGCACCAAGGATAGGAATTTCGAGCTACGATGAAAAACAGAAGACAGTTTTTCCTCTAAAGGTTCAGAATCCGAAAGAGAGCTAGAAATACTATGAGCACTGAGATATTCATCATCAGAGGACGAGCAAGACAAATATTCATCATTCAACATATAAATAAACTACAATAAATACAATAAACCTATATAAAACTTATGATAAAAAATATTACAAATACCTTTTAAGTATCGTAAACCAACCACAAGTTGACTGAAAGAGATATTATCAAAATCACACAACTCAGTAAAAAAATAATAATAAAACAACTTAAAAATAACAATTTAAAACTAGAAGAGAAAAAAAACAATGCTTAAAACGGAACGTTAAAAATAATTTCTATTGTACTTGCGTTCAGAATATCGCTAAAAATTGCCGCAAAAAGAAAACAAAGCTAAGTTTTTTAAACTCAAACGTACATCAGCTACTTGAAATGGAACGCGCTCAATTTGAAACTGTCAAACAACAATACGTCATGTCATATTTGACATCCGTAATAAAATTGACATCATTGACATTGACAGCTTGCATAGAAAATAAACAATCTAAAAAGAAATAGTTCTACCCCGAATATTATTCACAATTTTGAGCCTAGCCTACCTCATTGTAAAACAAGTAACGAGAACACAGCACATAAGAACTAGGTACATTGTATTTGTAACAAGAAAAATAGTACTAGCCTAGTGAACGACATTCCGACAAGAACAACACTAGGTATTTCACTTTCCAGTTTCCTTCACATACTTGTCTGGATATTGCTTGATTAGCTGCTGAAGCTCAGACATCGTTACTAGCTTCTTACGTGTCTTGTCTGGCAGCAAAATCACTACAACACCGTCCGACGACCAGCAGTTCTTCATACCAAAATGATCTCTGGCCGCGGAGAAAACATCTTGTCGCGACTTTGTGAGGAACTCCGATATAGACATTTTGGAGCCCTTCAACTTCGTTTTGGCATTCCATACGGCTGAACGTTGCTTAGCAGTGGAGAAGCGGACCAGAATAGGACGGTTTTTGTCCTTTTTAACGCCCAAACGATGACTTGTTTCAATCGCATCAGGACTGAAGGACGACATCTTCATTTGGTCGCATAGTATGGTGTGGACTTTTTTCGGAAGATCTTCAGCGTTCACCTCTGCAACCCCATGAAGAAGCAGGACCTTTCTTCGTGAGTGTGTTTCCAAGCGGTCCAGTCCATTCACCAACAATTCCAGCTGCGATCTCAACATGGACAAGGTGGTCAGCACAATAGACTTGAAACTGAGGTAGTCTGCCGAGAGAACCTTCACAGTAGGTGTACTTGTTGAAGATGCCGCCTGCTGATTCTTCTCGAACTCAGTCATTCGGGTATCCATCCACTCAGCAAGCTCATCCATACTTTTTGCAAGGAGTGCAGTGTTATCCATTCTGATAGTAGTTGTTGAAGTGGTTAAAACAGTGTGATAATTGGTGAAAAATAGCGGCGACAAGTCAACTTGTAGACTTGGTAAGAATTTATATCATTAATATTAAGTTTACTATTTTATTTTAATTAAAAACAAAGAGAGCTCAAATTTCACTGTTAACACTTTCCTGTCTACCCGCAATATTTTTTTAATTTTTATTATTAATATTAAAACTTTATGGTTAATAATTTTTATATAGATATATAAAGGAAAGGCTGCTTTTAGTTAATAAGAAACACTTGAATGTCGAAGTACAATTTAGGATACCTATGGTACAATTAAGGAAACCGGTTTCCTAAATTGTACTTTCTAAGACTTTTTTTAAAACTTAATTTTCATGTAGTTTTTTCATACTTCCTCATTATCTAGTAATAAAAAATGAACACCAATAGAACAACCTTTTTATTTCTAGTAATAGAATCCTCACAAGATATATAGTTTTTTTGAAAACTTGTAAAGTTCGTTAACTGGTACAATATAGGCAACTTTACCCTAATACGTATTTACGATGTAATGTTTTTTTGTACACGCACAGAGTGTCATATTCGCTTTGGCGAAAAAACTCTTAAAATAAAGATTAAAATAAAGATTTAAAAAAAACAAGTGACAAAACTAATGCAACCAAAAATATGCCAGTAATATTAAAATATTGCAATCATGTTCATAGTGTTAAACACTCATATAGTTCTCTAATATAAAGTGGGTTGATGGGTGTTGATACCATCCTCCGCCACCTTGTCACCATAACAGGCAGTGGATCAAATGAAGACATATCTGTGCGCCGCATATAAGCGACGATCATTTGTGAGGAGTCTCTTGAAAAGCAGGTTATGATGACATGTACGGCGGATTATAGTTTTAATAAACATTGTTTAACTTCGTACCTACTTATTAAGTGAGAAATTGCTTGTTTTTTTTTTTTAATAAACTTTGCACCATACTAGGAATTTCTCATATATCGTGGGTATGTTAACAAACATTTATATCGACATCCACAAACACCCATAACCGAGATAACTACGATTTCATGATGTCAAAGATTTCTCACTTTGTTTTTATCTATTAACATATAAAATGAGGCAATATGTTTTAAATTAATTCTTTATTTCAGCCCAGGGACCGTAACATTACAGTTGTCATACAATTAATTTGACCAATTATTATTATCATTTACTTAATCTTAAACATTATGCTGTACTCATATGTTGGTAAGTTGTTGTTTATCTTCACCTAGACAATATGTATAAGTTAAATCAATTTTAAAACTGACATCGTTATTAACACTATCATAAAAACGAAATATGTACCATGTTTACTAGTTGTATTGAGTTTCCAATATTTTGGCACTGTGGCATATGATGAACTCAGCTACAATTTCCTCATTTAAAAAAATTGTTTCAAGAGTCGTCGAGTCGAAGATAAAAACAAGTGGACTAGTCTTCATCGATAATCGCACGCGTTACAATTTAAAATAGTGGAGCAGTCATTGACTCGTCCGTGTGGCGCAGGTTATGTGGATAATGGTTAGCCAGGCGAGCCAGCGAGCGGGAGGGCAGGCGGACACTCCAGCGGTCACAGAGCGCCTCGTTTATTACGCCCATCAAAGCAGTTAATAATCAATTTATCAAACGACTGTCTCCACTCTAATTCTCTAACTAACGCACTTCGTCGTGTTATCAAAACACTAACGCCTTTCCGAGAAGTTTTTAAAGTAACTGATTTTTTTCAATTTTATAAAATGTGACTAGCTGCTGCCCGAGCCTTCGTTTGCCCACACCTCTCTATTAGCCTACCTATAATCGTCTCTAGAATACAATCTGTCTTTGTTCAAAAATTCATCAACAATTCTGATGAGCCGTTTTGACGTGTCAAACATAACCACATTCTCATTTATAATAATAGTAGAGATAATGTCACATCAGGTTAAGCTGTACACCAACAAATAAAAAATACGTCTCTCATATTCTACCTACATGTTACAACAACTATTAAAATCCCGTCAGCAATCGCAGCGCCACTAATAAGAAAACTTTGGATCAGATAGGCTCAGTTATCAAGTGAGTGGGCGCAGGTTCAGTGCCGCGATGTGTATCACCGGCCGGTGGTCGAGTGGTCGCCGTGATTTATGCGAACAGTTAATCCTACTATTTACTAGTTTTAGCGGAAGGTAAAGAGGGAGTTTTTCCGAGGACCCTTAGGCCTGAGTGGAGAGATGCAAGGAGTGAGCGACAGCGGGGATATAGGAAAAATAGGCAACTTGTTTGTGTTATTTTACTTTGGTCGTGTTAAAGTCAAAAAATATTGTACGGAAGCATTTTCAACAAGCTCTATGGCACTCTGAAATACAAATAAATAAAAAGTTAGTGTAGTTAGTGAAGGATTTTTTAGAATCGGAACAGACCTTCCAAAGTTTACCGCGCACTTTGAAATTCACAATTTTGACCTCTCTATAATATAATGTAATAAAAAACAGTAATTATAAATAAGTACAGAATTATTAAAATGAACAATGTAGGTATTTTTAGTTTCCTTGTTTGGCTATAATTTCAGTTAATTTCCTTTATGTTTTACCTGTTTTTACGAGAATTGCTTCCGTGAAATCGAAAAAATAATTTTATACGTAACACAGTAAGTACTAATTGGAATAGTACCGGTAACATTAGTAACATTAGCAAATTAGGTATAGCAACGTGCTTGTTTTTTTCCTTGCCTTCGCTGCTGACCTCACAACTCATTATTATAAACCACATTCGGGTTCAGTATCAATTTCCTCTTGTTTTTCTGTTATTTGTATAATTCGAGTGAGGATCAAGATAACGAGACAGGAACATTATTTAAATATATATTTGTTACTGTTGCACATATTCCACTAAAACACAGATAGTTATAGGATTTGAAATGAGGCAATCCATATATGAAAAAAAAAAGAAAATTGTGTTTATTGGCATTAAAACTGAAACTAAACTAAAATTAGAAAGAAAAAAATATTAAAAAAATAAACCTTTCAATGCCAAAAGGGCCTCAGCTCAGCATAATGCCAAGTGGCAACACAAAGTATGCCACCTGACGCTGATTTTCAGCTGCAGCCCATGAGTACCATACGCTCGAAATCAAAATCTAATACGTAAATACTTAGATAAATAAAGTGTGTAAGGTACCAAAAAAAAACGTAATGAAATAGATAAATAAATATAAACTAACCACATACACACATTTGGCTATCTTAGTATCAAAATATCCCAAAATTGCAATTGTTATTTTACGAGAAAATCACAGAAGAATTTTACTAAGTGACACTACCCCCCACGGCGACGGATGTCGCAAGACGATCTCCGGCCACCGTAGGCGTGGGCATGCGGGCGGCGAGTAAAGGGCAACTCGCAGCCCGACCATGGACCATACCCGGGTCGACGGCGCGTTGTGTTCCACGCGCGCCTCAAAGAGCGTCAGCAAGATGACGGGGCCCCCCTCTAGAGGGCCAAAGCCTGCCGGGGTCGCGGGACTTATCTCATTACCGTGACCCCGGAATATAAAGGGCTATTGAAGGACACCGTGGATTTTAGTCAGTACAAGTCTGACAGTCCCTCCCGCCCTGCCCGGGGTGGGAGGACTCATTTGATGATTTTACCACGATAAAAAAAAAAGTGATTGTAACTGTAAAATTAAATGCCAGTACCCGCTTGCCGCCGCTTATATCTTGTGCGTTGTCTTCACTAAGAACAGTTATCAGTCAGTGCGTGTGATGTATGTCGCTCGAGGGACCACGGAGACGGGACGGACGGAGGACGGACGCACGGCGGATAATTATCTGATACCTTCGTTGTCACGGTTGATACGCTCCAGAAAAACAATGTTAAAGCTTCCTTATTTGATAAGAATTACAGGGAATCGGAGCGGCATGGTTTATTTAATAAAACAAAAATTGGTCGCAATTCATCCATTGTAATGTTATGCACCGCTTACAATAAAGTTTATCTGGAAAAACGAGTTGGACTTTGTTTATCACACGAAAAAAATGTAAAAACAAGGAAAAAATCAAATCACAAATAACAACTTCTATTACACAATTCAATCTGTAGTACAATATAATTATATGTAATCTGTTCTACAGCACGCGGCTCCAGCCCGGACGCGCACAATTAGGAGCAGATCACTTTCCATCTAAGAAGGCGTTTCTTGTTATTTTTCCCTCGGCTTTGTCCTCCGCCGGGCTGGGGACTCAGAAGCCGTAGAACAAGGCATATCGTGAGAAAGTCAGAAGGTGCACACAAATGAACCAAGTGCGCCAGAGAGCTTTTTTAAAAAAACATTTCCCCATTTTAGCGATGCCTCCGCTATCGTGGGTGCTTTTAGTAGTGTTTATACAGCCAAACCCGGAACAACTAAGTACCTGTATTTGGCTATGAAAATATTTCTGACGTACAAAAATCAATCCCGTAAAACGCAGGTGACTATCGCCACATTAAACTGTTTAATTCTAATGTGATTGACTGTCTGAAACTTCTCAAACTCCGACTTATTGAATTGCTTGATATTTTGTATTATTAATATTAACTGCACGTAGAAAAGGCTTATGCAAATTGCACATTTCGATACATTTTCACTTCGTCTCCAGTTCGCAGTATGTCACATTTGCGGTTCGTCCCTTTTGCAATGCATCTCCAAATGCAATTTGGAACTTTCCCCCGTCCTGATCTTCTGCGCCATCGTGTTCAATGTAAAGGGAGAGTAGGGGAGGCTCGTTAATTAGAAGGAGTATTTTATTAAGGCCAATTTGTCGGGAATACCTGCCTGATTGCCCAGGCGAGCGCGGCCGATTTGTTTGAATTTTTAGCGAACTTCCGCGGGGGATCGCGCTCATTTGTTTGAACAGAGGCATAATTGTACGATCAATCCGCTTATGTCCGAATTAAAAAAATATATTACTGCGTTTCATTATATTATACGTATCCGTGGGCATATTATCTAACTAATAAAACGGCCTCTCAAAACGGTGAAGGAAAACATCGTGAGGAATCCGGCATGTCCTAGAACCAAAAATTCGAAGACATGTGACATCTACCATTCCGCACTGGGCCCGCGTGGTAGATTACGGCCTGCTCCCTCTCACAGAGAGGAGGCCTGTGTCCCAGCAGTGGGAACATTTAGAGGCTGATGATGAATTATTTAAAAAGTGATAATGAAACATCTATTTACTAAGTTATGTTTATACATTTACGTAAAACAAGATTATTTTAAAGTTTTGTCTAATATATAAAAATCAGTGCCACTTTTCGTTGTAATGTTATACTTAACTCAAGAACGGGCTCACCTATCCAAACCAAATACTTAGGCTTTGTTCGAACTATTTAGTAGATGCTTTATGTGAAGTTTGCACAAAATCGGACGAGCGGTTCTTAATATACCCGTGCGAAGCTGGGACGGGCCACTAGTATTTTATAATTATTATTATTTTACCTTTTCCTCTAACTGATTAAGTAAACGGCAAAAATTTTTTTGTTTCGGCGGTTGCTTATCGTTATCAGTGCGATATTGTTACCAAATACTTACTGATAATATTTAATTGCATTATTAGCACAAAACTGAAATACCACAATGTGGATATTACCGTGTTGTTATAATTCCTTTTATCTCGGTAGGTATTGACCGCCGGCCACGCTGGCCACTCTGAAACTAACGATATAAATAAACTACATGACCTGGACTACGATACTTTAAGTGAAAATTGTCACTGACTAAGTAATATAGCAAAATTATTAAAGATATCATCACAACAAAACATAATAAACCTATAATTGAACCTAACGATGTATACCGCAATATGTACTTTTGCAACCGTTGAAAATGAAGTTATTTGTTAGTTTGTAAGCGAATACACAAAAAGTTGTAGATCTATAAATTTTGGTATAGAAAAGTCTGAACTGCTATGAAACGAAAAAAAAAATCATATGCAAACCGGCACAACATGCAGTCATTTGAAAAACTTAACTCGAACATCGTTTAAATACAGAGTTTTGTGGTCGCGGGACTTATCAAATTACCGTGACCCTGGAACGTAAAGGGCTATTGAAGGACACCGTGGATTTTAGTCAGTACAAGTCTGCCAGTCCCTCCCGCTCTGCCCTGGGTTGGGGGACTCATTTGATGATTTTACCGATATTATACCGTTATACCAACGATAAAAAATGGAGTTTTGTGTCAAATGGATAGATGTCTTATCGTTAATCCTTAGATCACTTTATGTAGCTTCTCAGCTAAGTAGAGCTACAAGTATAAACAGTGGTACATGTGTGTGGAGGTGAATCATGCGCGCGCGCCGTTCCCACGTCTGCGCGCGCCAATTGGAGGAATTGACCGGTATGCGACGCCGGCTCGCTTGACCCCTGCCCTGCTGATTGTCTTCCACCTAACAGTAACGATGAGCAGACGACGCTCAATCATTTGTAGCTTTGTTTGGAGTTGCTCCGTCACGAGCCGGGAATTTAGTTTGATGACACGAATATGATCAACTTTCATGTTCTTACATTGGTTGGTTACAAACTTACTGGCTCTATTTATAGTTTGTAAATGATTTAGGGCAGTAATTGTATGTAATGAAAATACAAAGAGTTAATTAAACTCTTATTATTTATTGTTTTTTGATATTTTACGAACTTTCGCCTAAGTGGTGGGAAAAAGTAGGCTAGATCATAATGTATCTGTGACAACAATGTTATTGAAAGCCGTTCAGCTCTTAAGAGTGTTATCGATAAAAAATTACAATTTTCATAAAATCGGGGTTTTTTAATGTTAAATTACTACAAATTGACACGAAATTATTAAAAACTAATTTTAGTACCGCATTAAGCATATCTTTATATTGTATTTTTATAGAACTGGCCGACACAACTCGGCCCTGCGTCATTTATTAGTAACTTTTAAAAATATTGTCGATAAAATAACTTTTTGTAGGTTTTTTTACTGATTTTTGTTTGCCTAATAAACTCCACTTACAAACAGTGTATTTTTTATTTTAAACGTTATTCCAGCCTTAATATTAAATGAAAATTATGTTTTATTTTGTCAAATTTAGGTTGAAAAAAAATTTTTTTTTAGTTACCTACTCAATGAATTAAAATTACTTTTTTATTTTATACAATAACGATATCTTTCCTTTTTCCACGTATTTTTTCCAGGCTTCTACGACTCATTGTTGATTCATAATTTCATTCCGAAATTCTGTCTTCCCGTATAATCCCAGAAATATGAGGTCAAAATAAGCTTTCATTTTGATATTTAATAATGTTTTTCAATTTTTATTCTATACAAATACTGCTTAATGCCGTACTCAAATTAGTTTTTAATAATTTCGTGCCAATTTGTAGTAATTTAACTTTAAAAAACCCCGATTTTATGTAAATTGTCATTTTTTACCGATAACACTATTAAGTAGAAAAAAAAAACAAACGGATATACAGATTTATTCTTTTAAGTTGGCCATCAAGGGATCTAGAGGAGACACGAAAAAACTTTCTTAGAAGACTTTAGTTCTTTTTTGATTTTTACAATGTTAAAATTTTTATTTTTTTGCTAAGAATGTTTTTCTCCCCACCCGCGGTGGTGGACACCCACGGTGACGGACGTCGCAAGACGATCTCCGGCCACCGTAGGCGCGGGCATGCGGGCGGCGAGTACAGGGCAACTCGCAGCCCGACCATGGACCATGCCCGGGTCGACGGCGCTTTGTGTTCCACGCGCGCCTCAAAGAGCGTCAGCATAATGACGGGGCCCCCTCACTAGAGGGCCAAAGCCTGCCGGGGTCGCGGGACTTATCTCATTACCGTGACCCCGGAACATAAAGGGCTATTGAAGGACACCGTGGATTTTAGTCAGTACAAGTCTGACAGTCCCTCTCGCCCTGCCCGGGGTGGGAGGACTCATTTGATGATTTTACCATGCAAAAAAAAAGAATGTTTTTCTGCATCTCTTTTGGATGCAGATTTCCCCTGCTGGCTAGTTGGCCAGCAGGGGAAATCCGAAGGCGAAGAAAGACCCTGTGTAAATTATAATTTGTATTCGTAAGCCTTCGTATTTCTAATATTAGTATGAATTATCATGTGTTTATACCAGGGAAAAGGTATTCCCCTGATTGATAGAGACCTATTCCATTTGTTTTTGTTGTTATTGTATTAATTTACACTTATTCTTAACCGTTTAATTGTTATTTATTTATGTCGGTACCAATACACAACTGGGAATAAGTACAAGAAATTAAATTGTTCTGTTAATATTAAATGTTTTGAAGGTACTCTTAGACTGTAACACATAAATGTTATTTCTTTATTTCTTCTTTCTAAACGGGATAACATAATTGATTGCGGACAGGTAGGTATATAAAGTAGAAGCTGAAAAAAAACAGATGTTCCACACAATCCACACATTTTGACTATGAAAGTGTATTTTTGTATTGAACATCGAAAAATATTACTTGACGCTGGGATTTCTTTTTAATGAAACGTTCTCCTATATTCGTTATTTCTTCTGTATCTGTATTTTGATCATTCAAATATTTGTTCCGTGCGGGAATCGAAACTGCGATACCTAGGTGTGCAGCAGTCGATCTTTCATTTTCAACTTTTAGTTTAGTTCATTTGCCATGTTAAGATGCTCTTTACACTGCGCATTTTATCTACAATCACTATGTTTTGAATCTGAAGCTCTTTTCACGCGGTAAGATAATAAAACCAACTGGTCTTAAACTCTAAATGCACGTGAACTAGGTCGCACACGCTTATGTTGTGCTATGTCCTTCCACGACGGGGTGCTAAGACAGGAAACCTCCACGTGCGCCCGTGGACTGGAGTTCCCTCTCGGATACGTCCGTGGGTAAGACCAGTTTTTCGGGCCGGTGCACCCTGGGGTGCGGGCAAAAACTTCAAAAACGGGCAAATAGACCCCTTAGGCACTGTGTGCCTACACACAGGCACGCAGTGCCTAAGGGGTCTATTTGCCCGTATGCGAATAGCCTGTCGGGTGGACGCTCCAACGCGTGTCCCTCTGATTAGCAGAGGGCATAGCGGCGGAGCGGGCTTGCGGACGGTGAGTAATGGGTAGCTCGCCGTCCGACCAAGGACCAAGCCCGGGTCGGTGCCGCGTCGTGTAATGTTTCGCACGTGCCTTCGGGGAGTAGTCAGCAAACTGACGGGGCCCCTTATGGGGTCAAATGCCTGCTGGGGTCGCGGGTTTTTCTTAACCCAGGATACCGTGGCCACGAAACGTAAAGGGCATCCGAAGGAACACGGGTGGATTTTAGTCAGTAAGAGTCTGACAGTCCCTTCCGCCCCACCCAGGGCGGGAGGCCTCATTTGATGATTTTACCACCTAAAAAAAATGTCCTTTCACCACGTAATCGTATAGTTAACAAACATGAACCTACGTGACCTGCTATGGGGATATGATATCATGTATTAACATAAAGTAAGTAGTTATGGTTTGTCCATCAGCTATTCACATTTTCCTATTGACTGAGTCATGTTTTCTGTGAGAAGATTCACGTAATTAGACAAAGGTTTATGTATTTTCTTTTTTTTTTTGATTTTGTGTAAAAGTAGCTTAGTCGTAGAACTTTTAAGTTGCGACATATTAAATAAATAAACTCATTTATTTCACGGTAAATTGCATCCGTTGCCAAACACAAACTAATTTAAAAGACATCAAAAAAAGTAAAATTAAACATGAAAATTACAGTTAAATCTAGTTATGGTAAAAAATATTAATAGAAATATTTTCGTATAATAATTTATGAATCATTTTAGGAACAAACGGAAAAAAAACAGCGCAAGAATAACGTAAAAGTAGTTTTTAACAACTCCAATATAAAACTGTAGACTATGGCGCACATTGTGGGTAGCAACTACAGTAGCAACCACTAAACGTTATTAAAAAGTACACCTATTGCCCATTGGTTTTATTGAATAACTCCTTTTATATTTATAACTATTTGTATATTCAATTATAGTCGGTTCAAAGTGTGTTCTCCACTTCGTCTCAGCATTCGTCCGCGAAAACAGGACTCGGTACTAGTGACTCACTATTATGACAAATATGTGTCATTAATAGACATAAGTCTGTGTGTTTATTTAGTCGTAGATATCTTAATAGATATGGAGCCTTCAAATTGAACATGATTGAATTTTGTCACTGAGGTTAAAAATATTTTCCATTAACGAACTCAAGCTTGGTGTGGGTTACCGTTTAACAGAACTGCTATATCTGCAGTATCATGCTACCAGATTAAAAAAAAAACCCTCAAGAATTCTATCTAGGCAAGTGAAGCCGCAGGAAAAAGCTAGTTTACAATATTTCCCCATGAATACAACACTCTCCTTACTTCAGCAGTGACATCGCAAGGTGCGCGGCCGCCGTCTCAGTAATAATTGAGTCCAGCTCAAGTGGGTGCCATGTTAATGGCTCGCGTGTACTTGTGTCCCGCTTTATTGCTTAGCATCTAATACGACCGTGTTTAGATCATTAACATGACTGTGTGTGTGTGTGTGTGTGTGAACCGACGCCCGCCCGGAATGCAATGACCGATGACTTTTTTCAATTGAAAAGATAGCGTGAAATTATGTGTGACCTGAATTATTCCATTAAAGCGATTGACTTTTTTTTTGTTACAGTAGGAACTTATAAGTACCTGGCTTTATATTTTTTCATGACAGCACCAGGTAATGTACTTGTGCCACACAACGTAGTGCTGTCTAAGTCTTTCACTACGACGATAAATGTAGGTAAAACACTAGTTATAATAAGCCTACTAGTCTACACGCAACCTCGACCCAAATAGCCATCCTTATTAGAAGTCCAAATAAGGACATTTAACACCATAGGACTTTGCTGACGTATTACATCACTTTCCTTTGTTTAACCGACCATACCTAACCGCAGAACATTGCTATAAGTGAACAGACTCGACAGATACCTATGTTCTGATAGGTAAGTGCCTATGTGACCGATCTGTGTTACAGATGGGAGGCACCTAGCACTAATGAGCGTGTGATGTGATTCACAGGCGGCGACGCATGTGCGCCGTGCGGCCTCGATACCACACCAAAGACTGCACAGTATAAGCAGAGTATGTAGAAGGGACACTGTTCACTCATCAACGTTCTACTGCTTTTTTTCGAATTTATTTGGGCTCGGCGCAGCGTGAATTACTAAAGATAAAGAAAAGATGGATAGATTGTGTGAAGAATGACATGGCTTCAAAGGAGGTGAGTACTAAGATTATGAATGGAAGAAGAAGATATGCTGCGTCTACCCCAAGACTTATTGTAGGTAGATACATAGATACATAAAAATCGCTCGGATTTGTACATGTGGCTAAGCGTTTTACTTCTGTAATGAAACGTGGACCACAACAAGTTTCATCATTATTCTGTATTAATTTTCATACAATATTGATGGACAACACTATCTGCCCATCACATGTGTGAAATACAGCTAATTTATTTCGACGTTGATAAAATAGACTTTTAAACAGTAACAGGAAAGTCACCCGTTGACAAAAGCACGACATATACGTAGGTAGGTACAGTAGAGAAATATACCACCACCTAAAACTACAACGCTGTTGAGATTTCTACAGGTAGCTATTGAAATTTCTTAATGTACAGGTAAATTTCAATGAGGTGTCTCTTCTGAGCTAATAAAGCGCTGCCTGATCATTGCAGCTCACTCGTGAGAACGGCGCGCATGTGTCGTACACACTCTTATTGGCGCACATACTTTTTAATTACCTCTACATCATGTAGGTGCACCAACTGAACGGTCTGATGCAGAAGAACCACTCTTTACGAAGGGAATAAAGCTTGAACTTATGTAGATAGAAGACACAGCAAACATGTCTAATTTCCTATTTCCATGAAAGCATTGAGGCTCGAAATGAAAATTTTAACATATATACTCTTCGTTTATTTTGACAGTTATGGTTTATGCATAAAGCCTAGTTAAAATACTAGTTTAATATTCTTTCAGTAGAGGCGATGAAAATTTGGAGAAACTGAGTGTGGTTGGAAATACCGATGGCAAATGATCCAGTGGTTGTTCTTCAACTCGATGACGGACGACCGATCAGAAT
Source organism: Agrotis exclamationis (assembly GCA_950005045.1). Classification (NCBI taxonomy): domain Eukaryota; kingdom Metazoa; phylum Arthropoda; class Insecta; order Lepidoptera; family Noctuidae; genus Agrotis; species Agrotis exclamationis. Next base: position 580,237 of record OX465424.1, read on the forward strand.
CGGACGATGGTTGCTTGATCAGGATCAATCAATCATCGTCATCTTAATTCCACTCGGTGGCGAGGGATGCGCTGGACAGAAACCGGTGGAGGCGGATCATTCGCTCCAGATGCAGCTCCAAAGCTGACCATGATCCTCAGACATGAGGGACCGACTGCAGACAGAGAATATTTCAGCAAGGTAACAGGGGTAGTGAAATTGCTGTATCAGGAGCGACTCGATTTCTAGAGTACCTGTGTTACATCGATCAAATCAATCATACAATCTTGGAATGCAGAACGACGCTGTTGCCAAGTAATGTTCGATTGTATTTTATGACAAGTTGCTGGTCTACTGTGTTTCTTTTTGTGTGTGTTAACTGGTAGTTAGCGGTTAAAACGTGTGTAGTGTTGCTTAAGTGTACGATAGCAGATGTATATATGTATGAGTCGTGGTAATACGTTAGGTTGTGACGAGTACTGCATGCATCGGGCTTTTAGAAGTTTCTCTGTCGCCATTCTCAGAAAGAAAAAGCTAAGACGATGATTAATGTTAAAAGTAATCCAGTTAAAACAATACAAAACAATGATCCTTGCAATAAGTTCTTCGAATTTATGAAAAAGAACTTGAATATTTTTTACCTCTTTTCTAAACCGCAATTATTTATAACACAGCTAGATGAGGTCTGCGAGACAAATAGAATATACTTAAACAACCGCGTTTTGTCTCGAGATGAGTACATGCCTAGACACCTACCTACAGGCCATTCACGATGAATAATGTAAAGGGCTAATTTGAGCTGATTACTAATTGTTTTATTAAGATTATTCTCTTTATTAATTATTTTTACATATTTCTTTACATTTTTAAATATTAAAAAAAAAATTAAAATATAAAAAATAGTGGCCCACTAGCATCGGGAACAGGGTCCAAGGTGCCGGTGGTTAGGGCTCTAGAGAGAGGAACCTCCTCACAATGCGCGCCGTGTCCAAGAGAACTGCTTTCTGCATCAAGCCCTTGAGCCAGCTGCACAATGAGAGCTTCTTAAGATGTTGGTCGAGGCTCTTCGCCATTAGTCCATTAACCGAAACGACTATCGGTACAATGACTGCTGAGTCCACATCCCACATGTCGACAATCTCGTGTGCTAAATCAAGATACTTGATTTTTTTATCATTTTCAGCTTTCACGAGATTTTCGTCATGAGGGACGCTGATATCAACAATCATTGCACGGCGCTCTCGGCGATCTACCACCACTATATCAGGCTTATTGGCTACAATAGTCCTGTCAGTGATGATAGAATGATCCCAACACAATATGGCATGACCGTTTTCAAGAACCTTATTAAGACTATTATTAAGATTATTAATTGTTAATCATTACATAATAAATATTATCAAATCTAAATACGGATATTTTTGCAGCCTGAAAAGTGCTAGTACAAAGTTGATTGTACGCAACTAGCAAAAGTTTGGTGAGAAACTTATTTTGGACTTTAGGAAACAAGATATATATTTAAATGACATAATAATAATTATCATTGAATCTTGTTTTACCATTCTGAAATCTTTATTATTGTCAGTTTTCTAATACGTACTTACTCAGGGTATTTACCAAGAAATACGGTGCGCTTCATTTTACTGAGTGAAACCTGGGACTATCCCACTCTTAGTTTACAGGTTAAAATAAAATAAAAAAACATATTGAAGGATATAACAAATGATGATGATGGATGAAACGAAGACGGATAATTACACGTGGAAATATTTTGCGGTTAAAGAACCAATAGATAGGTATTAAAAAGTCTAAAAAATACCTCTGTTTAGATTGAATCGCGGAGTGTCCCATGTGTGGTAACAATTTGGACAAAGGACACTTGTATCCCGATGCCTGAGTCACCGGCGCCTGCGCATGCCGCCGCTCACCGGCGCGCGCCGCGGCGCCACCCGCCCAATGTGGTTAGATCATTCAGCAAAACAAGGTTTTGTCATTAAATGATTGTGCCTTGTTGCTATACACATTACACTTATCTGTATTGGGTGACACAGACTTAAATATACCTACTTTTAATAGGTAATCAGACTTTTAAGACTCCAGTTTTATTGTACCTACGTACGTTGCTTAAAAATTCTAAGTATTAATGGTCAATATCGGTTACTACTGGATTACCAATTAATAATGTTTAATTTTAAGTTTCTATAAGACTAACATGGTTGGCTACCTCAGGTGTGTCTAGATTATGAATGAAATTAAGGGTGTACCAATGTGAATTTGTTAATTTTCTCTCAATTGTCACAAAAATATATTATAACTTAAAGATTCAAACTTTGTGAGAGCTGGGGTCTATACTGGGTTCAGACCTGTATGTAGACTCACAATTAATAAAAATGTTAATTAGAAAAGTTATGAGGGACCTGGTTTTTTCATAGACAACAACACCTGAGTTCATTATTCCTAGAAATCTATTGTGGCTAAAATAACTAAGTAAACTATGTTTAATGCCCACTTTATTTATTTCCTCAAAGTTTCTAAATAATACTCAACTTTTTCTACATACTCAGATTACATTAAGTGTTATGACCTCTAATGAAACCACATAATTAACGGAAAACACACATTGTATTTGTTCAAAATAACAACCTAATGACATTTACATATGCTAGTTTCTAAAGCTGGGTATTCACTTAGCAGTGTTGCATGTAATGTATCAGATACGGTATCAAGTGAGTACGTAGGCACGAGCCCGCCGTGAGTCGTGACCCGCCGAATGGCGGTATCACTGCGAGCACAAAAGCGGCTCGCAGTGTGCTCGGAGGAGCCGTACCCACTTGCAGGTCGATACAGTATCTGATACGTTACATGCAACACTGCTAAGTGAGTACCCAGCTTAAGAAGTTAACGATCGCACGCAAGTATTACTGTAATACCAATTTACACATGACTGTACGGCATCATTCACACTGCGAAACGCCGCGATACCTTGCCGCGCGGTTGTCGGTTAACGTACCTAACGACTGGGCGATTCACTACTTACTAAGTCCATCAACGTAGACACGGGAACGGATGCGGATTTACAAACGGAACTAACGTCAAAATCAAATTCGATACCTCCACGACGGAAGTCATTTTGAAGGCTAGTGTTTATGTCATTAGGTACGTAAATTATAAAAAATGCAGGGTACTACGAATTTTCGCAGGTCATGAGTGATGAGTGATGATGATCATAATATCATTCATTCTTAGGGCTCCCACACATAAACACGATACGACGTCGCGTCGTTGAAATCTACGATGAGCATCGTTACAGTGGGGTGGTGTTTTAGTACATTCCGAAAAATGGACCGCTCTAGACGCATTTTGTAACCATAGTACGGGACGCTGCTCGACTAGGGTAATTAGATGATCGACTTCAATACTTCAATACCATCCGTCATCTTTGAATTTCGAATAACTACTGCGCAGGATTGCATCGTGAGTCACAACGTCGTATCGTGCATCGACACGTTACGACGTCGTGTCTTAGATTTCCACGACGCGACGTCGTATCATGTTTATGTGTGGGAACCCTTAGTTGGGGCTCGTTGTCAAGACGCCCGTGTAATTGTGTGAATGAGTGCTTAGTTTGAAATAAATGAAAAACAAGCAATATTTTGTAGCTTATTAAAACTCACTTATCAGCTACCTACATGTTAAATGGTCACCTACAGGATTAAGTAATGTATTCTTATCATGTAAACTGGACGTATTTTTCATAAAAAGATATTAATTGTTCGTATGTTTTCCGCAATTAGAAGAGTAGAATAGATACGAGTAACTCCGTATATTATAATGGCAATATACCTAATACTTATTAAAATGGCTGACATTATGTAATAAAGACAGTTCGATTTATTTTAATATTTGGCAATTTTCGTCCACGTTTTTTTCGGCTGTAGCCAACAATAATCAATACATTTAAATGATTTATTTCGAGAATAAAACTGTATGAAAACTCGATAAAAATAATCCCAGGCATGAAATACTTTTTATACAAGGTGAATTTTCCAACAGGGTGTGGATGGCTAAATCCGAAACTATGAAGAATAGCGAAAACTACTGAAAGGAGTCTCGAGGCTGATTTTGATGAAAACTAAATGTGCATTATTGGATTTTTGAAAAATCCGTATTTCTGGCCAGGAAGCGAACCTGATGATTTAACATCTCATAGCAAACTTTAACCAATTAAAAATCTTAGTTACGCCTTTAAGCCGTCATTCTGACGGTAAAGTTTGTACTGGTATGAATACGTCCAATCAAAGTTAGAGTTGCTCACGAATCAATTCGATCGACTACAACTCTAAGCAACACAGATTTAGCCTCAACCGTTCAGGAATTGAGGGTGAACGGATATGCTCGCTTGTTAGTGCGCAAAAGATTATATGATGAGTTAATGAAATAAGGTATTCAATATAACCGATACTACTTAGAACCTCAGGTAGCTTGCATCATCTGACGGTTGGAAAATTGCTTATGACTTCATCTGCACTTCAGTTTCTTTCACGTGAACCACTGGCCGTTAGTTCTAGGAATTTAAGGTCGAAGCGCCATTTTCATTAATATTTTATGTGGAAATTAAGCCTTTAAATTACCTATACAAGTCGCCGTACAAAATATTCGTATTCGACCAAAAATACAATTTTTTAAAAAAACGTAATTTGTTTCATAGAATATAACTGAAGTGATGATTAACATAAGATTGTTATGAGTTCCTCTTAAAAAAACATAGGTTTTGTGGCAAAAGTGACTAAGAATGTAGCGACTGCCCAGATTCACAGCGTCGTCGTGCTGTCTACAGAAAATAAGTATAATAAACAAAAGTGTTTGCTATGACTAACCTGATTACTTAGGTTATTTTCCCTGTAAGTAACTGCTCATTACAATATTCTAAAACTTTAACTACGACTTGCAATATTAAAATGTGTTAACTTAGAACTACTGCCACTTTATTAATGTCACGGAAAACTCACTGAATTTCTATTAAAAATAACGATCGCTTGGTTATCCTTTTCATGTAGGTACCTATGTGAAGATAGTAGCCCTATTACCTACTAATTTAACTACGTATAGTAAAAGTATTAGTAAAAATAAAACAAAATTAAAAAAATATGACTATGTATTATAAAGCAGTAAGTATGTGGTTAAGCTGAGGAAGATTCGCACTAATAAATAATAATTTAATAAATAAGTACATATTATTTTACTAAATGTAGGTAACTACATAATTATATTAATTTTAATAAACCTTTTTTAATTGTTTTGTTTTAAAATGTAAAAATATGTTAAGTTTAATGAATAAACGGAATAAATTAATATAAATTGCTGTAATTTTACATTATTAAAAAAATATTATCTTTGCAGTTTTCTCCAGAGAAAATTATAATAAAAATTGTTAAGTATGTCGAGTCCAGCTGTTTATTTATGTCAATTTTTAATTATGTTTGTAAACACACTTACGGTTCAGGAGAAATTCCATTTGTGAGTCAAAGTTTTTCACAAAACAAAAGGAAACTGGCAGTGTAGAAGAACCGGTAGTTGTAAAAGTTTATACATGTTGAGTTGTTAGTAGATAATACCTTTTTAACAAAAAAATCAAACCGACGAAAGATCGAACTGAAAAGCAAAAAATAAATTTTGAGGCGGCGCCAAACAAACAAACATTATACCTTAATTAATCATTTGAAGCGAAGAATAATTTTATTGTGGCTAGGTTGATTGTTTCTTTGGCGCCGCCTCAAAATTTATTTTTTGCTTTTCAGTTCGATCTTTCGTCGGTTTGATTTTTTTGTTAAAAAGGTATTATTTTTAGCTTTTCAGTTGTATACCATGATTACACATGGAAAAACCCGTCTTCACTTTTGTCATTGGCAACGTAACCGTCACAGTAATTATTGCATTAACTGTAACTGTAGAGGACCTGTAACTTGCAACTAAAAATTCCACTCTCCGACTGTCAACGACTGTTAAATCCCAACTATGTTTAAAGTTCTTATCATGATGAATTAAATGAGCCCAAATACGATATAGTTGCTGATAACTGTTGAGGATCGCTTGCTATTGCCTTCTGTCACCATCTTCAGACCTTCGATGACAATTATACCACAGCTAGGTCGAAAGTTTTTATCAAGACTAGTGAAATGAGCCCAAACACGATATAGGTGCTGTTAACTGTTGAGGACCTCTTGCCCCTGCTTTCCGTCACCATCCTCAGACCCTCGATGGCAAGGATACCTCAGCTGGGTCTAAAGTTCTCATCAAGCTGAGTTAAATGAGCCCAAATACGATATAGCTGTTGTTAACTGTTGAGGAACTCTTGGGACTTACTTCACAACATAACAGGGATCTGGAGTTGATCTGATGATGGTCACGTCATCATGTTATCTTCTCCACATCTCTGCTACATAGTTATGTCCTCAGAACTACATAATGTTAACTTTATTTCAACAGAATCGGTTAACAAATGAAAATTCTGTAGAAATATTGACAGTTAATTCCTTTTTTTCTACCCTTGGAGGCCGATTTTAGTTTTGAAATTAAAATGGGACCAACTTTGAGATACACTCTTTCCAACAAAAAAAGAATTTTTGAAATCGGACTACGTTAGGAAAAGTTATGCGTGGTCATACATAGAAAAAAAAAATAAAAAAAATAAAAAAATATACATGTCGAATTGAGAACCTCCTCCTTTTTTTTTCGTCGGTTAAAAATAGTGCTAGCTAAAGTCAGTAGGTACAAGCGGATGTCACTGTCCACAAAAGGTTAACAGATACCCTTCCAAAGTAAGTTCCAGAGGTAATTATTGTGACTACCCGGTTATATCAATTTGGCATCTATTTCTCCACCCCAACATTGAACCGTGTTTCTTGGGCTATCAACAAAGGTAGCCGTCTGGCCATACTTGGCTATTAGGAGCCCTCAAATCTTACGACTCTACATTTGGTTCCGTACAAAGGTGGTTACTGTGACCGTTCGCCCGTAACTTGGAGGATTAATTAAATTCTCTTCACACACACATACATGTAGGTGCTGGATCGTATCCTGTTTTGAATTTTGCTATTGAGATTCTAAACATTGAATATATTATTGATACCGGTATTTTAGTATAACTCCTAAAAAATAAGGGCATTGGTTGCAGCTATGTTTATTATGAGGTCTGTTTTTAATTTAGCATTTTTATTTAACGTTCCACTTCATTATTACACATTAATTTAAATAGGTACAAAGACAATAAGTGTGTGTGAAAACATGCAGTTTTATGTTGGAAACATTAAGATAGCTTTGTGAAATTGAGGTATTGGATGCTGTGGTTTCAGATAAAATTAGAAAAATATGTATAATTACAAATAAGGTTAGTAGAACAAGTTATAATTTCCAAATACAGGTTGAAGTTTACCTATAGTAGGTATACCTAACTTTTTGTTCTCTCAGAAGTGAGTCACAACTTTCACCCATACTAAGACCGACAAATCTTCCGAACAAGCAGTTTACTTATAGATACACTCACAACCCCTAATAGAATCCCGAAACCGTACAGGAAACTTTAAATTGAATGTAAATGTTCGAACAATGATCGCACAGGCTAAACCGCTGTATCTATTTACGTACGATTAGTTGATTGGAGCAGGCCCGGCAGCCTCTCCTAACTTGCCATAGACCGATGCTTTGGAAATAGAAACCGAACTTACCTAAGTTTGTTGGCTCCTTCGAACGCACTAGGCGGAGAAAACTCAATTAATGGTGTGATTTCCTAGATAATATAACACGTACATTTTTTCGTGGTTAGAAAAACATAAATGAAAGTTTATAATGTACCTACATTAAAAAAGAAAACATAAAAATGTAAATATATTTAGTGTGTTAAAAGCCAGGCCTACTAATAAGTTGGAATTGCCAATATTTATTTATGTTACGGCAATAAAACAATGAAAACAGTAAATGTGAATGAATTGTAATAATGGGGCATCCCCGACCCTTATATTACTGACACAGTTATTGCATCTGTGGGACTTCCGACCATTGTCAACAATTATTATATAAATTCAACTACTTGTTACGACACAGATATATAAAATTAAATTAAAAGTAATTTTACAAGGAAAAAACTCTTAATATTATATTACACAAAACAAACATGATTAGTGATTATTACCTACAATTTTACATACAAATGACACATCATAAGGTTACAATAAAGAACAACTACTGTGATAAATGTCATGTCTCTACCAAATCTTTTTATCTTTAGAGCGTTTAAACCGCTGCGTTTTTCACGCCAGTGCGTGTGCCGGTCAAAGGGCAAACACAGCGGATAGTTGCGGGCCCGCAACCACTTCTGAAGTAGAACTTAGCGGCAACTGTGCGATCTATTTGCGTCGGTGCTAATCCTGCGCATCGTAAACTACGCGGATTTTATCAGCCTCTAGGATTTAGCGCTACTATTATCGGACGGTTGAGCTCTCGCCCGTGTTCAGTATTGAGGTGAGAATTAATTCCAGATCTGTTCAGTGTTATTGTTTTATGGGATTTGTTGTGTCTGGATGTGGTTGGGAGTCTTCGGTCAGATATTTTGGTGTTTGCTTACTTACCTATTTAGTACATAAACAATAAACATAGATGATAGCTTATCTGGTTGTGTGTGGATACATAATGAAAACAAAATTTATCAATTAACGATTTATTTTGAAAACAGAGATAAACTAAGACAATAATTCAGACTAGGATAAATTTAATAACGTTGCCTTCAAATAACAACAGTGACTTCTAAAGTTAAGTATAACGTATTTGGCTCCTATAATTCAATTCAACAAACATAAAACTTCTCTCAAAAGCCAGCCGTACGATATTTGTGTTGGGATTTGTTGATTACTGTCAAGTAGGGGGGAGGCCTCCCCGCAGGGGGGGGGGGAGGGGCAGCGAGATGGGGAGAGGAGGGGGTGGTCACTCGCGCACCTAAGACGAGTCGCGAGACACCTCGGCCGGGCGGCGGCGGCGCTCACTTAACCGATGTTAATGCAAATCTAGTATAACTCGATATGTGCGCAGAGGGTTCTGAAATTAAGCTGTCTTTGACGATGTTGTTTTAGAGGATGCCAGTTTAAAATTATATATATAATTATACAGTTTAGAGAAAACATTAGTGATGATATTGGCACCCACCGTTTGCTTGAGCTTTATTCTTGCTGATATAATATTCAAACGTAAAGACAAATCAACATTTCCACACATTAATGTCAAATGTAAAACTAAAACTCAAAATACAACCAGCAAAGTCCACTCCAAATAAACATCAAACTCAGCCTGTATATAATTCAGCAATCCCCTTAAGGGTGGCGGCACACACGGCGCTTGAAACTTTACGCAAATACCCCCCTGCACCCCCGCCTCGGTGCCTCCCTGAGGTCCGAGTGAGAACAATTCCTTAATAGACCATAAGTCGGTGCGGGGCAGCCGTGGCGCGAATTAGTGTCAAATTTACACCGGCCAGTTGTACCAGGGTAGGTAGATGAAGGGTTGGGTTAACAGTTAAGACAGTTTTAATGCCAGCGTCTTAAGGTTGGGTGTAATTAGTGCTTGATAGTTGCAAGGAGGTGGTCGTTGGACGAATGCTTGCGTTTATGGAGGTAGTAAGGTGTAGTCGTTCATTTGGAGAGATGTCCTTGTTTTACTCTTAACTCGCAGCAATTGTCCGTTGTCAAATTACTTATTTCTCAGACTGCTATTTGCGAACAATTCAATTTTAACATCTTCCTTAATCTTCTGAGCGTGTCGATTGTAAGTCGATACAAAAGTGGGCTATAAATTCGAAACGTCTCAGTACATCTTCCCAAAAAGCTGTACTAAAATATTAATATAATTTTTAAACAAATAAATGAGGAGCAGTTTAGGAGAGCATTTCGACAGTGTTTTACTAAACATGGTAAAACGACAGTTTATTTTTAAAGAATTGAATCAACACAAATCTTTATTGAGTCCGAGGTCACAAAAATAGCACAGGTTTTGGAAATCTTTCCGCACTGAGGGTCCATTGTCGTGGGCCTTTTAACCCTCCATCACCGACCTTGGGGGCTGTTTGTCAAAGCGCCGGAAGTGGTCTGTAGGACCTGGCGCGCACGTCACTTCCGCCCGCCCACTGCCTGTAGACATGCGACACGTATTGTTTGTTTCCGGTGTTGATTCTGAAAAATATATGAAAATGTTCACGAATGAGGTAGTTGTAATGATAATTTTTCTTATAATAGTAGATACTAAATGCGGAAACACAAATATATGTAAATGGTATAAAATTTTGGGATTTCCTTATTAGCTTAAATGACAAGTTGAGAGTAGTTAATTTGTAATGAGTAATGGCCACATTCGCAATAATGATACCAAGGTATGCCTACGTGCTTAAGCTATCGGTAGTTTATTTATAAACAATAGTATGAATCATTTACAATTTAACATCGTGTAACATCTTATATTATACATTATGTGTCATTATTTATTTATATAAGACCATATACGGTGCTAGTGGTCCTCGCACTTTGGCGGGCGCGGCACTAAGGCGTAATTCTGAGTGTTTCAGCACAAAGTTACTAAATTATGTTTGTGTAATTAAATAAACTTAAACTGAAGTAATGATTAACTTACACGAGCCAGTTCAACGTCCTCACTCCCATGTTGATGTCACCTAAAACTGGTTCGTCTTAGGCGATTTCCTGCGAGTAACGCGAGGGTCATACTACCCCAGGCGAAACAGTCTCTCGGACCTGGAACAACAGAAAATATGCCTTATTTTAATGTTGATAAGTTTGATGTGGGTTGTAAGATGTTCTGCCGGTTTGTAGTAATGTTGTAATTAGAGCGAGCGGGCACAAGAGACAGGTCAAAGGGCCGGAAGCTGACCGCGCGGCTTGCGTACTTCCGCACTGTGTCACGAACGATGTCTTTGGTCGGAAAGGCCTGCCGCGTCGTTTGAGGGTTCGCTCTTAAGAGGCGCTTATATGTTAACTGCTTAATGTGTACTGGGTACTGCGGTAATATTTACATTAGCCCAGAAACATTATTGTAACAGTCAAAAATAATCGTTTAAATTTTACTTGATCTATTCAAAGCTATTCATAAATATTCTGGTTTGCATAACCACTTTGAAGAACCCCTTTCATCTAATAATCCTCTTTATTTCATTCAAACCCGGACAAAGACTTGTCAAGTCTTCAAGTGGTCACCTTTGGCAACCCTCTCCTGGTATAATTAGCGTCATCAGCACCAGGTAGCTGGAGCAGGTCGTTGTCACGCGTGGCTGGGCAAAGCAGATCAAAGCAGCCCTTCAATTGGCGCGCTAATTGGCTTGACCGACAGCTTCGCGGGTTAAGATGGCGCTTCAAGATGGATGCATGTTTATTTTATCAATTTGTGTTTATACAATCAGGATAACGCAGATGTTTACTATGCCACTACATAAAGCTGTTTCATATCACCGATACAGTTTAAATTCTGGTTTGTTTTAGTTAAGATACCTAATAAATTTCCCAAAAAAAAAAACAATTTAACAATTGTGATTCTTGTAAAATCACTTTATTTGTTAAATTTTTGTTTTCATCCTAGCTACACTTTCTTCTATCTTGTCTTATTACGTTATTAAGCAATAAGCTTTATCTAATTTTAACCGTCTTCGGCTATGAATAGATGTCTTTACATTTTTGTGTAGGAGCTGCTAAATGCGTCGAAGCGATTAGGTACTCAAATAGATGAGTTGTAAATAAATTGTGGTATTTGTTGTGCTGCTATGGAGAACAATGATTAAAATATTTTACGTAGTTATACTGATTTTGTTAGTTGACGTATTTATTTTAATTTTCTTTCACAATTGTACAAAGCGTAATCTTAGGCCCCAAAAATTATGACAACTTGAAAGCCAGACAAAAAGTTTTTCATAATTTTAGGTCTCTCTGTCGCGGAGTATCGCGGAGGTTGGAGAGTGCTCGCCGGGTTCAGCCGGGATGAAATAATTTTAATTGAGAGCAAGTCGTGCAGACGGCAACTAAGGCGGCTGCGACTGTCGGCCCGCAACTTTCGTGGCCACACACAACTTCCAACGTTTAAAAAGTTTCTGATTTCTGGTGTACCACTTGTGTTTGTGGTAAACGTTTATTGGGCTAAGATAAGTTTATGTTTTGAAGCTTAAATCCATGGAATTGAAACGTAATGTTGGTACCTAGTAGCTACCTATACAAATAATATGTTTACAGAGACATGCTCAAAATACTAACAAGTCATGACTTATTTGTGACCTAAAGAGGAACGCGTGTACTCCACAATAATAAAATAACATATTAGTAGACCATGACTCAGTACAAAATTCTTTGTGGTTTCACAACGGAAGCTGAAAATAAATGATAAACTAAACCTTGCAATATATTCTCCTGAGTGATGTGCGCGGCAGTGGGCGGAGGCCTGAGTGGCGGAGAGCAGCGCAAACAATGGAGCCACCTCGCTCTGGAAACTTTTGATTGAAAGAATCAACGCCATCAATAATATTGTACGTGTATCCGATACAGGCAGTTGCTATTCATAAATATAGAGTTAGGAGTAGGTCGAGGTACTTACAGCGTATGTATTTATTTATTTTTGTGAGCAAATACATAGCTCAAGCTCCAAAGCTAGTGCATAGGAGTGGAGGAAGAAAACACGCATTGCACCAACAGTTGGTACGTTCGGGGCAGGAATTTGATGATGTGAAGAAAAATGAGGTAAGTACCTATACATCAGAAACCTAAAGTTTTTATCAAGAATCGAATCAGAATCAAGCATCAGAACACTGTACTACAGTTAACAAAAATATACCTGAAACAAGGTTCAATTTATTCGGACCGCAACAATACGGCTGCCTCCTCTCTATCGATAGCTGATTTATCCGCCGGACAACACACTCCGGGCGCCATATTGCTTGCCCGCAAAATATGCTATGTAAATATGATGACAGCATAATATATTGCCCCGTGGACTCCCATGCGCTAGCCATGTCGGTGGGACGTGGGATTATGGCGCTGTTGATTGGAAGATGCTTTGTAAACAGTGGGCTCTTGAGATTGATGAATGTGTGCTATTTGTTCTGCCTACCTAATACTGAACACGGTTTGTGTATCTCGGCAGACTACGGAATGATTTAGGTAGGTACATGTATCGTAAATTCGTAACTACATCGTTTGTTGCTGTTTTGGAGCGCTCTTTGAACTGTCTTTTTACAAGTAAGGAGGCAGTTTTTAACTCCATATTATATTCAATTCCTTTTTCATTTTTCTTTATAGGTACTGTAAAACGTTTAATTAGGCATTTGACCCAACAATCAATTGAAATCTTTTTATGATCTGTCAATACGCAATTTGTCCCATAGATTTTGTATGACAAACGTAAACTACTCTCAGTTACTCGTATTGATTTCAGAGCTACAAAAAAATCAAATTTACTAGTGTTTTAAAGTTGATCGGGTTTTCAAGCGTAATAAAATAAAGTACGAGTATGTTTTTGAAGAAATTGTGTTTTGGAATTATTGGCCACTAGAGTCAAATACGCAATTGAACTTCTATCATGCGTTTTACTATTAATAAGCTGGTTCACTCGTTTCTTTTATCTTTATCATAATTCGACTGATATTGGTACTTTCCTGAATCAATTCTCAAACTGTCTCAATCCGTCGCACTCATACTGGCGAGGATCTATCAAGTCTTCAGTAAGGAAGTCCTATTGTTCGAGCAAGCAAGCCAAAGGAAGTGTCCTCGGTTCACTGCAGTTTGCTGCTGCTTGCTGTGTGCCACTTGAGAATAGATAGTGTGCCAATTAAGATCATGTCGAGTAGAACAACAGCGTTGTAGTGATGTTCGCATTAAGTGTCAGTTTTAATTCTAATGGAGTCAACATCAAGTTATGAGAGGAACATGCAGATAGACTGCGATCTCCTTTTAATATATTAATGACTGAGATGGACTTTAGAGTAATTAATCACACATATATGTATGTAGATCGGGCGCAGTAAATACCAAGATCTGAGGCTTTATCATAAGATTTCTGTATCGGGGGGCACGGCAGTGTCCCCGCCAAGACGAGCGCGAAGCAAACACTGCCGTACCATCCTTTATTGGAACCATTTCATTACTTTTTAGAGATAAACAAGCAGCTCCATCGATTTTTGGCTAGTTTTTTACAGAATGTTTTTGGTGGGATTTTATTTACAGCGTACTTAAAGTATTTACTGTGTTTATTGTAATGGAAAATTGCAAAAGCGCCTCTAGTGCACGAAAGGGAAACTAATTTTCCTATTAATAATTGTATTATTATAAAAACTGGAAAAGACATGCTAGTGCTTCTGATCGTATTTGTAGTTAGCTATTTACCAATTCCTCCATCTAGTCGACTTCTTCTAGAAATAACATATAACACAACTCCAACAAATCTATTAACCTGGGGATCGTTTCACTCAGTACCTCGTATCTCATGAATTATGCACCGACTAGTGGTGTCGCGCGGCCGCGCCCGCCTGACGTTTGAATAAGATCAACTTTTTGTGAAGAGGTGTTTTTTTTATCGTCTGCGGGTATTGTTTTAAATTCATGTCCATTTATTCTTTATAGGTTGAAGTTGTGGAATGGCTGTATTTAAATGTGCTTTGCTTCTGTTTGATTCAGTCACAGAACAGAACCGATTCTCAATTTCTTTCTCAAATTCGTGTCAAATAAAATATCAAAGGTACTAGTCTTTTGTTTATGAATTTTTGTTAAAAATTTCGACATAAACACAGTTCTTAAAGCTTTATTTGTTTCAACCCTATATTTTAACCCAAACATCATCTAAACCAAAGTGTTTTGGCACCATATGTTAGATATAAACAAGTGCCGCTTTCACCGGTCGTTCCGCGAAGGGTCGAGGATGTCCCGAGAATGGCGGCACAAACAAACAGACACACGTACGAGGTGACGGAAGGTCGCCCTCGTGTTTATGAAGACTGTTTGCGTATAGCTTTTTTGGAAAACTCACATTTTGTCGTTGAGGTAAATATTGTGACAATTCTACACAAGAATAAGAATAAGAATAAGAAACTTTTATTTGTAAACATAGGTAGTTACACTGTGTGTGAGATGTTACATAAAAGTGGTCAGATTCTCCATGTTTTGCCGTGAAGCGTACAAAATAATTATGTTAGAATGTAATAGTTTAAAACATAATTCTGATATTGTTGCATGCAATCATTGTAATATGAATACCTATAGTTTCAAGTCACAACAGTTGATAAAATAAATGGTCATGACATTAAAAATTAGAATTCTGTAATTGATGTCAATAACAATGAAAGCTTGGTCAAAAGTTAAATAGGTAATAAAACAATATCAAATCGTAGATTATGTCAAATTTAAACAGATGTCAGTAAAAAAAAATGTCAATGAGTAAAAAGTCAGTCTTATAAAATAACAAAATGCACAATCGGATGTCAAATTAATAAAATCGCAATAAGTTTAAGTATATAAAATAACAGAAAAATTAAAAATAAACCATTTTACAGACATGTCAATCATTCAGAAGTTACATTAATATTTTTTCGTTCAAAAACTCATTAACATTATAATAGGATTTACTTACCAGAAAGTTCTTTAAATGTCTTTTGAACAGGTGAATATTCAAGTCAAGTCGATACATGTCTCGTTTTGCTTGGTTGCCTTTTATTTATTTACTTGGGTTGGTTATGTAGGTAAACTTGATCTATTTCGAATACATTTAGACAGTTTATTTTATAAGAAAAATAACTGATAATTTTGATTAATTAATTAATAGTTCTTTGTAAGTGTAAGCGGAGGTAGTAACTCACTCACTAAGTTATCTTCTCTTTCTTCTTTTATAGTTTTTGCTAACAAATAAAATTTCTTTCAGGAAGAACAGAGTCCTTGTTTTCAGTAACTCATGAATATGAACTAGCAACTAGGAAACATCTTCATATTCAATAGTGAACAGTTAACCTGAATCGTAAAATGTAAACAGCTACTAAAGCAAGTCATTCCACATTGCAAGTCCTCACATTAGGAAGTGTTTACACGAGCGCTCGGGCGGACCGACCGGCTCACCTCCGGCGCACTAAACACTCCGGTTCGTACAAACAAACCCTCTGTCCGCCAGGTGCGCGCACGCAGCCGGAACCGGCTGTTTACGCCACTTTTATGGCCCGCGCTAACATCATACACCTTACACGGATGCGCAAGGGCAGGGTTAAAATAGCTTTTGAAGATTTTGTTACAAAAATTGGACAAACTGACTTGCGTAAGCTATAAGACTTTTTTTATGATTTTATACACTTTATTATAAATCTATTCTTTAAAATTGTTGAAGTAACTGTTATTTTAAACGGTTTTTAAATTACAATCATTTCCAGCAGTCGATCAACTAACAAGTGTAGGCACAATTCCTCCGCTACACTAAAGTGTGGTCTACAAGTTTTCCCAACAATAAACCTCTCAAAAACTCGTAATGAAGACTGAGCTTATCGAGGACACTCGGATAATACAAGGTGTCGGCGAAATCCTTCGCGAGCGCACATAAATCTCCTTACAGAGGAGTACGAAAGAGTACGAAGTTCGTAAATTGCGCATTTACAATTCGCGTCATACGCGTCGTCGGCAGGCCTAAGCCGACGCGCGCGCCGGACTCAACATAACTGATATTTATGGCCAAAACGCACCTCTTTTGCTTTCAAATTATAAATACATGTTTTGGGTGAACTTGGAACTACCTTAAAGTGGGGTTAGCGCTGGCTCCGCCGGATTTGAGGTTCGAGGATGTAGCGAGCGCAGGAAATTGGCTTAGACAGGGAGTTTGGATTTGCGATGGGGAAAGCTTGTTTAGAGACTAAAGATTTTACAAGAATGCTTTGTAATCTGTTAACTTTACATAGGTGATGCTAAAACGTATCCAGATACGAGTGTTACCGGTCGACTTGTTCATTGAGAAATTCTACCCACTCGTATTTAATACGAAGTTGAAACACTTGCGTACCGGTCTTACCAGAAGATTAAGCATTGATTTCAACTCACGATGTTCTCCTGAAGTGCTATTGATGTTTCGATTTGTTAGCCGTTAATGTTCACTTCAACATCCCCCTCGCACGTGAATCTCAAAACCTTTTAAGAGTCGAGAAGAAAAATCACCAGCTTTATGACAGCATTCGAAGCAAATTTGCCTACGCAAAAATTAAATGTACCGCCATTACTCTCAACCCTCTAATATCCACGTTGTGGATGGTAGTGGATGTCGAAAGGCGATCGCGTTCACTTAGCGCTTGCAATAAATCTCGCGCCGTGCAAACGTTCGTTAAATGAGAGGTGCCCGATGCATTACGGGACATCAAGGCGCTTCACGAATCATTAGGGGCGCGCGTTTTGAAAAATGCTCCCGGTACTAAAATAGACATTATGTAAAGTGCCACAATTACCGTGGTGACTTGTGAAAAAGTTGTGTGCCGCGAAGTGCTGAGATCTGTGCCAGGGATGCCGACTGTGCTACTCGAGCATTACTGTCGATGCTCGAGAAGAATAAAAATGCATTTCTTCGAAATTAATTTGTAAGATATGCTTTTATCAAAAACCTTGGGTTAATTAATTAATTTATAGAAAAATAATGAAAGAATATAGTTCTTGGTTACGTGCAGTCCATAGTTCTTTAGGTGTTCTTTGTTGCTGAGGTAATAAAAATTGCTGCTAACTCAAACTTTTTTCAAAATATCCCAAATATTTAATACTCAAGAACTTTATTGTTCCTACTCTGAGCAGAAAACAAGCATCACACTCAAGACATCGCCACCTACGAAGCATCATTGATATCACATTCTTCATCCCTTACGTGGGGGTAACAAACACGAGTGACATATAATTTTCAAACTTACACTTGCGCCCAAAAAATAGTACCCAGCATCAATAAATTCAGTTTTATTGCTATGCTACCGGCAGCCCTACACAGGGTGAGTAAAAGGTGGCGAGAACACGTAAGACGTCATTTAGCGTTCGGAATTAACATAAATAATAACGTCGTCACCGCGCCCCTGTGCCCCCGCCCCGATATTGCGTCATTTGGCGTGCCCTTTATAGCCGCACAACACTTAACTCCAAATAAAAAAGTATTTTATAAAACTTGGATTACGTGCCGCGGCGATGCTTGCCGTTTATTGTTTTGGAGTCATTTTCATATTTTTGAATTGCAAACACTCAAGTAACCGTAAAGATAAAAAAGAAAGCTTTTTTTCAGTTGGCTCTTTGCAAGACTACCTAATACAATTTAGTTCATATTCATTAATTTAGAATAAATCAGTTTGTAAGATATATTTAAATAATTTTTAGAAAAATTACATGATAATAACTATTTTTTGTAAAATACACATGACCTAACAGTGGGCCATTTAAAAATAATATTTACGGTGAACATGTAAGACAAAATCGAGAAAAGTTACAAAAAAAAAAACAGCAATCACACTCCAACACTCAAATTTAAAAGGAAGTCAGAATTTTTAATAACAACAAAAAGATACAAAGCTCCCATTACATTTTTATTACTAGTGAAGACGTAAGAAAGCGGACATTTTTCGCGCGCCCGTTTTTTTGGCTTGCACTGTAAGCACCACGTATTTTGCATCACAATTGTCTGTTGTGAGAGAAACCTTTTTATTTCTGTTTTAATGTTTTAATTTTAGCAACAAATAATATTTAATAGTGGTATAAGGAACGGTGGGACATTTGCATGGCCGCCGTCTCTTCATAAAAGTGTGCTGTTAAAAAAATATTAGGTGGGGCGCGGCGCTTAATGCCTTTATTATAGTTATTAAAGAATACATTAAGTTGAGTGTAATTTAAAAGGGATATACTCGTTAAGTATTGAGTGGACAAAACATTTGTGCCATTTGTAGTGCAAGGGTTGGTTTTACGAGTTCGAAATTCTTGAAGTAAAGCATAACAGTTTCATATGAAATACAACATACATTTCTGTAAAACTTCATTTTCATGAAAGATCCTTGAATATTACTGACAAGTGTACAACTTTAAGGTACTAATTTTGATTCATCTGCATTATAAATTAGACGTAATCCGGATAAGGTAAAATTTTGAATGCTAAAGCATTTCTTAAATATTTCTTTCTTCAGCTAAACACTTGACTTGAAGTCATACATATTTTAAATGCTTGCTTCCCCTCAGTTCTGCAGCGGTGGTACGTCGCCACGTCGTCGCCAGGGAGCACCATAAATATGCGGCAAGGTGTGCGACCGCAACCATGACTTATGGCGCCTAACCCCAAGGTTTTTACCAGATTAATCTCTGCGTGGAAACTGTTCACCCCTCAAGGGTTGAAGTAACATCATATTTTTATGGTGCGGTAAATGTTAGATGTTTCTGTTGAGCTTTTATTATTTTGTATTTCATGTTGACAAATTGAGCAGAATATTCGTCAATCTGTCCTTTACTTTTTTAAATGTTTGCTGATTGGTGCTCTGTAGTTTCTATCTATCTCCATGGGCGTGAGTTTGTGTTCCACTGGTAAGCCTAAACATCCAATAATATGTCAAATGTCTGTCTTGTTAAAGTGAATGTTCTTAACCGCCACTGGGAAGAAAACTTCCCGTTGGTGTTTCCGAAATTTGACACTAACGACAGGTTGCGGGAAGAAAACTTCCCAGTGGCTTACCAGGGGTACATATTATGAATGGATGTACGTTTGCTGTTGTTTCGTTTCTTCTACTTTTTTTTTGCTACAGAGCCAGAGGTGACAAACATGAATACAGTGCGCCTGATGGTGCGCTATCACCGTAGCCTATGGACGCCTGCCACACCGGCCAACACTAGAACCGAGAGAGAGTAGCCGTCCCCACAGAAACCTTTTCATAGAATAACACTATTCCAGGATTTAATCAAATGCCGAAGATTAAAATTGGATGGTGGGTGCTTATTTCTATACCTTTTGTGTGTTAGAGACGCACCAGTATCAATTGTGATACCACTTTTCGCGCCTAATCAGTCTGGATTCACGAGAAGAGATAAATCTTGCAGTTTTGTGACTTGCGACATTTAAGATACTGTCCAAGTGTCTAGTGTAAGCATTGGCTGCGCTCAGCCGATACAAAATCTGGACAGAATTGAGATAGTCTGACTAAATTATGAAGCATTTTGACAGCTGTCTCAGCCTATTCTACTCAGACTTCGCCGTTTTTCTTCTAGTTCTGCCAAGATGTTTTATCGGCTGAACGCACCCATTATGTGCTAGAATCTAACAATCAAAATAGTACTGCCTAAAACATTCGATATTACTGCCCCACCAACTTGCATTAAATTATGTTCGTGGAAATTCCATTTTTTTATTACCGAAGTAGTGTGTAATGTTTTGTTCATTGTTTTCCAATCCGCGTTCGCTCACACCTTCCACTGTTCTTGTTCCAGTCATATCTACGGATCGTAATAAATCAAAGTGTTGCTCCTTATAAACATATTTCGTGCGTCCTCTCTCCTTCAAATTCTTTTGTTTTATATCGCACAAAATTCGAGCAATTCACGAGACATCATCAATTTTACTAAAATATTTGATAGCACTTGATGACGGGAGCAATACATATTGCGCGTTCAGAAGACTATTTTGACGTGTTTGCAGCCATTTATTTGTTGAAAGAAAATTATTTATTTCGTTCTAGTATTTTTCAGAATTTATTTTCTGCCAATGCTATTAAGCTACTTGAGACAGAAAAAAAATATTTATCGTTTTATTTTCACCTAGACTTATTTTTGTTCCGGAAAAAAAACTTGAATTACTTTCAAACTTTTGGCTTAATTAACACAGTTAATCCGAAACTTGGGTAAATACAGTAACTTGAAAGTCTTTATAGCGTAAATCCAAAGCTCACACATACAACATACTCGTAGGTAGGTATCACAAAGTCAAGCAAACAAAGACAAAGGCTCCAAATATCTACCTGAAGTTAGTAAACACGAAACATTTGGCGACTGTGTTCAATTTAAACATTGAAATCTTGGCAATTTCTTAGCGGGTCGGGTCCGGCAGGCGGAAGGTGGCGACAGGTTGGGCCCAGAGCCGGGGCCGGGGGTCAGAGGTCCGGTTAAGTGGACCCCGTGAATTATTCGGCGTAATTATACAGCGGCGACTTAACACGTGGGCGGTCAATGTGTTCAGATTGAGTGACTCTTATCGGAGACGAATAGCTTTGATTGGATTATGAGTTGTTTTGATTTCCTGTTCGACATTTCGCTTGCAATCTTGAAACGATCTTAGCATAAAAAAAGAGCTGATGGTTTCTCAAACGAAATAAGCGAGTGTGTTTATGAGGTGCTATTTATTCACAAAAAGTTGACATTACTTTTTTATGTCAATAGGTTTAAAAAACACGTCGAAAATTCTACATGCTTTCAGCTAGTTAAGGCAGGCATCCACATCTTAATGCGTTAACTCTCAGAAAGTAACCATCGTATTCAAAATTCAATGAAATATTCGAATTAATCCTCTAAACAGCTCCCCTAATCTGAACACTATCAACAACAACACAAGAAGGCGAAGTCACAACTTTTCGCCGGACTGTGCCGTCTTAGATTAAATTAACATTAGGTACAACTATTCGAGGGCCCCGTAGGGCGCCATTGTGCCGCACGGAACCCGGCCGTCTTGCCCTGTGGTCTACGGAATCCTAATTAAAATTACAACATGTAAATAGTCCGAAACGTCTCAGGATTCAGGCTGTTGTTTGATGTTTGTTTAAAAACGTTACAATTGTTTCGTATTTATTGTTAACTGAGTGAATATTGTACCTCTGTGTGTGCACTCTGGCTGTTTCATTTGTCTTGAGTTTGGAGAGTTGTGTGTGTTACCACTTCAGGTTGTTTGGCAGTCATAAAAGTTGCAACAATTTATATGCAGACAATATAATAGTGTATCACATTTAATTCAGTTAAGAACTTGCCTGCCTGCCCAAATATACGTTATTTTCAGGAGTTAATTTAATGAAGATAAGTAAAACTGGTCTAGTGTTTAAGTTCGTCAGTAAAAACAGTACGTAAACAATTAGTTGAGCTTATCCCACACACGATACACGTATACAAAGCTCCACTAATTCGGTCCCCTTAAGTTTAAACCTTAACGCATATATCTCCTTAATTTAATAATTTCCAACCATTTAGTTGAGGGCCGGCCATATTTGTCTTGGTCTAAAATCCGGCCTAAGATTAATCCGGAATGTTGTTAGTTGTCCCATCGTGTCCCTTGTCCGTGGACACCACGTGGTAGGGTGGCCACACCGTGCAAACACTTAGACACGGGTACCGGACATAACACTATTAATTTTAGTGGTGGGTTTCAATTTATAACTTGAATTATTGATTATGTTGCGGATATTAATGGCTTTAATGTTTGTAATAGACCTGCCCGGATTAATTTAAGTTCCGTTGCTTATACATGTGTTTGAGTTTCTGT
This sequence comes from Agrotis exclamationis, assembly GCA_950005045.1. Classification (NCBI taxonomy): domain Eukaryota; kingdom Metazoa; phylum Arthropoda; class Insecta; order Lepidoptera; family Noctuidae; genus Agrotis; species Agrotis exclamationis. The sequence goes on from OX465424.1 coordinate 602,728, forward strand.
GTCTGGGTGTAATTTATCTATAATATGTATGTATTTAGAAATATATAAGTATGTTTATCAGTTGTCTAGTACCCATAACACAAGCTCTGCTTAGCTTGGGACTAGATGGCGTTGTGTGATAAGTTGTGGAATATTGTGGAATATATTGTGGAATTGTGAAGTTTTAATGATTATTTTAGATTTATTAGAATTTATTTTAAAACTTTGTTGAAACGACCTATTATCAGATAGTTATTATTTACTGTATTTTTTCCCTAACTTGCATTTTTCTTGTCGTGTGTTCGTGACCCATTCTTAAGTTATCTAAACATTTCAATACTTACAAAAGAAAAACAAAACCAAGGAAAACAAAGTGGTAGGCATTTGTATCGAAACTAAAAACAAGTGTATGAAAACAAAAGTGCCGTAAGACGTCAGTGAGGATAGTTTTCAGCTATTTCATGCTGCACAGTTTGTGAGTCGCTTAAGTGATACGAAGCAACATCTAGAAGTCACTTAGCATAAGTGGCGAGTTACCTGAATACAAAGATCTATGTGCTTCTAGAAGAGAATTATGCACCAAAATGGACCGACCAAAATATCAAACTACCACTAAAACGTGAAAGTTTCTCCTTCACACAAAAAGTACTGAACTGATTTAGATGACATTTAGGACACAGATTAACCGTGGAATAGGTAATTACCAAACTTCACGCAGGCAACATCGCAGACTAAAAATAGTTTTTTTTTTATGAAGTTGTCAAATGGGGTTGAAGATAGAAGGTAGTTTTTCGTCTGCTCACTTTCTAGTTTATAGTCGAAATAATGACAGAAGAAGACAGGATAAACTACTGTGGTGCAGTAGTTGTCCTCTAATGTTCTGCCTGTTCGAGGTCAGATCTGCAAGCCTACCATGAACGAATTAAAAACGATTAAAAAGCAAGACATTTCAGTTTGAGTTCATAAACTGCATCGCTGAAAGTCGTACCCTGACGTCCAATACGCTCAGCGATATTTGGATTGTTATAAGTGAATGAAAGATAGCAAATTGTTGCTGAAACGTTTTTGGTGAAAAAGAGACAACGCTATTTGATAATAGCGTTGTCTCTTTCTCACTAAACGTTTCAAATGACTTTGACAGACTTTGTTTTATTGGATAGCCTAGGTAGCGCCTAATAAAATCGGCATCATCGTGACTGACCGCGAAACTGGAGCCTCTTACGTTCAAAAACCCAATAAAAATAAATCATTAGACAATAATAATAATAATTCTTTATTTTTTCTCTACACAAAGGATCACAGTACAATGAATACAATCAAGGTTACAGTATGAAATAGGCATAGTTATGTTCCTTTGTGAGAGACTGGCGTCCATACTAGGATAACCTTTGTAACGGATCCCCAGGCTCTCTTCTCGAACTACGAGAAAATACAATATATGTAATTACCAAAGAAAATTAAAATTATAATATTGCTGCATGGCTATTCATAAGTCCAAAGTAATAATGAATAGACTTAAACATAAAAAAGTGGTATTAATTGAGAACAATTGTTAAAAGAATGGATGAAGATGAGCGTAAGTGTGTAAATGTGTGAGTGTAAGGTGTTGTGTATGTTAAGAGACAGGTTTAAGCAATTCTTTTGTAGATGTGTAATCAAGACTTAATAAAAGAGTGCGCAATTTTTTTTGCAGATGGATTTTGAGTCTGTGTAAATAGATACTTTGTTGTTAATTGTATTATAAAGAAAACTACCAAGAAAAGCGAAAAATTTTTGTGACTATTAGACTATTAGAGAAAACCAAACGCGGTTGAAAAAAAGTATGTAGGATAGGTATTATAACTTTAAAAGAAAGATTAAAGTACACTTACGTTGGTTTTTGTAAAAAATCCTCCAAAAACTTGATATTCATCAATAATTCACCAAACGTTTCAGTTTATGTTAAAGAAATAGTAACTTTTATTGGATTGCTTATTTTGTCAGTTTGAGCGTTTCAGTTGAGCTGCTATAAGACGTCATGGTACACACGGCTACACATCAAGCTATGCAAAACCAGTATAAGCTGACCTTTAATTGTGTGAAAAGATATTTGTAATTTCACACAATTAAAGGTGAGGCGAGGCCAAGACAAACTGGTTTTGTATAGCTTGATGTGTAGCCCAATGCACCGTACCAAACCAGTACAAAATTGAATGAATGAAACGAGTTTGGCACAATCGCTGTCAGGTGGCATGGCCTACTAGATTGAACGTTAAGCTGGTGTACAAATTAGAAAAACAGTTCAGTTTAGGTCATAAACTGGATCGCGTTAAGAGCTTGTGGTAAGGCCCCTGAAGTGCCATATTGTTTGACAGTTGTCACAGTTTATCATGTCCGTCTCTAATTTAATTTCTAAAATTCATCTTTAAAAAGAATTTTATAACTTTTTGAGACGAAAAAGGCCGTTTACTTTCCATTAGTTATTTCATTGGGTTTTTTGTAACTTATCGTGTCCTGAACAGTTTTTTCCTACCCAGCCACATCTTGCCACTCTATCTCTTCGACCACAACAGAACAACAGTCGTTACATAAATAATAATCGTTGAGGGGACAACAAAACACCGTGTTTACCTCGCGACGAGGCGCCGATAAAAATGTATCGAGCTTTACTCACGACACTGACACTTGTGTCACCACACTACTGCCTAGTTGGAATTCATAATTAGATCGAAGAGAAAGATGTACGTTTGCCTAGATGAAGACTTATATGCATTCAATACAACAAGGACGATGTAAGAAAAAAAGTTTAACAAGGAAAGTTAGTGATAGTGGCTTTTGTAATGCAAGAATTATTATTGTTCCTGAGATTTCTTTGGCAATATTGTATTTAGTAGAAGTCCAAAAGCTGAGACTAAATCAAAAGACAAAACTTAATATTCGCATCAATTTCAACAGTAGGCGACATCTTTTCTTATTTGGGGTAAAACTTGATGTACAAATCAAGAGAAACCGTCAAAAACTTGACCCCACCAAAATCCTCGGTAACTTGTGTAGTAGTAAATATTTTTGTAAGAAAATCAGATGAGTTGTAGGGCCAATAATCTGCATGAGCCGTGGAGCGGGCGGTGCGGGCGGCGCATTCCGCTGCTTCCAACTATGCTGAATATTTTTAATCAATACAAATTAGGTTGAGGCACGAGGCCCCGGGGCGCCCTGCGGATATACGCGAGCCGCACTGTGCTACCACTGTGATGAAGGTGGACAAAAATATGTTAAGAACAGTAAATTCTGTGTTTTCGGATTTGGAAACAAAAACCTTGTTTGTTGTTCTATTTTTAGTTACGACTTCTAAATGGAGACTTACTTTTAAAATAAATCACTCACTTATGAAACAAGTATACTATTTTAGTTTGTTATACTACGACAAAATAAGCTACAATGATGAATACCAACACTGTAGCAAAATTAAAATTAAGTATAATGAATATAACACTACCTTATCAGTAATCACTTACAAGTTTATGAAAACTATTTCCTTACATACATAGGTCATTGGCAGTAGTATTGAATTGAGGTTCTGATTAGATATTACGTGTTAGTCAATTTATTTTTAGTTTCAAGGATTAATGTAATAACCAGGATTTCTTGAAATTACCATTTGAAAGTATTATTTTATGTGTCAATCAATGTCAATTCTTTAGAATCAAGTTAAGCAATATGTAGAGTTTATTTCAAATCTTCACGTTTAACTTCGTCCCCAACATTCCCACAACTGGCCCACTGTGCGTTAGTCAATGTGCATACGATACGGGAGCATCTCGGGATAAAGTTACTTAACAAGCCGAAGATATTGATTTATTGCTCAGCCCCACAGGTACAAGTTCGCTTATTTAGATAACAGAGCGTACTGCTGGTACCTATAGCTGTAGGGATGATGTTGTGCCAACATTCATTGTTTGTGTTGGATATGCTCGCGTGTTGGTGCTAAGATGATGACTTGTTGATGGAGTCAGATGTTTTAGTTATTAGTGTAAGTATCTTCTATTGGTTTATAAATTAGGTATAGCTACCTATCTATTCGTTTAGTAAAAGTTGTGTCAATGTTTTTGGTATTTGTTAGTATTGGTGTGAACTCGTAGTTTTATATGTGTAACAAAACTGAATCTATTTTCACAAGCTTTTAACTGAAAATAGGTTTCTAAAGTGCCCACCTTATTTTTCTATTCTTAAGTGGTTATTTTCACTTTGGCAAGCCCCTCAAGTGTCCTCTCACGAGGTACTAACAATAAGACATGTAGCCATATAATATGGCAATGGCAACAAATGGCGGCGTGTGGCGAGCCAGTTAAATGGCAATCTTGTGTTAGGCGGGTTAGTGGTAAATAAAAAAGTGCTAAGTTGGCCCGGCGGCCGGCCGCGTTTTAGCTCCGTGCTAAGTTTCATGCGGTGAGACTGCGGGGAACCTATGTAGGTATCTCTTAGGGTACTGCTGAGTGACACTTATATACTGAATACCTATTAGGATGGGATTTAGGTATTCTTCTGATGATGTTCTTAGAATAAGATTTTCATATGTTCCCGACAGTGTAGGTACAGGTTTTGTGGAAAATGAAAAGCATAGTGTGCAACCGAGGAACTAATTTTCCATCAAATTAACTGCAATTTTCCACTTGATGTGGCAAAAACGCGTTAGTTTCAATTGCTGTTGTTACTAAAAGTATATATTTATCAAATTTATTTATGCCAAAACACAAGCTTTTAAAAAACTTTGAGCATGTCAGTTTTCAAATTGGTATACTCGTTTGAAGAAATCTTAAGAACAAAATATGTCAACTTCTTAAATACAGAGCCATGATCTCGTAAGCCGCCAAAACCAACTATATAATTAACTTTTAAAACTAGCTGTAATTATCTATGACACCTACTTGCAATAGTAATCATGTGCACAACGAGTGAACTGTGTCAGCGGTATCGGACGGACGCCGGACGTCCGGCACGCAGATAACTTGCGGACAGGTTTGTACTTACCTAATGCTTTATATTGTATTAATGTAATGTGTGTGGGTGAAGGAGGTACAGGATAATTAGGAGTAAATGATAAGAACTCTATTTGAATGACTTTTGTACGTCATCAACTAGTAGGTTTGTTAGATTAGGTATATCAATTGAGAATGAGGTAACATGGACCAGGAAACATAGTTTCTAATAAAAAGCACCTCGCTTCGGGCTTAAAATAAAATTATTTTCAATTAAATTTAATAATTTAAAATAAAATAACATTTTGAGTTATTAGAAATGGTTGAAGAAACTGGTTGGTTTAGATAAAGGTTGCAAAAACTGTGGGGAAGACGATAGTTTCAAGTTCCCTATTTTTAACATCGCGAGGTTTTATCTCCTTTCGGGTTTCTGCTACCTTTTTGCGGTTGCCGTCAAAATGTAGGTACTAAAAATTCAGCTCATTGCGTAAAACAGGAATAGATTGATGGTTTGACTATAGAGAGATATACGCTTCCAAAAAGATCCATGTACTCCAGAAGTTCCTAAAACCCGAAATTCTATAATAATTTTGCGAGTATTTAAATGTTTTATACGACTACATTTTGGTTAGTACGAGTTCGTAGTATGCACATAGAGTGGCCTCTTAAATAACGCACTTAGCCGCCGCGCCGGTTAGCGCAAGTTTATTGTGACTCTACGAGTCTTCGGCTAAGTTCGGTAAGAGGACAGCACTGCCCAGGGCGACTCTACATGTTACTCTACATACGAGAAGAGCAAGGATTTTGGTACACGGCTTTTGTTTTAAAGGACCTTCAAGTGGAGAGCTGTTTCAATTACATTACATTAGTGTTTGTGATGTTGTATTATTTGCAGTGTTTGTGATGTTGTATTATTTGCAGATGATACTTCTCTTATATTTAAAGTAGATAGAAATAGACAAGATTTTGACGATGTAAACACAGCATTAATATTGGTCACGGATTGGTTTACAGCTAACAATCTGGTTCTTAACGCCAAAAAAACTAAATGTATAAAGTTCGCCTTGCCAAATGTTAGAAATTTAGGACCTAACATTGTCCTAAGTAATGAACAGCTTGAAACTGTTGATTCAGCGGTGTTTCTGGGTATTCAAGTCGATTCGAAAATTCAATGGGGTCCGCATATAACACGCTTGGCGGGAAGGCTCAGCTCGGCCGCCTATGCTGTCCGAAAAGTAAGACAATTCACGGACGTTGATACAGCTCGACTAGTTTATTTTAGTTATTTTCACAGCGTTATGTCCTACGGAATTTTATTGTGGGGAAAAGCCGCTGACATTCAAAATATATTTGTTTTGCAAAAACGAGCTGTTCGGGCAATTTACCAGCTGGGTTCTCGGGTTTCTCTGAGAGATTTGTTTAAAGAGATTGGCATCCTTACGGTGGCATCTCAATTCATCTTTGCCAACATTATGTATATTAGGCAGAATTTACATCTGTATACTAAAAACAGTGATATTCACAATTTTAATACCAGAAATAAGCACCATCTACGTGTTCCCTTTCATCGGCTTCACAAAGTTCATAGCTCATTTGTAGGGCTCGGTATAGTTTTTTATAATAAACTGCCTTCATCTTTGTTAGACTTGCCTTTTAATGCCTTTAAATCTAAAATCAAATCCATCCTTTGTTCTAAGGCATATTATTCGATAAATGACTACCTTGACGATAAGAGCAGTTGGTCGCTCGATTGAAATAATGACTGCGTTCATGCTCTTTCTCCAGATTCATTTATTTTCCGACAGGTTATATGAGTTCATATAATTGTTTATTTTTATTTTTTTACTTTTGACTTAGTTAAGTCATTTAGTTTTATTTTATGTATATTTTGTGTATGTTTTTTTATGTCTGTGTTTGTTTTATATTATTTGATCAGTTTTTTTTTCTCTTCATTTTCAATTTTTTTTTAAGCAGTTTTTTTTTTTTTTGCACTATGATAAACTAGCGACCACGAATTTTAATCTTATTTTAGTAGTGTTTTTGACTGAGGAACCGGCAGCAAGTTGTCTGACTTGCTGACCTTTGGTTTTGTTATATGTAATTTATTTTCTTTTCTTTATTATTGTTAATTACTGCGATGGTCCTAGTTTATCTTTTTGTGCCTTCTAGTCACGGTTGGGATGTAATTTCGAATTGATGTATGATGTGAATGTTCTATTAAATTGTATAAAATCTTGGTTCTTCTAACCGTACAGACAGACGTGTTGCTGGGGAGTTTGTTCCGCCACTTCTTCTTCCCAGCCAAAACACTAGGAAGTGTCGAAGGGGGGGCGCTTTGGGGGACTGTCTTATGTAAAAAATTGACCTTCAAAAAGTGCTGATAAATCAGCCTAATTTGAATAAATGACTTTTGATTTTGATTTTTGATTTTTTTTTTGATTTTACAGTGCTGCGTAACTGAAGTATTTTGATGAATACCAAGTATAATTAACATGTTTAAGATATTTTCAGCCAAACGATGTTCTTAAACTTTTTAAGCTGTGCTGCAATGATGAGGTTAAAATGATTGTATGCTTTGACTTTAATCAGCACAGCGCTGGGCTATATACTGCTGCATTGCATGTACTTCAATTCCAATATTTGTATGATCTACGAATAGTTGTTCCGGGTCTGGTGTATGCCGTGTATGTAAGTACACACATCAAAAGTGTCTAGGGATCAACATATATTTTTGCAATAACTTTTCTCCTGATTGATATTAATTAAAATTTTCTTTAAGGATTCATCAAATAAAGTGTTTTCGTTTGTCACAGTAACGATAAACCAAGTCACCTTTGCATTAATAAAGAAATTTGGCATTTTCCTAATAAAGGGATTTTTGACATTTGAACCACTAACACAAAAGTTCGAAAAAAAAGACTGAAATAACAGTTTTCTTTAAAATTTTATTGGGTAACTTAAACAATTGATAATCCGTGTTTCTACCGCGAACACTAACAACACAAGAACATCGGTTTGGCATACTCAAAATGAGTTCATCCAAATCACGCTGTGGAATGGCCGCCCATGTTCGTTGCAACAACAAAAAAAGGTCTTCTTGCGACTGGATACCCTCCATATTCGGCAGAGCTCTTCTCTGTAGCATATCCCATGCATGCTCAATCGGATTCAAGTCTGGCGACTGAGCAGGCCAGGGCAGGACATTGATGTTAGCTGCGGCGAGAGTCTGTCTTACAACTCTTGCGGTGTGCGGTCGTGCATTATCATGCATTAACTGAAATAAGGGACCGATTTGCACTTGTAGAGGAACGATGACGTCTGATACAATCGTCTCAGCATAAATTTGAGCGTTGAGGTTGCCTCTGATCCAAATCAACTCAGTTCTTCCGCCGATCCAAATACCCGCCCATACCATGATGGTTCCACCACTATAAGGATGGACTTCCTGGCAGGATTTTAATCGCTGTTGGCGTCCAGGGGTTCTCCAGTGTCGTATACGTCTTGTATCCGGTCTCATACCGAAACGAGACTCATCAGAAAAGCACACGAAACGCCATTGTTCTTCTGCCCAATTTCTGTGTTCAAGAGCCCATTGATATCGAATCCTACGATTGTGCATTGCTATAGGTGGTACCCGTAGCGGTCTTCGGGAATGAAGGTTCACTTCATGCAAGCGGTTTCTGACTGTTTGGTCGCTAATTAAGTTCCCTGAAGAGTGATGAAGCCTCACGGCTAACATCATGGCGGTTATTGTTGGAGCTCTTCGAGTTAAGATTTGAATGTATCGGTCTTGTCTCCGTGTGGTGCAGCGATACCGTCCTCCATGGCGCTCAGCCACGGTACCAGTGCTTCGTTAACGTGTCCAAAGTCGACTGATAACACTCTGACTTGTATTCAGAGCTAAAGCCACAGTACGTTGCCGGGAACCAGCTTCTATCATTCCCACGGCTCTGAGCATTTCTTCCCTGCTTAAATGACGTCGCCGCTCCATAATAACGTTGGTTTTAATCAGTAGTAGGGAAACAGTAGCACTAATAATGTCTTCAATGCGTTGTATGTTTTTATAGGGAAAATATTGACAGCTGATTTTCATCTTTTACTCGAATTTGATTCACAGTTCCTGATTCAAATTATGAAATGCACCAAAAAGGATCCATATAAATTTATAAAATCATAAATTTATAACAAAGCCACATCTCAATCTCAAGAAATCCGCATAAAAATGCTTGATCCCTAGACACTTTTGATGTGTGTAGTTATACCTAAATATAATAATTATGCTTTAACAATGGCTACAAGCTATAAATACAGTGAAACATAATTTATAAAGCTGGTAATTGCTATAAATGCATAGTTAAAAAAATCATACAGAAATGACGATTTTCGATACTCTTTCTTTGTTTATTCAAACAATATTCTTCAGTCATCATATTTTTCAGGCATGACTATTTCAATTGTTTTGAACAGTCAGTGGGGGTAATAAATTCGTTAGAGCTGCACAACTCGCAAGGGGTGAAAACTACCCGTCATTATGATGTGCTCGGGGGTAAGAAGTTGCTTTTTATTGTGGGGTAGTTATTGTACGAGGAATGTTGTTCCAAAGGGAAATGTAAGGGTTCCTCTGTGGATTAGGTTTAGCTTGGTGTTACAGGCAATTAATTTTATATATCAGTTTTTTCGCAATTATTTCAACCATATAGGATGCTAAAATGTCAAACGTCGAAGAATAAGCGACTGAATATATAAAAGATAACTTCTGATCACAGAAGTCACAAATTAATATAAAGATACCGGAACAATATTACTCACAAAAGTAAATTTCAGCTTAAATTCAGCGCTACGGAATGTTGTTCGTTCAGTTCGAGACGCAAAAGTAAGCCCCCCCCCCCCTATTTTCATTACCATACCTTAAAGGTACCATTGACACAAAACAATATGATAACGACTTCACTAGAACTTAACGAGTTCTCTCAAATAGTTCTAATGATACGCTAATGTCGCTGGGGTCGGATGTACGTTCACCCCCTCCCCCCAGCGTAGGGATGAAGGGGGGATGGTATCCTGCGTGTGCCAGAAACGCACGGAACTGTGCCCAAGTGGGACTCCTCGGACCACGCTAACGTCTTGAAATAGACCGAAGAAAGGGTTAGAGGGCACGTTAGTTGATATTTCGTTTGGAAAAAAAATACAATGAAAACTCTACTTCTGAAGGTAAAGTCCAAAACGATTAGACTATTTGAAACTACTAAAAAGTTAAGTGTAAATCTTCTTGGTTACGAATACGAAACCGAGGAAAAGCTCTGAATAGCTTTACAAAATCAGTGTGTAATCTTCAGCTACTCTTTTTTAGCCTGGGATCATAATATTGAATTTCATCTAATTCATCATCGGTAGCCAACCTATATACATTCAAAATCAAAGACTTGTTATCTTTGTAAAAAGTTTAACTACCTGCCTACCGATTCCACCATCCATGTCCATTCGAGATGTTTCATTTGGTATTCTCATGTCTATCCGTATCTATTTGTAAGTCGAAACTAGTTGCAAAGTTATTCGGGCTCACCTACGCTCGCTATAAATATCACTTTACTTGGATACTCTCACCGTCGGAACCATTCGATCGCAAGTCGTCGTCACCCGAGCTATCTGCTGCAGAAGGTTAACATGAAAACATTTACTTATTGTTATTAGATCTTCTTAGAGTGGCAAGGTTCAGAATTAAACTACTAAAGTGGGAGCTAGTGTTTGGCACAGTCAGTTGTGTCCGTCAGTTCCTACTTGTTTACAACAGGACGCACTGGAACCTTACTAGTAAAAGAAGTGATACTAAAGATGGCCTAACCTATGTGTAAATAATTTGCCATTAAATGTGTCTGTTCCCTTACTGAGTTGCGATAATGCTGTCAGTGAATTTATGTGCTTTGTTTCCTGGAAAGTCAGCCGCACGAAAAATAGTTTAGGGCCAAAGATCTAAGAATCAGAAAACTAAACTTTTTCGAATGTGCTAAAACAGAAATAAGAATCAGGTCTATAAACGAACAAGTTCATTTTTAGATTTTCTTTTTGTTCAGTCACATAACCGAGTGGACCTTCTATATTCTGGTCTTTGTGATAGTGCCTCAGGAAACGACGCAACTTAGACAATAACCGTTGAGATTAGTCGGGTTGAGCCCGAGGTGGGCTGTAAACAATACAATACATGCAAATTGAATATTAAGAAACAGTGAGGATGTCGTCTCATGACTGTTTGATATTACAATGATGTATAACTCATTACAACAAGCAATCTTTACACGAGACTTCAACATAGCTAGCGAAGTTCAAACTTATTGAGATGACATAGAATAGATGCATAGAAATGCATATCTAGTGAAATCCTTTCTTTATACGTTTTTTTAAATTAATCCTGCAGTATGAGTGATAGAGATTTTCAGACACATTAAATAGGGTCTATGATAGCCTTATGTTATGATTTTCACTTTAAATGTTTGAAAAAGAATTGAGCTTGTCTTATAAAAGCAACTCAATCGATTCTTTATATAGCTTGGGACAACAATTAAAATGAATACCTCACGCTCCTCACTGTCACCCAAAGAAAAATGTACAATTTTATCGCGTCTTTTATTTGTTTACGAGCACCAATTTTTCACCACTAATCCTTTGCTTGGCCAAGAGATTAGCACAACAGGGGTTGTATTTTTTAAGAAACAATATCGGCGACAATGCCGCGACACCCAACAATAAAAGAAAAAGCAATTAGGATGTTTTGTTTGTCACCACTGAAGACGATCGCGGACATTTTTCATTTTTAATCTGTTGTGTTGTAATTGTTGTGCTGATGACGTCATTGTCGTTTATCGAGAGTTTGTTCACGGTTGACGGACACTGAATGTGGGTTTTGTAAGTGTTGAGACAATGGAGGGCTTTCTTGTGCGGCTCGGTGGGCAGTAGGCAGGCTGAGACGGTGTGGACGCTGGATGTTTTGCGTCATCATGACATCAGCCTGGCTTGTCGTGCAGCGCATTTCGCCAAAGACAAAAAGTGTGCATTAAACAGTGGCAAAGCATGGCTGTTATCTGTAAAATGCTAAGTTCTGTACCCTTAGCACGAGTTTTCAGTATTTGAGACGTAAAGTAAACTGAAACTTTGACAACTTCAAATTGACAATTTTCAAGGAAAAAATTAGTTCCTTCTTTGCACACCAGAGGCGCTGTTCCATTTTTTCATACAAGAAACGCTGTAAATACTGAAAAGACGCTGTAAAGTAAAAGAGTGAAAACTCATGCTCAGGGTACAGATTTTAAATAAAATGTGGAAAATGTTGTGCCTAGGCTTGATAAATTACTATAAGGGTAAGGGGATGAAAACAAAGTGCTAATTTACCATAGGTTCTTTTCAATGGAGTCATTACTTGCGCTATGGACTTATTATTTATAAGCTCTTGCGACATGAATATTTCTATGAAATAGTACAAAATATATCTGTTTTCAGCTCAATCATATTCTCTTTTTGACTCACAACTGAGATTTAACACGTTCATTTTTCTCAGTAGGTATTAACTTTGCTCAAAGGCAGAAAATGTCTCAAATGAAAATAAAACATCATCTGGCGCGGAGCCGCGTTCCTAAGCTAGTATTTTAATAAGTTAGGTGCACATCATATATTAAAATACCTCTTGAAAATAAAAGTAGAGTCTGTCATGAATAATATTCCGATGATAAAACATATTAACATATAGAGGCTGAATACAAATCGGCTCATTTGCTCTACACTCACAGTAATGTACTCCTTTAAAATTCTGAATATTTAGTACTTACTATTCGATGCCTTGAACCTAAGTTTTATGAGACATTTTATGTTTCTAAAAAATTAGATGAGAGAAACTGTTTGTATGATAAATGTTTGCAAGGGTAAAGATGTTAGACTTGTGATTCAAGAAAATAGTAAGAAATCGCTACTATTTGAATTTCAGTATGGTAATTTTAAAAATGAACATTGTTTTCGTTTTGTAAAGTGGTCATAATTAATAAACAATATAATTTATCGTTTTGGTAAGCAAAAAACACCATAAATAGTAGTAATTAGATATTACTTGTCAGCTAAAAGGTACAGTTGCACATGAACAAAATTTTTTTACATGTTGTAAAAGCATACGTTAAGAAACGATAAATCCTGAACGTTACATTACTCTGTTCGTCTTGTATATTCAAGTAGTGCCACTGCACCCTGCTGCACATTGGCAGTAGTTGCAGTCGTGGCAGGTAACAATTGAACTGCAGGCGCCGTGTGTTTACTACCGCTTTACGAGTGTATTGCACAGGAATATTTCACGAAGTTTATTTCAGCAAGCCTTACTTTGTAGGGTTTGTTGCGAGAATAGTGCTGGATGTAAATCTTTTAAGTTAATGTATGGTGTTGGAATTTTTGAAGGCAATTATAGAATTGTAGTTGTTGTTTTGGTAGTAGGTTTTGCAGAATTGCTTGTGGAGATTTCTTTCAAATTGTAGATGTTAGAAGCTTGTTCCTACTTACATGTGAACAGGTTAAATGGTGGCTATTCAGTGGGTAGACCAGATTTTTAACCGACAAAAAAAGAGAGGAGGTTCTTAATTCGTCACGCATTTTTATTATAGACCTGTTTCACGTAAAGAACTCCGGTTTCTTTATGAAATGAATGTTTCAAGACTCCAGCAACAAACGACGAGCTAACACCTATCTCGCATACTGTGAGCGCAAATGCGATGTTTAAAGTCAACACATTATAGCTCTTCGTGACTGTGAATATACCGAGAGCACACGTTATTCCGCTCACACCTTAAATTTTCACCTAACGTATAAATAAACATACGAATTACTGAAAGGTACGAGCATCACAAAGTAGAACACAACAGGGAACAATAAATCCTTTTATAATCACTGCATTGTATTTTAGTAAATCGTACTAAAGTATTTTGTATTTCGGATCGTTTAAATTACCCCATAAATACACGTAAACGATTCGCAACAAAGAGATGTCGCTGGAGAGCCCGCCGGATTCGAACAATAAATCTGCTGCAGCACAAACAAGAAATAACTTTCACGGCTGAAAATATCAAATGTAAAATGTAAATTTAACTACCTAATACGGGCTTAAGCCGTACGAAACTGCGCTTTAAAGCGCTGTTTATTTGATATTTGAGTGTTGTTTTTATGTTAGTGTCGCTGGTTCGGCAAATAAAAACGTCTGGTGTGGAGGATGCAGCGCCGGTTATGAATGGCCTATGAGCTCCAACGCGCCGCGCACAGATCACGCGGCTCTTATTAGCGCAGAACTGACACTAGCCTTATTAGCAACTACAAAGTTGCATTGGGAATCATAAGTGTCAATTAAGTGTATTTCCAAATGTTACAATCTTTTTATTTGACATGATGGAGAGGTGGTTCTGGAACAAAAATAAACATGACTCACTGTGACACACAATCCCCGTGTTTCAGGAATGAAGAGCAAACAACGTTTATTTATTTTATTACCGCAGACACTCAAAGGACACATTGTCTTGACACTTTACTTAGCGCCTCGGTAAGAGTGAGTTATTGACAATACACAACCTCGCACATTTGGGAGATCGGTTAGTGTTCGTTCTAATTAGCTGTTGAGACATGAGTGATATGTCTCGTCTCCTCTCGCTGGTCTGTGTGGTGAGTCTCTTAGGTGGCGTTGCATCGCAGGCAGTTTGCTTGATATAAGGCACGTCGCCGCCCGTTATTGCTCCAACCTACTTATTTATAATTGTCGTTCCATCCACCATCTTAACTTGACCTCCCGAACTCTTCTTACTTCCAACAAATCCACCTCCTTCGGGGAAGTTATATGAAATATGGGGGTCCAGCCTACGGTGGTCCAGATATGGCCAAGGGTAAGCTTTCAAGAGTAGCCAGGGAGGTCGGTGCGGGCTATTTAGTTCTCTTTCACAGTGACTATTAGTGCGACCTTTATTGCGTTAGCCTGTACGGATGACGCATCGTTATGATCTTATGTTTATTTATGTGTTTAATGTTATTTGTATTGTTTGTATTCATGTAGATTTACTCAGAGGAACACAGAGAGTGCATTGGAGTTAGCATTATCTTGACCGGCAGGAGGTACAAATAAACAGGGTTTGCATTTTGTGCAGTAGCTATGTATGTCCAATATGAAACCTTTATAGGATTTACAGATATATGCAAGTCGCCGTTAATGTTGTTGATGCAGTAGAACGACACAAAAGCATGTCAGGAGATAGATCCAAGAGATAGGTGGACGGTGCAATGTTAATTTAATATTTTGGCCATAGTCAAAAAGGCGTCAGGTAGCACTATAATTTCTACTGTTTATTTGATACGGCAATTACTCTTGAAATGAAATTGGAGACGCTGTCAAAATTCAAGACATTTTGGAGAATTTGTAGCAAATCTCTCACTAGATTTTGAAGTACTTAAATCTTTTGAAGATCTCTTCTTTCTCAGAAATTTGATAATAAGAGCAAAGACAGTAGTTACGTAACGCGTCGAGTTACAAGTGTCCATAAATTTCCACAGCTCACAGATTTAAGAAGCACAGCTAAGTAGGCTTGGCAGTGAGACAACGGCGTGTGCTGACAAACACGCAGGCTGTGACGACTCCCGCAGAGATAGGTTTGAAAGTTTACATTAGGTACAGGTTGCTGTTTTTTTTGTGACGATTACTTATACCTATACATGAAAAGAAGTGAAGTGTTTTTTCAAAAAGATAATATCTACACTATTCTAGAACTTAATGGATGTCCTCATATAAATCTATGATTTTCGTTTCAGGTTTATTGCTAAAAGATGGATGGGATTTGCATGGAGCTGAGAAGAATGACAGAAAAATGGGAAGGCCTACCCAGCAATTTAGATGATTTTGGGCTGAGAGTATGATACCAAAGGATTCTGCTGCTGAAAAGCCAACTCTTTACTAAGCATAGCTACCAACTTCAAAATATATTTTATATTAGGACAATATAATGTTACGAGTATTAAAATTTAAACACGCTATACATAAGTATTCCACACTTACAAGATTAACGCACTTGAAAAGTGTCGCTGAAAAAGCCTGTAGACTGTAAGTAGTGAGGAGTCCTCAGCGGGAGACCAGGTCGTAAGTGTTGCTGGAGCGGGAGGCGGTCCAGCATGGCAGATGAGATGGCCAGAAACCCCACTCTGTATATGAAATGTGATAAAAGCTCCACAAACAAAAATACAACACTATTTTTTTTTCAAAATTATGGAACAAAAAACACGAAATGCATCTTCCAATGCCGTGATTTTAAATAAACCGTTTATTGATATCACAACAGCTTTCATTCTTTAACAATTATATGCAATGGATAGAACACTGCAGATTGCACAGCGATTGCACCGCAGATTTCACATGGAATCAGCTTTTTTCAGTCTTCTGAGTTCTGCCTTCTGCATGTATTCTGTGTTACATTTACATAGGTCTGTTATATAAATTTTAAATCGCTGTTATGAAAATAAAAGAAAAATAGAGCTCGCTAGTTATTCTACGTGAGTTATAGTTCAATAACTCATTGAAATGCAGCAGAATGTTATCGTAAATCATTTCTATTTCGTGATGCTTTTGTGAATACATTGTGATAAGTATGTCCGACGTCTGATCAAGTTTTAAAACTTCAATAATTTTCCTTTCAGGCACGTTTTTCTTTCTCAAATCTAATAAAGTCTTATCGTAATTGGTTTTCCAACTTCAACCTTTTTATTTACTCAATAAACTTCACAAAGCTTATGTACTAAAGCAAAACATTCATCGTTTCGCCCGCTTTTGTTTCTTAGGGGGAACCGATTAATTTTATTGGCCCGGCTAATTCTATCAAAGACTCCGCCGGTTTAATAGCGCACAACAAAATAAGACCCTTAAAAACTAATGTTCAGCCTTAAGTCCGCCGCAAATACCTCTTTGTGACTCCGAACGATACCCGCGATGCCGCCGCGCCGAGACCTGGCTACACGGAATTTTCTTCAGGAATTACGAAACAAAAGAATGTGAACTCTTAGTGACGAGTCTAGAGTTGAATTTCCCCTGAAAACCTGCTACTACTTAAGGCGAAGTAAGACGCGAGCAAGATTAAAAAGTTCGAGTCGGTCGCGCGATGTCATTGTAAGTGGAAAATGAGTTAAATAAGGCAATACATTTTAATTAGGAGGAAGGGATCCCTTTATTCCTTACGCGATAACTCGCCGCGTTCTCTATTAATTGAATTTCATGTTTAATTAAGTCGGAGGCGCACAGATAATCCGCGCACTGATCTCGCCGTTTGTTCAGAGAGCTCATTTAACTTGCTTTTTGGTGATCGCTTAGTTTTTTGAGCGACCGATACTGCGACCGCGACGTTCATCTGCTGTTATTTAGTGCTATCTGGATAGGTAAGGGCTTGACGATTGTTCGCAAGAATGATTGTGTTTAGAGACAGTTCCATGGAGATTGTTATCCATAATTATTTTAATTAAGTAAACAGAATGAATGTTCTCAAAATTCCAACGTTTTCTGGCAGTAGAATAAAATAGCTTTGATGTAGCAAGTTAAAGAATGTCCACTCAAAAACCATTCACTACCTTTCATGTACCAATCCAGCATCACAATTAGTTAAATTCCAATTACCTCCCCTAAGAGCAGCTTACCTCCGTCAAAAAAACTGAGCGTTGTTATAAAATACCGGTGTTCAGTTAAATGTAGTGAGATAATCCTGCAGTAAGTGGCTCGCTCGGGCTGCTTTGCTTAAAAGATTAAAAACTTGGGGAGCACCGAACATTGCTTTACTGAAGTCGCGGGTAGCTGGGGTACAGATGATTTTGGTTTTATTGTAGGTGGTTATTGGTGGTGGGTGTTTACCAAGCAAGACAACAAAAACAACTAACTAATTTACAAACACCTGAAGGCCAGGAAAGTTGTGGCTTTGCTATTTTTGTGTACCTACTATTAAATAACTATACAGCTTTTAAAAACGGTTCTTTTTTCTAATAAAAAGCGTGTGCGAAATTGGAAGCCACTACAACAAGAATTTTACTATCTAGAATCTGAGGCCCTAACCTGACTTTCACCTTTTTGTGACATAAATGGGAAATATGCCGTTAATTTGATGGAAAAATAATAAAGTTCCTCGTGCGTAGGTACATCAGAGGCGCTTTTTCATTTTCCATACAATAAATCCTTACTTCAAGTACGCTGCAGGTAAAATACGGGAGTCTTGTGCTAAGGCCTCTGGTTTAATTATGTTCTGGTCTGATTTGAATGAAATCAAAATCAAAAGCATTTATTTCAAGTAGGCCAGTTACAGGCACTTTTGAATTGTCAAAAAATTATTATGATGACCTGTTGTCTGCAATAGGTCATCATTCATCCTCATTATAGTTTATTGCAGTCTACTGATGGACATAGGCCTCCCCCAAGGAGCGTAACAGCGAATAACCTCTACTTTTTTTTTTCATCCAGCCACCGCCAGCTACCTTCTTCAGGTCACCGTTCAATCTTGCCGGGGAACAACCCACACTACGTTTACCGACGCGGGGCTCTATTCAAGAACCTTCCTACCCTAACTACATCTAGGTATCCGTTCGAAATTCCCAATGGTAGGTGTTTCAGAGACTTCACATATCAGACTTAGTTCCACCATTACCATTTACGGTGTAATTTCCTTAAATAGGTACAAAGACGGCCATATTCGTGCCATTAAGGTTGGCTGTGCCTTATCAGTCACTACTCAGTGCTTCAGGGGCTTAGATCTTAAGGGGCTAATTGTACCCCTTAGAGCACTTCGTTAATATAAATTATAGTGTGATTCTATCGGGACGTACCTACACAGGAACATCCAGGAATCAGTATAGTGATGGTTCAAGTTCACGTGTGTCATTATTTTTTGACACAAAATGCGTGGTGAAGTAAGAAATTTAAGTTGTTTGAAGTTAGTGCATACCTGAATCATTTTAGATCTTTCAGTAGAAGACACATAAGCGACGTTATAAATGGCTATTGTCATGTAAAATCTATTTATATGGTTCACCAAATGTATATTAATTGGTCACTAATCTATTGTCGAATATGTATAATTTGGACGGACAACTTTTTCTAAATTCTAACCCTGACTTATTGGTTTTAATGCAACATTTCCGCTTCGTGTAGAGATTGTTTACAGAACATGTCGCCAAAAACATCAAATTCTCCATAAAACTCATCATAAACCATTCTGACCAGTTTTTTATGCAATTGTTGAAACAAAAGGTGCATGCTCTAAATGTCAGCCATTTTGTCTACACAAGTTTACGAGTCATCGGCGCGGAAGCAATTAAGTGCACTGTAAAGATTTAATACGTTGCTAGTGTAAATCACACGCCGTCCGTCTGAAGAACCATTGATAATGGAAGACAGCCCACAAAAAATACATGTCAGATCCTGAAGACATGGTTCAGTAGGTTTAATTTATTAATTTATAAGTTATAATAACTTTAAACTCTTCTCTCTTCAGCAACTAATGCTTTAACTATTAAAAGCAAGCAATGAGTATGAGAAAGCCATGCCATGTGCCATACCAACTAGATACAAATAATATTATAAAGCTTTTGACTAGAACGACGCTACTTTTTTTGGGACAAACCCACCACATTATTCTCAAGACACTGCGACTCCTGAATGCCCGAAACAACCACCAGAAAAGCGCCGAGATAATGAAGCTCGACGTGTCCCGGAGAATGAATTTACCTGTCTTGGATCCGGCAACGAAATTAATAAGACAAGAATAGTGGAGGAGTAGGAAAAATATGTTTTCACTGTGCGTTCATAATACGCTATTAAATAATTTATTAAAATAGCTTCGTTTCAACTATTTTCAACTATGTCCTTCGCTGTCAGAACATTAACAGCCAGTAAGTTTCCGTTGCATTTTAATTTCTTTATTTCTCACTGAAAGGTTCATGTCAGTTCACGGTACCCAAGCAAAAGTGAAGCCCATAAAATGTCCTGAAGCATTAAAACTTGAGACTTTCCAATTTCGTGCGTTTGACCTGATTAACAACGACAAAATCATTAGTTTACTTAGTACACAAAGGATGTTGTCACGACACAATGCATTTTTAACCGTATATGAGATACAGATAAGGTTGTTTTTGAAGTGTCCGTTTTATGGTTAAGAAAGCACCCATCGTTTTATAGTGCAATTAAATTTAACAAGTCTATTAAGTATCGAGAAGTGCAGGCGGTGCGGACAGCATGCCTGTCATGTGAGCTCGGGTTACCTTGTTTTGATTATGATTAAGTTCTATTTTATGTCATGCTTCTTTTTGGCTTTTGCTGATACCAGTTGGGCAACAAGGACCGTGGAGATAACATAACATTGTTTCTGCCTGAATTTTTTGCCTACTTTCTTGGGGGCCGTGGTCTCATAGGACGTAGATGAATATCAGTATTTTATCATAAACCAGTTGTTTTGTAATTTATGATACCCCTTAGTAAGACTCTTTGTCAAACTATTTGGCTTAACGATTGTCAATCCAGTAATTTTGCAGAAAAAAACGCAACATTTGTACTGTAAAATGGATTTCTTGAAAGAAATGTAAAACTAAACTAAGGTAAAACCCTCGTATCAACTCCAATACTTAGATACGCTTTAGGCTAATTTCCAAAGAAAGGCTCCCTTCAAAACTTAACCCTTAGCCCGCGGGGGTCGGTCTTGCGAGCCGCCCGGCCGCGGCGTGTTCGGAGTAGTTGCGATCCGATCGCCAAGATTTATACGTTATACTTACCAAGAGCAATACGATCCGGCGACGATACACGATTGTTCTACATGTTTCTGTAATCAGCGCACAGGGACCACTACGAGACGGTTTACATTTTAGTTTTTGAGAAGAAAATATTTTGATTAATTGTGTAAATGACCATCATTACTTTTCTTTGATAAAAGGTATAGAAGTATGAAAGAAACTGTGGTTTTTTGTTAGTATCAGGAAGGACGCTTTACACAGTTTTATTGACTTGTACAAATACAGCAGTTTTTTTGTTACGGTGGTGGACTTTTGTAAGCTTATTAAGCTAATTAAAATGATTTACGCCACATGGTAATACGACTACTAATGGACAAAACCACAATAAACTAAAGCAACGTCTCCATAGCTTTATTAGCCGCATTGTCCAGCAAGAAAGTGTCCTCCGGGGAGCAATAGAGCGCCTCGGGCGAGGGTGACCACACTCCTTTATCAGTCATCCGATCCGATAGTGTGACCAGCAGCCTTGCCTCAAATTGTGTTATAAATCGTGCATCTATCGGACACTGTCTCTAATTAACCGTTAGCGGCTAAGTTTTATTGCCGGCCGGCAGTTTCGGGTTATCGCGATTTAAGTTTAAATTGTCCGCCATATGTGTAGTTTGGTGTCGTAAGAATTATCGTTTTGGGATCTCCGCTTGTAATGGACTGTTTGTAATAATTTACGTGTTTATGAATAATATGTATCATAATATTTAGTTACAAGCATCGTATTAACTGTTATTACAGTAAGGACGTAGGTAGGTACTTTCTGTGTGTTTACTTCAAATTATGACTAATATTACCGGATAAACCTGATGTTAGCAAAACCTTTTGTTTTATTAATTGATACCTAATTTACAAGGTGTCTTGTAATGCTGACAATAAATATAATTTAAATTATAGCAATTTTTTGAAATGCTTTGCCACAATAATATTATTAAGTATAAATTATTGTTGTTCTAATCAGTGTTATTAACGTCCATTTTGTACACAAAGATGTAGGTAGCTAGCTAATATTATGATGATTCAATTTACACAACTGGTAATAAAGCTTGATGTAAGGCTTCATCTCGCATCAATTGCTGGACATTATTCAAATATTTGTGAGCTCCATTGAAGCAGAACAAAGTAAATTCATGCAAATCGACGTATTTGCAAAATGAAGTCCTTTAACACCAACAAAAAAAGCTTTTAATAATAACAAGAGAGTAGAGAGGCCTTCGTATTTTCCCTGGAGGAGCGCTGAGGTATTTTCCCCTTAATTTAATCAAATCATGGACTGTGTAGTGTATTTTTCTGAGTCATTTATTTTTAATTTTGAGCGGCCATGTTGTTCTGCAGTGATAACGGTGGCGCTTATTGAAATTGTTTTATAAAAAGACTTTTGGAAAAGGTTTTAAAATTTCTCTTACTGGCGAGCATTTTCCGGCTGAATGCTTTCCGCTGGTTGCAAATCATGGAAGTATCTCTAGTAATTTTATGGATGCGAACTAAAAAAGTCTGATTTGGTCTTTTAATCTAGTGATAAAATTTACTTTTAATAATTTATTTTTTTTTATCGCGCAATCCAAAGTTTACCTAACTGAAACAATACCTGAAATCCTGTGATAACTTGCGACTGGTCCCAGAAGTTCCACGTCGTTAATATGATAAAATATTTCAACTCATAAAGCATCATTAGAGACACGACAAGGTGGCGGTAGTTGGGAATACTTGGGAATAGTTCCGTGGTACACACGGCTATACACCAAGTCATACAAAACCAGTATAAGCATATCGCTTATTGTTTGGAAAGATCATAAAAAGCGAGGTCATGATATACTGGTTTTGTATAACTTGATGTGTAGCCGTGTCTACAGGGTTGTTCTTACACAATTGGGTAAGACCGTCTTGTCTTATTGAAGCGTGTTTTGTAAAATCTTATTGAAGCGTGGAGAACCAAGCTTGTAATAGTTTAACATTGTCATAGAGATATTAATTGCAAATTAGAAGAAAATTACTTACAATAAGTAACTTATTAGACTACCTCTTCTGTCTAGTGATACCGCAAACGTAAGATACTGCCGGATAGGCAGAGGGTATTTGGTTTTTTTTTTATTAATTTCTCAGTAACTGTTTGAAACCCGGCCTTGTATAAGTATGCGAGATGGAAATTAGCTCACCCTCTTTAAAATCATGCTTAAACATAACAGAAGAAATGTCTCTGTAAAACCCTCTGGTTACGGATGGTAATTTATTTATTTACCTATTTCAATTATTGTTTCCATTGTGTCATACGGCTGTGTTTTGTGGTTTTCAACTTATGTGCAACGTAACCGTTACATCAATTTTATTCAATTATTGAGAATTCTCGTAAAGGGTTTTTTCTTAATTTCACAGAATGAGATATTACTTTATAGTAAGGAGAAAATAATTATGATGATGATGATATATAATAGTAGTCGTATTGTTTAGTAGTTTTACCTCTTGAGTGACATTGTTAGGAAGACGCTATCTACTGGTAAATTTTGAAAATGTTTTAGGAATTTTATTGAAAGAAGGCGTTACTTTCAAAAGTACACATCAAAGCAACTATGTAACATTGTAAAAGTTTCAGGGATCTGTTGTCATCTTTGAAATTCTTGACAAAATTCAGCAGTATAATTTCCATAAATGACAACAATGAATGGTGTTATAATAGTGTTAAGTGTGTCGAGTTATGCCGAGTTGGGAAGTTGTCTTGTTTCAGGTGGGGCGGGAGCAGATATATCACAGTTTGCAAGTTAACGGAGTGCGAGGTGCGAGCCTATGAGTTATGTCGACCGCACGCCCCGCGGACGCTGCCTTACAAATGAAGGAGATGGCGGATTTTAAACTTCCTCAAATATGACATTGCCTGGTGTTTAAGTCTTTGTAAGCTAGTGGAAAAAAAAACTGTTGACATATACAAAAGATCAAAAACGCAGCACATTTTGAAAAGAGTTTAATGGTTCTTAGAAAAATCATTTTTGGGTAGCTAATTGAGCTTAAGATTAAGTGATCTCATGCACCATTTAATTTTGCTAAATTAAGGAAAACACGTTACTTATTAAATTACTTTTAGCTATAGAAGTGACAAGTGAATAGTGATATATAGCCACATAAACACCATCACTTTGTTTTTTAATACGTAAGAGGAATTTTAATGAGCAATGTCGCTTTTAGCAACAATCGTGGATTTACAAGGTTTCCCATAGGTCAATGGAACTGCGATTTTTAGGCTATGTAGACTCCAGTTAATTCCCGCTGCCTCTTATGCCTTGCACGTCTGCGGTAACCAAAACGCATATATATATCGCTGTGACCTGTCCCGTGTAATTGAGTTACCGAGCTAAGAAACTCAAACGGCTCGCGGGAGAATACTACTTCAGATAACTAACATTTACTCGTCTTACTATTGTGCTATATTGTTTTATTGAATTTTTGTGGAGAGTATGAGCAATGTATGTTATTATCATACATTTTGTTGAAAGGTGAGTAAGAGAGGTTTAGTAGTTAGTTTTGGCAGGTTTTCAGAAGACCAAAAGACAAGCCGCAAGATAGGCAAGCGCCAGATAAAATATTCCATTTCTTCGTGGGAATACAAGTGTTCAGATACTGCTATACCTGGTAACCGACCAGAGCATTGGTTGAGGTCTTTAAACAATGGTAACCTGAAAAGGTTGTCAGGAGAAATTTTTCTTGTTCAGTTTGAGTTGTGCTCCAAAAAGGAGATCTCGTCAAACCAGAGTAGGATTGGAGTAGGTTATAAAATATCCCTTTTTCGGTAAAATCAAGAGGAAAACTTACAATCCAGTTCTTAATCTTACAAAAAAATATTTATGAATTGTTTTTCCGCTATAAATTCCTTCGTAAAACCTATGTGAGTGTATTCCCCTAATCCCCCGCCGTGCAACGGAACTGACACACAGACGGACAAACGACACGCGATAGTTATCAATACGGATTATCTGCACACCCTGTGTATCGCACCTAGAGCAGGGCTGACACTCGCGGCTAGACAGAAGTGTTGATCTGGTTCTACTAGATTTATGTCTGAAGAAAACAGACAGAGTAAAACGTAATGTATTTTCTGATAATTTTGATCCCTAGACATTTAATAAATTTCACAGAGAAAACATTAAATAAAAGGTTTTACTAGCTTTTTTGCAATGTGACAAAGACGACAATAAGTATTTGTAATGCAGTAGATCGTGTCTACGCATAAGGGGGAAATTTTCAAGGATTACGGGGATTAAATTTCATTTAAAAACAAACTGACCACTTGCCTATATCCAAGTGGCAGCCCTGCCCAAGCTACAGGGGGCGCAAAAAACTGCGCGCTACGTGACGCGGCATATTGATGGCCGATGTTTTCCTGGCCAACGTAGGTGATAGCAATAGGTATCAAATAAAATTATATTTGTGGACATGAACACTTTCCGGAGGCTTAACTGTGCATTTGTTTTGGAAGCTTTCAAAAGAGTCCGCCTTGCACACGTACAGGATCATACGCAACCTGTTGTTAGTTCTGATAATCATAATTTTGTTTTAACATAATGAAATAATTCGTTCTCTCGATCTACAGAATATTTTCAAGGTTGTCGTAGTATACAGTCCACTGTTTAATATTCACCCAGTTAAAAAAAAAGTGCAAACAGAGAGTCACTGTTGCGTTCAAATCCGTTCCAATTACAATTGGTAGGACTAATTATAATCCTAGCCTAGTTGGCCGTTGTCACAATTAAATGTTTTAGGGTAGATGTAGGTTTTAGGTGGATGTACATGATTATAGAGATAGGTAATACCAGTATTTTACGTAGAGTCTAGCTGACATACTCAATCTAGTGCCTAGGTAATTCTAAGACTCTTGGTACAATTGGTACTATTCTGCAAAACACCGACCGAAATTATTACGAATTTATTTGAAAAAAAATCACGTAACTTCTATGACGAGACGTAAGAAAAACACTAATAATATGAAAGTTGTCGTTACGACGTGGAAGTTAATCGGCTCATTTACGACACTCCTGACTGTCGGAGTACTAGGGCGGCAGACTAAGGTGGAGGTAACGGCGTCCGACTGCTGATTGATTTGTTTTTATGATTGCGTTTATGGCAGTTCGCGGGAGTTCCTCTAGGGGCAGAGGTGGGCTTATGACTGTTTTTGTGCTAAATGTACCATTTACGGGTTCCAGTTATGGCTGATTAGATTGGTGTCTTATCTGGAATGTGACTGTTATGTCACACTCTGTTATTGGCAAACTATCACTGTACTCAAGTATTTGATCACTAGAAGTAAGAAAGAAATTTCAACTTGGGTGCTATGAAACGTGAAAATTGCTTACAACTTTATCAATCAACACCACAAATACCTTATTACATAAACTTAATCTATTATTAATTTACTAGGTATTTTTTAAATTGCCGTATTTATTTATTATAGTTTTTACATTACTAACATTGTTATGTTAAAGAATACACTACCAAAACCACAGACTGACTGTAACTGACAGTCATTTTATTTTCACTGTATTTTTCCTCAGTCTTCTCATAAAGCGGAGTGGATCCTACAAATAATTTTGGAAGAGTCCATCATTTCCTCGTCCGCACAACTATAAAATTTACGTATCAAAACATGTTCAGTGCACATGCCGAGGTCCCAAAGTATCAATTTGTCGAAGTGAGCTATATCAATAAAGAACTTTTTATTCCCGCCATATTCTTCCCCCTGACCCTCCAATATGATTACGTTAATGATCGTTATTTTATGAACTAATTAATCAGTTATCTCTTTGGTTGATGGCTCTCACTGTAATAGGATTGCTCGGATATTAGTCGGAGATGGATCTTGAAATTCTTAATTTAATTTTATGTCCGGTAATGAACGATTACGGAAAATATCTACTTGTGATTATTGTTGCAAAACGTGAGAGCTTAAGTATGATGGCTAAGAGATTCATTCAGCGTTATTATTATAGGTTACCCACTACCCACTCATCTTGCTTAAGTTAACTTTGTTTTCATCGACACCTTTCACAAAACATGAAGCAAACCAAAGTTCGTTTTGATCTACTATTGCATAACCATTAATGTTTTCCCCAAGCCGTTGATTGTGTTTCAACTACCTAACTTAAATCTATGAACTGATGTAACAGGTTCGTATCTCTGCACGATGTATCGTGTTACCTCCCTAACGACATGATCGCCAATAGATACGTGTCGGGAAGCCACAGCCGACATTATCGCTACAAATAGCTCGTGATTGCCTCACGTAAGCCACTTTCTCACGTCCGATCAATCGCGGCCTCTTCCTGCCCACTGCGCTGTCGCACTAATGACTAATTACGCTTGTACAATCCCTCCTTTACACTATACCACTTGTATTACCGGCTACATTCTCCCGTCAGGCAAAATACAACCTTATAGTCTACTGACAGTGTTTGGATTGGATTGTGGGTTGCTATATTAAGACGTTTCCTATTCACGGCGGCTGGTGTACGCTCATTAGGTACTTAGTGCTATTGTGGAATCATTAGCGAAGAAATTTCAATCTTAACCCTTTGAAACAGGGTTGATTTTCACTTGAGGGTGTGCCCAGAGTTAGGTCCTGAAGAAAGTCTAGGTGAAGCGCTTCCTGAGGAAAGATATCGGCACGTAATGAGTTGAGTGGCATTCAAAACATCGTTATCTTTGTTCACCGCAGTCTTTGTGACTGCCGAATAACTTGTGTTCAGAGCTCTGAGGGAATACAAAAGAGAAATAGAAACATGTTTATAATAAAGACTTTATTTGAAATGTTGCAATGTGCCTTGTGTCTGAAATAGTAAGTAAGAGTGTTGTGGATTCTGAGAAATAATTTTCAGAGAACAAAGACACTGACGCTTTATAATATAATTGGAGTTTGCTTTTGAAATTTTAATAGCTATGATGCTAGTTTTTCATACGCATTTTACTCGACTACCTACTTATTTTCACAAATCCTAAGTGGCATTTAAACAAATCCCTTAATATCTACAAATAATTACACTGTTGAAACTTTCGAATTAAGTCACAAAGATCCAACAATGTTACTTATTGTTGATGAAAACGTCCTTATATCCGGGTCAACTATACTAAACTGACTGCTTTAAACCATCTCATCCTCCAGAGAAGCTCATATGGTGGTCCTTACCCGAAGCCACATGAAACCGGCCAGCGCCATAACTCGATTGTTTACAAGCATCACAGACGCTAACAAGATAGGAATAACTCTCGGTAATGTCGTTAGTCTAAGACCGGCCGATATCCTCTCGATACGTTGCTCTAATCGATACCTAGCATCGCCTGTGATCGAGTTAACGAGTTTGAGGTCCAATTAGCCTTGATGGATTGATCACGGAGCTAAAACAAAAGCCTCGAGAGTACAATCTACCTCTCGCTACCTTGATATCATACCCTAATACTTAACAATATCCTAGAAATATATTTACCATAAAGATATTACCATTATCTTAGGCATCCCGGTATTAAGGTTACAGAAAACCATTTAATTGATATCATCAGAAAGGTGAGGAGCGTAGAACTCACAACTTTCGTATATCAAATGAATCTGGTGATTTTCGGCCTAAATCCATAAAAAAAGAACATGAGTGGATAATGTAGGTACTCTTCATTAATAACAAAAACTATGTTTCCGCCCGGGATCGAACCGGGGACCTTCTGCGTGTTAGGCAGATGTGATAACCGCTACACCACGGAAACCATGCGAGTAGTTTGCAAAAATGACAGTTTATGAAAGAAGGCCGACGTCATTTGCATCTATGGTGTTGCATTGATGTTCCTTCTTTTTGTTTTACGGTGGAAATAAATAACCTATCTCGATTGCTATTTTGATGACGGGCTTCCTCCGAAATAAATCAACGACCTTATTTGCCTATCCGTATCTTAAAGATAAGAATCAGAAGCAGCCATTATAGAAAAGGAGCGATTAATATTGAATATTAACTTCGGGCGTTAATCAGCCTCATAACTTTTTTCCTAGTACAAAATCTATTTAAAAAAATGTTTGCAGTTGGCCTGCCTGTTTTGAAGAATAAAAAGCATACTCTATCTATTGCACTACTACAGGTACAAGTCTTACGATCATTCTAGTTCCATTTTAAAACTTTATTAATGACACAATTTCTATTCCTGCCGTACTACCTTGTAATTCAACACCACCAGCATCTGTCGGTGTATAGCAGCCGATTTAATCCACTTGTCCTCAATGGAGGTCTAACTAATGTGCGTTAATTGCCGCTCAGTGCGCGTAATCCGCAGTAAACATAATACGCGGCTAATACCGCCGGCGCGGCGGCGGCGGTGTGTGATGTCAGCTCATACACCTTGTTGTTGCCGATACTTCGTTAATAACACGATTAACGTATGATCTGTTGGCACTTACGTATTATGTGTGAGTGGTGTGTTGATTAGATAAGTTTTTCTGTAAAATATTAGTCGCTCAGAGTCTTTGAGTTTGTTTAAATCTCCTAGAGGTATAGATATTTTTATGAAGAAAGAAAAATTCAGATGCGAATGGGATTTGAACCCGCGTATTCTGGATAAGTACTCCACAAAGATGCGGGTTCAAATCCAGTTCGCAGCTGAATTTTTCTTTCCTCGAAAAATCATCTTTACAATGCTCGTCGCATGTTAATTGTTCTAAACGTATGTTTTCAGCTAGATCAACTTGCAGTTAGAAATGTTCACTTTTTACATAAACTGAAACTGGAACTTGAAAATAATTTTCATAATGAGCAATAACATCTTACATAGGAAAAATGTCAAACATGACTCTACAAATGAATTCATGATGATTTGATAGATTTTCACTCATTACATCATAAAAATCATTGTATTATCCCCCTGGAATGAGACAGGGTTATAAAACACGCAAATAATGTATAGTGCCAATCAAACACTTTAGTGACAGTTAAAGATAGTGTCGCCATGTGGTAGGAAGTACACAGGAACTGTTTTTGATGATGAGAGAAATGAAAAAGAACATTATAACAAAATACATAATTATTATATAGTTAATTAAATGTTGTAAGAGACCTCAACAAATCAAACTTTAAAATAGATTTGTCGATTTACCTAAACAGAATTGAACATTGGACGAAATAATAATTTTAAAGAATGTTAACCGTATGATTAAAGTTTTAGCTGCAAATAAATTTATAAGTAACAATCACGAATGACGTTGATAAATAAATGTTGATTCAGGTGCAATAATTTAAACAAATTATAATGTTGACTTTTAAGGATACCATGGACAGCCCACCGCACAAATGTCTCGGTCCTTAAACAACTTAAAATAGAGAAAGCGCAAACACTCTCTTCAACCTGCCTGCGATGTGTCATAAAATATTTTGGTCACATTGCCCGCAGAGGTACCAACAATATGGAGCGGCTAATGGTGACTGGAAAGATAGAGGGCAAAAGACCAAGAGGCCGAAGCCCAAAACGGTGGTCTGATCAAGTCTCGGAAGAACTCGACATGCCTATCAGCGCTGCACTCCATCAGGCGACTGACCGCAACAGTTGGAGAAAACTGATTGATAAGTTGAAACGGAGTCACGATTCTCAGCAGTGAGAGAACGATTGAGAAGACGAGAAAGTTGACCTCTGATACTGGATCAACCCAGTTTTTGTTATTAAATAAGATTTCTCAAGAGATTCTGCATTTTAAGCCGCTTTGTATAGTTTCCGTGGTGTAGCGGTTATCACATCTGCCTAACACGCAGAAGGTCCCCGGTTCGATCCCGGGCGGAAACATAGTTTTTTTGCATTATTTTTGAGAAACTTTAATTCATAATTATTGCGGAGGACACATTTTACTCCTTTGATAAAAATTACATCTAAGTTGCAAGTTAAAATCACATTTTCATTATCATCAAATATTTATATTATTAATCTTCTTTATTTTGATTTTGATAGAGAATTTTAAGCCAATTCTAGATCATAAACACCCAGCCAATTTTAAAGATTGACCGCGACAATATAACTTTCACCTTGAAATGTAGGCCGTGTGCGGTAGCCGGTTTTAGATTGTTCAATGTTAAATGTCTTCGACTTTTACTTCATTAAGAACATTAGATACCTTGTTTGATCATAATATTAGCAAGTTTCCGTGGTGTAGCGGTTATCACATCTGCCTAACACGCAGAAGGCCCCCGGTTCGATCCCGGGCGGAAACATAGTTTTTTAATGTTCCATAACGATTTCAAATTACTAGGTTGACTGACTACTTGCGCCATTTTTTCTGCTTTGTGAAGCTCGTTTTTGAAAACGTTAACTTTTGAATAGAATTTGATCAAGAATAAATTACTTTCTTCTATCCAAAAATTTCACTACACAGCCAGCCAAAAAAGCCGCTTACACACTTCGCAACTGTAAAAAATTTACAGCCAACCATAACTTGGTCCATTATAGAAATGAATTATGTGTAGCATCGTTAATCTGGCCTTAGATATCACTCCTCATCTGCCGGCAATTACACCTAATTGAATATTAAGGCCAAAACGATTGCTTATAAAAGTGCCAAATTGCCGAGTGTAAAGGCGGCTTAAGAGGAGGGTCACCCGAAGACTGTAAATATCTTAATTAAGGAAGTGATGAGTGCTTGGACGTATAGGGTATCAGAGTTAAATGAAAATAAGCTTAGTTTCAAACAAAATTTATTAGTTTTTGGTGAAGAAAATCACCCTGAGGAAACTAGGATTCAGCATCTAAACGCCCGGGGTCGCGGGATTGTCTCATAAGGTAATCATGACTCTGGAACGTAAAGGGCTATTGAAGGATCACCGCGTATGAGTCGGACGGTCCCCTCCCGTCCTGCCAGAGGCGTGTGGAATCATTTTGATTTTACCACGATAAAAAACAGCATAAAAACGCACTAAGGTCTGCATGTGTCAGATTGTATTTTATCCCAGTAGTGGGAACAGTTTGCCTTTATTATTATACAAATTAATTTTATCAGTGACTTTCAAATGAATAGGAAAATTCTGTAACTATTTTGTCCCACAGAATGTTTTTTACCTCGCTGTGGTCGTAAATCTATCAGTGTGTACCAAATATTTTATTGCTAGTAGAAGATAAACGTGTACAATGTGAACATGGCTGTTATCAACAGTCATAAAAGTTTTAACTATTTCATTGACAACGGCTGCCCTACCATACCGTTTGCTACCATAAAGTTGATAAGAGATAAGATTTGATTTAGGGAAGAGTATCAAGAAACATAAACCTATTAATCATTTACGTTTACTGTCGTATTTCAATTTAGTTCTTATTAGAGCTTGTGTCTAGAGTCTAATCGTTTTTTTTTTCTTCGAACGAATACGAAATTCCAGTTAAATTTTTAATCAAAACTGAAAGTATTGTTTTGATAATGTAAAATAACATACACGATTAATAAAAAAAGTGTTGTTTAAACCACATGAATATGTTGATTACACTTTCCAGAAAGGAATCCGGACACTTGTCTTTTGCCCGTTAGAATTTCGTAGTAACTAAATTATAAAGGTTTTTTTAACCATTGATAAACCATTTTAAACATCCACATACAAACAGTTTACCCGCACACTTACACACGGCCGCCATAAACACGCGGTCATTACCGTGCGGATAAGTGCGGATACAACCGTCACGGCGACGCATTGAGTTTACGCCACAATAAAAATACTATGAAATAAATTGAAAAATTATTATACCAAGTTATGGCGTCGTTCAAGGTAAATGATTGGGCCAATTGTTAGGTTATAAATATTGTTGCAAGAATTTATTATTACCAAGGGATTTCAATTAGAAGGTACTACTAACGATTTAATGAATCCATTTATTTTACAGTTTCTAGTAAAATTAAAATTTCCTGGTAAAATGGATTACCAACCGCAGTCATTTGTTTGAGTATTTCTCTGTCCTTATGACATAAAATAAGTTGGATACAAACTACGTGTCCCCATTATACCTAAGGAAATATTATTCAAATGAATGTATTAAAAAGTCAATAAAACGTACGTATCGTTGCGTGAAAGTGCGCTCGTAAATAACCTTCGTCGTCGAAATCGTTCGCTTGCCTTATTGCTGGAGGTAATGTATTCGTGCAGTGTGCGCTGTTCCTTAATAGCGCATTATTGTGACTATTAGCTATTCATGCCGTATTTATTATTGCTAAAATGTTGTATTTTATTGGTTTAAACGTTATATTTATTGCTTGTAATGTGGCGGTGCTTGAGGTGTAAAATGTTCTTACTTGAATTTAGGCACGATAAGGCGATGAAATATGTAATCAATTACCAATTTAATTCTGTAAGTACGTGGAACACATGGGTAGTACGACACCAGTTGCTATTAAACAAGTTAAAGCTTTATTATTTACCTACCTATATAAAAATATAAATTGTGGTAGTAAAATCACAAAGATTATTAGATACGTAATTCCACTTTAAGTGAATGACTTTTCACGAAAATAAAGCTTTGATATGTTACTATTCCTGCCGAGAATTATATTAAGGCGATGACAAGAGCTAATGTACCTCTCGCTCGCACGTTTCGACATTTTGAAAGATATAAAATCACTGATCCCATTTTTGAAAAATCGCAATCAACTATGTTTTGTGCAATCACATTGCACAGTTTAGTAAAAAAAAAACATTTTAATCGATACAAGTTTACCTACTCAAAAATTTGCTTTACTAGTTTTAGTACTTAAGCAAATTTTTGAGTAGGTAAACTTGTATCGATTAAAATGTTTTTTTTTTACTAAACTGTGCAATGTGATTGCACAAAACATAGTAGATTGCGATTTTTCAAAAATGGGATCAGTGATTTTATATCTTTCAAAATGTCGAAACGTGCGAGCGAGAGGTGACATTAGCTATTGTCAGCGCCTTAATACAGACCACTTTGAACCTATGCTAGCCTATTACTTTTGACCAGGTTTGTATTGAACAAGACAATTTCCACAGAAATTTCTCGTCTGACTGTACCGTTCTGGTTCAATTTATGGGTCGGTCCCAGTCGACGGAATACAAATATTAAAATTAAATGCATCCGGAAACTGGGACCGCGGTGTCACTTTATTGCGGTCCCAGTCGCCGGAAACCTCTTACGTACTACCAAAAAAACTAAATTGATTACTTATTAAAATCTCTGTAGGTACTATGAATGCAGAACAAATTCAACTTACTCCCTAATCCTCACAATCAGCATCGCAGACCTCCGAAATAGTTTGAAGAAGCTATTTTGTATAAAACGTCTCCACCTAGCTTATCCGGCTGAGAATACTTTTAAATCACGTATCCGTTTATTTATTTACTTGCACGCGACAATTTACATATAAGAACCAATTCAATTCCGAGGCTCACGGCATTCGCAAAGATTAAGGCTGTATATCCACCTCCCGAACGACCTATCTCCCCCCACTGCCCCCCTGTCACCCACGCAGACCATCCCCACATAATCCGTATAAATCCACTTTATATTCATCCACCTTAAAGGCCTCAATAAAAGTATCTTGTGTACTTTTTTCGTTGGAGTTAAGTGTGTTGACGATTCATTTCGAATTGGAATTTTGGAATGGTAATAATAGGATGCCTACCCTCGATGCTATTAAAGAGAAAATTACCTGCCCTTAGCGACCAACATTCCGATGAGCAAGCTAATAAGAACTTTGAGACTGTTCAAATTTCAATTTGATACCAAGACATGGTTGCTCTAATTTATTTCGGCTTTTTCTTTATTTTTAGTTTTCAAGCTAAAACATACATAATTATTAGTTAGTCATTACATGCTTGGTCTGATTAGTAGACAATACACATTACAGACAATCAGTTTAAATTAATTGTAATTCATAAAACCGCACGTTCAAATACTTATATTATGTCCGTGTACTGCGTTTCATAATATTATCGGTTCTTATTATTTTGTTTTGATTATGGTTGCACATATAAAATCATCAATAGAAAACATCCAATTCATTCGTTTACAATGTCCTCACGAGGGTCCTCTTTTCACAATAATACAGCGGTAAAGTAGACGGATGAAATGCTTATTGCAACCAAAGGCGGCAATACCGAAGTCGATACAATAAATCAAATATTATGACGTATTTGCGAAGTGATGCGCCACTGATAAGGTATTGCGCGGGTTGGATTCTATCAAATATATAGATTTGAGGTGCGAAGGGACTGTATAACAGGACAAGTTATTTTATTAGTTACTTTATGTAACATACAATAATGAATGCTGCTGTATGTACAATTTTGTTATGAACTTAAATATGCTTTTGATTCAAATAAGTTTTGCATTATGTGGATATTATCGAAAATTTTAACCATTTCCACACCATTTCTATCAGTTATAAAATCTGATCCCGGTTTAACATTACAGAAGGTATAATTTAGATTAAAATCAACATAAAAAGAAG
The DNA here is from genome assembly GCA_950005045.1 of Agrotis exclamationis. NCBI lineage: Eukaryota > Metazoa > Arthropoda > Insecta > Lepidoptera > Noctuidae > Agrotis > Agrotis exclamationis. The sequence goes on from OX465424.1 coordinate 637,903, forward strand.
ACCGTATTTGCAGGACAAGATAAGTTAAAGACTAGGGAGCCAGATTGTCCAGCAACCCTTAAAATATTTCCCCATATTGTGCACATACAGGGTGTGTACAAGCTATAAACAAAAAGCGCCGTCCGTCTGGCCAGGGTTATCGCTCGGCCGCCTATTAACTTATGAAAATAAGCTACAATAACACTTTGTTTATTTTGCGTTATTCCTTGCGAGGAAAATTTGTGCTGGACCAAGGAGTTAGTGAAGGGTTGTCAAAGTTGAGTGCTTGATTTTTTATCAAAATTTGTATCGTTCAGTATCAAACTTGCATCGGTAAAACTTCACACTTCAGATCCACAAATACGCTTATTTTAGGTACAGGTATTAGCAATTTAGACTTCGTTCGCGCTACGTCAATGATTCCGCAAATACGGACAGGGGTTATATTATTGCAAAACTACTATTTCTCTGTGGCATTCTTTAATAGGTATTTATTTTACATTCCTACAGTATTTTATTGTTTGAAATTTTGTAATGATTTTTTTTGCTGGAAATAATAACAAGCAACTTTGAGCATCACGACATTCTAATAACATTTTTGAAGGATTGGTCGCTTGTGTATGTCCCACGTTGGGCGGCAGTAGCGTTGTGTGGGTCCCACGGTGGGCGCCAGTAGCCGGTCAGTTGGACAGCACTGAGTCGACGTCTAATGGATGTTGTCATTGTAAACACGAGGGAAAAAATAGCAATGTGATTACATAAGGTTGTCATAACTGCTTCAGGTTCGTAGGTAAACAACGGGACTGTCCTGTATTTTATCCTGTTTTGGTTTCAAAGTGTCTCTTTGTACCCTTTTATAGGATAATGTTTGGATTTTTGCGTATTTTTCTTTGGAGAATTGATGACGTTTTTATAAGCTCTTTTTGTATTTTGGTATCTTACTTGTATTTGTTATTTATTGTTAATTTTAGTAACAGGAAGTTTTGCATTTTAGCTGGTATTCCATGAATTTTTAGAATGAGTTTTGATTGTAATCACTACATTTTTTAATACCATAATCCAACCAATTTCATTTGTGACAAACACAGTCGACAAGAATTACACTCAATCGGACTTAGCTTCCCCCTCACAAATAAACATCTATACAACTCAAAGGGAACACTCAAAAATGCCCCTGACAAAAGCGCCGTGAAATCTTAGCCCACCTCATAAAACACGTGAAACAATATCTTGAACGCAACATGGAAAACCAACTTTACAGAACACTTCCCAGGCTCATATTCCCTAGCCAATAGAGTTGAAAACTTTAGAATGCATCGATAAAGGTAATGTAGCAAAGATTCGGCTTTTCCTGAACCATAAAAGTATATTGTGCGTTTGTAAACGCTCAGTTGTTTGTCACCATTTGCATATAGATGTTTGTGTATGAATCTAAAAGGATTTGAATAATCATAGATTGTAAGTGGGGATCAGCAGGTGGATAAACTTGGAAGCTGTCCAACACTTGCAGAAGGGGAATTAAAAGAGTGGTGAGTTCAGTGACAGGTTGCACTTTCGAACTTTTATAAATTGAATTGCAATTTAACTTTAAGTATTTTGAAATTGAGGAAGAAACCTGAACTATTGCTTATAAATATTTATATAAAGTTTACAGATGTTGAAAAGTTGTTAGGCATGGCGCCAACTCAACCCAGAGAACTTTGAAATTTTCGTAGAACAGCCAGTTGTTGAAAATATAAGTCTGGGAGAAATCTCAGACCTGTATTTGTGTTTGAGAACTTGCACGAGTATGTTAAGGTATACCAACAAACTAATAACATACCCAAATATTTTCATAATCAAGGCACAAAAAACTAGATGGGTTTTATGAGTTCCTATCTTCATATTGGTGTCGCAGTGTAGAGCCCCAGGGCTGGGAGGCTCCACGGCGTCGCAGCATTGTATCATCAGATCCGATGATATTCATTACGTTTATCCGCCGGAATGAATGGAACGAAATGAAAGAGCCGAGGTACTGTGTGCAGGCACGCACTCGGCTGAAACTTTCGATGATTTAAATAAATACCATCGAAATTTCTCGGAAAATGACCTTTTTGTGAAATGTGAATAAGTATCAGAATCTTATTTTTGATTTTGTAGTGGTGCTGGAAGCGTGAAATTTGTGAATTGAAAAATATGAACTAAGTAGAGAATAAGTTATTTATGTTTCAGGTTTTAAGAACGAATAATCTAGTTAACCCAATTTAATAAAATACCTTATCAAATAAACTGAAAATACGTTACTACTATAAAGAGATAATTGAAATTCGTCCCTGTCCTCCCCAATTTTAATCAGCCAATACTATCCATATCTCCATACAAGATTACCATACCAAAACAAAGAGGCTAATAAATAAGCGTATTTTCTTATAGTCAGTACTTTGCAGTCCGTCCCTCTAGGCCTTGGAAGAAGTAAAGAGGTCCGTAGTAGGCCGCGCACGTCCCTCCACACTCGCCGAGCCGGTGCCTCCTCCAAATTATATAAATACCCCATAAATACTGCCGCCATAACTGTGCAAGTGTAATCACGACGAGTGTCACCATCACACTCAGATGTACTTTGAATATATAACATGTATTTGTGCTGTTTTGTAGGATCGTCCTAATCAGTAAGTGAGCTTGTTGCGAATTTGGTTGGGAATTGTCCTTTTAGGTTAAAATACCTAAAAAGCTAGGCTAAAAGGCTAGGTTGAGGGAAATGCCTTAAGAGATTTCAGCCGTTCTCGCCGGAAGAAGCCGTTCTGGAATGTAAAGGCAGATGGCCTAGAACCAGAGAAATCATTTGATGATTTCGGACGCAAGAAAAAGAATAATTATCAGTTTACTCATTCTTAAAATATACAACAAAACCTGGCCATTACGAGACATCCTGTGCGTCAAATCCAATAACAACATGTTCATCTCCTTGATTACAAAAGTATCTTTTGAAATCGTTCTATAAAAAGTTAAGGTAGCATCGCTACGAAAATATAAGACACAAAACATAGGTTGAATATCCTTTGATCATTCAAAAGCTATATCTGTATTCCCATCTCTTTTTATTCCCTTATTACAAACAAAACCCTCGAGCTCCACTCAAATTCCAATTTTCATTTCAAAATCGTCGTCGTGTTAAATAAAATGATTGCGCGAGTCTGTGGCATTATCTCAATGGTTCCGAGCTACCTCAGATGTGAGAGTCTCTCTGAATAAAGTGGCAAATTAAGTAATTGTATGCAAGTGTCCCGAAGGGGAGCGTGATTGGCCTCAACAGATGCTTGGAGGAACTCTTATGGTGTTTTTTTAAGGAGTTTGTTTTTACGTTTCGTGGTTTTATTGAGTTAGAGAAGAAAACAAGAAATGAGTTTGGTGAAACTCTTCAAATGAATGACCAGATTATTTGTAGTTTTGCTTATGAATAGAAATTGCTTTCTGAATAGTATGTAGGTACAATATTTCTTCAAAACGCAACTCTTGCTATGCAGATCCTATTATTCTCATAATTTCTAAAACCAATATGGCATTTGAATCTTAATGAAGTGTAGGAAGAATCATGTCTAGCTGGTTGAGCTTCAGTTGTCGGCGGCATGCGACAGTTTCCAGTCGGAAAGTCGTGCGCTGTGTCTGACACAAGCCGTGTCCGGCAGCCGGGGGCAGAGCCACGACGACCTACAGCCGGACAACTTTGTTACGTGTTCAGCTAAAGTAACTTGAGATGATATTTAGGGCATGTTTGGTAATTAATTTTATCTATATGTATTGTAGATGTTATATGTTTTATCTTTTTAATGCAGGTTAACTTTATGTTGATTTATAATTGAAACAGTTCCATTGCATGATATTTGCAAGAACTTGCCGAGGATTTATTTTGTGTTATTAAAAATGTCTTATCCATTTATTTCATTTTTAGACGAATCGAAACACGTCGATATCCCTTCATGGCAGAATTAAATTAAACTCTTTTAACGAATTTCTTCACAAAGAACTTATTTTTGATGATGTTTGCGACATCTACACTTAACATCGGTCTGTGTCAATGATTAGACATAGGTTGAGCGCCAGTGGTGTGTGAATCAGATGCGCGTGTCACCGCCACTGTATGCACTTCACTTGCTCACTCACTGTTGGGAGGGTAGTTCTAAATATCAGTGGTCCTACGCCCTTTCGGAAGTAATTAGAAGGAAAATCAAGAAACGGACCAGGTAGAGGCTGAAGAGTTTGACTAATTAGTCCAACTCTTTAGCCTCTACTTGGTCCGTTTCTTGATTCAGTCTTATTAGACTGGGGAAAAAATGGGAGGAAAAGTCAAGTAGTATTTTGAATCACAATCTCTTGAAGTACTATCTCTACATTAAAATGAATTCAATATCCGCAACAAAAGAAATGTGGACATTGATTTTCAGGGTGAATTTTCCAACTGGGCGGGCGTAAATTAATAATTCTGACCAGGAATTGAACCCGCTGATTTTGGAAAATAATCACACACCATTTGATAGTGGCGCTAATAAGGATCAAATTCTAGTAAGTATTAATATTATGACTATTTGAAATTCTAGAAGTATCCAGGAATGAATTCGAGTTAGTCGAGCAATTCTTTGTCTACCCACAGAAAAAGAATTGCTTTTGATACAATAACTTACATAAAGCTTCCACTGACGACAAAGTTGACGTCCCCCGCCGGCTACCGGTCGTATCAATTAAAAGCGACACTCAGTGACTCGGAAACGACACGCGACTATGTCCGACGCATGCATCCGCCTCCGCAGATCCGTTCCAATCTGTCTCTGTATAATGTAAGTACTGATTGTAGAAATTTGCTCAGTTTCGCTCCTTTCGATATCTACTTGTAGATTGTTTGTTCCATGCGGAAAATGAAAATTCCACTGCCACTGTTCAACCCGAGTCATTTCTCGGTTTTCTCACCATGTTATCCTTCAAAGTTTTGTATGATTATTTTTTTAACATTTTCTGCCTGGTTTTGTAAATTGCTCAGTGTCTTCAAAATAAAAAAAAATGCTGTCTTTTAATTTTTCCCGGTCGAAAATTTTATATCAGCTTGGTTTTCTCGACGTATTTAATTTTCTTCTATTTATGACATTTCTTTCTGCAAAGGTTACATTTCACGGCTGTCACATGAGACTACCCGCACGGGGCGACCCCCGCACCCCATACTCTTCACCCCGCACGTAGCCATCAATTAAACAGAACGGTCGGTGAGTCGGAAACGACACGCGTCTCTCCGTCCGACACACGCTACCGCCGTGATCTGTGACGATTTCCATTACGTGTTTTAATAGAAATTGTCAATTGGGTTATGCTTGGCAAAGACAAAATCAATGTCAAAAGGTACCTAGGTATAATATATTGTAGGGCAAAAGTTGGAAAGATGTAAAAAAAAAGAGAACAGGAAAACACATAACTATGTCTCGATATAAGTAAATCGGAACCTCTACATATTTCGATATCAAGATTAACTAAGCTCTTATATGACTATATACGGTGAGATGAAAGCAGAATTGCTATGCCATAACACGTAATGCCCCGAATCCTTCACGCATTTCGCATCAAAAAGCGCATATAAAATCATCCTTTCAAGATTATTCAACCAAAGATCAACCCTATTAATCCTCACATAAGACTCAACAATGTTTCTCTAACTGATTCCTAACGAAATGCATTGTCATTGGAGATGAAATCACACGTGACTGTCGTAGGGGATGCACAAATTATTTTTACGCTCAATGAATCCTTTTTGTCGAAAATGTCATCACAATCCGCTTAATCGATAGTGCAAAAGTCATATAATTATGAGAGTGACAATGTAGAAGCGTTCTATGTTGGCTATTTATATAATTTTATGGTTCCGTTCTTTAAGTTCAAGTCCAAAAATGCTATCAATTCTGATTTCAGAAAAATATGAGCCACCTTCCTTTTTTGGCCTTAGCGTATCAATCTATTCCCATCCAATACCAAGAGCTAATAAATACCATTTGGTATTAGTTTATTTCCAAATTTGTTTTCTATTCGCAACGAGTCCCACATTTCAAAACCAACACCAAAATAAATTTAAAGAAATTAGGTACAGTCAGGTTCAGAAAAATTAAAATGCTTTGAGTGATTTTAATTAAGGTGTAAAAATTACCTACTACAATTTCAAAGAACACCGACGATATCTTAAAAAGCCCGGTATACCATTTATGTCCAAACCTACCAAGGTAGCTCGACAGAGCCCCGCTTCGCGGGCTCCTATTTCTGTTTGCAAGGTTTAAAGTAACCTAACACTAACCTAACCTGTCCGAGTCGGGTTGCCCCAAGTCCCGAGCTCGCTTCGCTCGCTCTTGCATCGATAGTATGTAATTGGTGTAGCTGAGTGTATAAAAAGTCACGTTTTGGTATTCGTTAGTAATAGATTTTTTATTTAAAAAAATGTGGTAGGTACTCGTTGGGAATAGAAAATAAATTCTAAAATAAACTAATATCAAATGGTATTTGCTCTTGGTATTGGATGGGAATACACCAGCGTATCGACGGCAATTAGCTCAAAAACGTTGTTTTCTTCTAGCCACACTAGCCAGGCATAATTTTAATTTAAGTTTGTTTTTATTGCATTTTATTTGGACGCTGAAAAAGCTTTTCACGACAAAAATTACGACATAACTGTGTTATCCGACACCTGCTGCGATGAGAAAAGTCTACAATCTTGTTCCAGATAAAAAAGCTATGCCTAGACAAGATTTAGCAAAAAGCGCAGGCGTAGTGTCCTGCGCGGCGGGGAACCGGAAGGAAACACGCATAAGTCACCGAGAGCGCGCACTTCCGGTGTGAGATGTGCGCCACGTGACCATGTCAATTAGACCCTGAGGGGTTGGCAGCACTGAGGGATGGCTAATCGCCGGGAAGGTATTGGTCTATACTGAAATTAGGTATTCTACATAATTATATAGACATTTGGTACTGATGTAAGATTTTAGCAAATCCTTTTAAATTTCCAAGAACGTATGTAGGTAACATGGGTATTGAGTAGTCTATCGTTATTTTGTCTTTCAAAATCGGTAAAAATTTTGTCTGGTGTTTTGATAAAATAGTGGCAGGCACATAGATTACTTAAATTGATAAACCTTAAAGCGTAAATTAGCAGTCACTGTTTATATTTTCATCTACAATACCTGGAAATCGAATCAATGATCTCAAAAACGACATCAACAAAAGGTTCACATACCTGCTCTGATGGTATCATTAAACTTGTTCCCTCCCATCTCTTAAACATGATAATTGTCCCTCGTTTGACAGATGTATTGCCATTCACTTCATATACGTGACAATAGTGCAATAGTGTAATGTCCTCGATGAGTGTTTGATGTTCCTAATGCTCCATTAAACAGTTTTGTTTCTTTAGCTGGTGACTACTGAGTAGCGTCGGACAGACAGACGACAGACCGAGTAGCTGTGGATGTAGATGAAAGGTGCTATTACTTTGTTGGTTCAGAGAATACATTAGCCCCTTTGTAGCAGTGGGTCAAAAAAGGTGAGTAGAGACATGTCTATCAAGGAAATTGATAGAGCATAGCTTTTAGAGCATGGTCGGTTTGCTTTCATTTTAATTATCTTTAGGTTAATCTATTGTTAGATGCGCTCAGGTTATATTCCTTTAATATTGCACATTGTCATAATTTAAATGAAAAATCAATAATCTTGATTCAACGTCTAGATAAAATTATTTACGAGCTTATTGACCCTTTGCTGGCGGTCGAGTAAATAATTTGTATTGCTATTACTAAGTGCAGTTGTGTTACAAAATAAATCACACCTACTTTCCTCTACTCCCACAGAACACATCATCGTCCTAAAATCTCACATAACTTACAGCCGCATCTAGAATTAAAACCGCCATCTAATTGCCACGGACATATTTCTTAGTTCTGGTCCCGCCGGTGTCGGTCCCGCCAGGAAGCTCAATGATTTATTCATCTTTCACCTCGGCGAGGCGCTAAGTGGCCGATTATTTGCTCTATCTATTATCATATATTATGTCCGTGACGTGCTATTAATATTTCAGTGGTGGCCAAAGGTTTGGCGATCAGAATAACTAGCAATTTGTGGGTTTACTTAGATACAACTGTTTCCGCTTATTAGCATCAGTGAATGCAAGGGAAAACTGTCTGAACGCCAGTCAACAGACCAACTATTTATAGTATAGATATGATCTCCATAAAGCGCTCCCTCACCGCGAGCATTCACCTGTAGTGTAACGTTACAGATTCGAACATTTCATCAGTGAGTGAAGACAATCGAGCATCATAATGCGCACCTTGTATCAAATCTATACTAAATGTACGCGAATGCTCGTCAGTCAGGGAGGTAGTATTGTAAGTAATGCTCAAAGTCGAATATATAATGTTACATTACACGCGGTTCTGATCTCTACTCTATAAAAATAATTATCAACTTTCTGCATCCACTGGTAAGAGAGGCGAATAGAGAAGATGCCTGTGTCCCAGGAATACGATAAATACAGGTTCAATATAATGAACGGCTTCTGCATGAGTTCTGTATTGACCTTTCAGCACTTTAGTGGTACGATCATACTATAGATAACGTAGTTAGAAAAAAAAACATAGTCATATATTTCTCCAAAGAACACCTGGTAGAATTCCTTCAAGCCACAATATCTGGCACTACACCGAAGAAATATGGCGTCCATTTGAACCTGAATGGAGATTGACTACAGCGCCAAACATATAAATATTCTCTTATACAAGCTCACCGGTGTATGATGTTTCCGTGAGCGGCGCGCGCGCAGCCGTAAATCAAGCGTGTCTTCTCCGCGAATAGATCCTAGTTGTGTACCTTTGTTTT